>NW_004624747.1:10906727-10953471 GCF_000247695.1 Heterocephalus glaber | reverse complement strand
ACTCAAAAGTCTGTTATTCCATTTCAATCAAAAAACTGAATCAGTCACACAACTGTAGCATTACTTTGGGTCCAGGACTTCCTTAAAAAACAGCTACTGATAATTCCAATGCCCCCCCCCAACAATCTAGTCTAGTTTAGCACACAAACATTAGCTTGTTTCTCAGAATAGTCTAATGAGGAAGATATTATCATCAATACCACTTTCAGGGAAAGATAATTAAGAGTCAGAACTGTAAGAACTGTAATTAACTGACTCCAGTCTGTATGCCCCTTTCATTTCATAGCCCAAATCAAGAAACCCTTCCTCTAAATTGCCTGCATGATCGTATCCTCAGGCTGTGGTAGAGCTTGAAATTTCAGCCAAGTTTTAACAGGTTCCCAGGTGATGTCACTGCTGGCCTGGGGGCCACAGTTTGAGACCCACTAGTTCAGGTGGTCTGCTTCTCGAGTGTGGTCTTTATTTTGCAGAAAATGAAGCAGATCAGTCAAAGTCAAATACAGGTGGACTCATTTTTCTTTAGATTGGGACTGATCTTTCCCAAGACTACTTTTTTGGGAAGTGACAAACACATAAACAAGGAAAAATGATCTGGGCTGATCTCTGGTTGTCCCCACCAAAGGACAAAGAACTATTCAAGGAATAAACCCTTGAGGATCCCAAGTAAACAGAAACCTTCTTACAGCTGAGACAGCAATGTGAGACAACCTCCGTTCCTGAGGCGTGGCCACCTGGGGCCTCAACGGAAGTGACTAGATATGAACCCAGACACCAGCTGGGGGTGGACTGCGTGGCAAAGGTACCGTGACCTCAGACCCCTGGCATTCCTCCCCGGAACTCCAAGCCCTCAACACACAGGCTGGCCTGCCAGCTCCCTCTTACCCATGTGTTCAGAGGAACCTGACAGCCCCTTCCCCAATACCCAGTGACCCTTGCTACACCCTCCAAGATGTAACAAACGGTCTCTCCAAGAATTCCTGCTTTACCCTTTCACAGCCTGTTCTCCTTTAACAGTCCCCCAAATCTTCATTTTCCACCCGAAATGTGTGTTTTTTAATGAGGTCTCTTTGTTCTCACAATCTTCAACTTCCATCTCCAACAAGCATTCACGACTCAAGAAACCCTCCACTCAGCCGCATGCACATCTATTCCCCAAGCTCAGATGCACTTGCCCAGATCCTCAACAGCCAGGGACCCTCCAATTTTCCACCCCTTGCCCTTCCCCCACACTTCTTCCATCCAATCCCCCAAACCGCCTCTCCAACTATCGAGACCAATCCTCATAGCAGCCCCTCCTTTCGGTCCTTTCGCCCTCTACTCTGTCGCTCCCCCCACCCCCACCCCCACCCAGGCGCCGAGAGCCCCCAAATCGGGGACACTCCCCTGCCTACCATGAAAAGTCGGAGGACGCCGGAGTCTCCAAATCCGGACTGAAAGGAAACACCCAGTTTGCACGAGCGGGGGGGGGGGACTTCCGCTGCTCTCATCCCACTTCCGCCCCGCAGAGGCCACCTCTCTGAAGTGTCCGACGTCGTCGTCCCAGATATGACCGCTTTCTTTTTATCCTCCCTTGCCGGGATGGGTTCCATCTCCCCTCAGCTGGGTCAGGCATTTATCCCACTCCTGAATGTTCAGGTTTGTCACCTGCCAGAGAAGAGGAGAAGCGAAAGGAGGTTTTTATTCCTGGGCAAATAAACTCTGCAGAACTCTTGTTTCCCGGAACCGGATACTTGCTTCCCGGCGGAGTTTGGAGAGCGAACACCCCGGGGCAAGATGGCGGTCGGTCTTTGGCCGTTGCCCCGGGCTTGGCAGAACTCGGGGATATTGGGCTGAGGCGGTGTAAGTTGCAACCCGGACCCCGAGCGCGGGGCCTCAAATGGATAAAGGTCTATAGCCTGCGGGTAGCGGGTGGGAATAAGGGCCTTCGGTTCTCTGGGTGGGCTTGGGGACTTTGAGGGAGGTGGTTCTGGAGCCGAGTCTGCTTGGTCGGAGAGGTAGGTTTGGGGGGCTACCTTTCGATCCTCAGGGGTCTTTCCACCTCTTTTCTTCTTTGAGGCGATAGCCCTTTGTGAATTAACTAATGCTGAGCGAAGAGGATTTGTTGTTGAGGTTGTTGATGCCAAGGAAAGACACCAGGCCTCAGGAGTCACTCAGACTGGAGTTCTATTTCTATTCGCTTGCTTTATGACCCTGGGTGACTCCACTCTTTTCTCTGACTCTGTTTCCTTCTCTGTAGAATGGAATAATTGGCTTGTTTCCTAGAGAACGTTTTATAGTACTTTTTAGTACTGTGCCTAACCCCCAGTTCCTTAATAAAGAAAATCAAAGTCATAATTAAACTTGGACCTAGGCCCATGGGCAGCCTTGCGTTCTTATCTTCTCTTTGTTTTGCCATTCTGTAAAGGAGGAGCCCTGGATCTTGTGTGGTATACTTACCAAGAAGTTATTGCTTTGGGTCAAATTTAGAAGCCCAGAGATCTGTGGCAAGTCATGACTCCTCTGTTTCATTTTCCCCACTGAAGATGAAATTGATATTAACACCCACCTAGAAAGGCTGTAGCTTTCAATAAATGATAGCGAATATTAATGATTTTTCCTAGTCCTGTTGTGTATTCCTGAGTTAAAAAAAAAAAGTTATTGAGACCTAACAAGACAGCTGTTGAAAAGACAGGGTTGGTACGGTGTCTGATACATAGTCTGTAACAAACTTTTATGGTCATTAAACTGGCAGCCCTTATTACCATACAGAAAAAATCATTAAGTAGTTAATATTTATGGTACTTGACCCTGGGACAATATTCTCTGGACTATCATGGGCCTTTGTAATTCTCCATGAAGTTGACCTCACCCAGAAAAGACTGATTTTGAGCAGGTATCATGGGAATATAGAATTAGTACAGAGTTTGAATCCTGTAGGTATTAAAATCATAACTCTACCACTTGCTAATGGTCTAACCTGGATTGTATTTTATATAATATATTTTAAAATATATGTGTGTATATAAATAAATTGGCAAATGAGGGGTAGAATCAGGATTGATCCACGTCCTTTTCTGTTACAGACTTTTCTTTTATTCTCTGTAGCACTTAACAAAATAAGTACTTGGTATTTGATTATGTATTTTATTTGATGAGCCCTAGTACACATTATGCAAATGGAGGAGGTATATTGGAAAAAAATGAGAAAAACTACATAGACTACTATACAGTGTAAACAGAAACCAATGTAGCCAAGAGGGTGGTAATCTCAAGAAGGGAATCTTATTCTCTGAGGTCCCCTGGGAGAAGTAAAAGTTTTGAGATGGGCTTACATGTAATTAGGCACAGATTGCATGTAATCTTCTCTCCTTCAATTGAGAAGCAGCTCCCTCTTCTGATCCCCATGACCCCACCCCCACCCCCGCCAGTAAGGGACATGTTACAAAGAGATCGTATGTTGTTGTGCTCATGGCGTGGGCCCTGGTCCTTTGCACCTCTCAGGAGCTTGAAGCTGTTATGACTAAGGCCAGGGCTTCATAACCCAAGTGCCAAGACTGGTTTAAGACCCTTGAGGACAGGAAAAAATTTAATGAGTGAAAAACATCAGGAAGCTGGCATTACTTCTATCCAAAGAACCTTAGTGACTCCAGTTGGAAATTTCTGCAGAAGTGTTGAAAAGAAAAAAAAATTGTGTCCATAAAAATAATGCATTAAATAGACTTATTGACTGTGCTCTGTCATCATCTCAGTTGTTGCTTGATACACATCTCAGTTCCCATGATGGGCCTCTGAGCCGATTAACAGATAAAGATAACAGATAAAGACTCAGTCTCTACAATACTGGTAGAGTTCTGTGTGATTCCAAATCCAATGTGTTTCTGTGCAATGCCAATTACTATATGCTCTCTGGAAAATTTAGAAAATAGAAACAGGAAGATTTTCCATAATCTTACATTGCCTCAAAACAACATTTTTGGGTGTAGTGTTGTGGATTGACCTAGTGCCTCCATGTTTAACCAGTCTTAACATGTTGGCATATTTCATCCCAGTGTGATATGTGCCTGCACATTTGTTTTTTCCATTAGGTAATTGGGATTGTATGGTTTACAAGTAGCCATTTTTTCCACTCAAGAACATAAACATTTTTCTATACTGTTAAAAGATGTCAAAATTTTCATTGGCTTTTTAATATTTCATCACCTCTGTTATTTTTGTTTACCATCTTAGAGCCTGTAAAGCTTTAGTTCAACAACTTTAGAATTATTTTCAACCTATTCCCTTTATATTTCAAGGACTGGGGATATATAGTCTTAATATTTAGATGAGATTTTAATGAAACAGGACATAATTTTTTTCTTAAACTTTGAGCACACACACACACACACCACATATATATATTTGGTGTGTGTGTGTGTGTGCCAGGGATTGAACTCAGGACCTTGTGCTTGCAAGACAGGCAGTGGAACCACTGAGCTAAATCCCTGGCCCTTGAGCATTTATTACTTATACTACTCACGAAGATATATGATACCACACCTATAAAACAACTTTAAGGGCCGGGGATTTAGCTCAGTGGTTTCACCACCTGCTGCACAAGCACAAGGACCCGAGTTCGATCCCTGGTACCAAAAAACTTTAAATCTGGATTCTTTTTCTTTTGCTTCTGTCAGAAAAAAACAAAAAACAAACAAACACCAAGCTCCTTTGAAGTGAGAAGTTGTCCTCAGCTGTGTGTCCTGTGCAAGATCACTAATGGTTACCTAGCCGAGGATTTAGCTCAGTGGATCCACTGCCTGCTTCACAAGCACAAGGTCCCGAGTTGGATCCCTGGTAGCCCCTCACCAAAAAAAAGAAAGTCAAACTAATGGTTATTTAGCATTTCTGCTACATGGGTGAGTTGTCAGGTGAGGTCTCTAGATTGGGGCCAAAGGAGTGAAGAACTCAGAAGACAGATACCTTTCTTCCTTCAGCCTTCTCACTCCCTGTGGTTAGGCAGGCTCTTAAAAGTTGTTGAAGACAGACTCACATGTTGGCAGTTCTGGTGTTATTTGACAGGTGTGAATCAGTGTTGAAAAGGGACCATAGAAGTCCCAAATGTGTTTGTGTGGCAGGAGCCTAGCACAAACCTTTTATTCTTGATGATGTTTCTTTATAGGTGCTGCTTTGAGTAACTTAACCTGGTAAAGGGAGTTTTCCAGAAGTGGATTTCTGAAATTCACTTCAGTCTGGCCCCCCAAATCTCCCTCCCCATACTAGGGATTGAACTCAGGGCCTGGTGTGTGTGAGCCAACCATTCCACCACTGAGTATACTGCCCGCCCTTTTTTAAAATTTTATTTTGAGACAAGGTCTCACTGGGTTGCCCAGGCTGGTCTCATACTTCCAATCTTTTTTGCTTAGCCTCCCAAGTAGCTGGGATTACGGTGTGCACCACCACACCTGGATACTTTGTTCCTTTTTAGTGTTAAAATTGGCCCTTCAAAAAGAAAAAGACTTACTGTGCTGGGCACAATATAGGTACCAGTAAATGTTTGTTGAGTGAATGGATGACTAAAATAATGGTGACAAGTATGATGTTTGATTTTTTTTTTCCCTCAAGCTTTTACTTGGAAAAATAGTTTATTGCTTATTGTTAGCTTCCCAAATATGTTGGACTTCTCCAGAAAATTCAATACTGTATCTGGGAATCTTTGACTTAGAGGATTCCTGATTTGAACTGGAGCGTTATGGTGGGATTGGTTCATGCTCTGTTCCTTTATTAAACTTGTACACATGACTGCTTGGCAAGCGCAAGGTCCTGAATTCGATCCCCAGTACCAAAATAAATAAATAAATTTGTACCAAACCTTCCAGTACTTTATGCCAGGCACTATGTATGCTTTGTCTCTTAAGAAAACATAATCATTTAGTACAGAATACAACATTTCTGACCTAGGTGAATTGCCTGAAAGGAACCGATAGGAGTCTGGGTTGTGCCAGGGTTGCTGAGAGCACCTTGGAAGGTGCTAGAGGGTCCTGAACATCTCTCTGCTGCTGCCCCAGTCCCTGCCTGCCCTTTGCATTTGAGCTCTTTTCTATGTGTGTTTTTCATACAGCCGTCCATACAGCAGCTCCTTGCCATTTTCTTTGCAGAGTTTGTGCAGGTTTGCAAACATGTTCACTGTATCTCAGACCTCGAGAGCATGGTTTATCGACAGAACCCGGCAGGCACGAGAAGAAAGGCTGGTTCAGAAGGAGCGGGAGCGCGCCGCCGTGGAGATTCAGGCTTATGTCCGGAGTTTCCTGTGTCGGCGTCAACTGCATAGAGACATCAGGTGGGTGCCAGGAACTCGTCAGGACATTTTTCTTCTGCTCCCAATTAATAAGAAAAAGAATGAATTTTCCCTTACAATGCCTCCAGATGCTGTGAGCTTCTAGTTTGAAATGTCTTTCTTTTTACTCTTCCCTCCCTAGGAGAGAGATTGATGAATTTTTAAAAGGCGATGACTCAGGGTCCAATAAAGGAAGTGCGCTTTGTATTTTTAAGACTACTAGGAAACTGCTGTTCTTATTCAGGATTAAAGAGGATAATGAGGTAAATAATGATATCAAATATATATATATCCATATGCCAGGACTTTTTATACCCATTTTGCAAACATTAACTCATTTTGTCCATGCAGCAGCTCTCTGAAGTAGCTATTTTACCCCTACCTCCTACCCCTTTTGTTTTCTTGGGACCTGTTTTGTAGAGATCATGCCCATGGTTTCTGGGGATTTTTCACACGGTTACAAACACACATTGGACTCAGATGTATACAGGAGACAGGCAGCCTAGGTATATGAGTAAAAGACACCATATATGAAGCCAGGCATGGTGGCACATACCTGTAAGCCCAGCACTCGGGAGGCTGAGGCAGGAGGATTGCAAGCTCAAGCCCCACCTGTGCAACTCAGACTGTCTCAAAATAAAAAAGGGTTGGGGTTATAGCTCAGTGCAGAGGCTCTGGATTCAATCCCTAGTACTGCCAAACAAAACAAAGACATTATATATGAAGGGAAATACAAATCATAAGAAACAGTAACTGACAGGCTGTGCTTAGAGCATCAAAGGGAGCAGCAAAGTTTGTTTCCTGTCATCCAAAGGGAAGCACATGCTAGTAGGTTCCTTCCAGTGGTGGACTTATACTCTGATTTTTTAAACAGAAGCTGGGTGTAGTAGTGCATACCTGTAGTCCTAGCACTCTGGGAGGTTGAGGCAGGAGGTTCACAAATATGCATGCAACCTGGACAACTTAGTGACTTAGACCCTGTCTCAAAACTAAAAATAAAAGGTAAGGGCCGAGGATTTAGCTCAGTGGTTTTCGCCACCTGCTGCGCAGGCACAAGGACCCAAGTTCGATCCCCAGTACCAAAAAAATAAATAAATGAAAAGTCCTGGGTTCAATTGTCAGTACCGCCAAAACAAAAACAAAACACTAGAGACCTGGGTCTTTATGCTTAATGTTCTGATTAATACAAGTTGGTAACTAATTTGGATTTTTTTTAGCACATTGCAAACCAAACCAAAAACACTGGTTTCCACCTTCAAGAAGAGAATGATTGGCCTGGAAAATACAGTCCCAGGGAAGCAGATAATTATCTATAATAGTACTGAGGATGCCACTGAGGCTCCACAAGGACACAAGGCAGCAAGGCTTCTACCCTTATGGAGCTCTGAGCTCAGCAGAGAGGGAGGGTTACATGGGCATGGGGTACCCTGTCAGGTAGATGAGCACAGACAAGCTCAGACAGGTGATCCGGTCTTACAGAGGAGGAAACTGCAGGGCCATCACATTTTTCCGGGTGGATCTGGGAGTAGTACAGCCAAAGTGTAACCTGTTTTCCAGTTTCTACTTTGTTCCTTTCGCACAGCAGGATAAAAGTGATGGTACAGCAACCTTTAGCTGATGGCTGTGAGACAAAAGTCAGTGTTCAGGATGCTTACAAAATGGAGGACTGAAGACCACCACTGTTGCTAATCCAAGCCCAGTTTTTCAGATGTAATTTCAGTTTTCAAAAAGCACCATGGGCCTGGAGATGCAGCTTAGTGGTAGAGTTCTTGCCTGCTATGTTTGAGGCCCTGGGTTCACTGCAAAAACAAACAACAACAACAGAAACCTCCATTCTGGATTTTTATATGAAATACACCAGTTTGTAAAACACCTTGGAAGGGCTCATCTAGCCTAGGGACCAGTTACTTGAGAGGCTGTCTTTAGCTCTTCTGATCCTCAGTCTCCACATCTGTAAGGAGGAATTGAAAATGATCACATGTGAGTTACCTGGCATATTGCCTGCACATGTCTTATACTCACTGTGTGTGCCCATGTGCCTCTTGATTTTTGGTTATTTGTGGAAATTTATGATCCCTTTTCTGCCTCTGCAGAGATTTGAGAAGTTGTGTCGTTGCATCTTGAGCAGCATGGATGCCGAGAATGAACCTAAGGTAAGTGGCTCAGGAGCTGGAGAGTCTCCCCCAAGCTCTTGAGGGCCATACATGCAAGTAAATAATGGGTGAATGGAAAACATTTAGAGTTCAAATGATGCCTTGGTCTTAACTGTCCAAGGAGCTGTGTTCTGCTCTTGCCTCTTACTTAGGACAATAAATGCCCTTACTAGGTTTTTTTATCTTTGGGTTTAGTCCTACTTGCTGTTTATTCATCCATTCATCTTTACCACTTTATCTGGCACTGGCATTAGCTAATAGGTCCAGCTCCAGTAGAGAGGCCATGTATAGTATGACCCCTATAATTGCCATCGCATTCCTGTCCTCTGCTTATAGGTGTGGTATGTGTCCCTGGCTCTTTCCAAGGATCTTACTCTCCTGTGGATTAAACAGATCAAGTCTATTCTGTGGTATTGCTGTGAGTTTCTTGAGCAGCTCAAGGTAAAAACCAACCTGTAAATCATTCTCTGGAACTTTCCCTTTATATTTTTAGTCTACATCATTCCCTCATTGGTTACAAATGTGAAGAGCTATCATTCAGGGTCCAGTAAAGAATTACTGTTGAGCCACTGTTCTGGAAGAGAGCAAAACAGATGTTGCTAGCAATGTGAGCCCTTCTTTAGTATAATATGTTGAACATTGACCACACTTGCCATAGTCTCAATGCTGGGGAATCCTATCTTCCTTCTTGTTCTTTTGATGTAATGAATAGTTTATGATTTATATCTTTGTCCTAATTGGGCCTCTTCTTAGAGGTAACATACAGAAACCCAACATGAGCAAAGTAAGTAATGCAAACAGGGTAAGACAGAATGTTTTGTTATAGAATATGTTCTACAACTTGGTAGCTGGGGATGACTAGAACGTAGGACTTCTAGATTCTTCTAGTTCTTTTCTGTTATCTCTCCTCCCTTTGGGAGGCCCTGCATCCCCTCCTGCTGTACTCATGGCAGTCAGTAGTTCCAGCCTCACATCCATGCTATCTTGACCAAAGAGAAAAAGGCCTCCCCCACTAGCTCAAAAATGTAGGAGGATTCTTACAGGCTCAGTAGTACTCTGGGCTAAACCCTGAACCAGTCATAGTGGTGAGAGCAAAGAGCTACTGCTCCTGGCCCAGGCAGGTGCTGTGCCTGCCCCGGTGTTACACAGAGGTAGAAGGCAGTGTGAGCAGAGGCAAAGAGCAGTCTTTCTACTTTGCACACAGCGAGGGAGAGGTTTCAGAAACCAAGGCTTTTCAAGGACTCAGATTGCACCTGAGCACTGGAGCAAATGTCCCCAAACCCTGCCTCATCCCCAGCTGTTATGGTGCTGGTGGATGACTCTTAGTCACAGCCCATCCAAGGCAGCAAGCTAGTAGCAAGCCACAGGCAGCTTATCAGGTGAGGCTGAGGGCACAGGGAAGTGGTCCTACCACCCTGAGCTCAGAGTCCTGAGCTTCCATCACAGTGTCTTCAGCCAGGTGAGCAGATCACTCCCCTACCTCCATTGGAGCCAGGCAGATGCTTCTCCCTGCTTTTGGAATCAATATTCCCTAACAGTTTCTCTTTGAGAAGGGCTCTTCTACTGTGAAAACATAAGAGTAGTTTATGTGTGGAAGCAGGTATTGGGAGAAAGAGCACTGGGTTTGGAGCCAGGAGGATCTTCCATTTAGTTCTGTTGTGCTGATTTCCCACCCTTCCCTGATCAAGTCCTTCCCCTCTCTTCTTCCTGTGAGTTGAGGGTTTGAACTAAGGAGCTCCAGGCTCCTTTCAGATGTGTGTGCTATAGGTCTGTGAGCCTGGAAAGCAGGCAAGCATTTTGCCTGAGTTACTCTTGTGAAATAGTGAACAATCATAATAGCAACCAACAATATATGGAGTTATCCATGTGCTGGACACTAAGGTTGATGTTTTGTGGGCATTAATCCATTTATTCCCCCAAGCAACCCCAGGAGGAAAACACGTTACTATTTCTAGTCAACAGATGAGGAAATCAAGCACAGAGAGGTTAAGAAACTTGACCAAGATCACACAGCTAATAAGTGGTGAAGCCAGAAGTCAGAACCTAGAGTCCCTGTTATGCTCAGTTGCATTTCTACAGTTGCTACAGTGTTCAAGCACAGACATATGCACATGTGGTAATCCAGCCCTGTCATCCTGTTTCCCAAGAATAGTCAGTGCTGCATTCCCAAGAGCCTTTGGTTACATGGTTAAGCACTAGCATGATGAAATCCTCGTCATCTGACTCCACAGTGGCCATTCCCCAGGAGAAAAAGAATACACTTAGAGTCCTGACTCAGTTTTTGTAGTCTGAGTGCCCTGAGAAAGTTGTAAAATGGGTGTTCTACTGCCTGGGATTGGATGGTATGAGTCTTACTCTTCCTCCTCTTACTGTTTCCAGCCTGAAATCCTACAAGACTCCAAACTCATCACACTCTACTTGACCATGCTTGTCACCTTCACAGACACTTCCACATGGAAAATTCTCCGAGGAAAAGGTCGGTGAGACTTGCTTCAAAATCTTTCCTAACTGGCATTTGCATAGAGGATGGAGCGTCTCTTTTCCTTTATTAAGAAGCAGTATTACAACCACGAGAATCGGGGAAGGCTCTGAGACTACACAGATGCCCTTGGCACTTCCTGACAGACTGTGTGGCAGGATCCAGAATGTGCCAGTATTGTGCGTCACACTCTCCCCCATTCAAACTTACATTTAAAGGATATTCTAATCTCATTTTTTATAATTCTTATAACACCTCAGCCTGTAAATGATAATGTTCATTTACGCTTTCTTATTTCATTTAGAAAGCCATTAAGTAGCAAATAATTGTATTTTGCCCGTAAAATTTGTATTATAAACCTACCTTTTTCCCTGAAGAAGAAATTATCCTTAGCCTTACATATTTCATATATTCTTTTTTATTCATCCATTTAGCCGACAGCCTACTGTATGCCGGACACTGTATCCCCATGGGTACTGGGGACACAGTGATGAGAAAACAGAAAAGGCCGCTGCCCTCTTGGGATTTTCAGTGCTCTGGTCCTCACTGAACTTAGAGTCTAGAGATGCTAAGTAGAAGTCACTCACACAGAGTTAGACTCCGTATTTGCAGGTTCCTTCTCCATGGATTCAGCCAACCAATCATGGATCAGAAATATTTGAAAAAATATGTATCTGTACCAGTCATGTAGAGACTTCTTGTCATTCCTTAACAATATAGTCTAACAAATACCTATCATTTACATTGTATTGGGTGTTATAAGTAATCTACAAATGATTTACAGTACACAGGAGGAAGGGTGTAGGTTCTATACAAATACTACAGCATTTTATGTAAGGGACTTGAGCATCCATAGATTTTGACATACAAAAGGAGATCTGGAACCAGCCCTGACAAACGCTGTATTTGTGAGATGCCTCTATAAGATGATAATAAGCTGGGCCGGGGATTTAGCTCAATGGTTCCACTGCCTGCCTTGCAAGCGCAAGGACCTGAGTTCGATCCCCGGTACCAAAAAAAAAAAAAAAAAAGATGATAATAAGTGCTTGGAAGGAAAAGTCCTAAGGAATGAGAGTATTCATTGGGATTGAGGAAGCCTTTCTTTGACTAGGGCTTAGTTTTCCTTGCAAAAGTGATGTCTGAGCTCAGAGCTGGAGGGAGAGGCAGTGTTCAGAGTGAAGAAGGAAGGAGAGACTGAAAGCAGAAGATTCTGGGCAAAAGCTCCAGGCAAACGAGGGTGTATGTTAGGCATTGTCCTGGACTCTGGGAGGGATCTAAAAGATTGTTGAGCCAAGCTTGGTGGTGTACACCTGTAATCCCAGCACTCGGAAGGCTGAGGCAGGAGGATCACAGTGAGCTCAAGGCCAGCCTGACCTACCTAGCAAGACCCTGTCTTAAAAAACCAAAAGACATTTTAAAAATAAAAAATTATTGAATTCTGACCCCTGCAGGAAACTCATGTCCCAGTAGGGAGAGGAGGCATCCAGGGAGAGTAGAGGGCACCACACCCTAAAAAGGAGTTGGAAAGGAGCAGGGAGCTAGGAGGCCAACATTTCTTCTCGCTGAGGGAAGGAAAGGACCCAGCACCCAAAAAGTCACTTGAGCCAGGCCTTCCAGGAGAGAATGAATCAGGATATCCAGAGCCTCCCTGTGATATGGTTCAGACCGGACAGAAGGGAGCAGGAAGCCAAGACAGTGTCACATTTCCTTACAGTCTTGGGCCTGGGGCATAATTTTCTGCCTAAGATAAACGGGTTATGTTATGGCAAGATATTTTTTTTTCACAAACTTTTTTCTTCATTTAGGTGAGAGCCTTCGACTTGCCATGAACCACATTTGTGCAAATATAATGGGACATCTCAACCAGTGTGGGTTTTATTCTGTGTTGCGGGTATGTGATGCCACCCCCTAAGATGTGACCTCCCATCCCCCAGTGCCTGAAGTTAGACTTTTACACTGGTTTGGGCACATCTGGTGCCTTCACACAGAAGCACGTTCTGTAGGAAGAGTTTAATGCCCAGTGTCCTCTCCTCCTTCCCCCTCCCTTGGGTCACCAGTGGTTGAGGGAAAGGGGGACAGTGGCATTGGGATCCCTGTAACAAGGGCATTACAGTTTTGGCTACACAGGTAATCCATTCTTTTGAAATTTAAACTCAGGAAGGAGGTCTCATGTTTTGTTGCTTCAGGTTCCTTCTTTGTAGGCCTGGAATTGTATTTCTAGCTCTGTGACCTCAAATAGCCTCTGTCCACTCTGCACCTTATTGTGCCAGGTTGTACCCCCAAGAATTGTTAGAAGCTTGGCTGCTGTTGAGAAGCACAGTGGAATTCTTGGGTTTGAGAAGTAGTGTTGATGTTGCCTTTCTACCTGGCTGTGCAATGGGCTATTTCCTGATTTGGTTTCTTGTTCTCCTTACAACAACCCTGTGAGGTAGCGTGATGGCAAAAAGTGGTCTATCAGCAGCTCAGTCTCAGTAGAGGAGACCTATGCCTGATACAGTAACTGAATTGCTTCTCAGTAACATAGTCTTGAAATGTAAGTCAGGTATTCTTGTTATTAGCTGATGATTTTTTTTTCCTGAAGTATACCCCCAGACATTTTCTTTCTTTCTTTTTTTTTTTTTTTGTACCAGGGATCAAACTCAGGTCCTTTTGCCTGCACAGCAGGTGGCGAAACCACTGAGCTAAATCCCCGGCCCTCATTTTTTGTTTTGAGGTAGGGTCTAGCTAAGTTGCCTGGGGCTGGCCTTGAGCTTGTAATCCTTTAGCTTCAGCCTCCTGAATAGCTAGGATTATAAGGACTGCACCACTGTGTGCCTGGGTTCTTTTTCTTTCTTTGAGACAAGATGTTGCCCACACTGTCCCAAAACCCTTGGGCTCAAGTGATCCTCCTGCCTCAGCCTCCTGGTAGCTGGCACCACAGGCACATGCCCCCAAGTCCAGCTTTCAGCTGTTTGTTGTTTTTTGTTTTTTTGGTACTGAGGCTTGAACTCAGGACCTTGCGCTTGCCAGGCAGGTGTGGCGCCTCAGAGCTACATTCCCAGCCCTCAGCTGTTAATTTTTTTCCAAACTGTTTATTAATGTAATATTTAAGGCCGGGTGTGGTGCACATGCCTGTAATTTCAGCACCTGGGAGGCTGAAGCAGGAGGATCACGAGTTTAAGGCCAGCCTGGGCTACCTAGAGAGACCTTGTCTCCACAAAATAAAGAAACAAAGACAAATGTAATATTTAAAGTAGGAAGACAATAGTAGATTAAGACTCCATACCCAATACCTTTCTTATTTTACAAATTTTGCTTCTGTTTTTTAACATACAAACTGCTACAAAGTTGGTATTATCCTCTGACCAGTTAAATGTTCTTTTCAGGTATTGTTGACCCGAGGCCTGGCCAGATCCCGGCCTTGTCTGTCCAAAGGCACTTTAACAGCAGCCTTTTCTCTAGCATTGCGGTAAGAAACTCTGAGTCTTCCTTCTGTACCCTGAGTGTTTTTCAGTGTAATCTGAGGGAAAGTATTCGAAATGAATTGTGTTTGGGCTGCGGGTGGCCAGATCCAATCACTTTTCTCCTTGAATTCTTATTTGGCCAGATAAAGAAATCCTAAGAGCTGGAGGAGGCTTGGCCAAGGGCAGGGGAGAGGACTAAGGAGGTCGTGTTAGGAACACAGACCAAAATGCTGGAACGGGAAGGGCAGGGAAGCTGTGTTATTTGCCCTCACTTAATCAATTTGTTGATGGACAGTACCTAAGAAACAAGATTTCCTTGTAGGGTCCTAAGAACTGTCAGTTGGCAAGATCTGTTTATCAGTGGGTCTAGAATATTCATAAACTGTTGAGGGGATCGCTGACTTGGAGGGGGTTAGTAAGAACTCCTGGCAGGAAAGGTGCCACAGTTAGACAGCGGGGGGCCGGGGATTTAGCTCAGTGGTTCTGCCGCCTGCCTCGCAAGCCCAAGGTCCCAAGTTCATCCCCCCCCCAAAAAAAAGGCTGAGGCGGAGAGCCACCTACCCTGCTCCTCCTGCAAATCCACAGCACACCTTGCTGTTGGAAGCACTGAGAACAAGTTCTGTGGTTGTCACAAGAGCCCTTATGTTTATTTCACGTGATGTTGGCCCAAACAGGTCCCCCTGCCTCGGTTTTGGATGGTACAGCATGTCTGTTAATACCTAGTGGAGTCATTTTCCGTGGAGCCATTTGGAAGACAGTGTTTAGAGAAGTGGTTTAAGACAAAAGATGTTCATGTATGAGCTGTTTTTTCTAAACTAAAACCTCAGTATTCAGGTTTAATTGCGGTGTTGGCACTTTGTGATAGTGTGAGTTTTAGGTCTCAGTTTGGGCACTCGTCTCTAAAAGGTTCACCATCACTGGGTTAGACCATGAGTTAGCAAACACTTCTGTGAAGACCCAGATAGTAGATACTCTTAGCTCAGTGGACCATACAGCCTCTGTGGCAGCTACTCTTCTGCCGTTGCAGTGGGAAAACAGCCAGAATGAATACAAAGTCCCAGGCTTAAAATTTTTCATGATTCACTATATGAGCCACCAATGTGGTTATATCTAATAATTTTACCACATTTCTTCTCCTTTTAAGACTACAGCAGCATCTATCATTCTTCTAAGTATTGGATCCCACCAGTCACTTGTTATGGTCAGGCTACTATAAAGCTTTTTTTCTTAAACAGATATAGTTGAACACAATCAGGACCTTGTCAAAGAAGATATTCAGTGGTGTCATTTTACCAGAATATACTGAAAGCCTGTAAAATCAGAAATGATATGTTTACATATAAGCACTAAATTTGGAAATATGATTAGCAATATTCAGTCATGAGCTACACACTGTTCTAAGACTTTTTACAAATATTAACTGACCACCTTTTTTTGTGTGTGAGCTCTGAGCTCTCACTCTGAGCTCACTATGTAGCCCAGGCTGGCCTTGGCCTCCTGAGTGCTGGGATACAGCCATGCTGTTAACTTGACTCTTAACCGCATTCTTTTATCTGTTCTTTTATAGATGAGGAAACTAAGGTCCAGAGAGTTTAAACCATTTGCTTTTGGTTACACAGCAGGAAAAGGCAAGGTTAGGAATAAACCCCAGGCCGTCTGACTCTAAAGCCTATATTCTTTGCTCCTTACTTAAAACTTGGCCTCACATACTGGACACATATTTTGTATTCTAAGAACAATACATATATCTTGAATAAATACCACATGGGAACCTTTCCAAGCTCATGCCGTTCCTCAGACCACCAGGGCATTAATTATCTGAGTCCCTCTCCTGCCCAGGTACATTGCCACACACTAGCCCTGGCTTCTGTTTTTCCTTGCATGCCTGCCTTCTTCCTGGTTGCATTGTGGGCTCTATACTATGTGCCACTAGCAATGCATTTATATGGTACATTATTCATCAAGGAGGCTAAAGAGTGACAGCTACAACTAAGCTAAAGAAAGATTCCGATGATCTCTTGCTGGTAAAATAGGTCATGGGAAACACGAGTGTTTAGGGTGTGTATGACCTTCTGTGGCTGGTCTCCTGTGAGGCACCCCTACTGTTCATATGGTGTCCTCCGTCCTCACTCCTGGTCTCTCCTAGCTCAGTCAGGCCAAGTTACCTATGGGCATAGCCCAGGATGGAATCGTCAGGTTCCTGTGAGAGTCCACACAGAACACACTGCCCTTTCAGGCTTCTGTCAGGAGACACATGTGAAGTGACCAGTTATAATTTCTGTGCCATTTTCTTGTGGTATGCTTTCCTCTGTCTAGGGAATTGTTTAGTCCTATTTTCCTTCCATTGTTTGTTTTTTTGGGGGGTGGGGGAGGTACCGGGGACTGAACTCAGGACCTTGCGCTTGCGCGGCAGGCACCTGAACCACTGAGCTAAATCCCTGGCCCTGTTTAGTCCTGTTTTAAAACTCTTTCTAACATGCAGAAAATAACCAGATTCTCTTTTGGCCTGCCCAGCTCAGATTAGCTTTGTTGCTCAGCCTCATGTAGGTAGACAAGTGCTTAACATGGACACTGATAGTTGGAGCATTTCAGCCTTATAAAATTTTCTTGTCTCAAAAACACTGTGCACAGTGCTCGCTTCAGCAGCACATACACTAAAAACACTGTGCACACATTAGCTAGAAGCCATTTTTCCCCTGTAAGTTATCCTTTTTTCCTTGCATAGCCTGAGTGATTATCTTTTTAAATAACATCTTTATTAAAATATAATTCACATTACCATATATTTCACACAAAGTAAATGGTTCAGGCATGTGTAGTATATTCAGTTGTGTGACCATCACCACTGTCAAATTCTGAAGCATTTTCATTACCCTGAAAAGAAACTCCATATCCATTAGTCAGCATTCTTTATCCTCTCCCTAAAAGTTCTGGCAACAAATAATCTACTTTCTGTCCCTTTTGGTTTGCCTGTTTGGTCATTTTACATAAATAGAATCATACAAACATGGTCTTTTGTTACCGCCTTTTCTTACTTTGCATAATGTGTTCAAGCTCAACTATATTATACCGTGTGTCAGAAATTCATTCCTTTTTACAGCCAAATGATCCATTGTATGATTATTCCACATCTGATTATTTCCATTCTTTGGCTATTATGTATTGTGTTGTTATGAACATTTATATACAAGTTTCTGTGTAGACATAAGTTTTCATTTCTCTTGGGTATATTTCTAGGAGTAGAATGGGTGGGTGAGTCATGGATGCTTAACTTTTTTTTCTCTTTTTTTTCTTTTTTAAGAACTGCCAAACTCTTTTTGAAAGTGCCTGTGCCATTTTATACTCCCTTTAGGAGTGTATACACGTTCCAGTTCTCCACATCTTCACCAACAACTGTTATCTTTTTTATTCTTTTTTTTTTTTTTTTTTTTTGGTACCAGGGATGGAACTTGGGTCCTTGCGCTTGTGAGGCAGGCGGTGGAACCACTGAGCTAAATTCCCAGCTCTGTCTTTTTTATTATAGCTATCCTAATAGGTATGATGTGGCATCTCACTGTCATTTTGATTTGAAATTCCCTGATGGTTAGTGGTGTTGGCCATTCTTTTGTGTGCTTATTAACCATTCATATGTCTTTAGAGTAGTGTTGATTTAGGTCCTGTGGCTGTTTTAGTTGGGTGTTCTCTCATTACTGAGTAGTATGAGTTCTTATGTTCTGGA
The DNA here is from genome assembly GCF_000247695.1 of Heterocephalus glaber. Next base: position 10,935,389 of record NW_004624747.1, on the reverse strand, counting down.
TCCAACTTCTCTAAGATATATAATTTGAAAATACTTCCTCTCTGTGGGTTATCTTTGCACTTCCTTGGTGGTATCTTTTGAATCAGAAAACTTTTTTTATGAAGTGCAATTTATGTTTTCTTTTGTCTTTTGTGATTTTGGTGTCTTACCTAAGTCATTGTATAACCTAAGGTCATAAAGACTTATGTGTTTTCTTCCAAGAATTTTATAGTTTTAGGCTGCACAAAGTGGCATACACCTGGCATATAATCCCAACACTGCTGGAGGCTGAAGCAAGAGGATCCGAAGTTCAGGTCCTACCTGAACAACTTAGCAATACCCTGTCTCAAAATAAAAAGGTGTAGAGTGGTAGAGGTGTAGTTCAGTAGTAAACAATATCTGGGTTCAGGCACTAGTAGTGAGGGGATGTCTTAGTTACTTTGCTCACTGCTGAGACAAAAATACCTAACCCCCAATTTAAAGGAGCAAGAGTTTATTTGGCTTACAGTTGATAGAGGTTTCAGTCCATAATCGGCTGGCTCCAAGGCAGGGTGGCACATGCAGGGGGACAACACTTCATGGCTGGTGAAAGGTAGCAAAAAGAGCAAGGGACCTTAAGAGTGTCTTTCTGTCCCTTTTATCTTATCCAGACTACTTAAGGTGGATACTTAGTACTCACAACATTAATCCTAATGCCCTTGAGCCTAGCATTGCACTACGAATGAATTCCAGCGTCACGCACTGTAGATCCAGCCACCTGTGAAGAAATCTCACGTATGACCGCATGAAGCTTTGGGGGAACATCTAAACACAAGCCATAACAGGGAGAAAAAAAGAATTTTTTACTTATAGCATTTAGATCTGTGATCCATTTTGAGTTAATTTTGATATATACTATGCTATAGAGGTAATTTTTTTTTTTTTGGTATTGGGGATCGAACTCATGACCTTGCGCTTGCAAGGCAGGCACAGTGCCAGTGAGCTAAATCACCGACCCCCAGGGGTAATTATTTTAATATTTATCTTTTTCTGATTATGGAAGTAATAGATGCTTATTGCAGAAACCCTATATAAAGCACAAGAATATAAAGAAGAAAAAAATTCTTAAGGTTTTTACAACCAGAGACACATTAACGTTTTTATCAACCTTTCCAATTTCTTTCGTGTTTATATATTTGTAAATGTTAATATCCAACTATAAATATTTTGAAATAAACTGCTTAATTTGAGTGTGAATTATTGATGAATTATCATCAAGTGGACATTTTGGTAAGTACCATTTAATTGAAAATTGAACCGTAATTGAAAATTCAGCTGTAATAAGGGTCCTCCAGAAGTCCTTTTCCTCTCCCATTTATGTCTTTGTTTACGTGTGTGTGTGTGTGTATGTGTGTGTGTCTGTTTGTTTTATAATTTATTACAGCATGAGCATTTTCTCGTGTCAGTAAAACTTCAAAACTGACTTTTCTCTCTTCCCTTGTTGTAGGGGTGTGTGTGTGTGTGTGTGTGTGTGGTACTTGGGATTGAACCTAGGCCCTTTCCTTTATGCTACATCCCCAGCCCTTTTTTATTTATTCTGAGATAGGGTCTCATTAAGTTGCTCGATTGCCTGGTTATGGCTCGAAGTTGTGATCCTCCTGCCTCAGCCTCCCAAAGTGCTGGAATCACAGGCATCTAGCACCACACCCAGCCAAAACTGATTTCTCATAGCTGTAAAGTCTTGCATTGTGTGACTTTACTTTCTTCGACTTAACCATTCCCTGGTGTATGTCCCCATTTTCAGCCTGTCGTTTTCCTAGATGTCCTGGGAAGCATAATTTCTAGGAGTTAGAGGTCTTTGTCAGGATCGCACTTTAGTTCTGGGTGGACACCTGTACCTGTCTGAATAAGTGGATCTGTCTGTGTCTAGCCCTGTGATTGCTGCACAATTTTCAGACAATCTGATTCGGCCATTCCTCATCCACATCATGTCTGTGCCTGCTCTCGTGACTCATCTCAGTACAGTGACCCCTGAGGTAAGTGGACATGGTGAGTTTCCCAAAAATTCAGTTTGCCTTTTGGTTTTTTCCTTCTTAGAATTTAAAAGATAAAATGATTTCTCTGCTAATTCTCACTCGTTCCCCTGCTTTTCTTCTAAGCCAGTAGCCACTATGGGCACACTTATGATAGCAGCCCAAAGAAGTAGGTTCTCGTTTTTGTCCTTTTTCTCCTTGGTGCCTGATAGTGTGTACCGCATAACTAAGGGTGATCTGTAAACAATCAAATTCGTGCCCTGGTGGGAAACTCCTCTTGTCATCTCCCACCTTAACAGCCTCCCATTGTTTGCAGCGTCTCACTGTTTTAGAATCTCATGACATGCTTCGTAAATTCATCATATTTTTAAGAGATGAAGATCGATGCCATGACATATGTGAAAATTTAGAAGGATGCCATACACTCTGTCTAATGGGTGAGTATTGGTGGTTGGAATTTGATTCTAGCCAGCACAAGAAGCCCGGATCTGTTGCTTTTCACCTGCTTAGAGGTTATCGGTTGTTTTTCATAACAATTTGAAATGTTTACCGTAAAAAAACATGTATTCAGGCAGTTGAAATAGACATGTAAAATTAAAAATTATGTGGAAGTGAACCTGGGAAGCTAGATAAGTGACTGTAGGTGGGCATTCGATTTCAGCTTTCTGGGAGCCAAGGGAAAAATGAAAACGTAAGTTGCCTGGATAATTCATATTTCAAGAGAGAATGGAGGGGGCACTTAGGTGGGGCTTAGATCAGCGCAGCACCTGCTTCACCTGTTTCAGTGTTATCATTGTTGACGAAGGATTTGTGGGTAGAAGCATTTAGAATCAGTGGTGATGAATAATTCTCATTGCCTAATGAGAAGAACTTCAGATGGAAAAAGATTCTTGTGGCTAAATTGTAAGGGGAATATCTGACAAGAGTCTTCACCCAAGGAGTATTAAAGAACTTTGGTGAACACTGAAGAGTGATTTCCCAGGACATTCAGTTATTGTCATTTCTTGTGTTACTCTTGATTTTTAAATATTAATATAATATTAAAGTGTTATACTAGGTAAATATCACATAACTTTGTGTATCTGACATTTTACATGTGTTTTTTATGTAATGCTCATGGAGAGTGGGAATCATTATTTCAGTCTTGCAGATAAGGAAACAGATTCAAGAGGTGGGTTGAGAGCCATGCAGCTCATCCTCAGCAGAGCCAGGATTTGAAGTTAGGTTGGCCTCTTTCTTACTCCTGCACCCATACTGTGGTCTCCAGCACTGCACTGGCAGGCACCCCTCACATGGACTCTCCTCCTGCACATACACTGTGGCTGCCTAAGCCACAGAGAGCAGGGCTCAGCCTTCTCTCTTTGCAGGCAACATCCTACAGTTGGGCTCCCTCAGCCCCCAAGTGTTAGAGGAGGAGACAGACGGGTTTGTGAGCTTGCTCACCCAGATGCTGTGCTACTGTCAGAAGTACGTGTCCCAGAAGAAATCCAACCTGACCCACTGGCACCCTGTCCTCGGCTGGTTCTCCCAATCTGTGGATTATGGGTAAGCACTGCTGCCTTCTTGTCTCTCCCTAGCACTTCCCCTTCTTCCTTCTTCCAGCTTTTCTTGTTTTGTTTCTTAAAACAAAAATAGTACGTCTTCATTGTATAAAATAGAGATAAAACCAAAAGAGAATAAAAACTATCCTTCCATTTTTTTCCTATCTTGATAGTTTTTTTACAAAAGTGAGCATAAGATGTTGAATTTTGTTCTTTTCATTACTAAGTTATGAACCTCATCTATCAATATTTTTTCTTCTTCAGTATCCCTTTCATTGATTGATTAGACTACCCTATTTTGGAGATGTTGAAACAAGACAGATAATTCAAAGGAATAGAATTTACCCCAGATCCTTTTCAAGAAGTGGAATATAAACCTTAAACATTTTAATTGGGAACTCAAAAGTGTTAGAAACACTAGCTTGGAATACTAAAGATCAGCTAAGGCAGCAACACAAACATGAGATGAGTGTGCTGGGCTGAGATGAAACTAACTAAGGTCACTGACATCCAGCTGTTTTCCAGTCAGATGTCTGCTAGGGCATAGGGTCCCTGGCAGGTACTGGAGGGAAGGAAATCCCTAGATTTGCTCCCTTTTCCTTGTACCTGAGTGGCATCATTGAGTCCTGTCTATTTAAAAAGACTCATTGCCTAGGACAGCCCACCCAGCATGATGGCCCCACCTGTGATGTGTGCTTGGAGTCAGGAGGGGTATTGGGGGCCAAGGTGGGGCAACATAGCTCCTTCACAGACAGTAGGTTCTTAGCTCCCAGCCTGCTCCCTGAGTGCCTTTGGACAACTTGCTTCACCCCAGCTTTGTCATCTGAAATGTGAGATAATCATCAGAGTGCCTCTGGAAGGATTGAACAAACAAGACCGTGCAAAAGACCTGCTACTAGGCCTAGTGTGTGCTCTGTAGGTGGAAGCTGTCACCATCACGACAGTGTGACAGGAGCCAGTTTAGGACCTGAGCAGTGGAGGGATGTCAGTAGGTTCCAGGAACGAGGGTGGTACTGAGGTACAGCCTAGATGGAGAGAGGACACTGCCCCAGAAGCAAGGAAATGTGAGGAGGCATTGAGTCAGCTAGATGTAGGGCCACAGCTGCAGGCCAGCTGGAAGGAGGGCAGCACAGCCAGCATGAGAAGGCTTTTGCTCACCCAGTGATAGGAGGCTGTCCCCACGACGTTTGTGATGTATGGAGCTTATGGATCTGGGAGAATCAGTGACACTCCTGGCAGTCAGTAAGTTTGAGTGCAGCGATGGACAGATGAAGATTCAGTGCCTTCAGTATCCCCAGCCCTCAGTGTCAATTTATTGGTTCCATTTCTTATTTTTCTTACTATCTTCTCTGCTATACTAAGTGCCAGGCCTGAGCTACACCTCCAAGTGGAAGGTCCACTGGGAAGTAGAGTAGACTGTCCCCAGTCAAGCAGTGGTGGAGCTGACACACCCTTCTCCTGCTCTCTCCCAGCCTCAATGAGTCAATGTACTTGATCACCAAACAGCTGCAGTTCCTGTGGGGAGTGCCTCTCATCCGCACCTTCTTCAGTGACATCCTGAGCAAGAAGCTGCTGGAGCACCAGGAGCCAGCCCCTGCACAGCCGGCATCCCCACAGAATGTGCTTCCAGTGAAGAGTGAGTGGCTGAGCCAGTCTGCCAGGGCTCTTCTGGGCCCAAGGGCAGCTTCTGACTTCCATGTGGATGTTCCACTTTCTGCCATGCTCTAACTTCTCCCAGAGACTCCGAGTCTGCTTAAATCAAGTCCCCACTTAACAAAACAGTGAGGCCAGGGAGATACAAATCAGTGATCATGTACCTAGAATATCCACTGATGCCTATTCCATGAGGGCCATGTGACTATCTCTGAGCTTTAGTTTGGCCATGAGCTTTGTAGTAGCCAAAATGAAAAGGGTTATGTGCACTCCATTCTCGTCACCAGAAAGAAAGAAAGAAAAAGACCTGTTTCTTAGGGGATATGGTACTTTGCTAAGTTTTTAATCATAAAATGAATCCCATGTGGGGCTTCTTATAAAGAAGCCATTGAATCACAGACCAGCACCTCAGCAGCACCCTTACTGCAGGGTCAGAAGCAGTTACCATGGAAAGGTTTCTTGTTGCCCATTCTGATCAAAGTTAAGAAAATGCAAACTGGATGTGATGGCACACGCCTCTAATTCCAGCATTCTCAGAGGCTGGGGTAGGAGGATCACAAGTTCAACCCCAGCCTGGGTGACTTAGCAAGACTCTGTCTCAAAAAAAAACGGCTGGGGATATAGCTCATTGTGAAAACCCTGGATACAATCCCCAGTACAAAAAAAAACTAGGGAATTTATTTTATTTATTTATTTATTAAAATTTGGGGGGCAGGGTTTTGAGACAGGGTCTCACTGGGTAATTCAGGCAGGCCTTGAACTCGCTGTGTAGCCCAGGTTGGTCTCAAACTCATGGTGACCCTCCTGTCTCAGCCTCCTGAGTTCTGGGATTACAGGCATCCAGTACCATGCCCAGCCCCCAGAGAAATGTCTTGAGTCCAAGCAGCAGCCCCACTGGCTGGCTCTGTCTGTGAATGTGGACTTCTGTTGAAATGTTCTTCCCTTGACCTGATGGGATCTGACAGATGGCTGAACTTTTGCTTTCATTTCTTCTTTCCTCCATGCCAGGTCTCCTCAAGCGAGCATTTCAGAAGTCTGCATCGGTTCGGAATATTCTCAGGCCTGTCGGGGGTAAGCGCGTTGACTCTGCAGAGGTCCAGAAGGTTTGCGACATCTGTGTCCTCTACCAGACCTCGCTGACAACTCTCACCCAGATCCGCCTGCAGATACTCACAGGTTTGGCGTCCCACAGCTGCTGTGCTTCAAATTTGGCAGACTATTTTTCTTAGCAAAAGTTGACCTTTTATTTTCTTCTGGTTTCCTTGACTTAGAGAGTTGATTTTTGAAGGAGGGCAGTTTTTGAGCTATTCTTTTTAAGAGATTGGTAGGGCTTCCTTTAAGTAGCTCAAGCCAGCCTCATTGAGAGCACTTCTCATTTGTTCCTTACCTGGCTCTTATTTTATTTATGAAGTACAACTTTTAAAAAGTTATTTTTTCTGAGTAGAAAACTGGAAAAGATAGGGAGCAAAAACAAAATGCCACTCTTAATCCCACAACCCACACCCATTCCTGAGTGCATTGCACACATAATATAAATATATTTAAACTGACATACACCATTTTATTCTTTCTTTTCCATTGACCACTTCATAAGTATTTTATCATGTCAACAATTCTTCAGAAACCTCATTTTTATTGGCTGCATGGTATCTCATCTCATGAATAAGCGAAACATTTTCCTTTTTAGCTGAGCAAGGAAGAAAATCCCTCCTGTGAGCACAGAATTGGGCATTGAGGGCTTTTAAATTGCAGTGCAGGAGTCATTGGTATGAATTGGTATTATGAGTACAAAAGGTCCTTGCAAACTGTGAAAGTCAGTCACTACATAAAGGATTAAGAACTTCTGCATTGTACATTTTTTTAAATCCTAAATTACTGCTGCTTCTGCCTTTCACACTTAGTTATTCATTCTTCAAATACTTATAAGTACCTGTGCTTGCAAAGCACTGAGGATTCAGAAGTGAACAAGCTAAGTCAGGGTCTCTGCCCCCAAGAGTATTATAGTCTAGTAGTGGAGTGACATCAGTGTAAGTAGAGTAGATTGCCTAAAATGATGAACACCTTAAGAAACTGAAAACAAGGAGAGTCAGTGTAGACTTAGACTAGAGCAGGATTTCTCAGCCTTGGCAATATTAGCCTTTTGAGCCTGATAAGTCTTTGTTGTAGGGGGCTGTCTTTTGCAATGTAGGATATTTACCAGCCCCTGGCCAAGTAATTCCAGTCAAGTTGTAACAAGCATGTTTCCAGACATGGCTAAATGCCCCCTGAGAGGGGTTTGGTTGAGACCCGTAAGCCTAGTAATAGTGATAGAGATGGAAATGAGGAGGTTTCAAATGTGTTTTAGAGGTGCAGTCTCTAGTCTTACTGGTTGATTAGTTTTGAGGGCACAATGACTAAAGGTTTCCAAAGTGATGCTTGATTTTTGGCCCAAACTCCTGTGGATGGTGGCGCCGTTTGCTAAGCTGAGGAAGCCCATTCTGGGGACAGGGCCTGCAGGGACTTGAGAGTTGTGTTAGGCTGTGACAGGTACAGGCAGAGGTATCCAGAAGCCTTTGAGTGTATTGTGGGGGCATCAGCAGAGAGATGAAGTGTAAGGCCTGGGGCAGGCTCCCAAAAGAAAGACCAGAGGGAAGAGGGAAGGGAGGACACCATGCCGGGAGCTTCTTAGTACCTGAAGGTTTGGCAGCATCTTGGCTAAGAGGATTTTGAGATTACCACCTTTGTCTGCTTTGTGAGATGAGATCACATCTAAGCTCATTTTCCCAAGTAAGGCAATCCAAAAATAAGGTTTTTGGCCAACATGAAAGCACATACTTTTTTTTTTTTTTTTCTGGTACTGGGTATCAAACTCAGGACCTTGTGCTTGCGAGGCAGGCACGGTGTCACTGAGCTAAATCCCATGCTGAAAGCACATACTTTTAAGAGTGAAAGATTAGTCTATTCTTTTTTTTTTCTTTGGCGGTACTGGGGATTGAACTCGGGACCTTGCGCTTGCGAGGCAGGAGCAGTGCCACTGAGCTACATCCCCAGCCCTCTGAAAGACTAGTCTAAAATGTACATATGATATTCAGTCTATTAGTTTAGCTGTATATATCTTAAGTCAGATTATAGAACATAGCATATTTGTTTTAAAAATAGTATTTCTTTACTCCCACATTTTGTTCATGCTCCTCATGTGCCTTGACAGCACTAGAGCTCTGCTGGTCCTCTGACACCTCCCTCCAGGGCCTAGCATCCCCACTTCTGTCACTATTGAACCATTGTTTGTGGCTGTGACTATTTCAGTCTGCACCATGAGTCTCATAATATGAGGACAGTTGCTTTTCTTCTTTATAATCCCCACAATGTAACTACTTACTGTTTCATTTTTTAACCTGTTTTTAAATTAAGAGGTTTCTGTAGACTTTAGTGTGCATTTTAGACATGGACTGTCTAAAAACTAGTTATGAGCTGAGCACCTATATATCCATCAACCTAGTGAAGAAACTTTTGCATTTTAAAAGCTTCTTTATAACTACATTTTCCTAACCTTGAAAGTGTGAGATCAAACCTTTAGGAGTAATAACTCAATGGATTCTACATTTCTTTACCTCCTTTACAATTCCTTCAGTTCATCTCTAAGCATCCTTAAGTAGCATTGAATTCTCCACATGCCTCCTCCAGACTATTGTATCTTCCCCAAACAGTTCTTTCACAACTAAATAATTCAGTGTACTCTATAAAGTGAGAAGGCTCAAGTAGAAGTGACTGCTTTTCTGAGAAACATACCCTGCCATATGTTCAGCAACACATGGTGTTTCAGATCCAGACTTTCTAAGTCACTATGTATCTGCATTATTAGACTTAAAAATATACCAGTGATGTACCTCATGTGTCTGAGATCTTGTAGCCATCAGAAAGCTGACTTAGAATGTCCTCTGCTTCACCTTTTGCTTCCCTAGAGTTAGTCTTATATAATATGTCAGACTGTCTCTGCTACAATCATTCATTGCTTTCTCATTTTTAATACAGAATAATAGTAGTTGCCAGGAAAACTTTGCTAACTGAGGATGGGCCTGCAAGATGGTTTAAGGCAGGGGTCAGCCCATGAGCTAAAGCCAGCCCACTTCTTATTTCTATAAATAAACTTTTACTAGAACACAACTGAATTCATTCGTTTACATCACGTCTATCAGCTGCTTTTATGCTCATTGACAGCACCGAGCAGTTGTGACAGTGCTAACCTAACTTGGTTTGAAGATGCCTCCATACTCTTGAGTCCTTCCCTAATGAACATGAACCAAACTCTTAACTTAGCAGTCCACTGCCTTACTCAGCCGGCCACCTCATCCCACTCAAACCTTAAGTATGTAAACTAACTGAAAGCCTAACTTAAGGGAATACTTTTGTAACAAATAGCTGAGTCTAAGCCAGTCATAGCAGCAGTTTTCAGTCAACCATAGGCAGCCTGCTTACCAGAGCGTGTTCAAATAAGGAAAGTGCTGAGCTGTGATAAACGCTGTCTGCACACCTTCAGAGCAGAACTCTCTGAACCTGTTCTGATCCTGCTGACTGCATGGTATGTCACCTGTAACTCTGCTAAATTCAATTTGTCTCAAATTTTTATTTTAACAATAGAGATCATCTGGCCCATGAAGCCTAGCCCTTTCTAGAAAAACTTGCTGATCCCTGTTAAAACATAATTACTCACACTGGTCCGGGTTCTTTTCCTGGCTCTGACATTTATTGACTGTGTGGTCTTGGGCAAATCATTAAGCTTCTGTGTGCTTCAGTTTTGTCTCTTATAAAATGGAAATGACATTGCACTGGGCACCATGCTGCACACCCATAATCCCAGCTACTCGAGGCTGGCACAGAAGGACTGCAAGTTCAAGGCCAGCCTGGCCAACTTAGCCCCTGTTTCAAAATAAAAAATTTTAAAAGGCCCCAGGTTCAATTCCCAGTACAGGGAAAACAATGGGATGACATTGGGTTTCACAAGCAGAAATGAGCCAGTGCTTGCCAAATGTTTAAACTGGTGTCTGACACACAGTAAGCACCTATTAAGCATTAGCTGTTATTATCATTGTGATTCTCAGGGTGATAATGCTTGTCCTAATTGCACCTTCTTCTCACGCACATTAAATGATCACTAATGGATTTAAGTGTTTTGTTTTCCCATTGAAAAGGAGAAATAACAGATGAGACGGAGCCCCCACCTGAAGCTTGGGTTTCTCTATCCTTTTCCAGGTCTCACTTACCTTGATGACCTGCTGCCCAAACTATGGGCATTTATCTGTGAGCTGGGGCCCCACGGAGGCTTAAAGCTCTTCTTGGAATGCCTGAACAATGACACTGAAGAGTCCAAGCAGCTCTTGGCCATGCTGATGCTGTTCTGTGACTGTTCCCGGCACCTCATCACGTAGGTTGACTGCTGTGGGGCTGAGTACCTTTCCTAGAATTTACAGAGATCAAACTACAGTGTCAGGAAGCAAGTAATGGCTGACAATTACTGAATATATTAGGCAGGGTATGTGGCCGGGTCATTAGGAGAACTAGACGGGAGCACATGCCTATAGCCCAGCTACTTGGGAGGATGACATAGAATCACTTGACCTCGTGAGTTCCAGACCAGCCTGAGCAAGATGGTGAAACCCTGTCTCAAAAGAAAAAAATTAATGACAAGAAAACATTTGCAAAGCAAGCAGCGTGTACTAGGTGCTCAGGAATGGTTCCGTCTTTTCAGGACAGCTAGGTCGGTACCACTGAGTGTGGGCTTTGGGGTCTCCTGGAAATGGGTTCAAATCATAGCTCAGCCATTGATTCACTGTGCTGGGTAAATCACTCGAAAATCTGAGGGTCAGAGAGCCAGGGTCCAAAACCTGGCTCAGCCATTTACTGTGATACCCTGGGCAAGAGATCAAGGGATTCCACCTGTCTGCTCTGAGATTCTGTTTCCTCATCTATAAATTGGAATAACAACAGCACCCACCTTTTAGGCATGTGGTAAAGATGAAAAGAGATCATTAATGCCAAGTGTTCGGCACAGCCCTGGCACACTGGAGGAGTTTGTTATGTGCTGGCTATTATTGTTATTATCAAGCTGACCCTGGGCAAGTTGCTTAACCTCTCTTGAGCCTCTGTTTGCTTGTTAATAGAATGGAGGTAATATTACCGATGTGATAAAGGGTAAGTGAGAAAAGGAATGTCAGCTACTTAATAAAGTGAATAAAGTCTGGCACAAGGTAGGAAGTTAACAAATGGTTTGCTTCTTAAACTTACATGTTTACTTATATATTTGGCATTAAGTCCACCTTTTCCCAAAAGGTTGGTGAAGAATTGTAAGATAGAATGCACCTCAGGCAATTATGTGTAGCTACAAGACCTTAGCAGGAAGAGATCAGGGATGAGTAAGTGGAAGGTTGGGTAAGCATCGTGGAGGAAGGGGCTCAGTTTCCAGATGGAGGTGAGAGCAGACTCTGTAGCAGCTGGAATACACCATTAGTTGCTGAGTCAAAGGTAACCCAAGAGGGCCTGGGGATTTAGCTCAGTGGTTCCTGCGCCTACCTCAAAAGTGCAAGGTCCTGAGTTCAATCCCCGGTACCAAAAAAAAAGGTGACCTGAGAGTGAGTCAAATTCTAAAGTGTATTGAGTGGTTTTAGTAAATTTTCAGTTAGAGTTGTGTCTCACCTGTTCATTCATTCATAACTTCTTTCAGACATCTCTTCATTCATTCATAAATTCTTATCAGGTGTCACAGTGTCTGTCCCAGATGTAGACTAAGGCTCCACAACTTTTTCAGTAAGCACAGACTCAGTCAAGAGCCCTTCACATTCAGGCATCAGTGAGGCATGAATGCAAGCATAAAGTAAGGTGTCACAGATCTTTATGAGTAAGAGAAATACAAGCACAGAGCTTTTTTTTCCCCTTAATCTTTAAAAATCTTTTATTATGGACAATTTCAAATAAATAGAAAGTAAAATAATGAAACTTCATGTGCTATCACCAGCTCAGCAGTTTTGCTCCATCTAAATGCCTACTCACTCTCCTCAGATTTCTTTGAAGCAAATCTTAGACATTATATTTTACCTGAAGTATCTAAAAATAGAGCTTACTTAACATTATTTGTTTCCCCTAAGAAACTGTAAGATAGCATATTATTTTCCTTCTCTTGAGAAATTCTGAATAATTTTCTGACTTAGGATCCTTGATGACATTGAAGTGTATGAAGAACAAATTTCATTCAAACTGGAAGAGCTGGTCACCATATCCTCTTTTCTGAATTCCTTTGTGTTCAAGATGATCTGGGATGGAATCGTAGGTAAGGTAAAGGTATCCACCATCGTTTCACTGATGCTGAACCCAAGGAGGCTAAAGAGTCTGTAACATCAGCTGGTTCTTAGCTTTATTGTTTACCAGTTAGTAGAAAATGCACATTTATTCATATGACTGGAAGTTTTAATTCGCAGTCTCTCTGACCTCTTTTTTGTTTTTGCAGAAGTCTCATGTCTCACTCTCCCAGGCATCCTTCAGGACTTGCATATTTGTGTCAAAGATTATTAATGATGATTCCCTTTACCCTGACTCTCCTTTTGATTACTGATGTTGATTTCCATGAGGATAAAATGTGTGCCAGATGAGAGTCCACCTCCTGAAGTGTTTCCAGTTGCACAGTACTGCGCTCCTTAGAGTAAAAGCTCCTTTGGGTGGTGTATGGTAGAAGGCAGTGTGAGTGACTGTCTAAGAGATGCCAGGCCCTGCAGACATTTAGGACATTCTCAGAGGGTCTTTTAATCCCTTGAGTTCCACGGACATTTCAAAGCAAGAGAGTTAGACTTGCTGAGGGTCTCAGGAGACAAGGACTGTCCTCCCTCCCCTCCACCTCTCACCCCTCTCCCACAGATGTGACTCACCTGTTTGTTTCCTCCATAGAGAATGCCAAGGGTGAGACTTTGGAGCTGTTCCAGTCCGTCCATGGGTGGCTAATGGTGCTGTATGAGCGGGACTGCCGGAGGCGCTTCGCCCCTGAGGACCACTGGCTGAGAAAGTAAGCATCAGGGTAGAGAGAGGCTCGTGGCAGCTGGGGCCTCTGTCATGGCCCATGGCGGAGGGCCTTTTTTCCTCCATCCTGTCCATCCATCTGCAGAAAGAGCTCCTTTGCTATGACGCACCTGTAAGGGTGCATCATCTAGCACCCTTCTATTACACTAGTATGATTAGAGTTAATTAAGGGCAACAAAGCCAGACCACTCTCAGAAGGTGTTTCTTATCCAGACTGAGATGAGAAGGTCTTTGAGTTGATCTGAGTTATCGGGTGTGACAGTTACATGGCAGGTTTTTATCAGCAGAATGACCAGGGTCAAAACTGCTTTCAGGGTTTTTTTTGTTGGGGGGGAGGGGGATCCTCTGCCAGTGCCTAAACAAACTTAAGACCATGTCAGGTTGGGCATGGTGGTGCATGCTATAATCACAGCACTCTGAAGATCACAAGCTCAAGCAACTTAAATTCATGAGACCCTGTCTCAAAATTTTAATTAAAAAGAAAAGGTTGGGGATGCAACTCAATGCAAAGGCCCCAAGTTCAATTGTGTATAGCACCACCACTGCCCCCATAAAAAGATGTCACCATTGCTAGAGATGACATGTCACCTCTGGAGCTCTGGCACCAGAGCAGGACCTCGAAAATGCTATAAGTGGCCAGATAGTCTTAGGTGCTGTGGACCAGTCTGTGTTGCAGCTGCTCCCTCTGCTGTTGTAGCATGAATGACAACAACTAGGAACAGTGAATATGTGAATGAACAGGTGTGGCTGGGTTCCCATAGAATTTTCAAAGGCAAGATTTGGCCCCCTCCACTGGTTTTCCTGTTTTAATAATCAGTAACTCATATCTTTTTAAGGGATCTCAAACCTAGTGTGCTCTTCCAAGAACTTGACAAGGACCGGAAGCGCGCCCAGTTGATCCTGCAATACATCCCTCATGTCATTCCTCACAAAAACGTGAGTGGCACTCAGAGCTGGGCTCCTAACATGTTCTTCTGTTCCACATGGTTCTTGACCTCTCATCCTGTGATTGCAGTTTGAAATGAATATATGACATCATTTAGTTTGCGAACACAGTGGTGATCTATCTTACCCTGTAAGTCTGTACTGGGTGCTAGGGCTGCAGAGATGGAGAAGGCAGTGTCAACCAGCAATTCAGGTGCAGTGGTACATGTGCTGTGGGAATGGGGGAAATAGGTCAGGAGAGAGCACCACAAGTGAAAGTGCATAGGACTTAAAGGCCAAGGGTGAGAGAGAAGGGAGATGTATGGTGTGGTTGAAGAGGTACATAGAAGGGAATCAAATGGAGCTGAGGAAGTTTGTAGGAACTAGAACAAGAAGGGCCTTAGCAACCAAGGCTAGCAGCTTGGATTTTAACCAAAGCCATTACCAGATTTTAAGCATAGGAAGCTCCTGGTCAGAGCTATATTTTCTTTTTTCTTTTTTTTTCTTTTTCCTCAGTACTAAGACTTAAACTCAGAGTCTCACACATGCTTGACAGATGCTATACCTCAACCCTTTTTTTTATTTTTGAGCATCTCAGTAAGTTGCCCAGGCTGACTTTGGTCTCTCAAGTAGGTGGGATTATAGGCATGAACCAACACATCCAACTCAGAGCTATAATTCAGAAAGAACATTCTGGCTTGATGTAGAAGACTGTCTAGAGGCAGAGCCATTAAAGCCAGCTGGCCTGCACTAGGGAGGGGCTGTTGGGATAGAATAGTGATCAAGCCAAAAGACATTTAAGAAGCTAGCACCTAATGCCTTGGAGACTGACATTCAGAGAGCCAGGAAGGGGGAATAGAGGTAGTTTCTGGATTATTGCCTGGAGTTGGGAGCACTGTCCCTGAAGAAGAAACAGAAACAGGGCCTGGTCCTGGACATGGTGGTGAGTTCAGCTTTAAGTGGGTAGGATATGAGGTAGCTGTGGTCCCTGGTGGCTCTAGAGCCTAGGAGAAAAGCTGAGGCTGGAGGGAGACTGCATGTGGGCAGCTCCCAGCTCTCCTGCCTGCACTTACCAACATGAGGGAGGAAATCAGACCTTGGGAGAGGGCTAGGCTCATTTGACATGTCACTTGAAAGGCTGCTAAGAGGAGAGGAGGAATCCAGGGAAGGAACGAGACCAAGAGAGTGTTATGCCGAGCCCAAGGGGATGAGAGAGACTTGAGAAGGGTCAACCGCTGTGGCAAGAGTGTCCAGAAGGTGCAGAAAGTATTGTTCCCATCCCTGGTGAGCAGTGGGCACTCTGCACTGCCTGCTGACTTCTATGACCATATTGTGCCTTTTCAGGAGAGGCTCCCAAGAGCCTAGCGGTGCCTTTTCTTGCCTGTCCTCTATTTTTTTCTTTCTCTTTTTTTCCCCCAAAATAGACATAGTTTTTGAAAAGAGCATAAATCCCATTTTTGTAAATTAAATCTCACTTTTCATAGGTACTTAATCCTCACTACTTTTTAACACTATTGTGACTTTGATTTTAGTACTTAGAGTTGCTATTCATTCCTCTTAAGCAGTCATATGCTGCTGTTTAAATTTTTATTGCACTGGGCACACTCAGAAATGAGGGTCCTACAGGTAATTGCTTAGTCAAAAGTGTCTCCTTGAGGGAGCCACACACACACAATTCCTCTGACTCTGCCTTGGATAAGAAACGCACAGCTGGGATTCATCCCAGAGATGTAGGGATGGTTCAGCATACTCAGGTCAATAAATGTAATACACTATATCAACAGAGCCAAGGACAAAAATCATGTGATCATCTCAATAGATGCAGAAAAAGCATTCGACAAAATCCAACACACATTCATGATAAAAACCCTACAAAAAATTGGAATAGTTGGTCTCTACCTCAACCTGACAAAAGCCATTTATGAAAATCCAACAGCCAATATCATACTAAATGGTCAAAAACTGAAATCCTTCACACTAAAATCAGAAACAAGACAAGGATGTCCACTATCACCACTCCTGTTCAATATAGTTTTGGAAACATTAGCCACAGCAATTAGACAAGAGAAAGAAATAAAAGGAATAAAGATAGGAAATGAAGAAGTTAAATTGTCGTTATTTGCAGATGACATGATACTCCATAGAAGACCCCAAGAACTCCATCAAAAGTCTTCTAGACTTAATAACTAAATTCAGGGGCCAGGGATTTAGCTCAGTGGTGCCGCTGCCTACCTCGGAAGCACAAGGTCCTGAGTTCGATCCCCAGTACCAAAAAAGAAAATGACCAAATTCAGTAGAGCAGCTGGATACAAGGTCAACACACAAAAATCAATAGCTTTCCTATACACAAACAATAGACTCACTGAAAGAGGAACTGGAAAAATATCTCCCTTCACAATACCATCCAAAAAAATGAAATACCTAGGAATCAACCCAACAAAAGAAATCAAAGACCTCTACTCTGAAAGCTATAGCACTCTGAAAAAAGAGATCAAAGAGGATATCAAAAAATGCAAAGACATCCCTTGCTCCTGGGTAGGAAGAACCAATATAGTGAAAATGGCCATACTTCCAAAATTGATTTGAAGCAGTGTAGATTTGATATAGATTTGATGCAATCCCAATTGAAATTCCAGCAGCATACTTCACAGACCTTGAGAAAACAATCCAAAAATTCATTTGGAACAAGAAGAGATCTAGAATAGCAAAAGCAATTCTAGCCAATAAAGACATGGCAGGGAGTATCACAATCTCCAACTTGCAACTGTATTACAAAGCTACTATAATAAAAACAGCATGGTACTGGCAAAGAAACAGACCCAAGAACCAGTGGAACAGACTAGAAGATGTGGAAACAACTCCAGGCATACTCAGCCACCTCATCTTTGACACCCTCACTGGAGGAAAGATAGTCTCTTTAATAAATTGTAATGGAAAACTTGGGTTTCAACTTGCCAAAGATTAAAACTAGACCTGTATCTCTCACCATGCAGTAAACTAAAATTGAATGGATTAAAGATCTAAATATTAAAACGGAAACACTAAACCAGCTGGAAGAGAGGTTAGGTAGAACTCTTGAAGACATTGGCATAGGAAAAGATTTCATAAACAAAATTCAGTTGCATGTGAACTAGCACAATCAACAAGTATCTCTTCTTATTAAAAAGCTGCACAGCAAGAGAAAGCACCAACAGTATGGAGAGTCAACCCACAATGTGGGAAAAAATTTCTACCAGCTGTTCCTCGGACAAAAGTATCTAGAATGTATAAAGAACTTAAAAAAATCAGGCCTCCCAAATGTAAAGACCCAGTCCAAAAATGAGCATCTGAAATGAAAGACATTTCTCAGACAAAGAAGTAGAAATAGCAAATAAACATATGAAAAAAATGTTCAATATCACTGGTCATTGGAGACATGCAAACGAAAACAATGCTGAGATTCCACCTTACCCCAGAATGGCTGCTATCATGAAATCAATAACAAATGCTGGCGTGGCTGTGGGGGAAAAGGAACCCTTCTCCACTGTTGGTGGGAGTGTAGACTGGTGCAACCACTGTGGAAATCAGTATGGAGATACCTCAAAGAACTAGGATTGGAGGTCCCATTTGACCCAGCTATTCCCCTGCTAGGTATCTTCCCAAAAGAATTAAAAGAATCATACCACAGCCATATATGTGTACCCATGTTCATAGCAGCACAGTTTGTAATCACTAAAACTTGGCAGCCCAGTTGCCCATCAACTAGAGACTGGATAAAGAAAATGTGGTTTTTTTATAAAGTGGAGTACTGCTCAGCCATAAAGAAGAAATTAGAGACATTTATAGCTAAATGGATGCACATTAAGGCAGTACTCTTAAGTGAAATGAATAAGACACATGTGTAAATACTGAATAGTTTCTCTGGTGTGAGAAATTGAAAGTGTAAATAAGGATCAAAAGGTATAATAGATAAGGTGAAATAGGAAGAAAAGGTACAAAGGGGAAGGAGAAGTAGGAGGGCTAGGGAAAAGGAAAGAAGGGAATGGAATTAATATGAGAAAAAGAAAAATGGAAAAGTCTTTGTAAATAGGGGTGGAGGGATCGAAGAGAGGGCAGGGGAATGGAGAAAAATAAGAACCAAGATATATTATGTAAAGGTACAAATTTCCAATGATGAATGTCATATTGTGTACCTAAAAATGTACCAATAAAATTTAAAAAAAAAAAAAAAGAAAGAAAGAAAACTTTGCAAAGCAGGCTGTCTGTGGCTGTACTCTTCCAAAAACAGCATTCTTCATCTTAAGCTGATCGCATTCTCTGTAACTTCTACTGTTGGACCCTGAACAGCTAGCCCTTAAATATGGTTATCTCTAGCCTGAGGACTGTCTCCTGAGGTTCGCAAACAACTCCCATTTCCCTTCTGAGTCTTTGTTTTCCAAGTGTAGCAGTTTTTATTTCTGAGCTATTGCTCCTTTGAGGTAGTCTCCAGCCACTCATCTCCTGGGCTGCCTGTGGTTTGGTGGTGTCTGATTTTAAATGTGGCTCCCCATCCTGGACCTGTGTTTCCGTGAACTCAGCCTTTGACCTTTGCCTTCCATATGCATAGTCTGGAGTCTCTACTCTGAACATGTACAGTGGCATTGGGGCTTGCCAAAGGATATTTACATCTTTGAGAGGAATGCAGTGTGAACTACTAGTTTAGAGTAGTTTGTGGTTTTAATATTCATTTGTACTGTCTGTGCATCCAGGCCATATGCTAACCTTTTTTTTTCTCTTTTGGGAATTTTGCTTAAGATTACCATCAAGACTATTTGCTATTGGCTCCTGAAATTCCCTGCCTTGGGGAGACAGGGTCCTTCCTCATCTCCTGGACCTGTTCTGGTACCTGTGGTTGCACAGCAAGTGCACAAGAGCTCCTGCTGTCTCCAGCCATCTGCAGCCTCACTTCCCTCAGGATTGGGAGGTTGCAGCTGCTCTGAGAGATACTACAAACTCTTATATATTGTTAAGTGGTAACACTCACCCACAACCGCCACAGGGTTAAGTGGGTCCTGCTGGAGTGCACAGGACTGTAGTAAGATCTTGCTCTCATCCATTACCATTGCGCCATCTGCCCTAATTGTCGAGCCCGTCCCTTGCCCTTGATCTTACTCCAGTGGTGATTTATAATGCCTTTCCTGGTCTCCTTAATGATTTTTAAAGCCTCAGCTCTATCTTACTCATACAGCACTTCATTCTCTGTGCTTGCTACCAGTTTATGCTCTAACTGTGACTTAAGGTCTTTCCATGGATCTGGTCCCCCTGCTTACTAGCTGTGTGACTTTGGGTGAGTCAGGGTGTCAGCTGCAGAGTGAGGATAATGATGCTTAGCCAGATGTCTGCTGGGTTGTTGAGGTTTCCAGCCATTCAAAGCTGGATGAGCTTCCTTTGAAGCTTCTTCCACATCCTATGGGAATCCAGAGCCTGATCCGGGCTGTCTGTGATTCCTGAGAGACTGGTACTGCCATGCCCCTGCAGTTCTGCTTCTGTGTAACTGCCCCAGTGGATTGACTGGATAGGACACTCATCTTCGACCTCATGCTCCACAAAGTAGCTCCCCTCGTTACAGTGATCATGCTAAAGATTTGGGGTCACAAGAAGTAGTCATGTCACGTACCACACAGCTCCCATGACTTAAATACTCATATAGCTCCCTGTCCTAGAAGAGAGTGGTGGGAGTGTTCTTTAGCTGCATGACCCGCCCACCTCATTGAGTCCTCAATCCCTCTCCCTTCTGGGTGGCCCTGGCACTCTCAGAGCTTGTGGTATTATTCAGAGCACTTCAGTCTTTGTTTCTAAACTTGCAGTGCCTCCCTGAACAATAGTCCCTCTGCCAAATGCCTTCCCCCTCCCCGTCTTAAAGGCCATTGACAATTGTTTCTTCTGTTTCAATCGTATTTTCCTCAGAATTAATATAAGGATTAAGTGAGCATATGCTAGTCTCCCCCCTCCATAGTGCACCCTATTACTATTGTTCTTATTGCCATTTTTACTGTTCTTATTTATGTTTACTAAGGCTCTTGACTTTCAGGGAAGATTCTCATTTGAAATTAAAAAGCACCTGTGGCTGTCATGTGCATTTATTCAGCTGACTTCATTCTCAAGCCCAGGATCGTTCAAAGGATCATGGTTTTCTGAAGGGGCTCCTGGTTGGGCACCATGGAGCAGGCCTGTAGTTCTGCAACTCAATAGGCTGGGGCAGAGGGATTGCTCTAGCCCTGGAGTTTGAGGCCAGCTGGGACAACACAGCAAGACCCCATCTCTTAAAAAAGTAAAAAGTAAAGGCCTCTTCAGAATCTTAAGGCTAAGGGCAGACTGTCCTATTCAAGTCTTCATTGAGAAATATTAGTGGGACAATGGTGTACTTGGGCTACAGAGGAGGCGGACAGAAAGGCCAGGAACTTTTGTACTGTGGGATCATCTTTTCATGTCTGACAGTCAGAAAAATTGCCTGAGTTGTTTCTGTGTTTTTAACTCATAGTATTTTGATTTCCTCTGAAGCAGGCGCAGCTGTGAGAAGCGCCTCTGTACCTTGCTCTGCCACCCAGTTTCTGTGGTGGGTTATTTACTGCGTGAGGAGAATGATTTTCTCCTGGACTGTTCCTAGCTGGGCTCCTGCTGCAGCTTGACTACTTTTTCTGGAGCACTTCTCCCTTGGCATGAGTTCAGCTGTATTTCTAATTTCCAGAAGTGCTCTTGAGAATGTTTAATGTTCTCACAAGACACTATGACCAACAGCACATATCAAGGCATCCCATTCTGGTTGCATCTTAATTTCAGTAATTCTGCAGAGTGGTTTTTGTGGAAATATCATTTGTTGACTCTGTTTCTGTCGTGTCTCCCCCACCCTTGCTCATTTCAGAGAGTTCTCCTATTCCGAAACATGGTTACCAAGGAGAAAGAAAAACTGGGGCTTGTGGAAACCAGCTCTGCTTCCCCTCATGTCACTCACATTACCATCCGACGGTCCCGGATGTTGGAGGTAAGTGGCAAGGCCTGCAGAAGCTGATTGTAAAGAAGTGTGCTCTGTCACATCAGCCCTGTAGTGGATGATCTTTTGTCTCCAAACTGTTCTCAGCATGCCTTGGCCTCATGATCCTGAAATCAAGGCTCCAGGAGCAGACAGGGACCGTTTGTCCTGTAGATTACTCTGAGTAACTGCTAGGTTAAACATACTCTGAATGCTGGGGACCGACCATGTCTTCTTTTATCCCTGACAGTCTCTGGACTAGAGTGTCAGAGTCCTCATGCCTCTTTCAAATGAGGACAGGAAATCAACTGCAGTGGCTACACTGCTGTTTCCAGGTCTGTACAGACTTCTTTTCCCAGCAGGCACTTTACCCATACTCCTGCCTGAGAAAGTGGTACAGGTGGAATGGGGTGTTACGCTGATTGAGCCATGCAGAGATATGTTTATCACAGAGCTGGAAGGTCTTTCTACATGTAAACTTACAAGATACAAGGAAAGTTGCCCACCGAAGCCAGACCCAGTGTCCGGAGTCACCAGTATATGGCAACTTCATGTAAAGTAGAAATATAGTGGTACCTCAGTTCACGAATGCTTTTGTTTGCAAACAATTTAATTTCCAAACAGAAGCATTTGGCAAAGTTTTTTATTTGTTTGTTTGTTTGTTTGCAAACTCTGCATTGGGTGACAAACATGACCACAGCCATCTTTTATGCATGAACAGGAACATGGCCATTTTTCCCCAGAATTGTGGAACAAATTAAGTTGTGAACCAAGGTACCACTGTAGTTGCCCTGTCCTCAAATGCGTATCTCTGTATGTCAGAAAATTATCATATTGATTTCTTATGAGGTGAGTGGCAAGGCCTGTGAGAGCCTATCACAAAGTATGCTTTGCCAAGTTAGGATTTTTCATACGCTAACAACAGTCTGCTGAAACACTGTCATAGTAAAATGGGTGTCCCTAAAATAAATTTTTTTTTAATTTTTTAATTAAAATTGTAAATAAAATGGGTGTCCCTTACAACAGCTGTCCCAGTCATGCTACACCCTTCCAGGGGTTGGATAGTGCACAACCTACCCATTTTGTGCTGATCCTGCCAGCAATGGCATTGATGTTTGAGCTGCAAGTCTGCATTCCTAGGAGAGGCTTGGCTTGATTTATTTGCCACATTTGCTCTTTAGACCTGGTATCCCACTCTGGCCACAGTTCCTCATCTGCACGTTCTGTCAGTATAGACAGTCAAGGGGTCTCATGCAGCCCAGGGCCACATAGCCACCCACCAGCACATGCCACCAGACAGCAGCCCTTCCTCCCATATCTTCATCTCTCCCACAGTGCAGCCACACCACGCTTGTGTTGCTTCTTACCAGAGAGCTTTTAGTTCCCCTGACCCTGGTTATTGACACCAGGAGCCGTTGGAAAAGATGGCATGTGTTAAATAGTTGATGTTTTTGACATTCTTAAAAGTAGAGATAAGTCAGGCGTGGTAGTGCATGCCCTCAGGTGGCTGAGGCAGAGGATCACGATTTTGAGGCCAACATGAGCTACGTACCGAGTTTGAGGCTACGTAGCAAGACAAAATAAAGTTTTTAAAGTAGCGATACGGGCACTCAAGTGCTATGAATTAATTTTGTAAGGCACCTGGAAGGTTGGATGATTCCCACTGAATTCAACCTGCGGGCCACTGGTTTGCAACCTCTCCTTTTATTCAAAGAAAGAAGCAGCCTTGGGCTGGGGATTTAGCTCAGTGGCGCCACACCTGCCTCGCAAGCACAAGGTTTTGAGTTCAATCCCCAATCCCCAGTACCAAAAAAAAAAAAAAGCAGCCTCATTGTGTTGTAAAACTCCCTTTTCTGCCACTTCCTTCCTCAAACCCGAATGCAGCCCCCCTGTGTCTCAAAGTCTTCAGTCCCACAACCATCACACCCCTCAGATGTAGGCAGCACCCATCCCAGAAGAGTGTAGTGTAGCCTGTAGTGTCTCCTGGAAATGGTGAGATTGCTTAGCTCCCTCCTCGAGTGGCATTGCTAATAGGAAATCACTCGGCAACCTGGTTCTGCTGGGCTGACCCCTTAAAACCCACCCCTCAGGGATGGCATGGGAAGAATGTCACTCTTAGGTTTTCTTCTTTCCTTACTGTGAGAGAGAGCATAAAGTGTACTTCATCATAAATTGAATCAAGAAGAAGGGAAGAGGGGCATTTTATTCAGTGATCTAGTGGTTTGGATATTAGAATGACAACCCAGTGGCCTTTGCTTAATCTGAACACAAGGGAGTATCAAAAACCTAACATCAGTTGTCCTGGGCTTTTTTTTTTTTCCCCCAGTACTGGGAAATGAACCCAGGGCCATCTCACTGAACTATCCCCAGACCTTTTTATTTTTTGAGACACGATCTCCCTAAGTTGCCCAGGGTGAGCTCAAACTTATGATCCTCCTGCCCCAGCCTCCCAAGTGCTGGGACTACAAGCATGAGCCATCATGCCCAGCTTGTGCTGAGTTTTTATTTTGCCTCCTGCTTCATGGCCAGCATGAAAGGCCATGCTTCTAGGAGGCTCACAGGTATTGGTCCAAGTCCAGCAGCAAAGCTACCTCCTGAACAGTGAACCAAGGCTGGAGCTTCAGAACTGGAAGGAGCTTGCAACATACTTTTACCCATCCATTGCCTCTTACCCTGTCAGAGGCAGACCTAAGGCCAGAGAAATTTAGATTCTTCGTCATTTTCCCTCAGCTACCAGTGATAGAGCCAGGCCTCTGTTTGCTAGCTCAGTGTTCTCTGTGTTGCACATCAAGATGCAGTAGTGAGAGGAACATTGGGCTCCCACTTGCCTTCCAAGAGATATGTGTATAATCCTCAAATAGCCACTCCTGCTCCCAAAGGGCAAGAAATAAATCAGGAGACGGGGGCAGATTTCTCTCTACAACTTTTTAAAGAGGTTGGTATGGGCCTGATCAAGCAAGACTGAGATCTGAATTCCACATTCTTTGAATCCAGCCTCATGCTAAGTGCTTCCCATGTGTCATCCCCTTTAATCCCCCAAGTCTCACACATCTCTGCTGAGAGGATTATGGTTGGGAAGTGTGACTTTAAAGCAGAATGGAGAAATCTGCACACCCTCAGGAACGTATTGGAATCTTCCACCCACTATCAACACAGTGCCAACAAAATGATCTTCAGTTAGCCTACAGCTGCTAGGTGACATCCTGTTTCTCCATTTTTTCCATCTGACTTAATGGTTCTCAGACTTCTTGTGCATAAAAAGTACTTTTCGTGTGCACATGTACAAAACCATGTTCCTGTTTCTGCTGATGATCTAAGAACTTCAGAGGTCATTTCTCCTTAGCTCACTAACGTGGGAGCCTAATCCCTGGTAAGATTCAGAGGCCCCATCCAAACAGTCCTTTAGATCACTAAGTGAGCATGGCAGGAAGAGACCAAAGGTCCCACAAGTCAGAGCCCAGACTGGTAGATTGCTCATTTGCTTTGTGGTAAAGTGACCAGACTGGCAGATGGGTAGATGCTATGAGATGGTCTATATAAAGTCAGCAAAACATATAACAGTGCTGCAATTGTGACTAAAAGGGAGACATGTGGCCTCAGTAGCATATTAAGGTTGATTTGTTACTCACTATATGGTATTATCTAAAGAGAGCAGTTTCACTCTGATAATGGGGCCTCTCATGTTGGCCAAAGGACTCCTCCCTGGCCTCTGTCCTGTTCGATTTTTATAATCACTGCTCAGAAATAAAAACTTCAACACACCCCAAATACCAGTAATGCATTGGATGACAGAGTCAGAAGCTAGGAAGCCCCTGACAGATTAGAATCAAGAAACACACTCTAGGCCAGGGATTTAGCTCGGTGGTTCCGCTGCCGCCTTACAAGCACAAGGACCTGAGTTCGATCCCAGGTACCAAAAAGAAAAAAAGACACACTCTAAAGTTTAGTAGGAGAATTCTGAAGCTCTGCTCTGGGGGCTATGTGTGTCGAGTTCTGGAAAGGGAAGATACAATGATTAAAACCACAGCCTTGTGCATGCTAAGCACACTCCTTACCACTGAGCTACATCCAGCAAATGGCTGTGTTTTGAAGGAGCTGGACACAAGCTGGAGGTGTGCTGAGGCTTCTCCTCCTCACTGTTTTGGCCCTCACCAGGCCCAGCATCACTCCTATACCTTGGGCTCTCTGCTTCACTCCTTATCCTCTGCTATCCACCTGTTCTACCTCCAGTAGAGCTTTCTAGACAGAAAGCCAACCATGTTGCTCCCTGCCTGAATTCTTATGACCCTTCTCCTACTTGTCCTCGGGATATAACTTTGATACCTCAGCATGACTCATAAGGTTCTGTTTGATCTGGAAAAGGGCACCAGGAGCTGAGGGCTGAGGAATACTTGCATTTTTCATTTCATAGTGTTCCATAAGTTTGACTTTTTCCCCATGAGCTAAAACATCACTCTTAGCATTAAAAGAGGGGGAGATCCATCTTGTCCTGGTTTCTTCCATTTTTTGTCTAATGGCCAAGAGCTTGTCATGACTCATTTTGTCTGATTCCCTGTCTGGCAGCTCCGCATCCTCTTGAGGGCAGTCTCCTCTTGCCAGAGAGCAAGGCCGTCACATCCCTAGATGAATCTTTCCATTGAATAGGCTCTCATTCAAAATCAAGTGAGAACCACTTCTTTTCTTGTGTGCTCACATGTCCTGGCTTGCACATTTGGTAATTGCACTGGGAAAGCTTCCCACAGGGGGAGGGTAGTCCTTGGGGAAGGAGCCCTGAATTATGCCATGGACCCTAATAGGCTGTAATTCTGCCCTTGGCAGGATGGTTATGAGCAGCTGCGGCAGCTCTCCCAGCATGCTATGAAGGGTGTGATCCGGGTGAAGTTCGTCAATGACCTTGGAGTGGATGAGGCGGGGATTGATCAGGACGGTGTGTTCAAGGAGTTCTTGGAAGAGATGATCAAGAGGGTGTTCGACCCAGCACTCAATCTGTTCAAGGTGACTAAGTGGATGTGAGTGGGGTTGGCGGCAGCAGAACATGAGGTGTCAGAGAAGTAAGGACAAAGCATGTAACCTCTACCTCTCCCTGTCCTTTTGCCTGGCAGACAACCAGTGGGGATGAGCGGCTGTATCCTTCGCCCACGTCCTACATTCACGAGAATTACCTGCAGCTCTTCGAGTTTGTGGGGAAGATGCTGGGGAAGGCTGTGTATGAGGTAGGCACACTGGGCACTATGGAGGAGAAGTATGAAATGAAATGTGAGCAGCGCTGCTGACTTCATGTATGTGTATGGGATCAGGCCCAACTGTGTAAAGAGCCTGACATTAGAGTAAAATCAAGGCCAGGGACAAGAAGCAACATTTGTTGATGTAAACTGTAAGACCGAGGGCCTTACCAAACGCTCCGAGGAGCTGACTGTAGTGAAGAACACCCGGGAAGGAACACACCTGACAAGTTGGAAAAGTAAAACAGACCTTTATTAGTCTGGCCAGATGGCACTCTCCAAGCAACAGGCTTAGAGAGGGCCTCGAGTTCAGGGGGTTGGAAGGTTTTATAGGGGCTGCAGGGGTGCTTAGCAAGCAGAATTACAGAAGCGGAATTTTTGCAGTTAGGGGACGGTTGCGGGGGGTTGGTTTGCAGATGTTCTTTACTTAGCAAACAGGATGTTCCTTACACAGAAACAGTGGTACATTCCTGGTGTCTTAACCGATAAGCAAGTACATCCCGGGAACTCTTGTGTCCTGTAGTGAACCGGAAACCCACAGGGACAAGATGGAGGGCCTGTAAAAAGATGACGTTACTTGTGCTAAGTCTCATCTGGGTCTTACATTCCCCACTGATTTTATGCAAGCAAGTAATCTTACGCTCGGCTTTCTTTATCAAGAGGTACTGGACAGTACCTAGCCTGTTGGTTTAGAACCATTAGGCGAACAGATCCTACCCGGGCCCTTACATGGGCCATAAGTTTATTAATAATGCATGGGCTGAAAGTCAAAGCTAGTAACAGGATTAACAGGGGTCTGGCAAGGGCAGAAACAAGGGTAGTCAACCAGGGAGACGAGTTAAACAAAGACTGGTACCACCCAGAATTTTCTTTTAATCTGTCATATTTTTCTTGCAAATGTTTGTTTCCTGTAGCCAGGGTGTCTCGAATAACTCCTGATTTATTGGCATAATAACAGCACTGTTCTCCTAAGGCTGCACACAGCCCGCCTTCTTTCATGAACAGGAGATCAAGACCTCGGCGGTTCTGGAGGACCATTTCCGCCAAGGAGTCCACTTGTCTTTTTAGATGGGATACTGATTTAGTGATCAGGCCCAAGTCTGTTTTCACCTGTTGAGTTAGGGCCTTAAAGTTGGCATCTTGCACCACCAATGCTGCTGCTCCTAGGGCTGCGGATTCTATAATCCCTCCTATAGCCAGTACTGGGATGAGGGCAAGATGACGCTTTATTCTTATAGGGTGGACTTTCTTGGTCAACTATTTCCATCCCTGTTCTCCACCATATATAAATACCTGGGGCAAGATGTGGACCAGCACACAAACCTTGGGCTCCCTTTGTAGGACAGCAACAGAGAGGCAAGGGGTTATGCCTCCTGTGTATGCCCACCATGAGTTGTTTTCTGCCCTTAGGTACTTATCAGGTTCTGTAGAAGCTGTTTGGTAAAAGCAAGCACTGTCCAAGTAAGATGAGGTGACCTTAGGGTTTTTAACGCATGACCCTCTTCCATGTATATCCCCTATTGACAACCTCGTCTGTTTCCAATCACACCCATCTTGGCTGGTTTCAGTGTAAGTTCCATTGATTGCTATTCCTATATAATATGGGGGCTTTGGGTTTAGACACATCCAACATTCATTAGTAACACTGTTTGATCCATTTAACACCATAAACATAGCATCCAGCATTTTTAAGTATGGTTGGATTGGCAACTCTGGGGCAGTTATGGGCACCTTGTTGGGTAGGGTGTTACCCGGGTGGCCGGCGGGGTGAGTGTGTGTTTTCTTTCTCGGCAGTGAGGAAGTAGAATTTCCTCGACGCCTGTGGGGTTGGCCACTGTCTTTTGGGGGGCTCAATATCTTATAAAGGTTTTCCACTGGTTTGGGCGGTGTCACTACCGGACTTCGCTGAATGATCATGTCTGTCATCGGGTCCTGTCCATTTGTATTCAGTGTCACCGTCCAAGATTTACCTTCCTCCCATTCTTTGTATGGATTTTGCCATTGTTTTAGCATTAACCAAATGGGGTTACAGTGTCCCAGGGAGCATGAGCTACTAGCTGTTTGCCGCTCCAAGGCTCAATACTGGTCATTATTTTTTTCATGGGGCTGTGGACTCGCAGCCCCAGTAGTAACAGTGGTATCCTGGCCGCCCATTACATTTTGGGTCATTACCTATGGGACATGTATAAATATCTATGATCTGGAGACCCCTTTCTCTGTTAAGTGTAGACCATCCCCGTTTTCCCCCAGGGGTTGAAGGGGGATCTGAACATGGTCCTGCAATATCAGACACTCCCACGGTC
>NW_004624747.1:10866056-10899623 GCF_000247695.1 Heterocephalus glaber | reverse complement strand
GAGAGAGAGAGAGAGAGAGAGAGAGAGAGAGAGAGAGAGAGAGAGACACCCTAGCATAGCCAGGATGCCTTCCAGAGGGAAGGAGCCAGCAGCTATGGGAAGGTGGCCAGCCTCAGGCCCAGCTGCTTTGATAGCTCATTGTTCTCTTCTTGGAAGCCTCTATGCCTCCAGCTCCAGCCCTGATGAAATCAAGTGCCCCATCTTGATTTTGCAAATACCCAGTCTTTCTTTTGCTCCATGTTGCTTGGGCAGCCTCAGTTTATTCTGTTCCAGATTTCTTATCTGGAAAATGGAAAGTTTCTCACCTGATTCCCATTTTTTTAAAAAAAGAAAAAAAACTAGGGCTGGGGATGTGGATCAGTGGTAGAGCACTTGCCTAGCATGAACAAGACCCTGGATTCAGCCCCTGGTACCAAAAAGTCTCCAACCATTCAGGACCTACCTGATACTGTGTTTTTCCTTTAAGCATGTAGCTATGATGGGCCATCTGAGAAATGTGGCCTCCTACTTTTCTGAATGCCTCTGTCTGTCCCCCTACCTTACTTCAACCAGTCACAGACCAATGAAAACAGCAAGGACACACTGGCTCTGTGAGGAATGGCCTGTGTTCACAACTTTAACCTCTGGTCCTCAGTGACAGACACTGTCACAGAGTTGGAGTGATCCTCCCTTCTAAATCTGCAGGCACCTTTCTCCACCCTTTCAGCTGCTGCCACAGTTCAGTCTGTCTGCATTTCTTATAGTTGGTGCATCAGCTGCCTGCTGTGTCCCTGCCTTCTGTCTCCTCCAGCCACTACCTACAGAGTGCAAACCTGTCACTTTCTTGCTTAGAGCCCTTGGGATGGAATGCAGACTGCAGCCAGCTTATGGGGCCCTTTTGGAGTCTGGGGCCTTTCTGACTTGGGTTTCATGGCTCACTCACCCTCCCACACACACAGCAGTGGCCAGATGACCTGAGCTTCACCCCTGCAGCACACCTGTGATCCTCACCCAAGGGCCTTGTGCCCCTCCAGATCTCCCATAGGCAACTCTTCCTTCTGGATGCTTCCCTGCCAGCCTCCAGGTGAGAGCCCATCTCTGTGCTCTCTCCGGTGCCCGTGGCACCTGTCCCCATGACTGCTGATAGCCTAGCAGGAGTCAGTGTTGTGGTTCTGCATTCCTATACCTGAGAAGTTCATTCTGAGAATGCCCACAGCACTGGCCTGGTAGTAGTAGACAAGCTGGGGTCTCATTCCCAGACTGTGTGGCTCCAAAGCCTCTGCCCATGACCCTTATGCTCTGCAGGTGGAGCTCAGTTGGGTTTGTTAAATAATGGTGAATGTGGCTCTCCAGACCAGAAACTTAGGGCGCCCTAGAGATGGCAGTGCATGTTCACGGCCACCCCTGCACCCTGAGCTTCCCTGACCCGATCCCTGAGCCAGGGATCAGGGAATTGAAAAGCTTCTTGCCTTTTCCCTCAGGGAATTGTGGTGGATGTGCCCTTCGCCTCCTTCTTCCTGAGCCAGCTGCTTGGGCACCACCACAGCATCTTCTATAGCTCCGTGGATGAGCTTCCTTCTCTGGACTCAGAGTTCTATAAAAACCTTACATCCATCAAGGTTAGTGTGGAACGGTCAGTGACTAAGCCAGGTACTAGTGGGAACTCCCAGCTAAGCCAGGGCTTAGCTGGGCTCAGCTTTACCCTGTCTTCATGTCCTAGAACAAGTTCTGCTGTAATTGATGCAATCCCCGTGTCCCTTCCGAACCCTCCCTCCCAGGGTGGAGACCCACAGCCTCCTCCCTCAGGGTGATGAGCAGCCTTCTCTGCTTCAAGCTATGGGAGGCATGATTGTGAACACCGCCACAACAGCACCTCAAGGAAGGAAGAGTTAGCTCTTCAAGGATGTAGCACTTCGTGGCCCCAACATTGCCCCCTCTCTGTTGCCTTAGCGCTATGACGGGGACATTGCTGACCTGGGCCTGACACTGTCTTACGATGAGGACGTCATGGGTCAGGTAGGTTGGCCTTCCTGGCTGAGCTCCTTCCTGGGTTTCCAAGACCTGCCCAAATTAGGTTTCCCTCCAGAGAGATCCACCCCCCTGTCTTCCCTGTCAACCTGGCCTTTGTGTGCTTGCACCTCAGAGAGGCCCCCCTTGAGACCCTGCTTTGTTCATACTGCATCTTTGGATCTTCTGAAGGAAGCCGATCCCCAACTTATGATGGTGTTTTCATTTCCACGGCAAGAATTAGCCATTACAAATAGGATCATGACTGAGTGGGAATAGCCTACCCAGAAAGAATGTCTCAGACAGAGGCCAGATATGAGTCTTTGATGAGACAGACCAGTGTCTGTAGGCACCGATGGGAACCCTGTGTGTCCTGCCCTCCTGAACGTCACCCAGCCCTGAGCACTTGAGGGCCCTGAGAAGCCTGTGAGAGGAACCATAGTGCAGGTGTGGTAGCTTCAAGCTTCCCCTGACCACAGACTCTTTCAAAGAAAGAGAGAATGCTATTTCTCCAGTCAGCAGAGTTCTGGGTATTCTCTGGAAGCATCTGTGGGAAATACCAGGCTGGATGAAATATTTGACAGAACAGTCAACCATAATATGAACATAAAGATGAAAATGAAAAACCCCCAAAATGCCAGTGCCAAGTGGGGATCCTATAGTCTGTTGTCTCTGTCCTTCAGGCTCTTTCCCAGAAGCATGTATATAGTTTTGTTTACTTTGCAGAAATGATACCAGTCCATGCATGCTGTTATGTAGTTTCTTTTTTGCACCTGTTCATTATGGGTACACTTTCATATTTTTTACTAGCTACACTGTATTCTCATGTATGGTTGTAGCAACATTTATTTGGCCTCCTGCTACTGTCCTAAATGCCAGCACAGCTCCTTCTGTGACATTCTGGAACCTTGGCACAAATGTTTGAACAAGGATCACATAAGAAGAAACCTTTCATATCGATCACACAGGATCTGCTTACTAAAACCCTGAGGTTTTATGATAAATGATCATTCCCAAAAACATACCAGTTTAATTCTGTCATTATCGAGGATGTTTGCATCGGACCCTGTCCTTCAGGAAGCTTTGTTTCCCCATTAGAATTCTCTCTAGTAATTACTCCTCTTCTTCTCCCCCAGCTTGTTTGCCATGAGCTGATTCCTGGAGGAAAGACCATTCCTGTTACAAATGAAAATAAGTGAGTACAGCAATTAGATGTTTAAGGTCACCACTTGAAAAGACTTCATTCTGGCTCTCCAGGCTTACGTTGAGAATTTATTAAGATAGATTGAAGTAGAAAGAGGCCATAAATATCATAATGGAATTTACTGGTTACAGTTCATAAGGCCAGAATTGTATTAAATTCGATTTGCAAAATAAGAATTGATGATTTATTTTTTTGCAGTAGCACTTGTAAGGTCAGAGGCACGCAGGCCACAGTGTTCTTAGGAATGAAATGACGGCTCTGTATGCAGACAGATGGGTTCTGAGCTGATCAGGCTCTGTCCTGAACCCAGAGGGCCTCAAGGCAGAGACACCTTAAAGGAGCAGCTCACTTTAAAATGATGGCATGTGGCAACTGTAGAAAACACTGCTCTCAAGAGACTCAGTGATGAATTCAGTCCAGCCGACTGACTTAGACATAGGAAATCAGAGGAGATTGTCACTGATAGCGTGCTTTTAGGAATCTGTCATAAATGTCAACCCTTTTTGTCTGAAGAAGCAAAGGCCCTCAATCTCCAGCTCTGTCTCCAGCCAGCCCTGCTCTTGCCTGTTTAAAACAGTAGAACCTGGAACAAGGAGTAGAGCTTGGCCCCCTTGTCAGTCTGTCAGTATGCTGTCACCAGGTGCAGCTGGGCTTTTGAACTGGTAATCTGAGCGTCAGTCTCCTCAGTGATGGGTGAGCGCTCAGTCTCACCTGGTGAGTCATCTGCATCAGATGCGTGTTACTGTCCAGTGGAACATCCTGTTCCTCTCAGATTGGGTGGTATGGTCACTGCATGCTTGGGAGTTTTCTATTTCGACTGTCAGAACATTCAGAAGAATAGACTCTGTTTACATCATGATTGAAATACCCCAGCTTTGCCCTTTGGCCATAGGGCATTAGGTTGAACCCTAGAACAAAGAGGAAAGGTTAAAGAGGCTGCTAAGGGAGGGAAAAGGACCCAAACTTGAGCATGGAGAGAGTGGGCTAAATTCTGGCCCTGCCCACCTGCAACCCATAGCTGTTCCTTCATGGGTCTGTGCGCAAGAGAAGCTGTAGAACAACTTCCAGGATGTCTGGCTGAAAAGAGGGACTTAGAAATGAGAGCCATGGTCACATCATCAGATATGTGACATATCCCATAGATCCTGCCACCCCCAAGGAAGCTGCCTTTGCCTACAGGTACAGCATAGGGGTTACAGTAAGAACTGTATGCTTGTAAGGTGTGTAAATAACTGCTGGGGGAGCTGGGTTGATGCTGTGTGGGAGTGAGATCCCTATCCTGCCTTGAAACCAGACCTGAAAACTCATTTTACAAACTCCTGTGTTCTAAGCATAGAGCCTCAGTGTAAGGGCGAGGGTAGTCTGTACTGCATACTGACTGAAGAGGCTTGCCAGTGCCTGTTCCTCCTCCTCAGGGGGTGATACTGGATCTCACACTGCTAGGGTGTTGACACTTCCCACTCTCACTCCTTCTGTCTCTTTGGGTAAAATGAAGCAGTGCACTAACCTGCTTCAGAGAGGACCAGCAATAATAGAAAAACTCATATTGAAGTGTTTGAAGGTCAGGATTGCTGCTGGAATATTTTCTAAGATAGGAATATTTTCAGGGCTGGGGATTTAGCTCAGTAGGTGCCACACCTGCCTCACAAGCACAAGGTCCTTAATTCAATCCCTGGTACCAGAAAAAACAAAACAAAAAGAGTATTTTCAAGTTACGTTAGACCTGAGCATTATGGAGAAAATTCCACTTGAACTATACTTATTTGGCGTTATAAGAGTTATACCTGGGCTGAGCTCAAGTTCTTTAATCCCTGAGCAAATGGCTTGCTAAGAAATCAGCAATGTGGCAAGCTTGTTAGAGTGTGTAACCTGTTTAGAGGGATTGCATCATATCCTACAGTTGTAGATGAGATCAGTGTGTTCACACAGACAGACCCAGAGCCCCCTCTGCTTGGAAGCAGGGTCAGTTCCCCGGACTTCCTCAGTGGACCCTGGACATAAGCCAGCTGCACTTGTGGAAAGCATCCTGCAGGTCTGCCCCTTCATGGCTCTAGACTTTTAGTCTACTTTAGCAAGATTCGGACTAAAGTTTCAATATGAAACAATTTTCCTCTACTTTAAAGCTTATTGGAGTACTAAATGATATCATACTCAGTTGTGTCCAGAACGTCAAGATTGAAAAGAAGTTTGAAAACAACCCTTGTACTAAGGACCTCTTCATACCTCTGAGAATGACTTACTTCCCAACATAATGGGGATCATTCTCAGATTTAATGTGGATTTTGAAGACAAGTGAACAAGACAATGCCCTTGAATACCTGAGTCCTTCCTAGTGTCAAGCAGTGATGAGAGCACTGTCATCATGGCCATCCTTGTCATTGTTCTGGTGACATGCAGTGACATACAGTGTGTTTTATAAAATGGTTCAAAAATGACCAGACTCATCTTTCAGCCCATTCATTGGTAACAGCCGGGCTCATCCTCTTAATTTCCGTTATTTTCTCTTCCTTGTTAACAGAATTAGCTACATCCACCTGATGGCGCATTTTCGAATGCATACGCAAATAAAAAACCAGACAGCTGCCCTCATTAGTGGATTCCGTTCCATCATCAAACCCGAGTGGATCCGAATGTTCTCAACTCCTGAGCTGCAGCGTCTCATCTCTGGTGACAACGCTGAGATTGATCTGGACGATTTAAAGTAAGGGGCAGTGAGGAGGGAAGGGTGAAATTCTTAGGCCTCCCAGAAAGCGAGCTGCTCCTTTGCTGGGTTCCTTTTGCAGAGTTACTCCAGGAGCCCCTCACCAAATCTCCTCCTCCACCATGATCTGGCTGGGGTGCTGTGGGGTAAAAACTCAGCCCTTGTCTGCCTGGCAGCTGACTAGTGGAAGCCGGCTTTGAGGCCTGGGGTCTCACTAAAGCTCCAGCAAATGGTGGCATGGTGTTTCAGGTTGGCATCTGCTTCAGAACAGCAGGGGTAGCTTTCAAACTCTCTGTCCATTTACCTTCCAGGAGGATGAGGTCATTTAGGCATGAACTTGTGCCACTGAGAGAAGTTAGTAGTGTTATCCAGGATTGTCCAAGTTGTCTGTGCTACTTGTCTAAGTTACCCTGCCTGCCTGTGTTCACAAGTGCCCATCAGTATGCTGCTGAGCACTTTTCTGGGTCGTTTTCAGGAAGCACACGGTGTACTATGGTGGCTTTCATGGGAGTCACAGAGTCATCATCTGGCTCTGGGATATTCTGGCCTCTGACTTCACACCTGAAGAGCGAGCCATGTTTCTGAAGGTATTTTATGATCTCTGTGTGTGTTCTTGGGTGCATGGTAGTCTCATACATCTAGGAGGCATGTTGATATAATCATTTACACTGGAAAGAGCAGGATTATCAAGAAAGCCTCATCATCAGTATGTCCTCTCCTGCTGACCAGGTAAGCAGGGAGGGCTCAAGGGGTGAGACTGTGCCTGCTGCCTACCCTGTGCTGTGAGACAGGCCCCTGCCTAGCTGGGCATGTGTCCCTGCTGGGCTTGGTACTCCATCCTCTCCTGGCCTATACTGGCCTTGCTAATATTTTTTTTCTTTCTTTCATTATAGAAATAAACCATATTCATTGCCTTAAGAAAGTATAGCTGGGCATAGTGGCACATACCTGGGCTACATGGTGAGTTTGAGGCCAGCCTGCAACATAACGAGACACTGTCTCAAAAAAAAAAAAAAAAAAGGGCTACAAACAAAACTTCAAACAATCCTGTAAACCTAAATATTTCTATAATGTAGAATTTTAGACTACCTATACTGCTACCTACCAGGGACTATCCCTCTACCCTCTTTTCTAATTAGTGCAAAACATGTGTAACACACACACACACATGGTGTCCCAGTAAAGTGTGCACAATTGCTTAGCCGGATGTCATTGTATATTTTTGCAAATGGTTGCTGACATGAACCAGTTCCCTGTTCTGGTGTCCATAAATTTCTGAATATTCCAGATATTCCTCCCAGTGCCACTGCACTGCCTCTTAACAGCTGACCTCAACAAAATGTTAGTATTGTGTAGGACACTGGATAACACACCTACACATCTGTGTGTGTTATGGATGTGTATATTTTTGTAACAATGAAATCATCATTTCACCACCTGCTTTTCTGTTTGACAGTAGATTATGAACACTTTGCCTTGTTCTGGGAATAAATTTAGTGCCTTGAACTATTTTCTGTTAGGCATGTGGGTTTCTTAAACAGAACTGTGTGACCTCTGGTGTCAATGCAGTGTGGCAGTCCACCAGTTGAAGTAGCAGCTGGTCTTTTCCGTGATTGGTCCTTGTGAGGGAGTGCATTCACTTGTGAGGGAAGAGGCCTTCAGCAGTACACCAGACATGAGCTCCAGTCATCCGAGGTCCCCAGGGCCTCGAGGTGGGAGGCAGCTATAATCCTAGAAATTGGTTCTGGGGGAAGCACTCAGGCTTCCCACCAGTGTATTGTCTGCAGCATGGTCTCTGCTGACCTGGAAACCTCACTCTGCTTGTCCTGGGAAGAGGACAGACAGCAGTTCAGTAGTACAATCACCGCCCACAGTTGGCTGTGTCTGTGCCTTCGGATGGCCTGTCACCAAACCCGAACTGCCTCATGTGCTACAGACAGGCCCCAGAGCCAGAGGGATTAAAGCATAGCGCTTGCCTAGGAGTGGAAACGAGCCTGTGGTGCTGTGCAGTGTAGTGATAACAAAGGTCTGGAGGCTTCCCTGCCTGCATCCCTCCTCCTGTCCTGGGAGGTGGGAATGCCTCCCTCCTGAGGCAGCCCCAGGCCACAGCAGGCAGCAGCTAGTTGTGAGCCACCCTGAGCTGGAGGTGCAGATGCTTTGTGTCTGTTTCCTCCTTAGAAGAGGACTAACCCCCAGCCTGGAAGCACAGCATCTGTGTGGTGATTGGAAGAGTCTGTTCACAGAAGCCGCTGCTGCTGCTGCTGCTGTTTTTATAAATAAAACATTTTAGAAGAGGAATATATTTAGTACTCTTTTTTTGTTTTGTTTTGTTTAAATGGCACAGGGGATTGAACCCAGGGCTTGTACACTGAGCTACATCCCCAGCTTTTCTTTTCTCTCCCTCTCTTTTTTTTTTTTATTAAAGACAGAGTCTCACTATGTAGTTCAGACTGGCCTTGAACTCACTGTGTAGCCCAGGCTGGCCTCACACTTGCAGTGCTTCTCTTGCCTGAGCCTCCCAAGCACTGGGATTACAGTGTGCATGACCATGCCCAGCCCTTTTATTTTTCTGCATTTAGATAGGATCTCCCTAAGTTGCCCAGGAGGATTGAACTTGCAGTCCTCCTGCCTCAGCCTCCCAGAGTGCTGGAATTACAGATGTGGGCCACCACATGCAGCTATTTAGTACATTTTTTAAAAAACTTTTTTGAAGCATGACACACAAAACTGTCTTTGCAAGACCTCGGGTATCTCACAACCATTTATAATATTATTTAAATGGTAATATTCTAAAACACAAACTAAATTGGCCACTGAATTTTAGAGCCAGGCTTGGTGTCATAAGTAGCAAGACCCTGGGTCCCCTAGAGAAAAGAGCATTTGGGTTTACTATGGAATTATAGAAAGGGAAGGTTTCTTAGGACATCCCTATGCAAGTTGACCTCTTGAATTTCTAGGTTGGTCCCTGCCTGTGTCCAGACATGAGCTAGCACATTTGAGGAACTTACACAGGTGCCGTCATTTAGAGAGCGCAGTGGTTCCGGGCTGTAGCCAGAAACGTGGCTGGCCCCCCTCAAGACCCACATCTGGTGCCCAGTTTCTCGGTCCAGTCCTCAGCCTCTCTGGCTGCAGAGACCTGGTTCTTCTCCGCATGCTGAGAGCAGAGCCCCTCTTGAAAAGGGGTCTCCAGGACCCCTGTTCACAGAGACAGCTCTTCCAGGAAGCAGGCTGGGGTATTACGGTGAGCATGCCCACCAGCTCCCCTGCATGGCTGGGTATGCTTCGGGCAGGTGAGGTTGCTGGTACAACCCACACCGGGGCTCCCTGCACCAGGCTGTAGCGCCTCGCCTCATAGGCACAGCCTCTCCACCACAGCTTACCTAGTGGGCACTCCCAGTACCTGCCTCCCCTTTGCCAGTGCTGCTGCTGTGTAGTAGCTCCAAGGAAGGCTGTCTGTCACCATCCCACCCTGCAGCTGAACGTGGCACTGCCTCTGGAGACCGCCTCCTGGGAAAGGCACTCTGGTGCCTGGATGAGATCTGCCTTTCCCTAGACGCCACAGTCACATGGTCTCCCATGGCCACCAGTCATCTCTGATGGGCGAGGATTCTGTGTGCATCAGTACAGAGCTGCACCCACAAGGACATGTGCCATGTGTTGTCCACACATCGTGAGCCAGCTGCACCACTCTGTCACCCCTCACTGCGGTGGCTAAGGAAAGGAGAGCACCCATTATAACTGTAGGAGCCCCTCCTGTCCCCTCTGACTCTGCATTGTGTTGCAGTTTGTGACCAGCTGCTCCAGGCCTCCACTCCTGGGATTCGCCTACCTCAAGCCCCCATTCTCCATTCGCTGTGTGGAGGTGTCAGATGATCAGGTAGGTATGCAGTAGGGCCACAGGCAGCTGGCTGGTGTTCCATGCTCCTGCTTGGTTGTCTTCTGCTGTGCTTACCGTGTGGGGCCCTCAGCAAGACTGGCAGCTGGGCCCTTTGGAGCCACAGTTCTCACAGCATGAGAGCAGCTGGCCCTGCCCTGGCTGCTCTTCCTTTCTCTGTCCTTCCTTGGGAAAGGGGACACTGGTAGGAGTGGTGCCCACTATTTCAGTAGCAGCTGGCCCAGCCAGGTTCCAAGTCTGAGAGGTAGCATGGGAGAAGGTGAGGCTCAGGGTGGACAAATGTAAGCCTGCACCACAGCTGCTCCCCCTGCTACCCGTGCCATCCAGGCACACTGCTTGTCCTAGTCTGTTAAAGGGCAGCATCTTAGGGTGCCCCATGCACTGTGCCCCATGCACCGTGAGCCTGGCCATACCACATGCTCAGATGTGCCCCACCCATGAAGGCCCAGTGCCTTTTGGGTGCACCTCCTTCATTAGGACACTGGATGATCCTCAGCCTCTGTACTTAAGAGAAAGTCAACCATGGACCACAGTACTGGCAAGGCCAGGAGCAAATGTTGGGTTGCATTTAGAAAATTTTTGACACCTAAAGTAGTTTGCTACTGTTCTGTTCTCAACCAGTTGGGTAAGCACTCTGGCTGTGAACCAGAAGGCTGTTTCTGCATTCTGATCTAGCACAAGAGTCCCCATGTGGCCTCACGGAGCAGGGACTGCTCCTCTGTACTCAGGCACTGCATGTACCCAGAGGGCAGCACCCACATTCTGCCTGGTGCCCAGGGGCTGCCCAGCTCCTCTCTCTGCTTTGGCACCTACCCAGCCTCCATACCTGGCACGTCCTGATGCAAGGCTGTGGTGTTGCTTGCAGGACACTGGGGACACCCTGGGCAGCGTCCTCCGGGGCTTCTTCACCATTCGAAAGCGGGAACCAGGTGGCCGTCTGCCCACCTCCTCCACCTGCTTTAATCTGCTCAAGCTGCCCAACTACAGCAAGAAAAGCGTCCTCCGGGAGAAGCTGCGCTATGCCATCAGCATGAACACAGGCTTCGAGCTGTCCTAGCTGCGCTCTGCCCCATCCACGTGCCCTCCAGGGCTCCTTGTGACAGCTTGCCTTGGAGCATGGCCAACATGCCAGGAGACATTGGTGCCCAGACCCTCTCTATAGCCATGAGACCCCCCTGTGGCCTCAAGGACCCTAGATGCACATGGCGGCACTACACAGCCTCCTCCGAGTGATGCTGGTTGGGAGTGTTGATAATAAACTTCCAGGTTCCACCCACACTGGTCCTTTTCTCCCACTTTCCAGTGGCCTAGAGCCCAGGCCTGGCAAATGTAAGAGGCCATTCTTGGATAGTTGGGGCTTTGTGAGCTGTGTGTGAACAACTCCCTGGAACCAAGGGAGCCTAGAGTCATTCCATGGCATGGGTCTGAGTGCAAGAAGCCTGCTACACATGGATCCTCTCCTTCCATTCTGAAAACTCTTCACTCAGGTAAGGCCTCGCCAAGCCTCTATGCACCCAACAAAGTTTCTGCCTCTGTCCCATCCACAGAAGCCTCTTCCCAGGAAGCCAGGCCCATCTGCTGCCCAGAGAGGCCGTGGAGCACCAGAAGTTCAGGGTGCTGCTCCCACTGAGAAGCTGCACGTTCCGTGCTGCAGCCTCCCTTCTGAGCCCTCACTGGCTGATCCTGTCCTATGCATCCACATTGGTGCCCTGGTTCGGGAGAAGAGCTCACTGATTCCAAGGAGCAGCTCCAGTTCTAGCTGCACTGACTGCTACCCAGAGCAGTGACTGCCTTTTTCTCGGCTCATTGCCCTGCTCATCTATTGAGGAAACAAACACTAACTTGAGGTACCTACCCATCTGGACTTCGTGAATCTTGGGGCTTGCTGACTGGCCCTCAGCGCAGAACACCTGGGAGCCCTTTACACTGAGCAGCTCAGGAGGCCGAGGAGACCCACATGTACCCCTCCCTGCCTCTGCATTGGCTTGTGTTTGTTTCCTTTTACTCCTTTTCCCCTTCCAGCCTATTGTGCTTCTCTGTCATCTGTTTTCCCCTTTCATGAAAGCTTTGTCCAGATCCAGGGAATTGAGGCAGGGGCCTTGTTAGTAGTCCTTGGTGACAGCCACCCTCCCCACTTCGTGCACCTCATGTACCCCCACCCAGATTGAAGCCAGAGAACCCGGGAGTGCCTGCTCCCTCCTCCACTCTGTGCCACAGACTTAGGGCTTACAGCCCTCTTCGAAGCCACACCTTCCAACAAGAGCCTTCCTGTTGGCACCAAAGCAATCAAGAGCAGTCTACCACCCCCATCAGAGGGCTTCAGCTGGATCCAAGCGTGGGCCGGGCCAGAGCCCTTGGGCTTCTGAAAAAGAGTGTGTGATTTACTGTGCTGGAAAGAAGACAAATTTAAAGACAGGAAGTTAATGTTAAGGTGTTTTAGTAACTCCTGCATCTGTGGACTTGCCACATTCTTTAAGCACTTGACTCCTTTAAACGTGTACAACCATGGTGTACACAGACTGTACATAGATCCTGAGCCCTGGTAGCTCATGGCCTGCACGAAGACTGATCCCATCTTGATTTTTCTTTCCTGAGGGGGAGCCAGTTGGGGCCTTGTGGTGGGGGGGGGGGGGGGGTATAAGCACCAATATCAACTTTACCTGTTTCTTTCCTTGACCAGGAGGGGTAGTTTGTAATCACAGCAGCTGTGATATTGCACTATCTAAAACACTGAGTCTGTGCTTTTATAGCTGGTGTTCACTGACACCATAATGGCTTTTGATGGCTCTAAAAAGT
Organism: Heterocephalus glaber; assembly: GCF_000247695.1. The sequence goes on along the minus strand of NW_004624747.1, from coordinate 10,887,041 downwards.
TGTGAGTTTTTTGTTTTTGTAGATAACTTATGAATTGAGACATGTCAGAGGCTTTATTAAATTTGTACTGAAGCACATGCTGGCTGTGTTCTGCTCTTTGTGTAGCCATGTGCCTGGACAGCTCAGAGTCAGGCGTCCCACAGTGAGGAGAAGACTGTGGCCCACACCTCAGCCTTCCAGCCAGTGAGCAGGGTTGTTACTTGTCACACTTGCTCCCGATTGTGTTGTCAGAGGTAACACATTTCAGAAACATACCCCCACACACAGCCCATCCACTGCCCTCTTCCCAGAGGCCACCGTGACCATAGGTTGGATGTGTATCTTTGCAGTTCCTGTCTTACACAGTAACTTACCAAAGTGTAAATGTTTGGTGGGAAAAAATTCAGATGATTCACACACATACGAAGTAAAATTCTGCAGCTACCCCAGGTGTGCTCAGCTGTTCTGCCAGCCAAAGGTCAAGGGTCGCGCCTTGCCCTCTCCCTGGGACGCTCTTCCTCCTCTGTAGAGCCAGCCCTCTCAGTCTCACAGGGAGCCTGTTTTCCCAACTCCGCCTTGGGTGGCTTTTCCCTCACCAAAGCAGCTCCAACAACCCAGTGGGCTCTCACCACCTCACCTGGCCTGGCACACCTGAGGACTAGAACACGACCCAGGCTGTGAGAGTCAGGAGGCCTCTCCCAGCAGTCCCAGCACTGGTGCCCTGGGGCTTTCTCACTCAGCATTCCTGCTGCTAGTGGACAAATCCTGCAAAGCCCCAAAATGCTCGGGAGCCTCCAGACTAGTGCACACCTGCCTAAAACTAGGGCCTTACTCTGTGACACTTTGGCTTTTCCTTACAAATCATCACTACAAAGAGAAAGTTTATAACAGAAAAACGGTTTTGTTTTGGATCTGCTGATAGGACTTGGGAATGCCTGAGGAGTGTTGTTTTTCAACACGGTTTGAGAAGTACTGGTCTCCAGTGTTGGGAAGCCATGGTCTGTATTTCCTTGGCAAGTAACAGCTGTTGGATAAAAGTGGGTGATCAGGCATTGGCAGGTGGGTTATCTCTAAATTTGGTTAACGTGTAAGTGCAGGGCTATCTTAGGCCTCAGGCATATTACCTGGAAACCTCTTTATTTGGCCAGCGTGGCTTGAAGAATGGTGAAAAATGGTTCATTGAGAATGCTTTTCCATGCCTGCCTCGCAAGCAAAAAGTCCCGAGTTTGATCACCGGTACCAAAAAAAACCAAAAAAACCCAGAATGCTGGGGCTGGGGATTTAGCTCAGTGGTTCCGCTGCCTGCCTTGCAAGTGGAAGGATCCAAGTTCGATCCCGGTACCAAAAAAAAAAAAAAAACAATGCTTTTCCAAAAGGCAGAGCATGATGGGCTCTGGAATTGCAGACAGATGTGCAAAGCCTCCCTGCCCCCCACTTCCTGCCTCTGAGTCCCATGAGCCCAGTCCTGTACCCATTTCTTTATGTGGAAATGGCTCTGGGTGCCTCCATCAGGATGCTGAGAATTTAATCCAGGCACATGTGAGATGCACCAGGCTCACCTCTGGTCTCCGATAGAGCAACCTGAGGGTAGTTCTCTTCCTGCAACTCCCCGCCCTCTGTTAGGATGTCGGGGCTGCCCACAGCCTTGTGCATAGGGCTCTGACCAAGCTCCCAGAGTAACTTCTGCCTGCCACTTCCCACACTCACAGATAGGCACCTACATAACCTCTGGAATTCATCTGGGCTTGAGGGGAAAGGCACATTCCCTCTGCACTGCTGACAAGGAAGCATCCAAGTGGAGCAACCACATGTGCAAAGGGCACTTCAGCCAGAAGGATCTGGGCCAACATCTTTCCAGGCTTGTGTGATCCTAGCCCACTCCACTGTGCCCCCATACCACACACCCCAATGTTAGATTGATGTGGAAGAGGCTGTATCGAGGCTCAGGCCAGACCACAATGCTCCCCAGTCTTCGGGGCTGGAGGTGGGAATGAAATCATTTCCTCATTGCAGTCATCAACCAACATGTGTTAAGAGCAACTGCTTAACAAGTGGAGTCTGATGCACAGCGCAAGCTGAGGACCTAGAGGTCTTAGGAGGACACCAGTGAGAGTAAGGGCTTGGGCAGCCCTGTCACTGTCTCAGCTCTGCCTCCCACTAGCAAGGCCCCTGCTTCTTGGACCTGTAGGCTTCTCTTCTATGGGACAGGAAGAGCAGGGCCCGCCATGCAGTGTTGCTGTGGACAGCAGAGAAATGGCCTGAGAAGCCCCAGTCTGTGCCATCTGGGGGCAGCTAATAACTCGGCCTGCAAGACTCGTTTTATCCCAGGGACCAAATTAACAAGTTCTCTGGAGTTATGTTTTTACAACTCCCCTGACATCAGCAGGAGATCCTGAGGCGCCTCTGCTGGGTTGCATTCAGCTCCAGGTTTATGGGCTCCCCCATGCTACACCCTGAGCTTCCATACATTCCAAGGCAGCATCTCCCTCTCCCAAGGACTAGCAACTGCTTTGTATTTCTTTAAGTGGTACTGGAGATTGAACCCACTGAGCTACATCCCCAGCCCTTTTGAATTTTTAAATTTTGAGACAGGGTCTTGCTGAATCACTAAGTTGCCCAGGCTGGGCTTGAACTTGTGATCCTTCTGCCTCTACCAGCTGCATTTCCTTTGTGCTTTTCTGTGCAGGTGGTCTCAGAGCTGTTGGCAGGGCAGAATGAGATGGAGTCTGGGTCAGCTTATAGACCTTCTACGAAGACAACCAGACTTGGGATGGCACAAGAAACCCCATTGCAGGGGCTGGGGATTTAGCTCAGTGGCACCTCGCCTGCCTTGAAAGCACAAGGTCCTGAGTTTGATCTCTGGTACTGGGGGTGGGAAAAAAACCCCATCAGAGGTTGTGCCACATCCCTCTGATCCCCGAGAAGACTGCAGAGGAAGCAGAAGGCAGAACCCTGTGCCAAAGCTTCTGCCCCTTGGCTGAGCCAGGCTCCAGGTCTGTGGATGCCCCTGCCCTGGATCTGAATGCAGCGTCACCAACAGGCTACCTTCTTTGGGGGCCTCTTTCTAAGGCCGGCTCTTATGGGGCCATGGAGTGGCTGCTGAGGAAAGAAAGCCACCTGTGTGGGTGGTAGATGATTTACAAACCCCCATAAGCTGGAAACGGTGTCCTTGGCCTTTGGGCCACAGATGTGTGAAAGGGAAGCTGTTACAAAAAGTCATTAAGGCCCTGCCAGCACTGTCCCTGAACCAGCCTGCCCAATGCCAGGGGGGAGGCGGGGGAGACCAGTGACGTCACAAGGAGGTTGCACACCCTGAGCTGGTGTGGCTGCAGGGAGTGAGGAGGTGGTGAGCAGGTGCCAAAGCAGCTCTTGAGACACATGCAGGAAGTTCAGAGGCAGGGTCATGGTGGGGATGGCCACCATCTTTGCAACTCCACAGCCCTATATTCCCAGGACCTCCAGAGCCAGGTAGCAGGCCAGGCAGCAAGCCCCCTCAACTCACTTTCTGAGTCACCAAAGGCTCTGGTGGAAGGATTGGCTGGGCTGGAGCCACCTTGTCTTCTAGAGGCCTGATCCTTCTGGGGATTGGAATCCTGACAGCTGTCACTCTGGGATGAGAACTGTCCTGCACAGGGGCCATGATAGTCATGCCCAAATACCTAGGCACACCCAACTCACAGGGAGACCCTGACCCGGGCCCACACTCATGACAGTCGAGTGCTGTACATGGCAAACCATACTTTGAGAAGCAGGGGTGAGGCCCAGCCTTCAGGTGGATAAAATCTTGAACTTGGTATCAAAAGCTTCCTCAGGTTATCTGAGTGACCCCAGGCCTGAGGCTTCTTTCCTCATTAATGCCTTAGTGTAACACCTGCCTGATTACCATACAGATGGTGATGGGTGCCATGTGGGGTCAGACAGGCAGGGGAGCCCAGCCCGGCCCGGCCACACTACTTTCAGGGACATTGACCACCTTTCCGAGCTCACTCTCCTCATCTGAGACAGGTATAACAAGTCATACCCTAAAATGTGTCTCTAGTCAGGACAGATAACGCAGGGGGTCAAAGAAGCAGTTCACATCCGTGTAAGGAGAAAGAGCTATAAAGGATGTGTCCTTTCCTACACACCTGGGAGAGAGGGCTTCCTCTCTGAAGATGGAGAGACCTGAGGTAGAGGAAGCCAAACAGCAAGACCAAGTGTGGGAAGGTGGTGAACAGTGGGAAATGGAGCACATCCCCTCGGACACAGTGTGAGTGTCACACCCCAACCCCACCCCACCAGTGACTGTCCCACGCCAGGCTCTGTGCTCAGCCCTCTGCACAAACCTTTGCATTTAATCCACCCAGGAACCCTGGGGACTGTGAGTATAGCTGGCCCATTCGATGGATAATGATACAGAGGTTCAGAGAGGTGAATTTTCTTGCATGAGATCACACAGCTGAAGAGCACCACACTTGAGATTCAGCCCTTGGTCTATGTGACTTCACTACCCTGGGAAGGGTCTGCACTGGATGGTGGGGAGTCAGGAGGAGGAGAAAGCCAGTTCCTAAGCTGGGTTTTAGAAGTCAGTGGGGATTCCCCACAGGAGGGAGGCTGAAGCAGAAGCATCATGAATTCAAGCCCTGCCTGGGCAACTTAGTGAGATACACTATCTCTAAATAAATATCTCTAAATAAATAAATGAATATGGTGAGGGATGTAACTCAACCTCAGTACTAAAGAAGAACCAGGAGAGAGGTCATCAGTGGGCACAAACAGGCAGGAATGGGCTCCAGGACAAAAATCCCTTAAGGGAGGCAAGGGAGTCAGAGGTTGGAGTAAAGATGAACTGGGGAGAAACACGGTGACACTTGGCCCACTGGGCAGTTTTGCAGCTCTGGGCTGCCAGGCTTCAGGGTCCATGATCTCTTCCCTAGGGGTCGCTGCCTGGCCCTCGCTGACCTGCTCCTGTCCCATTCAGGATGCTGTCTGGGAAGGGAGCAGCGCCTGTGTGGGGCAGTCAGGGGCTTGACATACAGACTGCTGGGGAGCTTTGTCATCAGCGCAGATGGTGCCAGATGGGCCAGGAATCTGGCAGGTGTCCCAGCCAGGAGCCGGCCCAGGAAGCAAGACTGCCCGGGAGTGCACCCAGCAAAACCATACAGGACCTCTTCTGCTCCAGGGTAGCCTGGGGCTGGGCCTTCAGCCATGTACAATATGACACCATTCCTCCCCCCAGAGCTCACTCTGGTGGAGAAGGAGCTATAACTAACCCAAGGGGGGGAAAATGCAGCATCACATATCCTGATCAAAACCCCCAGTGTCCAGTGCCAACCTGTTGTGATGCCCACTTTGCAGCTGAAAAAAACCAAAGTTCAGAGAGAGTCATCCATTGCCCAGGATCCCAGAGTCAGGAAGGGGCAGAACCAGGGTCGTGAGCCTGATTGGCCACACTACAGAGCCCTGCCTGGGCTGTGTGTGCAGCGAGAGATGCAAAGGGTCCCGATGGAGCAACACCTTGGGGCTGCTGTATCCGGACCCTGCTCATCTGCAGTTTACCCCTGACCTATTTAAGTTCCACTTGTTGCTAGTAGTTCCCACGGGATTTTAGAAGACTTGCTGAGGAGCAGAGCTCTCGTCTCCAAACTCCAGCAAACCAGGGGAGGTAGCAGGACATGGAACAGCAGCAGGCTTCCCAGCCACCAACTGAAAGACAGCTGGATTTGGGGGTGTGCCTGAGCAAAGGGCCGGCCTGCTCTTGTAGCCCCTCCCACCCACCATTTCAAGGCTCACACTCAGTCGAGGGAGGATGCAGGAATGTGTCCCCGACATGCCCCTAGCACATCGCAGTCCCAAGGGGCTGCAGCCCTCTCCTCACCAGCTAAGGCAGAGACCAGGTGAGACAAGACCAGTGTCCCCTGCAGGCCTGGCTCCTTTGCTGTATCTGGGGATGTATTCCATGGTGGGGGGCATGTTTTTCTCTCCATCTCCATCTCTATCTCTGTCTCTATATCTCTATATTTTGCAATACTGGGTGTCTTAGTTATCTTTCTCACTGCTGAGACAAAATACCTGACACCCAAAGGGGAAAAGGTTTACTTGGCTCACAGTTTGTAGAGAGGTTTCAGTCCATAATCGGCTGGCTCCAAGGCAGGGTGCCAGAAGGGCAACAGTTCATGGTGGCAAAAGACAGCAAAAGCAGCAAGAGACCTTAACACCATCTTCCTGCCCCTTTTATCTTATTCAGACTACTTTAGGGCAGTAGCACTCACACCCTTAATCCTAGTGCTCTTAGGCCTACCACTGCACCATGAATCAATCACACACTAGATTCAGCCACCTCCAAAAGAGCCCCACCTCATTCACATGAGGCTTTGGGGGTACATCTGAACACAAGCCACAACACTGGTGACTGAACCCAGGGCCTTTGCACTGAGCTACATCCCCAGTTCATTCCTCTCTCTCTCTCTCTCTCTCTCTCCTCTCTCTCTCTGAGACAGGGTCTCTCTAGGTTGCTAAGTTTGTCCCAACAGGTGCTCAAAGTCTGAAGCTGAACAGTTGGACACTGCCCACCTCCAAACCACTAGTATGATTATCTTTAATCAGCACCAGTTAGAAACTGAGGCATGGGTATGAAGAGACAGAGGAAATGGTTGGGGCCCCCCATATAGCAATATGCGTGGTCCCTGGCACCTTCCGGGCTTCCGGAGCCTCTTCTGCCCCCCAGGGTGGTGGGAAGGATTCAAACTCTGGAATTAGACCAGAATTCAAATCTGCCCTCAGCCACTTCCTCCTCACATGGAACATGTCACTTACCACTCCAACCTTGCCAAATGAGTGGGGGGGAGATCGTTCTTCCCATGGAGGGCTGCTAAGACCATTCCTGGTACATAGTGAGGAACCAGTTACCTCCTCAACCATATGCTTGTCCACGTTTTGTGTGTGTGTGTGTGTGTGTGTGTGTGTGTGTGTGTACACAAGGGCCAATCAAAGTATACAGCAAATGTTTAAATAAAAAGAGACATAGGGAGGTGAGGGGACTTGAGAGGGGAAATGGAATAAAATAAAATTAATACAAAAATAAAATTAGTACAGTAAGACACATTGCCACTAATGTGCCTTCAAAATCCTCCCCCTCACTTCACACACACTTATCCCACCATTCTTGCTACTTTCTGCAGTATTTCTGGAAGTTCTTTTTTGTGAGTGTCCTTACTAGATATGATCAAAAATATGGGGAATCCTGCTGCCAGGTGCCATCCAAAAGAAAGGCAAGCTTGTGAAAACATTACAGTACATCCTCATCTGCCCTATTCACTGAACCTGGCACCATGAGACATCTGGCTCTTGCCCCAGAGTCAAAATGGCCACAAAGGGCCAGGGATTTAGCTCAGTGGTTCTGCTGCCTGCCTCACAGGCGCAAGGTCCTGAGTTTGATCCCCAGTACCAAAAAAAAAAAATGGCCATGAATTGTAAGAGTTTTGAGTTCATTTGGGACATCGAGGCAGCCATGACAACACAACTAATGACACTCAGGAAAGACTTCCAGAGCTACTTCGGAAAGTGGTAAGAGCAATGGAGAAGTATCTGAGCGGGATCTATGGAAATGTGTCTTTTACACATTTAAACATTCACCATATTTTTTTGATGACACCGTCATACACATGTATGCAAAGGAGGTCACCCAAGCCAACTGTCAGTTGCGCCCACCTGACCCCCTAATGTAAGTGATGTGTCGCCTAATGATGGGATATGTTCTGAGAAATTTGTCCTCGAAGGCCTGGGTGTGGTCCTGGGTTCTGTCCCCAGTACAGCAAGAAAGTGAGAAGAGGGAAGAGAGAGAGAAAAACCTAAATAGATAGATGTGTCCTTAGACTATTTCATTGTGTGACCATCACAGAGCACACTTGCACAAAGATAGCTATGCCATCACTAGTGATATGATCTTATGAGAACACTGCCATGTATGTGGCCCACCTGACCAAATCATCACTATGCAGAGTGTGGCTGTTACCTTTAGCCACATTCGTTCCTCCTTCCTTCTAGGGAAGAGTTATTAAAATATCCAGTCATAGAATGAGCCCTGCTTCTGCCACCATCCAACCACAGCAGAGTCCTCCCCCAAACCCACGACACGAGCCAAATTCCTAGTGTCAGTCCTTACTTACAGCCTCGTCCCAAGGCCCCGTGATTCATCATGGAGTGTGTCTGCTCTAGCAACAAGATTATACATCTGATCTTGTTCAACTACAAGGGGTTTTCTAGTGGTCTCTGGCTGGAGGGCATTGCAAACTCTAAGTCTCAAAATGTGCTCCTCCCCAAACAAGATGCTCCCAACATATACGGCCACCTGGATTGGAGGGGGTGGGAGCAGGAACTGGGTCCCTGCACAGCTGGGAACAGCACCAGGGGACTAAGAGATGAAGCAGCCAAGGGCAGTAGCTGCTGGGACTGCAATGCAAAGCAGACCACGGGATGACAGAGGCTGGGGCGGGAGGGAGGTCACACTATTGTTCATTGACTTAATCTTAAATTTGTGCACTTTAATGCAAAATGTAACTTCAGACACTGAATTATGGTGATGAGCTAGTCAGGGCTGACTAATTAATTAGTCAGATGTATAAGTATTTGGCTCCCAGAGATCTATGCCCCTGATATGTCACCTCAAAGCTCTGAGGAATTTCTCTTCTGCTAGTTAGTTCTCTTGGGGAGCTCTGGGGTGGAAGAGCCATCTTTAGGGTCTGGTTTGGATGGGCCATCTAGGAACCCCATATCCCTCTGAAGTCTTCACACTTTTGAGGCCAGTAAGGGCTTTTGCCTTAGGAATGCAGAAATGTCAGAAGCACACTGCCTGTTACTATGCCTCCCTCTGTGGCCATGTGAAATTACTAATGAATTACCAGACTCTTTTCTCTTGAATCTAGACCCAGCCTTGGCTGCTTCCAGTTGGAACTGTTATCTCTTTCCCCTCCTGGGATAAGCCCTTCCTTGGGGTCAGCCAAAGAGAAGAGAAAGGAGGCTGGATTTTGATACAGAAGGCTGGAGATTGAGTGCTGGTTTTGCCACTTGCTGAGTGTTGCATGTTGAGCTTGTTGCTGTGCCTGTCAGGTGCCACTTCGCTCAGAGAAATGTAGGATGATAATCCAGGATGAAAGCCACATGAGAGAATAAGTCAGAGTGTTCTTTGTCTGCTCTCAAACCCTGTAGAAGTTGAGAGATGCAGTCACCAACAGAGGAGTGAGAGGGACACCAAAGTCCCCAGCAGTTTGGTGGGAAGCTGATGGGATTGTCCCCTGCCATCTCAGTGAGTGGGGATCCTTTTGCTTCCCTCCGCTCTTGCCCTAGAGTGGAATCCAAGTGTCTGTGTGAGGCTGGAGTGCAGCCAGCAGCAGTCTCCCTCTCCCAGAATGAGTGCATCCCACATTCCCCAGCCTCCTGACTCCGGAGGGGCCTGTGGCTTTGGCTACTGGAGGGCAAACCCCATGGGTGTGGCCAGGGAGTCGGGATGTCATCCAAGTGGGCTCTCCCCATGTCTCCCATGGGAGGAACATGATTTATCGCACACAGGGGACCAGTTACCAGCTTCTCTTTTTTTCACCTATGTCTATTACACCAGTAAGCCCCTTCTCAACTCTAACCCAATTCATTGTAGAAAAATTAGAGAAATCCAGATATGTAGAAATGAACGCTAAAACTGCCCATAATTGCACCGAGAGGTATTGTTAACATATGGAATGAATCCTTGCAATTTTTCTATGGTATATACACACATGTATATTTCTTTTACAGGATGTGGATTATTCTCTATGTAGCATTTTGCCATTTATCTTTGTTCTCTTTTTGTTTTCACTTAATAGCTAATCACCACTTTCCCGCAGTGATAGGTAGGTGGGTGCCGTCCTTTTCGGTGGTTTATGATATTTCTTAAAGTCCCTTGTTGTGAGATATTTTACTTATTTAATTATCCAGCTCATTGTTGGACACTGATTTCCAAACTTTTGCTAATGAGCAACAATTCACTGAAAAATCTCTTACAGCTCCGCTGATGTATCTATTTTCTTCTGAGGGATTCTCAGACATGGAATTGCCAGACCATTTCTAGGCCTTTTCATTCGAGTTGCCAAACTGCCCTCCGGAAGTTCAATGCTGTCTCCAGCGCCCTCTGCAGTGGCACTGCCACAGATCTCTCCCCACTGAAGTCGCCAGCTGGAGAGCCACAGGCTCACAGCCCTCTGCAGCTGCTGGGGTCCTACAGCTGGAGCCCTGAGGGCCATGGAAATAAAAGCTCCTTCTCTCTCTTCCCCAGCTCTGAGCACCTGGCAAGAGTCCATGGCCCAGCCCCGGCAGGGTCCCGAGGCCACCTGACAAGGCCACCTGCGGTCCCAGCCTCCTCCCTTCCCATGTGCTTGCTGGCTTTCTTTTCTCAAGGTCCGCGTCTCATACCTCGTGGCGGGACGTCGAGCTTCTGAGTTATAGTGAACCTTATTTCCCTCTACAGCTCCTACGGAGTTAACAGATGTACGCACGTCTGAGGCAGTCAGGCGGCAAGAGGCTTTGGGGCCAATCCTTCCCGTTTTGACAGTGTGTAATCACGGTAAAGCCATAAATTTTATAAACAAGAATAAACGACCCTTAGCAACATATGTCTGCTCGACCCTTCCAAGGTGATCGTAAATAAAGGCACCTGCTAGCTGGGGAGGGACATGGGCATCGCAGATGGCCAGTAGCAAGGGCTGGAGGACCCTCGGGAGCAGCCCTGGGAGCTGTTTGTGGGGCTGGCTGGGGGGAGGTCACCTTGCACCCCTGGGTGCTGAGTCAGCTTTATGGCATGGATTTAGGCAGTTCCCTGGGTACCTTTGCCCTCTTTGCCACCTGAACTGGTACCTGCTTCTTGTCTTTCCTCAGAGTGGCCACTTCTAGCTGGGGCAAGCAAGAGAGTTTGAGCTCACTCCCCTGTGCCCTGCAGAGGCAGCCCACCTTGCTTCACTGTCAGCTAGCCTTCACCACTGGCTGTCTTAAGTGGCCACCGCAGGGGAATCTGAAGGCCAAGGTAAGGACTTGTGGGAGGTAGACAGATCCAAGGTTGATCCCCAGCTGGGCCTCCTATTCACTGCATGGCACCCACCAACTGCCATTTCCCTGTGCCTCAGATTCCAGATTTGTGCCACAGGGATGTCGATGTTTATATGAAGGGCTATTGTAGGGAATGCATGCTATCTCAGGCTCGGCTATGGGGGGAAGGTTTTAATAGATAGATAGATAGATAGATAGATAGATAGATAGATAGATAGATAGATAGATAGATAGATAGATATAATTTTGAGACGGTCTCACTATGTAGCTCAGGCTGACCTCAGTCTTAGTGATCCTCCTGCCTCAGCCTCCCAAGTGCTGGGATTACAGGCATGTGCTAGGATTACAGATCAGCTCAGGGGAGGTTTTAAAAGTTCTGCCAGAAGGAGAGCTCCAAGCTGCCATTGGTGTATGATGACATCATGATAACCAGCATCACCAACCCAGGGGACCCCTATGGCTTTAGACAAGTGATATCACCCCTCTGAGCATGTTTCCTCAAGTAGGGGGATAACTGCACATACCTCATAGGGTTCTGAGAAATAAATGAACACATCAGAACTTGGCTTTGCTGACTGCCGCAGTAGTGAGCCTGTAGTCCCGACTATGCAAGAGGCTGAGCCAGAGGCATGAGCTCAGGAATTCAAGATCAGCTGAGTAACATGGCAAGAAAAAAAAGCAGCAGAAGAAAGCCTGTCATTGTGGTACAACCAAGCACACAGCTCAGTGTTGACGAAGCGCTAGTCACGGTGTTTGGAGGCGAGCATCCTGATTCAAAGTTTGGCCCCACCTCCTAGAGCTGTGGGACCTTGAGAAAGCCATTTCTCTTCTCTGGGCTTCAGGTTCCTCATCCGTAAGTTGGGAATGATCGTAACCCTAAGAGCCCCATCTTCACAGGCTGTTAGAGAATGAAATAAGCCATGGTGCTGAAGTCCTTAGTAAGATGCTTGGACATAATCAGGGGTCGTTAAGTTCTCCTCTCTGGGCCTCAATTTCTTCATCCATAAAATGGGGGTGGTGATCTTATTGTTCTGTGACTGTGTCCTCTGCCTCTTGCTTTGGCATAGTTCCTGGAGTGGGCCCGAGTGTGACCAGACCCTGTGCAGGCCATTGGTCTCCTCCAGCCACTCTGCAAGTCTAACGATCCAGGGGCTGCCTCACCTGGCCAAGTGAGTAGAAAGTGCTTTGAAAAGGGTAAAATGTGACCAAACCACAATGGCCACATTTTTGTGTCTTTTGAGCTGCTACCATGTGCTAGTTCTGAGGATTTAGTCCCTGAGCCTTTGGAAATTGGTGTTATTATTCCCAGTTATAAAAAATTAAGGGCGAGGCTCGGTGTGATTAAATGAGTTCCTCAAGGGGACTCAGTTAAAAAGTGACCAACTGGAATTTGAGTTCAAATAATAAATAACACATAGGTAGGACCATAGCCAGCACTCACCAGGGGAGAAAGAAATACTACCTCTACTTCATTTAAGTTCTCCCAGTGACCCTGCAGGGCAGATACTATCACCTCCTTTCACAGGTAAGAAGTGAGTCTGAGGCAGAGGGCAAGTCTTACTCAGGTGCAGAGCTAGAAGTGGCAGAGCTGGCAGGTCTCAAACCTGCATCTGCCTGAGGCTGTGCCCAAGCCATGTTCCATGGCTTTTTTTCCCCTTCTTTTTTCTCCTGGCATTGGGGATTGAATCCAGGGCCTTTGTACTGAGCTACATCCCCAACCCTTTTATTTTTGGGGATAGGATCTTGCCAAGTTGTCCAGTCTGAGCTCAAACTTGTGATCCTCCTGCCTCAGCCTCGCAGAGTGACAAGCCATGTGTCTGATGGCCATTCATTGCTTCTTGGTTTGGTGGGCATCAACGCCATCCAGCAGCCTCTTGCTGTCAGTCCCAAGTACTCCCTCCTCCTTAGCCTTCCTTTAAGGCTATGGCTGTATGAACAGCTTCCCTACCCCTGCCAAGAGGCTCCTGGAGAAGGCAGCCCTCTGAATCCCCACCTAGCTCCTAAAGAGGGTGCTGCATGTGTTGTTTTCTTGTTTGTTGAAACAGGATCTCCCCACGTTCCCCAAGCTGGTTTCAAACTCCTCAGCTCAAGCGATCCCCCTTCCTCAGCCTCCCAAGTAGCCAAGACTACAGGCACACACCACTGTGTCTGATTTCTGAGTTGAGATCAGGGATTCTCAACTGGGTTTTCCATGGACTTCCAAAGTGGTATGCAGACTTGTGAACAGGTGTGTGCACATTATCAGAATTCCAAAGGTGACAAATGATGGCTCTGGAAGTTTCAATTCTGTGCAATGGGTGAACGCAAGGGACAATCCCAAAGTTCCTGGGTCCTGATCCCTTGCTCTGCTTGGACTTAAGCACCACCCTCCATGAGGGACTCTCAGAGAAGAAAGGCAACAGGCCATGGCCAGTGACAGCCAGACCTCAACCAGACTGCAAAGCTGAATTCATTCCTCTCAGCAATCAAGACAGGACCAGCTTGGGCTCAGTACTGCCAGTGAGGTTCTCCAGCCCCTCTAGGGGGAAGGATGAGCCACAAATCCTTCCAGGCTCTGATTTATGTAGCATTCATGCAGAATTTATTATACAAGGAATTTTATTCAATTAAACTTGAAATGCGTCTGGATTCTTAAAGGTTCAGTAGTGATCGCTGGGACAGAACGATCATAAAACTGGATGGGCTGTCGGAAGGAGTCAGGGAGGAGGCGAGGGTGACATTGCAGCTGATGGGGGATTCAGAGCTGGGGACGTTTGTCATTGGGATGTGTTACAAGTTCGGGCTGTGGAAATTACTCAGTGAAGAATGCACATTAACAATAGCCATGAAATATCAGTTAAGGGAAACTAGGCTGAGAAATGAGACAGCAGGATCTATTAGTGCTTGGCATTGTTCGCTGTGGCCCAGGTCGTGATTAAAACGACTGTCAAGCAGCAGTGGGGAGGGAGTTAAGGAGCGCCATGTCTCAGGCCAGCTCTCTGGACCTCAGTTTCCCCACCTGCAAAACATGGAGAGTGCTTCCCTCCAGGGCTGCTGTGAGGTTTACATGAGACCAATGTGTGGCCCGTGTGGCACAGGGCCTGCCACTGGGAAGGCCCCTCTGCAGCACTGACTGGCAGAAGGATCATCTGCAGTAATGATGCTAAGCACTGCTGCAGGAAGCCCGGAGGACAAGGCACTTTCTTGGGTGTAAACAGTATGGGAGTGGCCAGGTGCAATGTACTTGCCTGGAGCCACCGCTACTTGGGAGGCTAAGGCAGGAGGATTGGAAAGTTCAGTGCCAGCCTGGACAACACAGTTCCCATCTCAGCAAACAAATAAATACGGGAGTGTCAGAAACTTCAGTAATCAAGATAAGGGGTTTACATGCAATGTTTTCAAATGTTGCCAAAAAAGAAAACAAAAGCCTATGAAGAGCAGGTGCCAGGATTTTAAATACACATTGGTTTCACAAGCGTCACTGCATGGAGGAAACCACTGGTTGTGAGGGTTGTGAACGGTGTACAAAGAGACTGGGCAACTCAGGGGTTTAGAGAGTCATGGTTTTTGACGGTAGGGTTTCATCAACTTTTCCCACTTGGATCTGTGTATCTAGGCGGACCCATTCTTCCTTTTGCCTGGGGCTCTATTACGGCTTCAGAAGGGCAAGTGCTTCACACAGCCCAGGCTGTGTCCATGTAGCCTTCTGCGCTTCCCAGGTTGGCGGCACAGACATCTGTCCTGCACCTGGGTTGGCCCTTGGGAGCTGTTTTCTGGCGGAGGCAAAGATGGACCCAGAGGGTGGGTCTGGGAACCTGGATGTCAACACCCAATTCTCCAAGAGGGACAGGCTTTGACAAACTGCCTCATTTCAAAGATCTCTGTAGGATACTGTGTGCACTCAAGAGTGTTTCGCTGTCTTTTTTGGCGTGGCTAGGCGGACAGAGCTGTTGTTTTACTGCACAGTTTCTGTCCTTTCTTGGAAGATCTGGAAATGTGGGCAGAAATGAGCGATTGCTGCAAGCTCCTGGAGGATCTGTGCCCTGGCTGGGTCTGCAGAGACCGTAGTGCAGGGAAGCACCATGAGTGTGTTTCCTGTCACCCATCCCGCCCGTACACACAAAGCATCCTACCCAGTGCCAGGCTTGGGTCTAACTAAGGAAGCCGGAATGGCACTGGGCCTGGCCACCTCCTGGAGGGTACTCCTCACTGCTGGGTACTGGGACCTATCCACCCTGCCCAGGGCTCAACAGGGCTACTGCAGCCTGCCTGCTGCCAAAGAACCCACAAGATAGAATGTACTGGCCTTGCCTGCAAAAATATACACATGGCTGAGAATTTAATGTTTGCCAAGTGCCAGCCAGGAAGACGATGGGGACAGCCAGCCCATCCATGCCTGGCATGGAGCCCCTGCTAGACAGGCACTCAATAAATCAATGATTGCTCAATGGAGTCCACCAGGCATCCCAAGCCCCGATGGTAGAAACAAGCCCGGCCTTCCGAAGCCACTTCCTGCAATTAGCAGCATGATGTCCTTAAGATTCTCAGGGCTACCTCTCTGCTCTTCATAAATATCCCTCTTCCAAGGACACAGCTGGCACTAACAGTGTCATTACATAGCAGGAGGGAGCAGTGGTGACAAGTGGAATAAAGCACAGCTGTGACACAGGTCTCGGAGGCAGAAACCAGCCAGTGCAATGTCAGAGAAGTCTCACTGCTGTCACCTTTCTGGAAGTAGAAGATCTCATTTCCTTAAGCCAGACCTGCTCTACCTCGCACCTGCCACTCGCTCAGACTAGGCGGGAAGGGCCAGCCTTAAACCATGGCGTTACTCTGACCAGGGCCCTGTCCCCGTTAGCGAGAGCTCTCCAAGCCACAGCCCCGCCATACTTGGATCCGAGTTTCTGAGGCCTCGTCTGTCAGTCAGCAGTTGCCCTTCCCCACACTGCAGTGGTGATGGGGAGCTCCAAGGTGACTAAACTTCCAAATCCTGCCTCCCTTCCCTTTATAAATGTGACATTTACAGCCCCTTTGGCACAGGTAAATCACAATTACATTTCCAAGGGCCACTGGTACCATTCCAAATCCTTGAACAACCTTAGTTGGCAGTGGGAGGGCTCACTCATGAGTTTATCTCTCTCTCTCTCTCTCTCTCTCTCTCTCTCACACACACACACACACACACACACACACACACACACACACAGCTCAAGCCCTTCCCATGTTTATTCTTTTTTTTTTTCCATCTGGCTCCTTTACTTCACAGTCATCACTTTACCTTTCTTTTCTGCAATACTAAATTTATTCCCACTTCCTCCAAGACCAAGGGCAGCCTGGGGAGGCGGGGACAAAAGTCTTTAGCGCCCCAGTCCCTCAAGGGAAGTAGCAGGGGGAGTGAGGCAAAGCTGAGTCTGCACCGAGACCCACTTCCAGCCTCTCAGGTGAGCTCTTCAGGAACCCGGACCCCAGAAGGCAAACTTCCCTGCCATGACCACAGAGGGGCCTAGGAAGCTCTCCTTCCATTATCTCCAAGAGCCTCAGGCTCAATGTGATGGGTCATTTTTCTTGTATATTTTTTCTTGATTTCCTTCCTTCATGGCCGCGTATCTGGCTACTGTGAAGAGATAATCACTGAGTCTGGAGGGGCAGAGAGAAGCAGAGGGAAGGGTTTGAAATGAGAGATCACTGCTAGCCAGGTCCTATCTATTGGCTTTCAAGGAGGAAGCATGAAGCCACAGCATCTGCAGGAGCACCACGCAGGGACACGGTGCCCGGCTTTCGTGAGAGCTGAGGGCTGACCCAGCCCTAACTCTCAGAGAAGGAACTTGGGGCCACTCCATGAGCTCATTTCACACCAGGATGGGGGTTTCTAAAACTGCAGAAGCACACGGGTCACCAGGATCTGGGTGACGTGCAGATACTGATGCAGCAGGGCTGGGCCGGGCCTAGATTCTGCAGATCAAATCCCAGCCCAGGCCAGGCTGGTACTCCTGCACCCACACCCATACTTGGAGCAGAGAGGCCCTAGGCAGCATTCTTGACCTTGGTACTGAACACATTCTGGTTCACTGCATTGCAGGGTGCTGAGCAGCACTGCTGGCCTCTATCCACTGCATGCCAGTAGCATTTGGATACCCAGCTGAGACAACCAAAGTGCGTCCAGACACTGCCAGTCCTGGTTGAGAGGCACTGGCCTGGAATGTTCTAGGGCCAGAACCTAGTCCCTGCTTTCTTAGAACCAGTGGTGGTGGGCATCTGGGCAGGAGGCTTTCTGTGGTGAAAGCAGTCGGGAGAACACAGGAGAAGATGCCAGGTCTGGCCCTTCCTGCCAGCTCCTAACCTCTGAGGCCAGCTCCATAGAACCCTCCCTGACCCACAGTCCTCTCCTCCCCAGACGTGGAGCCCTGTACTCTCCCTCTTGGAGACAACAGAGGAGGCTGCTCTGTGCACTGCCTCCTGTGTCATGTGATCCTGGAGGGCAGTGGTGTGTTGGTTTCTTGTTGGCTCCAGAAAACCTGCTGAGGGGAGAAATGGCCCTAGACCACAGCCCCCTGCAGACCATCAGGCTCCCCAGGGATCAGGGCTGCTGCTGCTAAGGGGACGCCCTCCCAAGAGGAAGGGAACTGGTCAGGACTGTCCAAACCCAGGCCGCATCCTCCGTGAGAAGAATCCACAGTCACTTTCAGCACAACCAGGACAGTTCCTGTCCCCTAGCTCTCTGCCTGCCCTGGGGCTCTAGCTGCACCCACACTGGTACCGCACGAGCCAGGCTGCGTGGACATTATCAGGGCAGGCTCTGGACTGAGGCTGACGGGGAGGGGTGGGGTCCCACCTGGGCTGGCCCGGCTCACAGGTCCTGCCTGGGGCCTCTCCGGGAGGGGACGCTGGCCGAGATGGGGCCTCTGAGGGCAGCCCTCGCTACTGTCCTGTTCCTTTGTACTTCGGTATGTTTCTCCCAAGTCCATCTTAACCTCATCAGAGGCAGCAACAGTGTCTCCTCATGGCACACAGCAGACACACAGAGACCCAGGTGGAGAAAGTGGGTGTAGCCCAGCGGTGCTCCCCAGTTCCGCTGCCTGCTGTTCTGCCCCACAGATGTGCCTGCTCTTTCAGAGAGAGACTCTCACATTCCGGGGGGTACCTGTTTAAGAACTTGGCCACATTTGCATCCGTCTCTCCCATCTGGACCAGAGGCACCACACTGAAAAGAGGAAGCACACAGTCACACCACGTGGTGAGGGTCAACACTCGGGCACCTGGGGCCGGGAGCAGCGTTTCCCAATGGGCCACCATTTGACCTCCATCTGGACAAGCCCAGCCAGCACCTGAGATGGAAAATCCAACAGGCCACCCACCCTGTTCCTGGGCATGCAGCCTGCCCAAGGAGGGACGGACAACCGGGAAGAAAGCAGGGGGGCTGCCCTACGTCCCAGCCTGCTGGCCTTTGCCCCGCTGGGACTGGGGCTCTCCCTGGATGGGGTGGAATGGTCAGGCTCCAGCTTTCAAAGATGGAGGAATTTGGCCCTTAATGCACAAGCAAACTCCACTCCTACTTCCCCTCACTCAGGGTCCTGTTATCGGGGTTCCTGTGAGTCCGCAGACCTTTCAGACTGTGTGCGTGAGGGGTCTGGTGAGCGCCTACAACGTGGCAGGGCCTGCTAGGCCCTTCACACACATCATTGCTGCTGCAGCTCCTGTGTCGGGAGGCACCGTCTCCACACCTAGCCCTGGGGTTCTTGGCCTTCTCCAAGGCCACACAGCTGGCTAGTGGCCTAGGCAGGAAGCGATCCTGGCCTACCCCGTGGGCACCTCCAGCCTGCATGGAGCTGTTACCCAGCGGGGCAACTCGCACATCCCACCCCCCCACCCACCCCCGCCCAGCGGTGCGCCTGCTGGTCGTCACTTAGCTGCGGCCTGGCCCTGCCGAGGCCCACTGTCAGTCTGGCTGCCCTCTTTCTTGGGCCTCTGGGTTGTTTCCAACTTTCTGTTATTATGAACACTGCAGACATGGATGGCTTTGTACAAATGACATTTTTGCTTTGAAGCCAAAGTGTTTTCTGTTACTCAGGGATCCTCAGGATCTGTGTGACCTAAGAGCATTTCATGTAAGATAAAACCTTTGTAGAAAGAGTTCAGGGTTTGACCCAGATAAACCTGAGCCCAGATCTGCACTCTGCCATTGAGCCAGGCCACAATGTCTCCTCTCGGAGGCCATTTCACAACTCCTGTGAAATGGGCCTGCCACCACCTCTCCTAGGAGTCCCATGTGGACTCAGTGAGACCGTGAACACGGAGTGCCTGGCACAGCCTGGTTTTTGTAAGGGTGGTATGAATGAATCTTCTGAAGTTCCTCTTGTTAAGTTTTCCCTGAAAAGGCTGCAAGTAGACTGGGTGGGGCATGAGTGTCACTTGTCCTTTCCCTTCTCGATGCTCAACTGGAGCAGGGGTTGGGGCAGCAGGTGGCCGGGCTGTTGACAGCTTCCACCCAGGGCCCCCACAGCCACGCAGCCCCTCCAGCCCCTTCTCCCCTGCAGCTAGGTGCCCCAGGACCCATCACTGGCTTCCTGCTGCTCTATTGCTGTCTCCCCTCTGCAATGTGGGACTCTGAGGACAGGGACTTGTCTGTGCTGGCGGCTCTGGCACAGTGAGGCACCTGAGGAAGCTCTGGGTGGTGCAGGGCTGATCCACCATATGTGCCTGCTAAGACCAAGTTCCCTGTCCCCTTACCGTCTCTCAGCTCGGCGGCACACAGCACGACAGAAGTGTAGTGCAGAGCTGCTCTTGCCTCCCGACTGAAAGGAGAAGGCAGGTGTTGGCTTGGCAGGGCTGGGCAGTTGCCCGCTGCAACAGGATTCCTCAGACATCTAGGTCTGCCTGCTCCCTTGGCCATGTTCTGCTTCCAGGGGCCCTGCTGAGTACACCCACTGGGCAGCTGTGTCCAAAGTGGGCAGGGAGGGGACAGCGAGGACCTGGAGGGGCTGGTGGACAGCTTGTCACTGGTAAAAGTCGTAAGGAGAGGCACTTATTGCAAGCCTATGCGTTTCTGTCCATGCGCTTGGCCGCAGCTACCCCCAGGGTGAGGCAGATACCTACGGGTAGAATGAAGGCTGTGAGAGGCGGGAGTTGCCTGGAATAGTTGTCAATCCATTGCTCCAGCTGCAGGATGGGCCCTGCCTCGAAGGCTGTGCGTTCTGAGGAGTCACAGAGCAGAACTGTGAGGCCTCGCTCACCAGACCATCAAGGAACCCATGTCTCTTCCACCCGGGATCCCACAGATGGCTTCCTCCAGCCCAGAGAGTGCCCGCCCTCCAGGGACGATGGGCAAGGCAGCCAGGCCAGGATGGGCCTCAGGGTCTGGGCTTCTGGTAGGGAACTCCAGGAGAAAGACCCCAGCAGAGCCCTCTGACCACCCACACAGCTCAGGAAATTACTTAAGTGAGCCTCCCTGGCAGAAGAGCGTGGAGTGGCCAGGGCTGAGCCGACGTCCTGCAATGTGCACTGGACCTGGGGAGGCAAGAGACGAGAAGAAAGGCCAACTTGGGGCCGGCCGGGCAGAATGCCTTGGTTCCATGGGCAGAGGTGCCCATGAGCGTCAGGAGCCCCAGTGGAGGTCAGCAGGAACCTTCCGGCTCTGACCCTCAGTGGCCATGCACCTGGGCCCTTATGAGGTTTCCTCCTTTTCTCTGCACTGACAGCTCTCGCTTTCCAGGCACTGAGCCAAGGGACTGAATGTGACAGCTCTACCTTACTGCAAGGCCCATGGCATGTGGAGGGGCTGGGAGCAGAGGGCCCAAGAGGGCTCAGCCTGGGCCAGGCTCATGTGGACATGTAGAGGGAAGCCTTGGGCATACCCCAAAGCACTCTGGGGAGTCGTCTCTGTTTCCTGGGGGCCAGAGGCCCAGCTTCATTGTAAGGGACACAACAGTGACACTAGGAGCATGAACCCTGTGGCTGAGCTCACGGAGGCGGGGCTGC
>NW_004624747.1:10813296-10865956 GCF_000247695.1 Heterocephalus glaber | reverse complement strand
CTGCCTGCCTGCCTGCCTGCCTGCCTGCCTGCCTGTGTCCCTCTCTCTCTCTCTCTGTCTGATCCCCGGGCCGGGGCGGGGGGGGGGGGGGGGGCGGGCGGTGTCCTGTGCAGTGAGACCTTGCTGCACTCCTGGTCTGTACCAGCAAACACTAGCAGCACTCCCACTCCAGATGTGACAACCCAAAGCATCATCCCAAATGGCTGCCAAGGTGTCCCCTGCAGGGCAGATCACCTGAGGTTGGGAACTGCTATACCATGCACCCCTCTTCCTCAGCATGATCCTCACCCCTTGCCTGTGAGGGAGGATGAACTGTGCATGCTCCCATTTTACAGGTGAAGAGACTGAGGCCTGCTGAGGAAGACTGTCTAGCCCTGGGTGACTCAAAGAAGTAACGGTCAGAGGATGAATCGAGTTATGGCCACCAAGCTGTAGAGATGAAAAGTCCCATCTTGGGGAGAGGGGATGGTACTTACTTTCTGAAGCTCCTCAGCAAATGTGTGGCCCTTTTCTGTGATTAATTCCATAGCAAACCTAAGAGGAAAAAGTAAAAAGTATTTGCCTCTAGCATAATGCTGCTGTAAGACAATACACTCTCAGGTGGTAGGCATTTAGCTAATTTAGTTACAATAGCATGGTGCCATTTTTCTTGCTGACAACAAGAACATCACAAGCTTCCACTTGGATGGGGCATTTGTTTCTCAAAATGCCTTTTCTTATACAAATTATCCCCAGTCAATAATTCCTTTGGGTGCCTCCCCTGTCTGGGCCCTGGTGATTTAGTGAGGACAGAAGATGACACAGGCTTCATCCAGCTGGAGGGGGACATTTGAGCTGAGTACCACATTGGTGAACGGGAAGCTGCAAACTGAGCTAAGTGCTCTGTGAAGGACAGAATGTGGGAAACTTAACCTGGCCTCAGCAGGGAGCAGGGAGGGTTTCCTGGGGAAAGCATGCTGAAGGTGGGGCTTTGAAGACTGAGTAGGAGTTCCATGGTAAGGCAGGATTAAGAGGGAACAAACCGCCCACAACTCTGTACTTCCTTCCTGTGCCAGTCAGGAGCCTAGCAGGAAACTGGTGCACTAGATTGGATTCCCAGAGGAGAGCTTTGAAAAGGGATAATTCCCAGAGGTGTGAGCAGTTAGGGAAACTGATGACAGATGGCAGAGACTAGCAAGAGCAGGGGCCAAAGGGGCAAGGGAAGAGGAAGGTGCTACTGACTCTGGATTGTGCTGGCCTGGGGGCCACAACAGGAGCCACAGCAGGGAGTTAGTTAGGAGCTAAAGGCCCATGCAGCTGGGGTCAGGGTCATGTGCTCCCACACCTCTCTCTACTCTCCTGCTGCTGCCTGCAATGGACTGAGCCCCTGAAAGCCAGCAGACCAGGAATCAAGGAGACATGGTCACCACGTGACAAGGTCAGCCCCCCAGGCACAGAGAAGCAGAGCATGGTGGAAAAGAGATATGAAGAATGTTAAGGCTTATATCTAGATGTTCCCTCCACAGAGCCTAATGTGCTTATAGGTGGAGCTTTTTGGAGCTGGCTGGATCTAGGGTGTGTGATGCTATGACTAAGGGTGTGTGGTACTCAATCAGTCAGATGGTTAGTTTAGCATAGTTCTGGGTGTGGATAATGGGAATGCTCACCCTAGGTGTGGGTGGCACCACCCAAAAGGCTTGTAGCCTGGATGGGATAAAAGGGAAAAGGAGGCTTGCTTGTTGGTCCCTTCTGACTGCCATGCCATGGACTGTTTCTCCTCTGTGATGCCCATCTGCCATGCTGTCCTGCCTTGGAGTCAGCCGACTATGGACTAAAATCCCTACAAACTGTAAAAGTAAAGTAAACTTTTCCTCCTTTAACTTTGGGTGTCAGTATTTTGTCTCAGCAATGAGAAAAGCAACAAGAGGAGGAGCAAATGAAGAATAACAAGGACATCTTCCTAGCCCATCTTCTGATCAGAAGGACAAAAGCAAACATAGGATTGGTTGTCTAGTGCTTGTCTCCCCTCTGGAGAGTAAGGAAGGGCTGTGTGGGTTGGGACACTGGCTTTGTCACAGCAGGGCGCCATTGTCAAGAAATACCTGCTTGCTGAGAGATGGTCTGGGGCATGTCTGTCTGGGGACCCCTGAAGGCAGGGCTGAGGCTGGGTTTTGCAGAGCCTGGCACACACAGGTGCTCAGTCAGTGCCTGACAGAGGGAGGATCCATAACTGAAGCTCCAGACCTACCTCCTGCTCCACATCAGCTGGGAGACGCTGGCTCGCTGATCTGCTAATTCTGCATGGCTGAGGCTGGAACTCATCTTCCCTCCTCTGCCCACTTCCTCTTGTACTCTCCCCCACACCCTAAGGACCTGGGCCTCTCTACCCTGCTGGCAGACCGTCTACTCCTGCCATTATTGGTCCTGAAAATCTACGGTAACAGTGTTATTACTTGTGCTAGGCACTGTGCTGGGGGACAATATGGAATTATCTCATTTAATTCTCACTAGAACACAGAGATGGATCGTATTTCAATGGTCACTCTGGTTCTCAGTATGTGTGTCTCTCCCCCCCTACTGATGTCAGGCATGGCCACAAGGCTGGCTCTGGCCCATGAAGTGTAAATGGGATGTGC
Source organism: Heterocephalus glaber (assembly GCF_000247695.1). The sequence goes on along the minus strand of NW_004624747.1, from coordinate 10,863,341 downwards.
CACACCCTGGGAAGCTTTAAGAGCCGGTTTGAGCTTCCCCAGGACCTCTTTCCCTCTTCCTTGATGATGGTACTTTCCCAGAGGAAAGCTGCCTTGCTGCCCAGGTCCTGGAGAGAGGCCACGTGAAGCAGAGACACAGCCAACTCACCTGAAGAGTAAGGGAACCAAGGATGGAGGGGGAAGGCAGCTCCAAATGGCAGGGAAGGGACAGACGCTGGCACAGGTGCAGGCAGAGGCAAAAGGGGGAGGTGCCTGCAGCCTGGCAGCTTCAGAGAGCTCACCAGCCATGCTTCCTGGCTGGGGAAGGTTCAAGGGTGGACAAGGTCCAGGATGGCCCAGCTCGACTGAGAGCTTCACAGTAACGATACTCACTGATGCCCAGTTCACACTGGACCTTAAGGGTGATCCCATCCCTCTTACCCAATAGCTGAACTTAATTCATCTGTAGTTCCCAAAGCTTCAAACACCTGGTCATCTTTGGGTCTCCTTTCTCCTGTGAAGGTGCTAGAAAACCCTGTGGAAAAACATTTAGCCCCCCGAAATTAGATTTTCCCCCCAGATATGCTGTTCTTTCTTTTAAAAAACTTTCAATGTCAAATACAACAGTGACAGAGAAAGTGTTGATATCTGAGGTGTACAGCTCATGAACTGCCACTAACTGAGCAGACCTCTGTGATCAGCACCCAGCTCTAGACCAGAACTTGACCAGCACCCCGGAAACCCCATGTACCCCCTTTCAGTCACCACCCCTAAGGGTAACCACTATCCTTATTTCTTCCGATATGCTTAGTTCACACTTAAAAATCACACACTAACCATCCTGCTAAAGAAATAAAACATCTGTCACATCACATCTACATTATTACCATACTTCACACACAGTTGGAGTCCTTACACACCTAGGTGACAGTTGCCGCCTGGCACTATCAGCGTGGGTGCTGCTGTGCTGGCCTGGCATTCACAGGCAGGCCGTGGTGTTCTGCTAAATAAATGATTTCACAGAATACCATTAGACAGGCCTCTCTGTGACTGTGACAGATCACAGATCAGGACTGAAACAAAACAAGGCCCCTGTGTAATCACATCTGAGCACAAAACACTGTCTAAATGACAAAAATGCCAAGGTGCCCCCTTTCCCAGGTAATGTGAGTGACTGCAGCACTTTTAGCTATCAGAGCTTTAGCACCTTTTGTCTCTCCTGCCTTCAAAAACAAATGAAGACACCCATTTATAGAATTATCCCTACTTCCTGACAGTGTCCAATCCACAGCAAAGGCCCACTTCTTGAATCCTCCCCCAGGCCAGTAACATAAGCCCAATCCCCAAGAAAGCCCTCCGAAGCATGCCCTACCAGGGCTCCAACAGTGCCCAGCGGGGCTATCTCCTTCCTTCCAAAAAGCCACCTCTCCGAACTGTGTTTGCCTAGAGGCTGTCCCTAGAGGTCTCTGGCTGGAGGGCACTCACACTACCACCTGACGTTCATTATTCTACCCTTGTTTTCTTTTTCTTTTCTTCTTTTTTTTTTTTTTGGTACCAGGGATCGAACTCAGGACCTTGCGCTTGCGGGGCAGGCAGTGGAACCACTGAGCTAAATCCCTGGCCCCCCTTGTTTTCTTTTTATTGTTGTTTTGGTAACATAAAAAACATAAAATTTACCATTTTGATATTTTTTCAGTATGTAGCTCGGTGCCATTAAGTACACCCCATGCATATGTTTATATTTTTACTATATAAGTCTAAAAATCAATAGTTAGTAGTGATCTGCATGATTTTAAAACTTTAGAATGTGATACCATACTGAAACCAGGTATGATCACCCATGCCTGTAATCCTAGCTACTAGGATAGGAGGATTTAAGTTCAAGGCCAGCCTGGGTAACTTAGTGTGACTCCATCTAAAAATAAAATTGAAAAGGGCTAGGGACGTAGCTTAGCGGTAGAGTCCTTGCCTATTACACTCAAGGCCCTGGGTTCCATTCCTAGTACCACGAAAAGAAAATGGTATGATGTTGACTACTGATATATTCTCCTGCATCTGTTTTCTGTACAACATATTCTGGTATTTTTTAAGTTATCAATGTAATATGTGCTTGTTGTAAAAAAAAAATAATAATAGAGGGAGGGGATTTAGCTCAGTGGTTTCGCCGCCTGCTCCACAAGTGCAAGGACCCGAGTTCGATTCCCAATACCAAAAAAAAAATGGAAGTGTGTAAACTTTTGTTCATTCTTCTCTCCCACAACTCAGTTTCTACTGGGTAACAGTGCAAGGTGTAAAAGGTATAACTTTTCAGGCATGTTGAATACACATCTATACACCTCCTTTTCCAGGTGGATTTGGGGTATCTGCATTATTGTGAAACTTGTTTTTTGTTGTGTGAGCCCCCTACCACTGAAGCACACTCTCATCCCACATATGGGTGTGTGTGTGGTATTAGGGATTGAACCTAAGACCTTTACACTGAGCTAGATCCTCAGTGCCACCCTTTTTTTCTTATAGTACTGGAGACTGAACCCAGGCCTTTTAACCGAGTTATATCTCCAGCTTCTTCAAAAATTTTATTTAATTTTTTATATTGAAGCAGAATCACACTAAGTCACTAAGTTGGCCAGGATAGGCTTGAACTTGCAAACCTCCTGCCTCAGCCTCCTAGAGTGCTAGGATTATAGGTATGTACCACCACATCTGGCTCCTTTTTAATTTTTTAGAGGCAGTATCTCACTAAGTCTCTAAGTTGTTCAGGCTGGGCTTGAACTTGCAATCCTCCTGCCTCAGCCTCCCAGCATGCTAGGATTATAGATAGCCAGGCTCTGCAATTTGTTTTTATCATTTTAATATATCTGGGACACTTTTCATTTTACATCACATTTTTGTGATATATATTTAGATCTGTCACATATTTTTTATTGGCCATAGAGAAGGTGGAAGAACTTTAAAGCAATGTCTGTCATATGTCTTTTTCTCCCGTGTCCCTACCCTACCTTTGTCTCCTGTTTTGGTGTAAATCTTGGGGATCTTGGGTGTCTTCGAGGAAGGCTGTATCCTAATGAGAAACAAACACGAAGAGCTGGTAAGTGGGTATAACTCACACAGAGGTGCACCTTCATCTGTGGGTCCCAGCTTGAGTTGCTGTTAGCAACTCAGTGGCAGCACTTACCCACTACTCGGATGGCACTCTCTTACTGACATCTTTGCCCTCCATCTCCTCTGGCTGCGAGCCTTTTGTGGACAAGCTCTGTGTCTGCAGTAGCTGATGTAGTGTACGTGCTCAAGGTAGACATTCAATAAACAGTTGCTGAATTGATTGATCACTTCCAATAGCTTCTGCACCATAGTGGATTACAGGCATCATCCTGGAAGTATCCCTGGAATCTATCCACAACCCGAAAGATAACCTCCACCTATTACCTTCATTTTAGTATTGAGGAAACTAGCTAACAGAGTAGGACTCACCTTCCTGTCACCCAGGGAGGAAGAGGCAGAGCTGGGGTTCATGCCCAAGACTATCCTACACCAGCACTCCAAAGGTCACTTCTACTCTCCCAATGCTTCTGCTTTTAACCACCAAATTAAGGCTTCAGGAAGGAAAGAAAACTGGGCCACTTTCATCCTTTAAGGCTTCAAGTATACTCAGAAATGAAGAACTACCAAAACAAGGGTTGAAAATAGGCAGGGTTTTTTTCCTTTTTAAAAATTTTTAATTTTTTGTGATGCTGGGGTTCAATCTCAGGCCCTTGCACATGCTAGGCAAATGCCCTACCACTGAGCTGCACTCTGCCATAATCAAATAGCAATATAACTTAAATATATAGGTCGGATTTAAAATGTGACTTGCCATCGCTTCTCGGCCTTTTGGCCAAGATCAAGTGTAAAATGTGATTTTCCAAGGTCATTCAAAGGTTAAATCACTGGACCTATCAGCTACATTAACCATTATTAATTCGTGGTACTCTACAGGTCCTGAGATCTAGGAATCTGAAGGTGCAAGTTTCAAAGTAAAGCCATGTTTGCTTTGAGGAAAGCCATGTTTAGATCATATTTGTGTCTCGATGTATTTGAGAACAAGCTACTCAGGTCAAATTCTGAATGATGATCCTCCTGGCATACGTGGGGTCAGGTATGCCCTGCCCTGACTGATGACAGCTTGTTTTTGTTAGGCCTTGTGCAAAGAAATCCTGGTCTCTGGCTTCCAAGTTGCCCACGGTGACGTCAGGACAGAGGGAACGTCGCCAGGATGACATGTCCAGGCGACAACACCACGTGACTCATGGCGGGGTTCGAGTTACTCTCCCAGCCACTCACCTGTCCTCGTCTTCCACGTTCTGAGAGTCGCGGCTCTGGAAACGGGAACAAAGCAGCCTGTAGGTGCCAAAGCACCCACGGAGGCCAAGGCGGCCTCCCACAACCCACACAGCCATTAGCAAGCGGCGTCTCGTCCCGGAATGACTTCTCCAGGCTACCGTCCGAGCCCTGAGTGACTCCACCCATACCCAGCCGCGCCACCTCTGAATCGCCATTTTCCATTGGTCCGTGGCTCTCGCACCAGGGCGGGACACTCCGAGGGACTTGTTTTCCATTGGCTCACGGGAGGAGTGGGGCGGGAAGATCCTTGCCTGCTAGGCTAAAGTACCTATTGACCAATGCTCAAGCCAATTGGTAAAGGTATTGAGCTCGCGCGCTCTGATTGGCTAGACGGAAAAAAGAGGCCACCTTCTACGGTTTGGGGCTTGGGGATGGAGGAATTTAAGAGTGGCTCTGGCTCTGGTGTGGAAAGGCTGTGGCGGCCGCAGGTGAGAGGCTGGGCTCGCGCGACCGGGTGGAGCGAGGTCTGAGACCCAGGACGACCCCAAGCCGGGCTCCCAGCTTCTCTGACCCAGTTTCCCGCCCGGGAAACCACTTTCTAGGATTCTGTCTTGCTCGCTTAATCCTCGTTTAAGCGTGCAGAATGGGGCGTAACAGGTGTTTTCTGCAGCCTTGTTTATAATTGTGATACATAGGAAGCAGGCTCATTGTCCAGGAAAGAATTCTTTCTGATCCTTGTAAATCTCTCTGTCTCTCTTCTCCCCCTCTCCCTCTCCCTGTGTCTCTGTTCCTCCCTCTCTTTTTCTCTTTCTCTTCCTGTCTCTCTGCGTTGCTGGGGATCAAAAATAGAGCCTTGCTCATGCTAAGCAAGCGCTCCATCACCGAGCTACACCCCCAGCTCTCATGTAAATTTTAACCTTCAATAGTAGTAGTAATAAGAGTTGAAGCCAAGAACAGAGCTAGTAGTAACTATCCAGTAATGGAGTGATTAGTGTGCCTGGCACTGCTAAAGGTTCCTCTTGCATTCATTTGACCTTCCTAACAGGCCATTGAAGTTGATTGCATTAGTGTCCCTACGTAATGTGTGGGGAAACCTAGGTTCGTAGCTATGATGACATCACTGGAGAGTGAAAGAGCTACGATCTGAACCCAGATCTTTCTTGTTTGCCCAAATAACTGGCACAGTGTACTGCTTTCTGGTACATAGCAAGTGTTGAATGGTAGCTGCCATTTGTTACTGTTGTTTTTGAGATGGAGTTTCACTATGTAGTCTGGGGTGGTCTTGAACACATTCTTTCTGCCTCAGCCTCCCAAGAGCTGGGGTCACATGTGTGCCCACCACACGTGGCTTTTTTTGTTATAATGACAAGCTTGAAATAGGCTTCCTCCAATATCTCTTCCTTCTGGTGCTGACATCTAGGGACCTTTGTTCTTTTCTCCCTTTTAGGATTCCCCAGAGCCATGTTGTCAGGAGTCCTGGTAGTGTCTGCTCCAGGGAAAGTCATCCTCCATGGAGAACATGCTGTGGTCCATGGCAAGGTAAAAAGCCCTTAGAGCCTTGAAGAATTAGGTCCCACTTCTCCCTGGTACCAGTCTTGCAAGAAGATAAAAAGGAAGCCTGGAGGCTGAGGCATAGCCTGGGAGCAGATCAGAGAGGATTCCTCTTTCTCCCCAGCCAGGCAAGGAAATGACAGATCTCATGCCCACTGAAGAACTTCTCTGGCTTCACTCAGTAAGGTGGCAAAAAGATGACACATAAAGCTGTACAAGTGGAATGAAATTACCTAGGGAATGAGCTTTGGTGACGAGAAAAAGAGTTTTGAGAATTGAGCTTTGGGGCACTCCAGTGTTTAGAAGTTGGAAAAATGATCCTGCAAAAAGGGTTGGAAACACATGTTATCTCATTTAATTCTTACAACTTCCCCAGAGGTACATTCTTTTTTTTTTTTTTTTTTTCCGTACCAGGGCTTGAACTCAGGTCCTTGCGCTTGCGCAACGGTAGCGAAACCACTGAGCTAAGTCCCTGGCCCAAGAGGTACATTCTTGTATTCTATTTTGCAGATGTGGAAGCTGAAGCTTAGGAAACAATTGGTCAACTTGACCAGGCTCCCTGTACCTTGGTAGAGCTGAGAGTAAACCCAAAGCTCATGCTTTTTTTACTCCTTCACTTCAACTGCTGTTATTTATGTCTTTAACTTATATTTTAAATTTATATTTCTCTTTGAAAATGTAGTGATTTGGGGGAAGCAATTCTTTGGTGTTGAGAAGCTCTGAAGCTTTCCTTGGGAGAAGGCAGATATAAGTAGATATGACTCCTAATTGAATAGTAGTGGCTGTGCCCAGGCTTGGTGGGATTGCATGCTGAGGTTGATTAGCAATGTCTGCTAAGATCGGGGGTAGGGGTGGTGGGTGTGGTACTGTTTGTCCTCACTTCTCATCACATTGAATTGGCCCCCCATTCTCAGCTTACTGCTTTCCCCCTTTATTCTATAGGTAGCACTGGCAGTGGCCTTAAATTTGAGAACATTCCTCAGGCTTGAACCCCACAGCAATGGGAAAGTGACCCTGAACTTACCAAACATTTGTACCAAGCAGACGTGGGATGTGACCAGCCTTCAGCTGCTGGACACAAGCTTTCTGGGTAAGTGCCAGGAGAAAAAAACTACATGTGGTTAGAGAGTGAGTCCTGAAGACAGGGAGAAAGAGCAGCTGAATAGTTATTCCAGGCTGTCCCCAAGGGACCCGGAAGTCAGCCTCGCCAGGGGTATTTTCTGTCATGACCCCATAAAATTAGCTTCATTCATTGAGTATGTTTAATTTAGAAGTATAAAACTATGTATAAGATTCCTGTGGGGGCCAGGGATTTAGCTCGGTGGTTCCGGCATCTGCCTCAAAAGTGCAGGGTCCTGAGTTTGATCCCTGGTACAAAAAAAAAAAAAGCACAGTTTGGGCTGGGGATTTAGCTCAGTGGTTCTGCCGCCTGCCTCAAAAGTGCAAGGTCCCGAGTTCGATCCCCAGTACCAAAAAAAAGGGAGGAAATCAAGATTTCTGTGGGCTGTTTCAGACAGACCATTGAGTCTTACTGTTAAGAGAAAAAACACAAGATATAAAACAGCGTATACGTATTTTTATATATAGCTCAGTGTGTAAAAGTGCAGAAGAAGGTCTAGGGGGATAGATCTCAGAGCGACAGTGGTGATCAGTTCCTCTGGGAAAATGCTGGCGCTGGGGAATGGACAGAGAGCCTACCTTCCATATGTTGCTTTTAACAAAGAGAATGAATACATTGGTGTCTTGTGTAACTAAAAATTAGTAAAAATAGGACTGGGGCTGTAACTTAGTGTCGAGTGCATGCTTAGCATGTGTAAAGCCTTGGGTTCCATTCCCAGTACAATAATAATAGTTCTTCAAAGTAACTTAGCTCTATTTCTGAAAAATACAGTCAGTACTGGGACATGACCAAAAAATCACTGGTTACTGCTTCTCCCCTCTCCAATATGACCCTAAGCGTTTTGGTATTAATCCTTCTGGATTGTTTTCTGTAACTGGATGGTTAGATTGATTGAGATAGGGAGATATCTTGGTTTGGTTTTTTTTAACCAAAATTGGGACCGGCCACATCAACCCTTCAGAGATGAGTAGGTATTTTGCCTGCAGTGCATCAGGACTTTCTTTCTGTGCCAGTGAGTCGGAGCCTCTGTGCTGTATCAGTGGTGTGGGAAGGCAGAGGCCACTGGTAAGCAGACTGGTTGTCTCCCTCAGCCCGGGAGCTAGAGGTGGTCTCTGATGTCAGTCTGTTGTCTCCTCTTGGGACTGACATCTCGATGTTGGCAACAGTGTCTCTCAGCAAGAATCCTGTAGAGGTTTCTTCCAAACTCCACCCGAACCCGGGACACCTGCTTCCTGCTTTCTGTGAGGAGCCGCAGGCACTCCCATTGGAGATGGAGAAACAGTTGAAAATCTCAGAGTGGGGATGTAGTTCAGTGGTAGAGTGCTGGGTTCAATCCTAGAACCACAAAAAACCAAAACAAAACAAATATCTTTCAACTTGTCACACATGCCTCGGAATCCCCTGGGGAGGTTGCTGTTGTTTTACTGCTACAGATGGATTCCTGGCCCTCACTTTTGCTGTGGAGAGCTGACAGGGCTGGCAGGGGCTGGATGTGTGAGCTTGAGCGTGAGTTATCTAAGTTATACCAGGGACACCCTATATTCAAGAGTCTTTAGAGCATGTTTTGGAAAGTGGCCAGCCAGAGCACCTGGGAACTGCTGTCTGTGGTGTTCCTTGAGAACCAGCTGCTGCTTTTATAGGTCACTAGCATGAGCCTGTCTCAGACCCCTGACAGGCACGTTGCTTCACCCGCTGGGCCCCAGTGAGCAGGCTTGTGTTGCCTATCTGAGTGTTGCTTGCCAGATCCAGCAGGACTGGAGGTGGGAGCCAGGGGTGAGACACCAAGCGCAATACGTGGGGAAGGGCTTGTTCATCTACTTCACATAGGAGACAAAAGGAATTCGAGCCTTTTGAGACCCGTTGTCTCCTAGGTTTCAAGGATCTGCCACCCTTCTTTCAGTGTCTTTCGTTCCCTCCCAAGAGTGAGCCATCATTGGCATCTTTACATGCCAGGTACTGCAGGAAGTGCAGTCACATGTTAGCGTCCTTATAGTTCTCCAGCCTTCCCTGGAAGTAGGTGATGTTACTCACCCCATTTATGGATGTGAAAATCAGGGCTGAGTGGTCCAGGGGCTTGGGCCACACAGCCTGAGAGTGACACAGAAAGGATTCTGGCCCCTAAGGCCTATTCCATATCTGTCACAGAGCTCTGAGGTGTCACTGGCCTGGCTGGACTGAACGTGTCATGAATGCATCCAGCTCCTATTTGCTGAAGGCTGAATGGGTGCCCTGCAGTTTCTCAGTACAGGTGTACCCAGCTCCATCTCATGTGTCTGTAGAACCTGACCTGAGACTCGGGGCGGCTCCTAAAGGTGAGCTGGTCAGACTTGCTCAGCCTCCTTGGCATCACAGAGGAGAGAGGTCCAGGCCCCAACATGTCACTGGGAAAAACCTGCTACGTCTCGCCTTTCCCTCCTGTCCAAGCAGCATTTCACATACACCGTTTTTACTGCAGTTTCCACTCTTTTTTTTTTTTTGGTACCAGGGATGGAACTCGGGTCCTTGCGCTTGCAAGGCAAGCGACGGAACCACTGAGCTAAATCCCCGGCCCTGCAAGATTTCCATTCTTGCTAATTATCTTTTGAGAGAGGGAACCACCTGGGGAATAACTTAGTGCTGCCTTTGATTTTGGATTTGTACAATGGATGCTGAAAGCCCAGCCTCTGGTTGAGCTACCACACACTCTGTGTGCACATGTGTGTGTGTGCATGCATGTGTGTGTATGTGTTTAAACTACTGTTAGTGAAGTGCTCACGGTGTGCCAGGAGTTGTGCTAAGAATTCTACATACCTTACTTAACTTTGTCTTCGTGGTGACCCTGTGAAGAAGTACTATGTTATCCCATTTTACCAAGAAGGGAAACTGAGGTTCAGAGAGAGCAAGTTACGTGCTCAGGGCCACCCAGCCAGTGAATGGCACAATTAGGACCCAGACCCAAGTCCGCCTACTCCCAATGGATAGATTTGCCTGTAGCCCTTGGACCATAAATTCACGTCCTCCCACATTGTGACCCCAGTGGTACCTTGGTTTCTTTGCATTCTGTTATTTATAAAAGCACCCGAGGCCCTCTCACCCACCTGTGTTGGCTTGTGTTGTAACAGACCAAGGTGACATCCCAGCGCCCACCGCAGAGCAAGTGGAGAAGCTGAAGGAAGTGGCAGGCGTCCCCCAGAACCGAGCCGTCCCCGAGCACCTGGCTGTGCTGGCCTTCCTGTACTTGTACCTGGCCATCTGCAGGAAGCAGAGGTGCGTGGTCTGCAAAGGGGCTCTGCTTTGGTTCCCCAGAGAGGTGGGGAGAGCTGGAGAATGCGTGTGTCTCTTCCTAAGTGTAGGGACACGGCCATTGTCCATTGGCTGTCCTCACCCTGCCAGACTTGTGACAGACAGCACTTGGTCATGGCCCCAGCGCCCTGAGGCCTCTACCCAGGGGCATAAGGCCGTTGAGCTCCTTAGCAAGGGGCGAGCTGGAATGGTAATCCCTTGGCTCTGACACCCACACTGACATGCCCAGCCCTACTTCCTCCTCTGTTCTCTTCCTTTCAATAGAGCCAAAGCCATTTCCACTGCTGGGCCCACGGTGTGGCCTCTCCCGGGGCTTGGCTGCAGAGGCACCTTCCCGCCATATCCTGCTGCTCCACGGAAGCGGTTGTTCCTTCCTCCCTTTACAACAAGATCTGAGGAAGCCAGCAGCAGAGGGTGACAGCACCCTCAAGACAGTGTCTCTGGGTGCGAGAGGAGGTCGTACTGGTTCACCCTCACTAGCTGGCTCCTTTTAGACGCCTGTCTTCTTTCAGCCTCAGTGTCCTTGTGACAGCACCTACCTCATGGGGCTGTGATGAGGCTAATTTATCTCAAGTGTTTGGCACAGAGGCTGGCACCTAGCTATTACTATTATTGATAATTTCCTCAGAAAACAAAAAGAAAAAGGGGGACTAGAGGGCCGGGGATTTAGCTCAGTGGTTTCGCCACCTGCTGCGCAAGTGCAAGGACCCGAGTTCAGTCCCCAGTACCGAAAAAAAAAAGAAAGGGGGGGGACTAGAAATATATAGAAGAGGTGCCCAGCACTAACTAGCATGCAGTGAATGTGTAGTTTTGGTTTTTGTTGTTCTTTTTTGTTTTTGTTTGTTTGTTTTGATACCAGGGATTGACTCAGGACCTTCGCACAGAGTTATATCCCCAGACCTTTTTTCATTTTTTTATTTTGAGACAGAGTTTCACTGAATTACCCAGGCTGGACTCGAACTTGAGATCCTCCCAAGTGCTCAGATGATCGGTGCCACCACACCTGCTTGTGTAGTGTTATTTTCTATGCAGAATCCAAAGGTCAGCGCTTCGTGTGAGTGGCAGACACAGGCTTGGTGGCCAGGCACTGTGCTTCGGACACACGCATGCATGGCCCACACTTGCTGTCTGGCTCACGGGTTACCTGGGAGGGGCGTGTTCTGTCAGTGGGAGTGTGCTCCAGAATCTCCATGTCTTGGTAGGGTGGCTACATGTCCTTTGAAAAGGCACGTTCCGAGATGTTGGGGTGTTTTTGTTTTTGTTTTTGTTTTCAGTACTAAGGACTGAACCCAAGGCCTTTGCACTGGTCTACATCCCCTGCCCTTTTTTGTTTTGAAACAGGGTTTTGGTAAGTTGCCCAGGCTGGGCTCGACCTTGTGTGATCCTCCTGCCTCAGCCGTCCAGAGTGCTGGGATTACAGGCATGCATTACCACACTCAGCCAGTGCTACAGTTTTTCTATTTGGAAAATGGGAAAGGCACTTCATGGAAAGTACCAATCCTGAAGTTTGACAGCTTGCTTGGGGAAGCACATGTCAGGCCTGGGGTGCTCACACCGGGGGATACCATGATGCGAATGGCACCCTATGGGCACACCATCAGACACACTGCCATGAGCTAGCAGAGAGGAAGATGGCAGGCAGGAGCCTTGAGGGCAGATAGGAATGGCACTTGTAGTATCTGGGAAAGTATCACAGAGCAAGCGACATTGAAGATCTTAGAGGAGGTTAGGAACTTAGTGGAAAAAAAGGGATCCAAGGGGGTCACTGGCTATCTCTAAGAGCACGCCATGAAGGAGACTGGGGTGGACACTTTTGGGAAGACTTTGGATATCCTAGTGGTTTAAATGAATCTAGTACCTGTTTTCTGGTTCTCATTCATCATGAGCTCCTGCCATCCCATGGGGTTGGCTTGGGGGCAGGGGGTCAGGAAATCTCCAGGTCAGTCCGGGCCAATGTCCAGTCCTGGTCCCCAGCCCTGACTTCAACACTGTCCCCTATGCCCTTTGAGAGAGTCACGCTTTCCACCCTGGTGTGTTTCAGGGCCCTGCCGAGCCTGGACATTACCGTGTGGTCTGAGCTGCCCCCTGGGGCGGGCTTGGGCTCCAGTGCCGCCTACTCTGTGTGCTTGGCAGCCACCCTCTTGACCATGTGTGAGGACATCTCTAATCCACTGAAGGACGGGGACAGCGTCAGCAGGTGATCACAGCTCTTGCCCTGGTCAGTGCCTTCCTGCATGTCAGGGCCCAAGCCAGAGTCCCCCAGTGGGACCTCACCAACCCCCTGTGAGGAGAGATCTGCCCAGTGGCCATTTTCCAGGTGAGGAAAACGAGGCCTAGAGAGGCCAAATGGCTGGCCCAGGGCTGCACTACTAGTGATGGGAGAGCAGGATTTGAACCTGGACGGTCTGAACCCAGAGACTGAGCTCTTCATTCTATGGTGTGTCCCTCACTCCCATCTTTGTTCTTTGGGGTTCAGGTGCCTGTGGTGTGGTAGAAAGAACTTGAGTCTGGATGTAGCTGGCAGTGGGCTAGACAAACCCTTGCACCTCTGCACCGGCTTGCTTGGGATCTGGGCCTACTCACTGCACCCCTCAGAGCATCCCTGTTCTCCTCTGAATACTAGTGAGAATGCCTGAAGGCTTATTGTGAGGCCAGAGCAGATACTTACAGGAAAAAAGGTACAGTGTGCTGAAAAATCAACATAAGGAGATGCGTCTGTTGGGCCCTCACCTTTGTCCCTGTGGAGGGAGTGTCACAGTCCTCACTGGTGGCTGACCATTTCTGTCACCTGTGGATTCTCTAAGAGACCCCTCCCAACGTGAGTGGCCCTGCAGTTTATCCAGGGCCTGTGGCATCGTGAGAAGGCCCAGAAGCCCCAGAAGCCCCAGAAGCCCCCAGCAGCCCCCAGCAGCTTTGCTGTGAGCATCTCCGAGGGCCCTGTGTTGTGCGGGAGTGACCCACCCCACCAGGGAGTTTGTGGTACCAGCCTTGTTGAGCCCAGCTGTGCTGTCCCAGGTGGCTGCTGGCCTCCTCTGTCTCCCAGCTTAGCCAGCAGCAGAGAAGGCTGCTCAGATGGCCCTGAGTGCCAGGATGGATGTAGCTATGTCACCACCTCACAGGCCCTCAGCAGGGCACAAAGGGACAAGACACCATGACCAGCACTCTGGTCTGTGGCTAAAGAGCTCTGTTCGCCTGAGTTTGGTTTGAACTAAGTTATTTCTTCTCAGCCATGAAAAGTCCATGGTTCTGTTTTGTGGTCTCAGCCTGAGTCCCAGGGCCACTTCAGTTCTCACAGGTCAGGTCTGTGGGCTCCCCAGAGTAGCTCTGGGTGGCTCCGTGTGTACAAGAGACTGCTTGGAAGATGCAGCAGAAGCCACTGTTGGTCAGGGAGGAGTTGGGAAGCGATGAGAGATTGCCCTGGTTAGTGCCAGGCTGCTGTCGTCAGGGATTGCGGAGGCTTTGCTTGTTTACTTGGTGGCATGACCTTGGCCAGCCCTTGCTCTCTGGAGCTCCCTTTCCTCATCGGGAAGTCAGGGCCTGACCCATGACTCCTTGGGGGGCTGATCTCTGGCCATAACCCAGATCAGTGAAGGCCTGCTGGCTCTGAGTTCCCTGAATAGACCCCTAAAAGAGGGCCAAGAACCTGGCTCTGCTTTTCAAAAGGCAGAGGGTAGCACGGGCATATGGTCTTTCCCATGCTGCTTCTGGCCAGTTCTCCCGCCCTCCCAGAATACCCAGTTGCTCTGCAGGACCTGTGGGGGGAGCAGGCCCCTGCCCTCCCTTCACCCCTGGTATTTCTGAGCCCGAAGGAACCCAAGCCTGGGGTCCTCTGGAGGCTTGAGTCCAAGCCCCTGAACAAGGAACTGCAAACAGGGTAGGAAAGAGCCTCGCCCTGGTGAGGGGTCGGGCCTGAGCCTGGGCCTGGTTGGTGACCTGCAGGCCTTTCTCCTCCATCACTCACCTCTTCCCTGGCACTCTGCTGCCTTTTACTTCCCAGACAGGACCAGCTGGGTCCAGTCCCAGGCACCGCACCAGCTGGTGCCTTGGCTTCAGCACTGTCCCTGTTATCGTTCCTGGCTGGCTCCCCTCCCCTCAACCCCAGCCCTCCTCCCCCTTGGGGCACAGGGTTGCTCCACTCAGCTACCCGAACTCACCTGAGCACCGCTGTGGAGTTCAATGCCTCAGATATTGATTGTTCACCGGTTTCCGCTCTCACCTTTAGACTCCAGGCTCAGGGAAGTTGGGGACCATGTCTGTTCCTCCTTCTGTGAGCTTAGTCACGGGCACATATGGTAGTAGTTGCTCAGTAGGAGGGAGGGAGGGAGTGAATCTTGTAGGTACTGTGAAATTTAATGGTTCAGACCTGTGTGGTTCTGATGTGCCCATGAGCACCACTGTAGCTTGGAGAGGCTGTTTTACCCACCTGAGCCTCAGTTTCCCCTTCTGTGTGAAGGGTTTTTATAACCACACATTCCCTGTGGGGTTATGGTGACAATGACAGAGCAGGTCCATTTGAGAAAGTATTCAGCGCAAAGCTCTGAACAACATTAACCGGGTTTGACTTGTCACCCTCAGCTGCTGAGCGAGTTGCAGGGCCGTGAAATCCTCCTTGGCAGATGAAGAAGGGACTCAGAGTGGGTAACTGACTTGCCCAAGGCTGCACAGCAAATGAGTGGTTGCTCTGTAGAAAGCCCTCCGTGCTTCAGAGAGACTTGGAGATGGCTACTGTGAGCCTGGCCCCTCTGGAGTGAGAGTCCATAATGATCGTGCAGCAGACCTGCCGCCAGGACCTTGGGAAGCGCCCCTCCCCTCAGTTCGTTCTTCCCAAAGGTGGGCTTGGCTCGGGAGCTGGCACCCGCAGAGGAGTCCTGTCCTGTCACGTTTCCCAGCTGCTGCACGTGGACAACTTGTAGGGTGCGTCGCCAGCCTCGGCCACACACCCAGCCTCTGAGGGAGGTGGAGTCAGCCACTCCCCTGCTGAGGAGAGCCAAGCTCAGAGAGGCTAAGTGACAGGCCCGGGGGCACTCAGCTAGGAAGAGACGAAAAAGCCCAGGTTTTTTCTACTGCACCAGGCGGGTTTTGGAGGGAAGAGAAAGGAAGCTTGGCTAGGTCTGAGCTGAGAGGCTCAGCGCCACTTTGCTCTTCCTCTGAGCTCTTGCACCCAGCCTTTTGCCTCTGTTCTCCACCACACTCAGCCTGCAACCTTTGCCCGAAGTGAGCCCATTGCCCCATTACCACCACCATGGTAAAGATGTGTTTCTGTCTCCAGGTGGCCCAAGGAGGATTTGGAGTTAATTAACCAGTGGGCCTTCCGTGGGGAGAGGGTAATCCACGGGAATCCCTCTGGCGTGGACAATGCCATCAGCACCTGGGGTAGGTGCGCCATGGCCTCTCGGTCTGTGTCTGTGTTATTAAGAGTCTTACTGCGTTGGTAGATGCTCTGGCTCTGTTGGCTTGAGATGAATGGCATCATTGGATTCTGAGGAAAAGGGCATTTTCCTGTTTGGGGAACAGTAAGGGGACTCTCAGCTCTACCTTGGACCCCCCGAATTAGTCTCTGGGGGATGAGCCTCAGTGAGGCCCCCGGGGAGGTCTCCATGCTCAAGCTGCCAAGCCACTGCTGTGCACTTTGCGAGCCACGCTCAGGGCCCCTCTGGTGAAGATACTTGACCTCACACATGAGGCCTGGTGCTGGGAAATTGGGTAGCCTAGAAGGAGGGGAACACCCAAGAGTCCCAGGCCTGGTAAGAGCCTCCTGGCTCAAAGCCCCTAACAGCCGAAGCTATGACTGGGGGTCTCGCTTGGCCTGTTCCCCAATGGCCCATACTCTAAGCCCAACCCACGGTGCAGCCCCTCTCCCCAGGGGCCAATGCAGAGCTCTCCCTATCTGACCAGCTCCTTGTTCTCTCTAGGAGGAGCCCTCCGATACCAGCAGGGGAAGATTTCATCCTTAAACAGGTAACTCTGGGGCAGAGCAGTCACATCCACAGGTCTAGGGAGGGCACTGCTGAGCAAGGTGTCCCTGGGCTTCCTGCCCTGCCGTGGGCCTGAGTGTGCTGGCTTTGAGGACCCAGCATACCGAACACCTGGCAGTTGCTGTTTCTCCTCCACACCAGCTCTTAAGTTGCCAGGAGATTAGAGGGGAGTCACATGTGGCCGTCTCTACACCTTCCAGAAAGTGCCTGTCCCCAGACGCTGGCCTCTCACTCGTCTGTGCGCTCATTTGTCTGTTCAGTTGTGCTGCCTTCCTGTGTTCCTCCCGGCACATCCTGGGCACTAGGAATATACAGGTGGACCTCGGACAGTTTCCGGTGCCCTCGCCCAGCTGCGATGGAGGCAGGTGGACACACAGAAGCTGCTGCAGGACAGCATAATGGTTGCCTTGATGGAGACTCACAAGGCCAAGGCAGGGCCAAGCCTACTTGTGGGCTCTTAGGGCAGAGGGGTGGTTGGCAAAGCTCAGCCTGGATTGTGTGTTTCTGCAGCCCGTCCTCTGGAGCAGACGACAGACACGCATATTAAACGTCGGCGTCCTCTGTCCTGTTTGCACCCGTGGTGGAAATGTCAGATGCAGGGACTTAAATCCGTGCCATGCAGGAGCTGGGCTACACTGGGCAGCAGGCAGTGGTTGTCCCAGGGCACCTCCTTGCCTCAGTGGGCCTCTCTGTGCTGTCTCTTGCCTCTTTCCCCGGGGGCATCTTTTGTGGATGGCTGCTGGTCCTGACCATTAGCAGCACAACGCTGACTGTCCCAGTGCCAGCCCTGGCCCTGTCTGCTCCTGTGGGAGCTTCCTGTCCTGGCCCTGCTGGCTTCCAGGAGCCTTCCCTGATTCAGGCCAGACTTCTCAGCTTCAGCACTGCTAATGACATTTGGGGCCAGGTCATTCTTCGTGGCAGGGCTGTCCTGTGCGTTAGAGGGTGTTCAGCACTGTCCCTGGCCTCTGCTCATGGAAGCCAGTAGACCTCTCAGCCGTGACAGGCAAAAATGCCGCCCCACCCTGCTCAGTATCTCTGGAAGGCAAAGTCCTTTTAGCACCAACTTCTGCTCTGCATAGGGAGGGAAGCAGGGCCACTTAGGAGCATGGAATTGCTTCTTCTGCCTGCCTGTGTGAGGGGTTGTGGCGGAGGGGCCTCGGGCCTTGGTGTCAGCATTGCCAGCTGGCCTGCATCCACGTGGAGAAGAGTGGGGGTGAGGGGAGCCTCAAAGGTGAAGAAGGAAGGCAGCCGGAGGGTCCCAAAGCTGCCCTGGGGGACAGCGAGGGCATAGACGTGGGAGGTCCTGGAGGGAGGTGGAGGCAGTGCCATCCATCTGGTGACCCGGGAGCCAGTGGTAGCCTCAGCACTAGAGAGGAAGCCAGCTTCGAGCGCGCAGTCTATTGGGGGAGCAGGAGCTGAGCGGCGAAGAGGAGCTGCTGCTTGTCCCTGCTGCAGCAGGCAGAGGCTCTGTCATCCCCAAGCGTGGTTCGAGCTCTGTCCCTGCTGCTTGCCACCAGGTGCCCTGGCTGAGTCACTTCTGCCAAGGCCTCCATCATCTCATTTATAGATCAGAAACAGCACCCTGAAGTGCCTCGTTTGCTGACTAAATGATTCAGCTGCTTCAGGATATTATCAAGTGCCTACTCTGTGCTGGGCGCTGGCGCCTCAGCAGGGGGGAAGAGAAGGTTCTGCCTGCACAGGACTCATACTTGTTAGGGACACAGGCAACCTTTGGGAGCTTGTCAGGCAGTCGCAGTACCTTCAGGAAGCAAAGCAGAGTGAGGAACTCAAGAGTAAAGGGGGAATGTGATTAGAGGGAGTATTAGAGCAGAGACCTGATGAAATAAAAATGAGTCATGTGGCTATGGGAGGAGTGGCAGGGGAGGGAAAAAAGCAAGTGCAAAGGTCCTGGGGCAGGAAAAGTAGGTGTATAGTGCAGCAGTGAGGAGGCCAGGATGACTTTGTGGTGTGCATGGGGGGAGGGAGGAGCTGAGGTGAGGTCAGAGGTGGCCAGGCTCCGATCATGTAAGTGCTTCCAGGGCACAGCCCTGAGTGGGGGTCACTGGATATCTCTGGAGCCCTGGGTTTTGTGGGGCCAGCGGCAGGTGCATTCACAGAGGACTTGTCTGAGAAAGATGAAGATACACCGCACCAGCCCCTCCCCCCACCCCCGGGGGTGGGAACGGAGCAAAGCGACCTTTGGTGCAGGCTGCAGGGCGCCAGTGAGCAGATGGCGGGTCCTCCGAGGAGCCGGAAGGCCGGCTCCACATTAATCCCACGGATGGCTTAGAGAGGGACCCTTTCCCCCCAAAGCACGCATAGCGCTTCTCCATGAAAAAACACATTGTTTGTGAAGTGGATCAAGACGCGGCCTCCCAGAACGCTGCCCTTTTGAGCAACAGCTTGTCTTTAAAGGGAAGAGAAAAGCCAAATAGAATGTTCATCTTCTGTAGAGTAAAAAAAGGAAAAAGCCAGCCTCCAAGGCTGAGAATCGATATTAATTTCATGGGCTTATGGGCGGTAAGATAAAGCGGGTCTCTGGCAGCTTTTTCCAGCCCTGTTGGATTTTACAATCTTGAACTGTGAAGAAAGCGCGAATAAAGGTGTCAAGGGACCTGGGCCTGCAGCTGTCTCGGGCCAGAGCGCATCCAAATTCTCCGCCCTCTGGCCCAGGCTGTAGCACTCTGAAAAGAAGGTTAGATGACAGAAAAGGGAGGGGGGTGGGTCCCGGGTCAGCTCAGCACGTGGACAGGGGATTGTGGCTTTAGGAATGGACAGCTCCGACTCCCTGCCTCCACATCTGGGTTTATGCTCTTGCCACTGGCCACCATTGAGGAGGGGCAGCGATGGACTGAGTGACCTGGAGCCACGCTCTACTGTCTTGCTGCCCCTAGCTTGCTCCAGCATTGACTGTCTGGTTAGGGACGCTCATCCAGTAAAGTCTACACAAATATTCTGAAATCCGGAACCTCTCAATTCAGAAACACGACTGGGCCCGAGCACTTTGGGGAAGGGACCCTTAGCCAGCATGGCACAGGCTGGTTGGGCTTCTCCTAGGCCCTGTGCCACCCAGCCCATGTCCAGCTGCCCCGGCACCCTTGCCCTGGCTCTACCACTTTGTGCTGCTGGTTGGACAGATGTGCTGTGCCCACCTCCCTCAGGCTGCGTACTCGCCACTCCCCTGCTGGAGATCCGTGTGCTTCCTGCCCTTCCTCCATTCTCATGGGAAGCCTTCAAGGACCTCCCTCTCCCCTGTCTACTCCTGTCCTCAGGCCAAGCTGGGCTCCCTCATGCCAGGCACACAGTAGGTACCCCACTGATGTTGCATCAGTGAGTGCTCGAGTGAGTGAGGAGCCAAGGGACCATGTCCGTCTGCCCAGCCACTGAGGTGGACAGAAACTGCGGCCATTGATGCGATCTGTGTGTTCCCCAGTCTGATGTCCTCTCCCTGGGCCTGCACTTCCTCCTGTGTATCAGGGTGGGTGGAGTCCTGGATTGCTCCCCTGATCTGGCTCCTCATCCTACTTTCTCTGCCTCCTGCAGCCCCCCAGCTCTCCAGATCCTGCTAACCAACACCAAGGTCCCACGAAGCACCAAGGCCCTTGTGGCTGGCGTCAGGAACAGGCTGATCAAGGTGCTTCTTGTTTCCTTCCCGGGCGGGTTTCAGGCGGGGCAGGACAGAGTCATGTTTGGATTTCCAAGCTCCCCCTCTGGCTCATGGGCTATGGATGGGTCCTATGGTGGCATGGTAGGGACAGGGAGACTTGAGGAGGCAGTTTTGGCAGAAAAGAAACTACTGTCTATCCCCGTACCCTGGCTAGAAGGCAGGATGGGATTCGTGAAACAACAGTGGTCTGGCTCATTTGTCACACTGGCTTGGTAGCCTGGTGTCAGGAACAGCTGCAGGGCAAAGGCCAGGCTGGAAGGAGAAGCTCCCTGAAGATGGGTCTGGCTGGTGGGGACTCTTCCCTCCCTACCCTCTGCTGCAGGGCTGCTGTCCAGGGTCCACCTGCCCCTGCCCTAGGCTCAGCCTACCTTCCTTTCCCTGCAGTTTCCAGAGATCGTGAGCCCTGTCCTGACCTCAATAGACGCCATATCCCGAGAGTGTGAGCGAGTGCTGGGGGAGATGGCAGCTGCCCCGGCCCTGGAGCAGTACCTCATCCTGGAGGTAAGGGTGCACCTGCAGACACCAGGCTGCCCAAGTGAGCTCCCCCCAGAAAACACAGCAGCCAGCCGTCAGAGTCCTGGGGCCCGGGCCAGCGTCAGTGTACACACATGCGAGCAGGCTTCTCTTATTTCAAAGCTGTCCTGAGCCATTCACAAGTGCTCAGGGCAGTGCTGCCACATGGCGCTGTAGGTTAGGGTTTGGGGAGCACACAGGGCAGAAGACCTGGGATCCTGTTGCTACGGGGCTCTCTGGTCCAGGAGTGATCCTGACCTGGCCTGCCTCACACTGCTACTGCTGTGTATGTTCACTTACATGCTTTGGGTCAGACTGGCTTGAGAAAGGTTTTTGTCATAACCCCACCCGACACCATTTTCGTAATTTTCCTGTAAGGCTTTGGATCTGAGCAGGTCATGTAAGCCCAGCTCTCCCTGCTTGCTGGGCGGCCTCACTGAATGTCTTAAGCCCCTTCCGAGTCCCCTGAGAGACACACAGCACAGTACCTGGTGTGCCACCAGCTCAGGGAACCAGGAGGCCCCTTCTCAGACCCGGTCCATCTGGTCCTGTAAATGTGAGTGGTATTAGAAAGCCATCTGGCCTTGCTTCAAGAATGGCGTGGCCGTGCAGCAGCAGTGAATGGAGGTGCAGGCAGGATTCCCCCCAAAAGGGGCCTTGTGGTCTTCATCTCATCACGGTCCCTGCCGCTGTGCCTGGTCTCGGCTGCTGCAGTTGCTGCCTGTGTACCTTCTCATCCCATAGGCCCTTGAGTCTGCAGCCCCCATCATGCAGGAGGGCTGCTGGTAAACCAAGCCTCTTTCTTACCTGTGACTTCTCAGTGGCTCCCCACAGCAACCTGCCTGTGACACGGGCCTATCGTTCCCACTTCACAGATAGAAAAACTGAGGCCCAAAGGGAATTCCTTCCCCCTAGCTTATCCAGCTAGTGAGTGACTGAGACAGATGTCAAACTGACCAACTTGCTTATTCCTTTATTCAACAGATTTTTCCTCTCTGTGGGAATTGAACCTGGGGAGTGCTAAGCTATATTCCTGGCTCCTTTTAAAATTTTTTGTTTTTACAGGGCTGGGGATTTAGCTCAGTGGTTCCACTGCCTGCCTCGCAAGCACAAGGTCCTGAGTTCAATAACTGGTACCAAAAAAAAAATTTTTTTTTAATTTTTAAATGGAGTCTAAGTTACCCAGGCTGGCCTCAAACTTGTGACCCTCCTGCTTCTTCCTCCTGAGTAGCTGGGATTATAGGCATGCTTCCCTACACCTGGCTTATTCACACGTCTTTGATGAGCACCTACTATGTGCTGGGCGCAGGGCCTGCGTGTAATCCCTGCACTTTGGCCCTCATTCCCCAACCGGCTGCCTCCATTCCTCAGCCTTTGCCTCCTTGGCTCTTGATTCCTTCCACAGAGAAAGGAGGAAACATGTCCCCCTGAGTAGGAAATTAATAATGATAGAGTACTGCCTAAAATATACCCTGTTGAGCCCCCGGAGAACGCTGTGGAACAGCACGTTGATTATACATTGTGTATATTTTTGGCGATGGCAGCCGTTGAAATGTGCAGCTCAGCTCCTGGACAGCTTTGCAGTCAAACCAGGGAGCTGTTCCCCCATGTCGCAGCCTGTCATTTGATCCTTGACAGATTTTGGATCAGAATGTGACAGGTGTCTGGAACCTGCCTCAGCAGCGTGACACCTGGTGCTCAGGCGCAGAGCGAGGCCCCCAGAAGTCTTCTCTCACATGCGGCACCCAGGGCTGCCACTCGGCCATCAAGCCTGTCTGCTCGTTTGTCGGAAGTGTAGGGGACAGGAGGAGGTCAGGGGGAGGGCTGGGGGGAGGGCCGGCCAGCCCTGGCCAGCCGATGGCTGTGGGCCCACAGAGGTGGCTCGGTGATTGGCACTCACGCACAGATGTTCTGCTGCCCTGGAGTGGAGCCCCGTGCTGTCGAGCCGCACACTAAGCCCCGCGTGTTCCTGAGGAAGTGGGTGACAGCAGGGACGCGAGGGGCGCTGTCGAAGGCAGGTAGGCAGGAGCTCCGTGTCAGGCAGAACGTTTTTCCACACCGGCTTACTGCCTTGCTAGCTCTGTGACCTTAAGCAGGGCGCTTTCTTCCCAGCCTCAGTTTCCCCCTTTGTAGAATAGGGTCCGTGGTGACATACCTATAAAAGTCCTCATAGCAGGTGATGTTTCCAGAGCATTTCCTTGTAATAGACCTCTTATAAAGATTCACCTCATTTCATCCTCATAGTAATAAGGCAGACAGGCGTTCTTGTGGCCCCATTTCCAGCTCCAGCTCAGAGCAAAAGGACCAAGCCTAAGGACATAGGACCAAGAAGGGTCAGAGCTGAGGCCCAAACCCAGCCCACCTGCCTCCAGAGCACTTGTCTGTAACCCTGCCTGGCAGGGCCTGGGTGGGTGCTCGTGCTTGGTACTGTGTCTAGGGCAGCACCCAGCATGCTGTGTGCATTTGGTAAATGAAATGTAAACAGCGGATGCCGGGTAGTGGTAGCTGTTGGTTTTATTATTCCATCCACATGCATTTTGTTTGATTCTTGGAGAGCAGGAATTTTATTATGCATAATTAAAGAAACCTAGACAAATATTTAGCTCTTTCCCCTACTCATGACCTTGCTAGAAATATAACCCAGTTCCTATTCTGAACATCCGTCCCTGAGGCAGCTGTAGGGTGCCATATTATTTGACACTTTTTTTTTGCAAATGGCAGAAATCTATTTCAACCAGGCTTCTGCAGAAAAGGAATGTATTGGCTCCCAACTGAGAAGAGGAGGAATAGCTTCAGGCATAGCTTGATCCAGTGGTTGATGTGGTTGCGAATCCATCTTTCATGTAATCTGTGACCGTGTGGCAGGGCAGGTAGTTTGGGCAGCCTGTGTCTGAAGTTTCAGCAGCTGCCGAGGAAAAAGGCAGAGAAAACCCCAGGAGACCCCCAGCTGCGCCAGCTTGGGTTTCATGCCCAAGCTTGATCAGTCACAAGGGCCAGAGGCTTCTCGGTCAGGGCCACCATGGTGGGAGGATGAACTCTGCCATCCAAGCCCCATGGGAAGTCCTACAGGGGGGAGGGGTCCTTTTACTAGTGGCGAGGGATGTGTGCTGGGCGATGGAGCATTAGCCACCCCACATCCGCGGCCCCTGCAGTCTGGGTAGGGAAGACAGTGGCCTGGGCAGGCCAGGAGGGAACATGTGGCCCCTTCTCCCCCAGGAGCTCATTGACATGAACCAGTACCTCCTGAATGCCCTCGGCGTGGGCCACACCTCTCTGGACCAGCTCTGCCAGGTGGCCGGAGCCCATGGACTGCACAGCAAGCTCACTGGAGCAGGTGGCGGTGGCTGTGGCATCACGCTCCTGAGGCCAGGTACTGGGACAGGCCAGGTCGCCAATGGACTCTTAGGAATGGTCCAAAGAGGATTCCCTGGGGAGGGAGCAGAGGCCTGAGAACCAGTCTCAGCTCTGCGGTGTGGCCTTGGGCAAGCTAATCGACCTGTCTGGGCCTTTGTTTCCTCTCTGGTGGAACGAGGATGATAGTATCTACTTATAAGGCCATTGCCCAGATTCACTGTGCTCATCAGTATCCCCCACACCCTGCACACTCGCTCATGGTGTGGCCAGGATGGGTTGATCTTGCTACACAGTGAAGGGGTTTCTTTCTTGGTGGCCTTTGGAGAAAAAGAGGACTGAGCATAGGAACACTGCTGGTGTTTGCCACCCAGCACCACATCTGCCCCTCGAGATAGGTCCTCAGGAGGCGTCTGCTAGGTGCCAAATGTTCCTCTTTGGTCTCCTCTCCCTCTTCTCGCCGTTTCCATCTTCTTCACTTGACACTGAGCCCCCGGGGGGCTTCAAGATGTCCTCTTGCCCTCAGCAGAGACTCCCCAGCCTCAGGAGGTGGCCATGTCCCCAGGTGCTGGCATTGGTTCTGCACAGGGCCAATGATGCCAGTGAGAGTCGGCACCGTGCTGCCCGTCTCAGCCTGCTGGCGACCATGGGGCTCAGGACCATTGTCCCTGTTCCCTCAGGAGGAGACAGGCTTAGAGAGGGGTCACTTGCCTGAGCTGCGTGGCCATTACGTGGCAGGGCCAGGTCCACGTGATGCAAGAGCCTGTGTGTTTAACTGGCACCCAACCGCTAGGCAGGCGCAGGGCCCTTCATGGCCAGTGCGTGGGGGCTGCCGGCAGCCTCTGAGCCGCAGGCCTGTTGGCACAGGTGTGGTCGCAGCCAGGACAGCCTGCATCCTGGGCCTTTTCTCTGAGTGGCATGAACGTCCCCTAAGCTGGGACACTCAGGGCTATCGTGGTGACCTGCCTTTCCCCAGATCTGGAGCGGGCCGAAGTGGAGGCTGCAAAGCAGGCGCTGACTGGCTGCGGTTTCAACTGCTGGGAGACCAGCATTGGGGCCCCTGGCGTTTCCATCCACTTGGCCACCTCCCTGCACGATCCCATCTCCCAGGCCCTGGGTGGCCTCTGAGATGAGTGCACGGTGCTGCAGCCCCACCGAGAAGCTCCTCTCCAGATTCCTCTTTGCTGAGTTCACCTGTGTGGACCAGCACCACCAGCTCCTGACATTGACGCTTCAGAAGCCTCCAGCCCCTCCTTACTGTCCTTCCTCCTGGCCGTGCCCCCTTGAGTCCCAGTGGCAGGGCCCCAGAGCCCTTGGTGGCTTTCGCTGCCAGAGCGGCACATCTCTGTTTCCGGAGCTGGCCAGGTGGTGAAGCCATGGGGTCCCCTGAGACTCCAGATCTGAGATGGGAGCGGCTTCTGCGGCCCCAGAGCTGTCAGGGGTCCATCTGCCTGCACCCCAGTCTCCCCAGCCTGGGTGCAGGGATATGGGTCGGGACCCAGCACGATGTGCCTTCTCTCCCTCTGCTGCCCCACTTCCACGAGCCTGAGGGCCCAGGCCCCTCTGCCTCCTCCAGGAAACCTTCCTGGCCCAGCGGGCTGGCCCTTGTCCCTTGTCACAGCACCAGTGTGTTGGCATCATCCAGCACTTTGTGCAGCCTGCTGTCCTGGCTAGCTGCCCCCCCTCCCCGGGGAGGGTCTAGGATAGTGGCCTGTGCCTTCTGTCCTCAGGTCAAGGAGGACAGAGTGAAGGCAGCGTCGATGCAAGCTGTCTCCCACTTGTGCTAAAGCAGTTTGCAAAAATGACAGCAAACGGGAATAAAAAGAACTTGCAAAAACAAAGCTTCACATGTGTCCAGAAAGCTGAGGGTTGGGGGAATCAGGCCCCCCGCACCGTTCTCTGCACCTTCTCCAGGTGGAATTCTTAAGGAATGAAAGGAAATGAGGGCTGTGGGTCACTTTTGTGTGTGTCTTGGGAATGGATGGGTTTGCTCAATGGCCCTTGCTGACAGGCACAGAGGCTCCTCTGCCAGGCCATGGCTCCCGGTCCCCAGCACACCACCAGGCTGCTGTCCCAGACGGGGACAGGTAAGCAAGCTCCCAGCTCCTACATCATAAGCACCCACCAAGGCACGGGGCTTTGTGAGCCATGGGTCCAAACACCTGTGGGAGCCCGGGATGTCCCTTTCTCCCCGATTTAACCTGTGTTCATGGCCCCAGGGCCTGGTACTCACCTGGTCCTCTTTGAACTTTCTAATGCAAATCAACGTGGCTTCTGAAACTGGAATCCATGGAAAATGCTTGTAGCTAGCGTGTTGCCTGTAGGACCTCTGGGAGCCACTGGTCTATAAGGCTTAGCGGATGCAGGATTTGGCTCTGGCAGCTCTGTGCGTGTTTGCCCTTGGCCACTAGAGGGCAGCTGGTCCCTTCCCCGGTGTCCTCACCAGGAGGGTGACTGGAAGCTGAAGGGATGGAGCTGGCCAGAGAGCAGCGGCTGAGCTCCAGCCCCACACCCTGCCCAGCCCAGGGCCCTTCCTGGGGTCACTGCCGGGAACATGAGAGTAATAGGAAGGACACCCACCCCAGCTTGGCCCAGCATCACTGATGGGGTTCCCTGTCTCCACCCTCACAGATAATGTTTACAACAGTAACATGGCACTTACGTGGACCAGGCCCTGTTTGTTCTAAGCACTGCACATCCATCCTCTCCTTTAATCTCAGAGTGTAATTGCTAGTCTCATCCCTAGTTTACAGATCTGGAAATGAAAGCTCAGTGAGACTGAGAAACTTGGCCAAGGCCACACAGCCAAACCACACTGGAGGCGGATAGAAGCTCAGACAGTGTTAGTTTGGGTCTAGATGTACCCCTAGTGCCTCTTTTGATCATAGGTGGGGCTTTTTCAGAGGTGGCTGAATCTAGAGTGTGTGATGCTGGGATTGAGAGTGGGCGATTCCTCAATCAGTCCACTGATTGGTTTGGCACCACCCCAATCCCGATAGCCTGGATACAGTATTCAGGACAGAAAGAGGCTTATCCTGTCCCTTGCTTGCTTGCTCTGCTACCTTCTGCCCACCATGAACTGTTTCTCCTCTGTGAAAGCTGTCTGCCACTCCACCCTGCCTTGGAGCCAACTGATGATGGACTGAAACCTCTACAAACTGTGAGCCAAAGAAACCTTTCCCCCTTTAACTTCGGATGTAAGGTATTTGTCCCAGTGATGAGAAAAGTAACTAAGACAGCCAGTTTGACTCTGGAGCCTGCCCTCAGCCTGCTGGGGCCTGGCCCGGCTCTGTACACAGTGTTGTGGTTGTTGATGTCAGCCATGCTGAGGCCCCGTATTCCCTCTGGATTCAGGGCTGCTCAGTCAGGGTAGGTCTGCAGCCCATACCAAGCCCTACTGGTGACGACGCTGGTCGAGAGCTGCTGTCTGGCCTGTAGGAGGTGAGGTGGGCTTGGGAGCCTCCTCAGCTTCTGTCAGCATGCGCCATAGACCTGGGGAAAGTGAAGGTGTCCTGAGGCTTGGATCCCCAGAGCCCACCCGCTGCCTGAGGCCCTCTCTCTCCTCCGCTGCAGAGTGTCAGTCCTTGAGCAGCAGCCAGCCCTATCCACTTGCACTGTGTGCCTTGGCAGAGAAGCCTCTTACCTGCCACTGCTTCAGCCACCACATGGGCCCTGTGCCACCCACTTCCAGCTACCTGTCTTTGATGTGACACTTGTACATACATCAGTTACGCCTTCTTGGCTAGACCATCACCAGTAGCTTCTTCAAGCCCCCGGGTGATCCTCGTGTGCAGCCAGGCTGAGGACGCTGAGCTAGAGGACCCCAAGGTTGTCTCCGGAGAGGAGCATGGTGGTTGAGCCTTTAGCTGTGCCCGGGGTCCATTTCAGCTCTGTGGCTTGGGAGCCACATGACCTTGGGCACCCAGTTCACCTTGGAGCTGGGCTCTCATCTAGAGAATGAGAAGAATAACCAAACCCTTGTTATAGAAGTTTCAGGGAGATTGCACAAGAAGGTGCACAGAAAGCCATTGGTGCTGTGCCCGACACATAGTAAGTGCTCAGTAAATGTTCGCTGTCGCAACTGCTTTGTGCTGAAAAATAAGGATGTCTGGCTGGTCAGTTCTGTGTGAGGGCCCAGACACCCCAGAATGGCACACAGAGCTGGTTGACAGTGCCAGCCTGGGGCAGTGCCCCAAGGTTGAGACCCCTCGGTTCACTGTTGGAGAAACGCAGTGAGTGAAATGTAGCTAGTGCCACCTGCTTTGCCGCCTCCTGCCTTCCTGTGGGAAGGACCAGCACTCGGCCCCGTTGCCAGACAGCGCTCTCACCCAAGGCAGCACGGCTCTGGCCTGTGGCTTTCACAGCCACCTGTGCAGCCTTGAGTTTGCAGTGAACATTCCAGCTCTGGTACAGGTCTCACAGTGCGAAACAGGCTATAAAAGCGGATTGCACCAGAGGCTGTGAAGCTGCTGGGATGGGGCTAATATTCTTCTTCTTGGTGAGGACTTTTTTTTTTTTTTGGTTTTTCAAGACAGGCTCTCACTGTAAAAACCAGGCTGACCTTGAACTCCCAGCAGTCCTTCTGCCTCAGCCTCCCGAGTGCTGGGATTACGGGCGTGTGCCACCATGCCACCATGTCCAGATGGGTGAGGACTTTTATTCCTCCTTGAGAACATGGCCATGGACCACGGCAACCGAGTGCATTTGGTGGGAGTTCTAGGTCAAAGGGTACGGCCGGGCTCCTGGGTCCCTCAGCCTCTCGGGCTCCATTTCCATTGTCGCTCATTCACGAGGCCCCTCACTGCACATCTGACACCTGGAAGGTGCTCCCATCAAAGCCCTTCCTGGCTCCTACCCAATTTGGGAGGAGCTCTGGGGCTGTTTCTTGACATCTGCCATCTTCCAGCAAGGGACGGAGAGCTACATGTGAGACCAGGTCCTCCAGCTCTGGAGCCTGGACTTCTGCTGTAGTTTTAAAATCAGAAATTCCTTTACTGTTACAAAAGTGGCATATATACACTGTAGAGAGAAACTTCCAGTGAGTAAAAATAAAGTCAAAGCTCTGAGTTTTTACCGCTCACAGGTTTCCCTGCATGAAAGGCTTCCACCTTTCCGTGTGTGTGTGTGTGTGTGTGCGCGCGCGCGCGCGCGTGTGCCCACACATGTGTGCACTGTTCAATAAAATGAGATGGTGTATAAGCGCTGTTTGGTCACCTGCTGTTTCTGTTCATAATTGTCATTCTGTGTCAGTGCATTTTCATCTCTAATGCCCAGTCTGTGGTCACATTTTCCCCAGCTGACCCCAGAATACACAGGATCCTGCCTAGTACCAGGCAGCTGGTTGTTGTCGCCCTAAATTCCCTTTTAATCTGGCTCAACAGCCCCACATGCATGCGCATACACCCTTACCTCCTCCGTTAAGTGGCGCTTTCTCAAGCCCTCTGGCAGGTCGTCCTGCAGAATGTCCTGTCTTGTGTTGCCCTGTGTTCCCCTCCTCCCTGTGGCCCTCAGAGCTCAGAGCTGGTGCAGAGCTAACAGCCAGCCTTTGGTGTATCATCATGGGCCACCTGCTCGGCATGCGTCATCCCTGGGAGTCCTCCCAGTTCATTGAGATAGTTGTCACGCTCTCCCCATTCAGCTGATGAGTAAACTGAGGCCCGGGAAAGGAAAGCACCTGCATGGGGCCATAAGGCAAACGAGTGGCAGAGCTGGATTTGAACACAGGACTATGTGACTTCAGACCGGCCTCGGCCACTCTTTTGGGCTGCTTGTCAGGGAGAAGCCCGGTAACCTCCCAAAGCCCCCTGTCTCTTCCTTGTCTGATTGATGTGATGGGGTTGTCAACCCACTGCAGTGGCACCGGCCCCCTTGGGCCTGTGGCCTCACGCAGTGCTGCCCCCACTGCAGCCCGGGCACACAGCAGGCAGACTGAGCCAGTGGCACGGGAGCACCCCTCACTGGAGCTGCACCCGGAACCGCCACCCCCACCCCCAAGGGACCTCCTAGTCCGGGCCTCCACGAAGTGTCTTCTCAGGACTGAAACAAACGAGTACAAATCATCCCCAGTGTCCCTGACAGGTGTTTTACTTGCTTGTAACCCCAAAAGTATCAGGGACAAGAGGGCTCTCAAAAATCACACGCACATCCTACACCTCGTTTGCTCTTGGTGGGGAAACCAAGGCCCAGAGAGGGCAAGAGACCTGCTTATGGTCACAGAGCAGGCTGCCGCATCCTCCTTCTTGCCTTTTTGCTTTCTCATGGCTGGGACATCACAGAAAGAGCACCTGGAGTCCAGGACCCACCCCCAGGCCTCACTTCTGTCCATATTGACCACGTGCCTTAGACCCCTGCCTTTCTGCTCCAGGCCTCAGTTTCCTCAAATGCACAATCCCGGGCAGTATGATCACATTTCATTCCCTCAGTGCTCCTGGGATGTGGGCGTGTGGAATCAGGGTCCCTGGCCTGGAATTCTGGGGCCAGGCTCGATCTGGAGTTGAGAATGTTGCAGCTTTGGGGACAGCACCCTGATGCTTTCTCCTAGTGGCTCTGGAAGGCAGCAGCCACCCCGACTCCCACAGAAGGCAGGCAGAGTCCCACTGCACCGGCATAATGGCACAGCAACATGTTGGATTTGCTGGCAAATGAGTTGGTCGCAAAACCTCTGGGTATCAGAGCACCCTGGACTGTGGGCCCGAGTTAGTCGCCACTCTGCAGAAAAACAGTCAGCTTGTCCCTCAGACGGGGCCGAGACTGGCCTGGCCTTGAACCCTGCTGGCCTGGGTGGACATGGCCTCCTGTGCTTCCAGTCTGAACAGGGCTGTCGCTGGCACCTGGAACAAGAAGGCGCTGTGCTGGCCACTGTGGGCTGAGTCCTGATCCGCAGGCTTTGCTCTGAAGGCCAGGGGCCTGGCACCCACCTGACTGTTACTCACACCAGAGCCCTGCGTGCTTTATGGCTTTCCTGCCGTAGACCTCATGAGGGGAGAGAC
Source organism: Heterocephalus glaber (assembly GCF_000247695.1). Next base: position 10,832,594 of record NW_004624747.1, on the reverse strand, counting down.
AGGGCCGCAGGGAAATGGCCCAGGGACAAACCCCTGCCTCCAGCAACTTGGTTCTGTTAGGGCTCTGCAAATAGTGGGGTGGGGGCAGAAACGGGTCGCATCCCAAGGGAGAGGAAAGGGGCTCCCTCTCCTCCCAGGAGAGGCCTGAGTACAACCAGAACCTCACTCTGGGCACCTGATTTCCCTCAGGCCACGCTCTGCCGGACTCCCCACCCAGGCTCCTGCCAGAGGAGTGAGCTGTTAGACTGTCTTTCCCTCTGAGGAGGGAAATATCCACGTTGCGGCATCTGTACGACTCGTGGGCTGAGGCCGAATGTCCCCCGTGAGGGTTGGTGGGGCACCGAGGCTGCCCCTAACTGATGCACCTGGCCCCTCCAGCTCAGACTGGGCATCGTCCGTGCCCGGAAAAAAGAGCTGCCCTCCCCACTGTTGCCAAGGGCGTCAAGAAGGATCCGCCCCTTAGGTATGAGTACTGTTCAGTCAGAAAACACCAAATGCACACCTGCTGTGTGCCAGGGGCCAGGTGAGGATCCAGAGAAGTAAGGTGACCCATTAGAGCTGCTCCTGTCCTGGGGGACATGCTGGCTTCTGGCTTTGGACTCATTAGCTCCTTTCTCTCCACCCATACCCTCAACAAGCCCAGGAGGAAAGGGTGTGGGCCCATTTCACATATGAGGAAACTGAGGCCCAGAAAGCAGGTGACTGCTTCAAGTCACATAGTCATCAGGTGCAGACATGAGGCCCTGAGACAGTCTCTGGACTCTAAGCACAGTGCTCTCTCACTGACACCCTATCTGCCTTTGCCCCAGAGAGGTGGGTGAGCATTTGCCAGAGAAGGTAGGTGAGCAGAACATGGACAAGGGAGGGAGAGGAGAAAACCAAAAGAAAGGACAAAGTGACTTGCTGTGTGACCTTATGCAGGTCTTCTGCCCTCTCTGGCCCTCAAGTTTCTCCATTCATAGAAATGATGTCTGTTCACTGTGCCAAGACCTTTGCTCTCATATCTTCTTTCAGTCCTCCCAGTGATTGGTATTTTGTGGCTCTGGCTTAGATGGATCTGGTCTAGTCTTGTGCCCCACCCACTTCCTGCTGTGGGACAGTAGGCAGCCTGCATCCCCTGTCTGAGCCTCAGGAATACGGAAATAGTAGCAAATAATGCGCATCCAACATGTAGCCTGGAGCTCATCAGAGAGGGGAAACTGAGGCTCAGAGTGGCAACAGCTTGCATCTGGCTGAGGCTGAATTTGAATCTAGAAACATCTGACACCAAAGCCTGGCATCCCTCCTTTTTGCTGATGAGGCGAAGTGGGATTTGCTGTTGTGTCCCACCCTGAAAGGAAGCACTGATAGGGTGGCAGCCTCTGTCCCACAGGCAACAGGTACATTTGGCTGTGCTGCCTCAGGCAATGGGCTCCCCCAGATCTCAGTGGCAGCCAGGGGCTAGCCGTCTGGGAGTGGGGGATGTGACTTTGGAAGGAGAGGCTTCCCTCGAACCAAGCACCTGTCTTCTGTCACCATGCCAGCCACATCTGCTCCACGCCGCCTTTAACCTTCACAGGGCCGGGGGGCCTCTGCACACCGCTAGTCTTGTCCACGGCGGGTGCCAGAGTGGCTGTCACTCACTCCAGGTTATTGTCCCCTGCCATCTGCCTCAGAGAGATGAGTCATTTGCAAAGATGTGTCCGTCCATCCAGACCCTTCCCAGATACAGTCACAGGACTCACTCTGTGGATGGGGAAAGTGAGGCACAGAGCTAGGAAATGACTGCCCGCGGCCACACCACATGTTTGCCCAGGATCCTGGATGACTGAGGGCAGTGGGTGGAGCTAGTGCCTCCCAAGACCAGGAGAGAGGGCACAGGGGCTGCCACTGCGAGATGCCGGCCCCTCTACCGGGCGGCCTAGTGAGCGCCAACCAGAGACAGCACAGGGAAGGCCGAGGGCGCACCGGGCAGCAGTCTCATGGCACTGACGGGGAATCTGGGGGCTGCAAGGCCAGCACCACAACTTCCCATGTCTCCCCTGCCTTGTAGGCTGAGGAGAGCACCTTCCAGGGAGCCGGGAAGTTCCTGAAATGCTGTGTGACGCTGGGAGTGGCTTTTCCTCCCTGGCCTTGGTCTCCTTCCTGGTTCAGAGGATATTACTTCCAGCCCCGGGGCTGTGGCCCAGCCCTATTTCCCAGGTTCTCTGGCACCCCCGGAGGAGCTCTCCCTGCTCAGGCGTCTCCACCCTCCCATCTCCAGACACCAGCAAGTGACACAAGCCAGGCCAGGGAGGGACACAGCAGGCTGCCCAGCTGCGCCCACTGTTGGCCTGTGAGGTGTCGGACACGTGGGCCAGGACTTTCTATCTAGTTTTTTGTTCATTTTTGCCATGTCAAGGGTGGAACCCAGGGCCTAGCCCGTGCCAGGCAAGTGCTCTACCACTGAGTGACAGCCCCAGCCCTGTTATCTAGTTTTAAAATATGATTAAGGGAAAAGAAGCCAAGTCACGCCAGACTGCAGGGGTTGAGACCTCCTTCCAAGCGGGGTGGTGCACCCCAGGGGGAGGCGCGTGCCCTCCTCGGAATCTGCTCACCCCTCCGTGCCTGTGAAGTGGCAGGTGGCTGTGGCGGGTGGTGGGGGTGCCCGCGGTCGGGGGAGAGCGCATCCCCGTCCCCGCAAGGCACAGATGGTATTTTTTTTATCGGTGTCAGCACTGGCTTCCTTCTGCTCTGATGAATAGATTCTAAAGAGGCAGTGACATTATTCGAGATAACAGAGGGAGCAGAAAAAGGGTCAGCGGTGGAGAGAAATCAGCAGAGCCAGCAGATAAAGGGGAGGCTGGAGGGGGTGAGGCACCCTGGCTCGGCCCCCTACCCAGGATTGGGACCCCCCTCCCCAGCCTGGCTGCCCACAGCAGGGCTGGAATGCACCAGCCAGCCTGGGAAGGCCCAGACAGCTGCGCCAGGGCTGCTGCTCACTCCTCCTGACCCTCCTCGCTGCCTGGCCGCCCATTCCGCCTTTTCAATTCGATTCAATTAGGCCTCCCCGCTCGGAAGCTTGTCTCCTCCGATATCCAGCTTAACTGACAGGGGATTAGTGCTGTTTGTATTACACACACACTCTCGGGCTGCTAAACTGCCGGCAGGGCCCAGGGACCTGTGTTATTTATGGAGCCAGCCACAGTCCTGTCGCTCTGGGACCTGTTTTCTTTGGAAGGAGGGGCAGGGAGCCCTGTTCTCTGCTGCCCCTCCTTCCTTCCTGAGGCCCGGGCAGTGGATCATAAGAAGAGCCCAGATAGAACTGAGTTCAAATCCCAGCTCTACCACTCGCTAGCTGTGTGACATTGGGTGAGCAACATTGCCTCTCTGAGCACCAGTTTCTTTATCTGAAAAATGGAGCCAATTAATCGATTCACCAGGTGGTGGTGGTGGTGGGAATTAAGTAGGGCACTGAGCACAGTAGGGGAGGATTCACTTTGCCTGTTCTGTCACCTAGTGTGACGTGTAACACCTGTGTGCTAGACACTATTTTGTCGTGGAGAAAGTGATGCTCAGGAAGGTTCCATGCCACTGCAGTGGATAAGGAATAAACACAGAACTGCTCAAGGTACTGCAGGAATCAGGGCAGATGAAAAGCAGATCTCTCCCTTCCGGCTCTGGGTAATCCCTTCCTCCGGGTGTCACAAAGCAGGCAACCGGGCCTGGGACTTGATGGCTGAACCAGCATTTGTTGCTAGAGCCAGATTCTCAACCAAGGTAGCTGAGGCTGACGTAGCAAGTAGGTAAACTGCCTGAGTTCAGACTGTACTGGGATTTGGGGACCTCACAGTAGCGGGTTCAGAGTTACCCTGGGAGCCCTGGGAAGAACAGAGGATTCGTACAGTAAGCTGGATTGGGATCAAGGGAGGCTTCCTGAGGTGGGGACTTGGGTGGAATTTGCGCTGGCCTAGCAGGTGAGGGAGAGTGTTCTAGACAGCAAAGGCTGCACTTCGGCGCATTCGGGACAGCTACAAATGATTCCGTGTTCAGACGGAACCTAGAGCAAGTACAAGGCAGAGCCTGCACCACCATGAGACAAGGGTTCCCCTCAGGGCCCTGGGGAGCCAAGGTGGGTGTTAGAGTGGGAGTGGGGTCACAGTTACCCTTTGGAAAGTCCCGTGGCTGTGACACAGTGGATGGCGGGGGGCAGAAGACAGGTGTCAGGCAGTGAGGGGAGTGATGGCTGGAGTGGGCAGTGGCATTATAGTCAAAAGTAGAGGGAAAAAAAAAAAAAGAAAAGAAGAGGAGGGGACAGATTGGAAGGTTTTGTGGCTCCCTGGAGGGACCTCTCATTTCTGTCTCCTCTGTTCTGTTGTGAGTGTATCCATTTTTTTTTTTTTTTGATAGAGTCTTGACATGTAGTCTAGGCTGGCCTCGAACTCATGGTGATCCTCCTGCCTCAGCCTCCCAAGTGCTAGGATTACAGGCATGCGCCACCACACCAGCCTATCCATTTTTAATAGTCTCCTGCCAGGGTTGGGGCCTCTTTGCTGGTACCCTCAGTGGCATCCAGCTCCTTGTAATAGTTTCCTCAGCTGCTGTAATAAGCACCACCAAGTGGGTGGCTCGAAGCACTAGAAATGGGTTATCAAACAGTTCTGGAGGCCAGAAGCCTGAAGTCAAGGTGTCACAGGTGCCCCCTTCCTTGCCTGGGCCTAGCTCTGGTGGGGGCCATTGATCCTGGCACCCCGGCTCGAAGCCACCTCACTGCATCCCTGCTGGAGCCGAGACGCCAGCCCCACCCCAGAGTGCTGCTGTCCTCGCCTGGCATTTCCTCTTCTCTGAGAGCCCAATGGCCTCCTCTCAATTTGATCACATTTGCAACAACCTGTATTTCCCAAGAAGGTCACATTCACAGGAACTAGGGGCCAGGACTTCAGCGTCTCTTTTGAGGGGACACGGTTCAGCCCCCAGTGCCCCTCACCGGTGGGGTTTGTACCTGGCACCTGTCAGTGCTCAGAGAGGAGCCAGGAGATGGACGATGTCCGGCCTGTCCTCCCCAGTGACACTGGCCCCTTCTGCCTACAGCAGCAGCCACAGCCTGCTTGGCATCTGGGTGAGGCGGGTCCCCCGGGAACACCTCTCCCGAGGGCTGTTCTCCGAAAGAAGTAGGGTTGATGTCAGCAGATGCCTGTCATTTTCCTTCCCCAGCAGGGTCACAACTGTCAGAAGAAGTGAAGTAGTCACTGCCTATCTCTGCGTTTGAGATTTTATTGGCAGCTTCATTGTCACCAAAAAAACAAAACAAAACCCTCCTTTCTTCCGTTGGCATTTCTATCAGGTGAGTCTAGGGGCACAAGGCAGAGCCAGAGCTGGCTCCTGAAGCAGGCTGTGGCAGGCAGTCATGCTGGTGCCACTGGCCTGGAATGAGCAGGGACAGAAGACCCTTGGGCTGGGTTTCGCTTCTGGCTTGGCTGCTTATCACCCCCTCCAGGGGCAAAGGGGAATGAGAGACAGGAGAAGAGGATGCCCCAAGGGTCCCTGAAACCACACAGATCAGCTGGGGCAGCCCTCCCCACAGTGAGCCTAGGACCTTCTCCAGTCCTCCCTGGGGGCGTAGGGAGGCATGGGGTAATGCAAAGAGCCTGGGTGCAGCACCTCAGGGGCAGCTCTCAGCTTGGTCACAAGGACCCCAGGGCAAGCCTTCCCTGAAAGCCAGGATGAGCCCCCATCATCCTATTCAGTCCCTGGAGAATTTGGAGGCAGGGTTACCGTGAGAGTCTCCATTTTTAGCTGGGTGTGGTGGCACACACCTGTAATCGCAGCTACTCTGGAGGCTGAGGCAGGAGGATCAAAGGTTCCAGCCCAACCTGGGCAATTTAGTGAATTCTTTGGCTCAAACATTTTTAAAAAGAGGCCGAGGATGTACCTCAGTGGTAGAGTGTTTTGTCTGGCAAGCTCAACACCCTGGATTTGATCATCAGTAACACCAAAAAAATTTTATTTTAACAACGGGGGTACTGAGACTCAGAGAGTAGAGGTGGCTTGGCCAAGGTGACTGCAGCAGAGAAGTGGCACGGGCTGGATTTGAACTCAGCCCTTCACACCTAGCAGTGAACCCAGTTAACAGGATTAGTGGGAAAAGTGTAGACCATAAAGGGTCACCGCAGGACTAAGCACATGGGGAAAAGTCATTTATAGTAGTCAGTGTGGGTGGAATTCAGGCTCTTGGGTGGCCACTCAAGTCCCCAGGACTCTGGACATCACTGGACATTGTAGGACATAGAGCGAGCTCAAGGGAGGTTGTGGGGTTAGAGGCCACCCCCAGAGCTCGATGCCACTGCATGCTGTGGCCTCGCCTGTGCCCTCTCCCCAACACCGGCCAGGGTACATGCTGCGTCACCATGTCCAAGAAGCAAAGTTGGGAAACTGAGGCTCCGAGAGTCCTGACAGGACTAGGAGCAGGGTGGAAGATACAGCAGCTAAGGACAGACTCTGGAGCAATGATGTGTGCATTTGAGTTATGCTTCGGCCCCGGCCAGCTGGCGACAAGTAGCCTAACCTTCTTAAGTCTCATTTTCATCCTCTGTACAACGGGACAACAAAAGATCCCCTGGGTAGGATTAAGAGTCCAAAGGACACTGGTGCTCGGAGAAAAGAGGCAGAATTCAGCCTCTGGAAGCTCGGACTCCAAACCTTTCGTGGCATAAGGGAGGAAACTGAGGCCCAGAGAAGAGGAGGGGGTTCCTGACAGACTGCTCAGAGCAGGGACCCACACTCCGGCCCCTGGACTCCCGGTCCAGTGCTCTGCCGCTTCCCTGCCCCCCAGTGTCAGCCATGCCCCCTTCCAGCAGCCCTTCTGCCCGTGTCTCGGGCCCCTGTGGCTTGGAGAGCCTGAGCCGCGGGCCCGCAGCGAGGAATGCCATTCTCCCTCTCCCGGCACACTGAAGGTTTTGAAAGTTAAAGTATTACCGTCGGCTTTGTTGTTGCCTAACTACGACAGACAAATTGAGAACCAGTTGTCAAAATGTCACTGCACAACAAATCAACATGCAAAACGAGTCGCGGAGCTCTGTGGTGTATAATTAAACAAAAAATCCCTTTTAGAAATTTCAGCGAGCGTTGGTTCCACTTTATATTTGTCTGTGTGATTAATAAAGGCAGCTAATTTTCAGACTTTAAAAACAGCTAGAAAATAGCTCCTAATTACATATTAGGTTCCTAGCGGCCCCCGCTGAGCTCCGCCAGCATTGGTGGGCCGAAGAATTTGGCAGAGCCTTAATTGCATTCTGAGCATCATCTAATTTTAGTTAAATGTAATGTAATCAGCAGCAGATGTCTGAAATAAAATATGAATTATGAATATGATGAAATTTCATTCTTGAATAAAAAAGTAATTTGCTATTTAGTTCATTAAAGTCGTAGAGGTTTATTAGGAGCAGGTATCTAGAGTTGGGCAAGGTTAGGTATTAAATATGTGGGGGAGAGGGAGAGAGACCCCAAAGGGATGGGAAACTTCATCCAGGGATGCCTGGTTATAACTAATAACTGGGGGACTCGGGGAGGCCTTTGGGGACACTGAGGCCACCTGGCCCAATAACTCCTTCAGGCCTTCGAAGCAGGGCTAGAGTGTTAGGGTCAGGGACTCACAGGGGGAGGTCCTGGGTGCCTCTGAGCCCTGGCCCACCCCTGGGACCCACTCGCCCTCCCCCACCCAGGACCACTGACCCTGGCTTCTGAGATGGATACAGCGGATGGCGCACTCCTGGTGCCATCGTGTGTGCCAGATGCTGTGCTGGCCTTGCTGACAGCATGAGGTGGCGATCAGCACCCCAGACACCGAGCAGGAATTGGGGCTGTGCCTCTCACTATCTGTGTGACCTCAGGCCAGGGCCTCAGTTTCTCTGACTGTAAAATGGGGATAATCACAGAACCTAAAAGGGATAATCAGACCCTTGGAACATCCCTGGAATGTGGCAGAGCTGTTCAGTGTCAGCGGCTGCTGGAGGCACTTGCTATTGTCTGTTGCGGAGGTCACACAAAACCCGCATTAAAATGCCCCCTTTGTTTGGTCTTTACCAGCAGCCTGTGGTGCAGAGATTGCAAACTCTGTCTTCTAGCTGAGGCTCAGGAAGGTTACCAGCTCACCCACAGCTGCACAAGTCATTGCAGGAAGACTTGTCCTCAGTGTCCCCCAGTGGAGCTGAGTTCGTGGGCGTCCTGGGCTGAGGATTCTGGAAAGAGACAGGTTTCATCTGGCCCTGGTAGGGGCAGAGAGAGCTGAGTGAGGGCAGGCAGGTGGCAGGAGGCTGGGCCGGAGGCTGAGGTGGCCTCCTGGGTTCTGCCAGGGCTGCTCTGGGCCGGTCGGGACAGAGGCTCCCTCTCTCCCCCGGTTCACACCAACCAATAATTTCCTGCAGTTATCTGGAAAAGATTAATTAGCAAAGTGCATTGTATTGACTGAAGGCTGCCCCAGTGATCAATAAGTTGGGAGAGCCTCTGGGGTTGGAAGAAGGGAGCCAAACTAGGAGATGGGGGAGGTGGCTCTGCCTCCTCATCCTGAGCCTCCTCTTACTACACTGGGAAGGCCCGTTGTCTTCCTGCGCTGGGGCCCAGCTCTGCACAGTTCCCTGTGGGCTTCCAGCCGCCCCTTTGCCTCTTGGAACCTGTTTCCCCACATGTAAAATGGGAGGGTAGCTGCCCCATCTGAGAACCTTCTTCCCATTCCCCAGAGTTCTGGAAGGAGGCCAGGCTCCCCGGGGACTGGAGGAGTAGGTGGTGTGGTCCTTATGGAGGGGGCCCCTTCTCTTGGGCTCGACTTCCCTTCGGGGAAGCCCCCCTGTGGGGGCCTGGGAAAGCGAGTGTGAGGGTTCCCTGTGGCTGCCTTCCCAGGGTGAAGGAGGACATCTGTCTAGGCTTCCCCAGATCAGCATCATACAGCCCCCAGGGCGCTCTTGATGGCCTCAGGCTCTGGTCCGTGCAGAGTAGAGTGTGTTCCTTGTGGGGTTAAGAGCACAGCCAGGGGACAGGAGAATGAAATCCCAGCTTCTGGTCTCCCCTGCAGAGCCCAGGGGTCCCCTCGCCTCTCTGGACCTCTGTGTCCACCTCAGTTCAGGGCACCGCCTGCTGGATGGCTGTGTCTCCAGGGGCTGGCGTGTGCCCGTGGCCAGCCCAGCGCCCACAGTGGGCGTGGGAAGTGGAAGTTCTTGCCAAATACACGGCCAGAGTCCCACCCACCCACCCTTGTGCTGTCAGCATCCCAACAGGACCTGGTGGCCTCCTGGGCTGCTACCTCTGGGCTGGTACAGTGAAGAGGGTTTAGTAATAGGAGTTCTAAACCAGCTGCAGTGGCACACACCCATAATCCTAGCACTCTGGGAGGCTGAGGCAGGAGGAGGTTGCATATGCAAGTCCAGTGTGCATAACTTAGCAACTTAGACCCTGTCTCAACATTAAAAAAAAAAAGAATTGAGGACGTAGTTTAGTGTGAAGGCTCTGGGTGCAACCTCCAGTACTGGGAAAAGAAAAACAAGTTCTGTGTAGATGTGCAAAGCAAGCAGGGTCTGGGACAGCAAGGACTTCCCCGACTTGGGTCTGATGTGGCTGAAATGGAGTTGCCAGAGCCATGAAGAGGGTGCCACGGGGCAGTGGTCTCAAAGGAACACAGTTACACAGCTACTACCACGAACGGTGGGCTGAACCAGCAGAGCAGAGCACAGGTACCCCAAACTGTTCCTCCTCCTGCCCCCACTCTCCACTGGACAATCCCCCAGGAGCCAGAGGGAGCCCCCAGATGCCACCTGTGGAGGTCAGCATCCTGGGCACAGAGGTGGGCAGGGAAAGGGAGCCTGGATGGGTGGGAAGAGGGTAAACCCCGCCACAGCCCCTTTGGGCAGGAGTTTGGAGAAGTGTTTTATGGGGAGGCTCTGGTGAGATCTGGTGAGAGTGGACACGAGGAGGTCCTAAGCAGTGTGGACATCACCATGTGTTGCCGGCACCTGGGTCTGTTCCTGGGCTTCTCCTCAGTCCCCACTGGGGCCGCACTCTAGCTGTGGGAAGAATCCCAGTTTTTTTTTTGGTACTGGGGATCGAACTCAGGACCTTGTGCTTACTAGGCAGGCGGCGAAACCACTGAGCTAAATCTCCGGCTGAGGAAGAATCCCACTTTGCAGGCAGTGCTCCTGGGCAGTACAGGATGGTCAGCCAGCCCTGGGTGTGTGGACATCTGGCGAGCTTGCTCAGGCCATATGTTGAGTGGCTTTGCCTCTCTGAGGTTACCGGAAGCCACCTCAGTGGAGTCCCCAGCCCAGCACTTGAGGAGACCAGGTCTGAACGTAGAGCTTTCAGATCCTTCCCTCTCCACCCTCTTTCCCATCCTCCTCCCCTGCCTTAAACCATTCATCTGGTGGTGATTGGAGCCCTGCCACTCACCAGCCCTGCACAGGCCCAGCCCAGCTGCAGTGAAACCAAGAATCATTTGTCCGGCAAAGAAAACTGACCAAGCATCTCCAGCCTTGGGGGACACAGCAAGCCACGTGCCAATAACAGTGGCCCCCACCCCTGTGAGGCCCATGGAGAGGAGTCTCAGCGAGGAGACCGGAAGCAGGAGGTTCCTGAGTACTGGATGTTAATGGAGTGGAAGGGGTAGGGTTGGGTGGGGTGGCCGGATATCAGCCATTAGGGAAAGAGCCCCTCCCGGCTCAGCCTGAGACCAAAGTAGGTGTCTATGAGGGCTCTGTGTGCAAGACCTCAGTGGATGAGCAGGCTTGGGTCTGGGGCATGCAGGTCTCTGGGGAGGCTGGGCAGCTCAGATGCCTTCCCCTCTGTGCTGCTGGCAGGTCCATCCCCTTCCAGGACCAGAGGGCGCCTGCCTGCCGCCCCCTGGCCACTGCCCGGCCTGGGTCAGCCGCCTGTCCCTGCTCTATTCATCAAGGGCATGACAGCTAAAATTCATTTGAAGATGAAGAAAGTGCCCGCTAATCCGTTCTGCAAGACATTGATAGACTAGCAGCTCAGGGAGAATTGCACAGCAGTAATGAAATTAGGCTAAAACTGCTGGCGGATTGCAGATAATTGCCCTTGTCTGTCACTAGGAATAACATCTCCCAAATCCAACACAATGATTGTTCAAGTTGCAGGAATTTCTTTTCTTTTTGAAAAACAGAAAGGCAAGAGAGGCAAGGCCAATACAGGGCTTGGAACCCTGGCCTGAGGCGTGAGGCGTGGCGGGCTGATCACCTCCCCTGCCCAGCCTCACTCAGAGGACCATGGGCTGGAGGAGGAGCTGAGCCAGCCTGAGACATTGTCCACAGGCCCTTTGTGAGCCCTGTCTGGATTTCCCCGAAATGTTCCCACCCTATGTTGCAGCTTGCAAGGCCCTGAGGGACAGCAGGGACGTCCTAGGGGACAGGAGCTACTGCAGAGACAGTGCTGGGTTTTTACAGGGCAAAATGTGGCTGGAAGGAGGATCATAAGACTCCTGTTAAACTGCGTTTCCTTGATGTTGAGACAACATTGCTTCTTCACGTGAGGGAACGGACTGTGGGGATAGGAGCCGCCCCTCCTTGGCACAGCCTTGGGGGTCTAGAATCTTTGAGAGGACAGCTTGGAGGACAGGCTTTCCAGGTTGTTGGTGTGATCAGCAAGTACCTGGTGTGTGGATACTCGTGCCTGGCACACGTCTCAGAGCATTCAGTGTCAGCACTAGCACGTCTGAATGTCAGCACGATGGGCCTTTCCGGTATTGTGCGAGTGATGTCAGTATCATCAGATGATGTCAGAGAACATTTGAATGTCAGCATCATCATATGTTAAATGTCAGTAGCCAGGAAAGCTTAAATGTCCCCCTCACAGGAAGCCAGAATGTCAACCTCATGGATTGTTAGCACAGAATTTGGGAGCTGGCAGGAGTCTTATCAGTTGGCCCAAAGTTTCACTGATTCATGAACAAACTGCAGCTCAGAGAGGTTATGTGATTTGCCCAAGGTCACATGGCAAAAAGGAGTTTAATTTAAGCTTCACCAGGGTCACGGTTGCTCTTGGTCAGTCCTCAGAGAACCTGTAATCCATCCTCTCCTCCAGGCCTCACCCTAGGATGCTGGTCCCTAGTGCTCAGTTCTTAAGGATGCACCATGTGCTGGGATTTTTATAGCAGGAACTCCCAGAATCCTCTGGCCTGCTAATTGCAGGTCAGTCTGTGTCATTAATCAGCCTGGCCATTGACTGAGTCACAGTTTCCATATCGTAGCTCCCCCCACCAACCAGGGTCTGTGGAGGGTTCATGAGACCCAGGCAGGGTGCTGGGAATGAGATGGGGCTGTGGGAAGATAACAGAGGAGGTTCAGAGGGGCGACATGGTCCCCACTGAGGGCTTGCATTTGGGACAGCTTCAGCAAGAGAGAGACTTCAGAGCTCTGTTGTGACAGAACTGAGGGTTTTCGTCTGAGCCTCAGCTAAGGCTGGGATAGGCTGGCCAGGAGTGGAGGCCCTGCCCCGCGGTGGGGAGGCCCAGAGGGTGCGCGGTGCGGGTGCCTGCTGATGTAGAGAATTTATCAAGGCCCTTCTAGCACTCACATTTCACCCGGACCTGAGCTTCTGCAAGTGTTTCCACACACCTCTGAGGGTCCCCAAGACCCCTTCAGAGTGTCTGTGAGGTCAAAACCATTTTTGTGGGCCAGGGATTTAGCTCAGTGGTTCTGCCGCCTGCCTCACAAGTGCAAGATCCCGAGTTCGATCCCCAGTACCAGCAAAAAATCCACAAAAAACCATTTTTGTAATAAGCCTAAGTTGTTACATTTGCCCTTGATGAGAAGTAAAATGTTACGAAGTTTTAAAAATCTCAACTCTGAGTGAACGGCTTCTAAATATTTCGTGTGATGAAATGGGAATTCTGTGCAAGCAGCCCCTCCACGCTATTGCTGGGAGCTGGAGAAAAGCCATGTGTGATAGTTTGCATCGTGAGCGGCAGTGGCTGTCCTTTGTGTGCAACACCATTTTACCTGAAACAACAACTAACAACCAAGCACAATGGCACACAGCTGTAACCCGGCTATCAGGGAGGCTGAGGCAGGAGGATGTCAAGATTGAAGCCACTCTGGGTAACTTAGTGAGATCCGGATTTTTTAAAAAAAGGTGGGGGTTAGGGGGTATAGCCCAGTGGTCGAAACCTTGCCTGACATGCACACGGCCCATGCAGTCGTCTAGCACGTTCAGTCCCCAGGACTGCAAGGCGGGGTGGGGGTGGGGGAGGAAAGAAAGGAAAAAGAACAACTAACACACTCTAGCCTTTCAGACTTGGATATTTGGCAGATATTTTCTGAAAAAGTAACAAAGTCGCCTGTCAACTGACAGCATTTGTTGCCAATGATAAAATTTGACTTTCAAGTGGAAAATCAGAATTTTGGAGAACTTGTATCTGCCACTGTGGGTTTGACAGCTTCCTACTTAAATACATTGCTGAAGAGATTGGTGGTAATATTAGTGACTGTGGCTTTTAAAAAATATTATATATGAAATGTGTCAACATTCAGAAAGGCTGAATACCTCAGGAAACTCAGATTTTCCCCATGACCAAAATATAATGTTACAAAATGAGCAAGATCCATTCATTGTATAAAACGGATGGGTGGATTTTAATGGAACGGGGTATGGAAAATCAATTGGTGTCTTTTCAGATGCTGTAGTGTGACTAGCCGTTAGGAAGGTATTACTTATGGAGTTTGGGTTTAGAATCAAAGATTCCAAAGAATCTTTCAAATCTATTCTAATCAATTCTAAAGAATCATTTCAGAGAAGGCCACCGGAACCCTCTTCCCTTTCCAAGTTACCAGTTAGTGTGAGGCCTAATATTCTTCATGTACTTCTGCCCAAGCAATACATCCCCAAAACTTGGATGCAGCAGCAGAAATGAGAATCCAGCTGTGTTCTGTTAAGCCAGACATTAAAGAGATTTGCAAAATGGAAATCCCATTTTTCAGGTGTGAAGACTGAGACTTAGAAGAGGCAGAGCTGAGCCTTGGATCAAACCCATTTCCCTGCTGGTCCTCCACTTCCCCATCTGGTCACACCTAAGATCTGAGGGGCAAAAGTCTTCTCGAGTCTCCTGTCCAGGCATCAGGGAGGTGGGGCAGGCACAAAGCCAGACCCTGACCCCTCGGCCCTGTTATCCTCCTGCCCAGGGTGGATGGCACCAGGCCCCGGGCTTGGCAAGGAGATGCCCAGGCTGTTCACGGTAATGGATTGCAGGCAGGTGGCGACCGGGTAAAGGAGTGTGCGGGCCCCGGCCTGTAATGCCTCACGCGCCAGGTCTGGCACGGGTAATTTACTGCCACCGACAATAACATATTTCACTTCCCGTCGCCCCGATGAAGATTAGTTGTGTTTGAAAGTGGCTGAGTACACAGTCAATTCCGCTTAAACGTTTACAGCCAACTGAGCACAGATAATGCTCCCTCTGAACATGTGTGTGTGCCTCCTGCTGCTCAGGGCGGGGCTCAGAGAGGGGGCAGGGGGTCCCCACCCCGGGAAGGGGCTGCAGCTGCCAGGAACAGAGACCCAGGCCATATGGAGGGGAAGATTCCAGAGCTGGGGTCTGGGCTGAGATCTTTGGCTTTCTTTGGACCTCACTTTTCAAACTGTTTTTTAAGATCATTAATTCAACAAACACTTCTCTGGAACTGGCCAAGGACATCTGTGCAGCCTTTGGATACAGAGAGAGTTCAAAGTCAGGATTGCATTTGATCCTGGAAGCAGGATTCAGCTCCAGTTTCTAAAAGAAAGGAAACCAATGCTCAGAGAGGCTTGGTAGCTTCCTGAATTCACACAGCTGGTACCAGATGGAGCCAAGATTTGAACCCAGGCCTGGTGGGGTTTCTGAGTCTTAGGTTCCTGGTGGCTCTGATTCAGCTAGTGTGAACGAGCCCTGGGCTAAGCTGGCCTGGACCATCTGCTCAAGTCCAGCCGTGGCCCCTGGTTCCTAGGTGAACTCTACACTCACTTCTGCACCCACTCTGGGGTTGACCCACAGCTTTAATGCTCAGCTTGGAGTCCCTGGGTCCTGTTGGGGGCTCCACAGCAGGCCTGGGGTGCAGTGTCAAAGGAATTTAGTCTGGATAGAGCCCTAAGCCCAGAACTCCTCTCTTTGGTGAGGAGCTGTTCTTGCCAAGTAGGCTTCTTGACGTCTTTGGCAGGCAGAGTGGCTCGAGGACTGTCATGCCCAGGCCCGGGCCCAAGTTCCCACATGGCTGCCCTGACACCTGCAGGGCCTGGACAAGGTAAGTACGGTGGCCCAGCCCCAGCCCACTCACCTCCTCTTCCCAGCGGGTTGCACTTGGAACCAGAAGGACTTGGTGCACCTGAATGGGGACGCCAACCTGCCAGGCCAAGCCTGACCCACACCCACCCCTTGTATGGCTACCCTGCAAACTTCCCTGGGGGTCTAAAGGAGCTCACGCCCCTGGCAGGTTGTCCTAGTGGGTGGGGACCTTGGGTGGCCTCAGGAAGAACCCTCCAAGCCTTGGAAGTGGTTTGGGACTGTCAGGAATGGGAACTCGGGGCTCTGGCTTCTGGAGTGTAGCCAGGAGAGGCACAGGCTCCTGGTGGACATGACCCTCAAGCCCCACAGATTCTTTACCTTTGGGAAGAGGATTGCAGGCCCTCTATGATGCAAGTGACCCAGGTCCCAGGGGTGCTGCCCCCTGGCCAGCCCTGCTCACCAGGGTTGAGTGGATGGTCAGGACACCTCCTTTCTGTACTACCCCCAACCCTGAGGCCAGTCCAAGTCCCCAAGGGGCTTCCAGCCCATGAGACCACATGGCACCTACCTGTGTGAAGAACCAGAGGCTAGCCGCGTGTCACCCGAGGGGGTTCCTTCCATTGTCATGGTTGCCACAATCACACCATAAGCAGAAGTCTATCCTGAGCACCCACAGAGCCGAGCGAGCCAGGCCCTGTAGGATGTCACCCTGCTGAAGTCTCCGTGAGCCTGGTGGACAGCTATCCCCACTGCCTTTCTGAGGGAGGACGCTGAGGGCTAGCTAAGTCCAGGCCCAGGGCCAGGTCCCGTCGAGGGGTTCTGCAGGGCAAAGGAGCCCATATGTGTGTGGTTGTGGCCTCTGTGTGCCTCACTCTGTGAAGGACACTGGGGATACCGTGACAGTAGATGCCACAGGACACTGTGTCCCCTGGGATGACACCGTCCAGCTATGCTGTATTTATCCACATCTCAGGGACACTGGTGGCTGACCCTATTGTCTGTGTGACACAGTTTATCTGTATCAGTGCGACATTCCCTCCCACCCTGGAGGAGGATGGGACATTGTTTAACTGTGTCTGTGGGACACTGTTAGGGCTTCTCTCCTCCAGACACCGTCTGTCTAGCGCTATGTGAGACTCTCCATGTGGGTCTGTGACAAAGTTTATCTCTGTTGGCAAGGAACTATCCAGGTGACCCTCCCAGTGAATGGGGTAAATGTTCCAGGACACTGTATGTCAGATGATGTGACACTTCCCCTATGGACCTGCATGGTCAGTGTCACACCATTTATCTGTCGCCATGACACCATGTGGGTGGATGACCTGTGTGACACCATTTATTTGTCTCCATGACATCATCTGGGTGACCAGTGCATGTTTGTGTGATGTGTCCCTGACACTGCCCAAGTGACCTGTGTGCAAGTGATGCTGTCCCCTGTGGACTGTGACTGTGAACCTCAGGCTGGAGAGCCGCCACTGGACTCTGGGCACTGGCAGAGACTGGTGACCACTGACCTCTCTGAGGCTCTGTCCATCCACTAGGCCATGCCCCAGACTCCAAGGCAGGGTCCCCAGAGCAAGGGACACTGCCACAGAGACAGGAGTCTTTGGTGACCACTGACCAGGATGCCCACTGTGGGGCTGGTGGCCCCATCATCTCCTTCATCTTCCTGCCTCCACACAGGGAGCACCTGTCCCTTTATCCCTTCTGTCCTCAAGGCAGCATCCGGGTCCTCCATGCCAGGTTGGAGCCCTTCCTGCCACTCTAGACCCGGTGCCTCTCAGGGGCTCCCAAGACCTTCCTGCCTCAACTCATTGAGCCCCATTCAGGCCCTGGGGCCCCAGTCAAGTCCCATCTTTGCCTAGCTCACCACTGAGCAGATGTCACATGCAGGGGGCCCCATCCACCCCTATTCCCAGGGTGCCCACGGCACAGCCAAACCTCATGTTCTAGAGGATCGAGAACCCACGACAGGAGTCTGTGAGCCTGGCTGAAGACACCTTGCTGTGTGACCTTAGAAATACTGCTTAACTTTTCTGGGCTCAGACATGAAATGACCTAAGCAAGGGCTTTGGTGGCGTGGAAGTGCAACAGGAAAAGCACAGTGCCCTGCCTTGCTACCAAGCTCCTCAGTGTCAGAACGCTGCTACCACTGCCACGGGAAAGAGAACAAGTGACTTGTGTTAAGGCCACACGGTAAGGGACTAACAGAGTTTGGGCCAAACCCACACCTAGCATAAACCCTAAGTCCCCAGTCCTGGTCTCCAGTATGAATGAGGTACGGCAGGATTAGCCCTCCCCTTTCACAGATGCAGAAACTGAGGCTCCTCACCAGTCCTCTTCCCTGCCCCTCCCCAGTCTCTCGACCATCCTGAGTGCAAATCATCATGCCTGGGGTGGGGAGAGGCTTGGATGGGAAGAGAGAGCCTTTTGGGGACAAAGGGCCCCTGTGGCCACACAATGGTGACAATCAAAGGCAGACGACAGGCGCTGGGCTTCAGGAGCAGCTCAGAGCCCACCTGCAGCTTCCTCTGCACAATGAGGAGCCTGTGCTACTTGGGGCACAATGGCACCCTGTATTGGGGCCTGCCTCTCCTTGCACCACTCTGGGGGCAGGAGAGGGCTGTGGCAGCCGGGGCCTGGGCTGGAGGCTGGGGGAGGAGCAGTGGGCAGCCCACCTAAGTGGTATGACTTGAGAGGTCTCTCTTTCTTGGTCCAAACACCCACCGTCGGTGACCCATCACCATGCTTAAAAGTGTGCAACTCACTCTCCATCCTCTGGCCTTTGGGCAAGAAATAGAAACATGAGCCTCAGTTTCTTCATCTGTACAATGGAATACTAGACCTTTCAGGGTGCTGTCAAAATTCACTGAGGGGAGCACACTGAGGGACATAGAATAATGAGTGTGATAGCTCCATTTCAAGATGGATGGATGGATGGACAGATAGATGAATGGAAGGACAATGGGTGGAGGGAGGGGTGGATGAGGGATAGGTGGGTCAGTGGGTGGATGGATGAATGGGTAGATTGATAAATTGTATGGGATGGAAGGAAAGAAAGAAAGAAGGAAGGGAGGGAGGGAGGAAAGAAGACAGATGAGTGGATGGATGAGAGAATAGATGAGTGGAAGGAAGGATGGAAGGATGGAAGGATGGATGGATGGACGGACGAAGGGTGGGTGAATGGCATGAAGCGAAGTCCCGGTAGCAAGTTGAAGCAGGAGCAATGATAGAATAGAGGTGGGAAGGTCAAAGAAGGCCTCCAGGCTAAGGCAAGCTGCAGATAAGCAGAAGAACCAGCCCCTGGCCTGCACACCCACACAAACAGGCACTCCAAGAGCCTTTCTTGAATGACTGTGTGGTGTGCTGCCAGCAGGAAGAGATATGCTGCCCCTTCCCTGGATCCCAGGTCTGTGCTGACCAAGGCCCTGGGCTTTCCATCCTTCCCCAGGCCCTCAGTGGATGGCAGGAAATCTTCAGTCCCTCTCTGCCCTTGAAAAGGGTGGCAAAGGCAGGAAGCTTGTAATCAGAGGACCTTGGGTCCAAGTTCCAGCTCTTCCACCTACCTACTGGCAGTGTGACTCTGGGCCAGTCTCTTCCCCTCTCTGAGACTCAGCTTCCTTGACTCTGTAACTAGGCATCATCTGCCCAACTTCACCTAGGTACTGTGGCCAATGGCAGGTGATGGAGGAGGAGCCCCAGCACACAGTAGGTGCGCAGAGACAGGTATGGCTGGAATTCAGGTCAGGGTGTGGAATATGATGGCAGAGATGGGTCTTAGGGCCAACTCAAGTCCACCAGAATCCTAGTATCTCTCCAACCCCTGTCCTCTGACCCTGAAACTTGAAGGGGCTGATGGGACCTTTTCTCTTTCTTCCTTCCTTCCTTTCTTTCTTTCTTTCTTTCTTTCTTTCTTCCTTCCTTCCGTCCTTCCTTTCTCTCTCTCTTTCTTTCTTTTTTTTTGGTACCAGGAATCAAACTCAGGACCTTGCGCTTTCGAGGCAGGTGGCAGAACCACTGGGCTAAATCATCAGCCCTCTTTTCTTTTTTCTCTCCTCTCCTCTCCTCTCCTCTCCTCTCCTCT
>NW_004624747.1:10675567-10813167 GCF_000247695.1 Heterocephalus glaber | reverse complement strand
CTCTCTCTCTCTCTCTCTCTCTCTCTCATTGAGACAGGGTCTCACTGTGTACCCCAGGCTGGCCTGGAACTTGTTGCAATCCTCCTGCCTCAGCCTCCCAAGTGCTGAGATCACAGGCATATTTGGCTCATAATTTAAAGAGAACAAGTGAAGGACTCTCCGATCACAACTGCCTCTTGGTGGAATTACTGAAAAGGGCTTTTTAATTAAAGACAAGAAGTTGGAGGGAGACAGGTTCACATCCATAATGCAGGGTGCACTGCGGCCACCCATGATTTCATTTTCCTGTCCTTATGTCTCACTCTCAGCCTGATCTATATTGTTAAAAATCCTGCACGAAAAATGGCTCCAGCTTTTCAGCTGGAGTCGTAAATATTTACCCTTCCTAACTCCAGTTCCCTGGTTGGGGGAAGTTTAGAGACTTTTAAATGCAGCTAAAGATGAGCTGGAGGTGTCTCATTAAAATGTGGTCTCGCCTTTTCCTCTGCTGTGGTTAATGCTTACGGGGCATGGGGCAGGTGGCTGGGAGGGTTCAGGGACGTGATGATCAGATCGGGAACTCAGATGTGCAGGCTTGAGCTCTCCCTTGGGATCTCCTGAGCTCCAGCCCAGGGAAGGGCCAACGGGAGGTGGGAGGTGGGAAGTGGGAAGTGGCCGGAGCTGGCCATTCCAGCCCCTCCTCATGAGTCAGAGGTCTCCCTGAGTCCCTGTCTTGCTCCTTTTCTTCCCTCCACTCTCAATCCTGCCTGGAATACCAGGATACCTTCATGGCCCTGGGCGCTTTGCTTCTCCAGGTCTCAGCCTGCAGGTTCAATCCTTAATTAAATCTTAACCAGCATTCTTTAAGGGACACACACAGACGAGTAGGCTACAGTGGAGAAAGTTTACTTTACAAGTTAAGAAGTCACTAGGGTACTTCCAGATATCCTCCTCAGTGATGCTGCTTCTCCTCATGCAGGGACTCCAGGTAATATTCAGCCCCAACAGCCACCACAAATGTTGCAAATCCCCACCTGAACCCTTTCAAGAGTGCACCAACAAAGGAAGAAACATTGTTTGCAAAGCCACCCAGGATCTCCAATTCATTGCTGTAGTCCCAGATATTCAGGAGACTGAGGAAGGAAGATCATTTAAGCCCAGTCGTTCAGGGCCATCCTGGGCAACACAGCATGGATCCCTGAGCCCCATGGATCCCTAAGTCCTTGCACAGGCAGCTTCCCCTGGACAGTTTCTAATGGAGCCCCCTTGATTCTCCACTGTCTGTAATCAGGTAACTCCAGCTTGATGTGACCACATTTCTGTCTATGCCCATGCTCCAGGGCCATGTCTATAACCCCTGCACAGTAAGAGTCTGAGGCAGGAGGACTGCAAATTGAAGTCCAGCCCAGGCAATTCAGCAACAGTATTGACAGCTCTCTGACATGCCAGGACACTTAGTATTCAACCTGCAGGTCTAATCCTTAGGAGGGCAACCCTGGGCCTGGGCTGGGATCAGGGTCTAGTATGGCTTGGATGTGAGCCCAAAAACTTAGGTTTCGGAAACTTAATCCCCAAAGTTATGTGTTGATGATATTTGGAGGTGGAAACTTTGGGGGGTAATTAGGACTAGATGAGGTCACAAGGGTGGGTCCCTGATAGTAATGGTGGTTTTATAAGGGGAAGAGAAGCTGAGTGTAGGGGTGCACATCTGTATTCCCAGGACATTGGAAGGCTGAAGCAGGAGGACTGCAAGTTGATTGTTTCAAAACAAACAAAACAAAAGGCTAGGGATGTAGCTCAGTGTGAAGGCCCCTAGGTTCAATCCCTAGTACCATACACATACACATGCAGAAAAGTGAGAGACCCAAGCTAGCACTTTTGCTGTGTTTCCCCACGGGACACCCTCTGCCACACTCTGCTGCAGCAAGAGAGTTCTCACTAGATGCCAGTGCCATGCTTTGGACCTTCCAACCTCTAAGGCCCCGAGCCAAATAAACCTCTATCCTTTATGAATTACCCAGTTCCCACAAAGTGCAAATTCTGGGTGGACACCACATTATTCAGTTATAGCAACAGAAAATGGACTAAGACCAGGTCTCTCTCCTCTGTCTTGCCTTGATTGTAACAATGTCACACTGGGCTGTCGCTCTTTGCCCACTTGTGTATCCCGCCTCCCTCACTACCACTAATTCTCTACTCCCAACTGCTGGTTTCCTTGCAGACAGAAAGTAGTTTTTGCCCCAGTGCAGGGCCTGGAACATTGTGAGCCTTAGCAATTGGACATGGAGTGAGGGTTGGATGACAGGAAGTTCAGAGGTTTTCCCAGAAGGTCTGTGGCGGAAGTTCCACCATTACTTCCTGGCTGTACTCTGTGGCCCTGCCCAGCTTTGGTGGGGGGTCTGAAGGCCCCAGATGGACTCTCCCCATACCTTCGGTGCAGGTGGATCACAGGGACTCAGGAGAGGGTGCTACTCAACAATGTGTACCCAGCTATGGTTCTTCTAACAACTGTAGTGAGATATAATTTATATACCATACAATGCACCCAGGTAAAGGGCATCATTTGGTGGGTATATTTATGGGGGGTTGTAATCAGAACCACATTAACTTTAGGACATTTTCATCATTTCTGCCAAAAGGAAATCTATACACACACACGCCCGCGCACGCACACACACACACACACACACACAGTCCATAGTATCCACTAATCTTTCTGTCTCTATGGATGTGCCTATTTTTGGTATTTCTTTCTTTTTTTTTTAGTACTGGGGATCGAACTCTGGTCCTTGCACTTGCACAGCAGGTGGCAAAACCACTGAGCTAAATCCCTGGCCCTATTTTTGGTATTTCAAATAAAGGAAAGAATATATGTGATCATTTGTGACAAGACCTTTCACTGAGTACATTTTCAAGGGTCATCCATGTGATCATATATGCCAATACTCTCTTTCATGACTGAATAATAGTCCATGATGGTGTGTATATGGCACGATTGGTTTATCCATGCACCAGTTGATGGACATTGGGCTATGCCCACTTCATAGCTATCATGAACAATGAACACAGATATGACATCCGTGTTCAAGGCCTAATGTGGACAAGTTGTCATTTCTCCTGGGTAGATACCAAGGAGTGGAATTGCTGGGTCACGTGCCAGTGTTTTGGGACGGCATCTGTTGTCAGAAGCTTTCTGGCAGCCTCCTGGGTGGTGAGGGAAGGGACTCCGCTGAGTAATGCTCATGGAGAGCAGTCAACAGAGCAGAGGAGAGTGGAGTTCTGAGGTTGCCTGCCATGGGGTCTGGTCAAGTCGTTGCATATCTATGAGCCTTGACTTCCCCATCTGCTGAGCGGACAATCAAGTTGCCTCCTAGAGTTGTGACAAGTCTGGAGGAGGAAGGATCGCTGCAAGCCACTCACCTTCTCCATGTGTGCCAAGGACCCTGGAGATGCCATGTCAACTGCCAAGTGCCACTGCTCTGGTGCACAGTGCTGTCTGGGCACCAATCATGTGGGCCCAGGAGGGAGGCTGCAGAATGAAGTCCCTTCCCTCAACCTGCTCAAAGCCTGGTCCTGCCTCCCGTGGTTGTGTGTGGGATGCCCCCGGGAGCCAGGTTCTACTGGTGGGTGTGACTCCCTGGAGGGCAGGAAGTGTGTCTGTCTTGTCCCATGATGTGTCTCCAGGTTCCAGAGCAGCCCCAGGCACAAAGCAAGGACTCAATAATTTTTCTGAAAAGATGCTGGATTTTCAGGCTCAGTTTCTCATCTGTGAAATGGGCGTGATACTCGAGCACTCAGGCTTATGAGAGCACAGAGCATGCAGCCTGAGTTTCAGATGGAGTTCTGCCTCTCCCGAGGCAGAAGCATCCCACGGAAAGAGACACAAGTGCCAGCTGGGAAGAGACAGAGGCAGCTGTCATGGACCACGCTCTGGCCCTAGCAGGGGCTGCAAAGTCCCCTGGGGCTTCTCCCGCTGCCCTGTCCCTCCTCCCAGGCCCAGAGCCATTCACCACCTCCTGCACATCTTACCTGTGTCACGGGCCCAAGGTTTCTCCGTGCGTCCTGAGGTGCTGAAAGGGTATCTCCTCTGCTCAGAGAGGCTTTGCTCATTTTCTTGCTGACAGGGACAATTAGTATTGTCAGAGGTTGCTGTCACTGGAGATTTCATTACAACAGTGTGAGAGGGTGACGCTGCTCAGAGATGATCACGAAGCCCAGGTTATCAGGTGCCCCATGCTGCCCCCCAGAGATGTGAGCAGAGGGAGGGCAGGCCGGAGACCTGGGGTCATGGGCCTGGCTTCTGGGGGCCTGGCCTTCTTCCTCTCATCCCCAGGCACTGGCCCTGGGCATCAGTGGCCCTGGACTCCAGGCTGGCAGGGTCTTCCCCACTGTGGGGCACCTGGCCTCGCCTTCTCCAGCTCATAGGGACCTTATAAAGGTGGCACAGTGGATCCATAGAGCCGCAGCTCCCTGGGCTCTTGGGACCCAGTGAGCACGCTTTGTCAGTCTCAACACCTGTCCTTGCTGTCATCGTGGCATTGTCAATATCCCCTACCAAGACAATATGCCAAGTGCTGCCCTGGTGGGAAAAATTGTAGAGGGAAAGTGAGAGGTTTGGACCCTGTCCCCTGTCTGCTGAAGGGGACCCAAGTGACCTTTGGCAAATCCGACCCTGCTGGACCTTGGGTGGCCACCTATGTGCTGGGGACGGGTGCCATTATGTGGCTGGAGGCCACCTGCCTGCTCTGCCCCTCACTGGCAGGGGGCCTGGGGCTAGTGACTCAAACACTTACGTGATGGGAGAATGGTGGTCCTCACCTTGACTTATGGTGACAACCTGTGGGCTGGTTTCATGCGCCATACTCAGCTCCTAGCAGGACCCAGAGAATGTCACAGATAGGACCAGCCATCCCACCTGCACGAGGAAGCAGGCAGGTGACTGTGGAGGGTGTCTGGGCAACTGCTATGCAGTCAGCCAAGGGGTGGGTGTTAAGTTCAGTGGTGTGTGTGTGTGTGTGTGTGTGTGTGTGTACACATGAAAGAGAGAGACACTCAGACTCAGGCCAGCATCCGCATGCCTCTCCCAGGCAGACCCCAGGTCCACATTGTGGGAGCCTGTGCCTGGGCAACCAGCAGGTAGATGTGTGAAAAGGGTGGCCCTCGGTGTCCCCCAGGGGCTGCAGTAGGAGCCAGCCACCATTTGTGTCACTTTCCAGCCTGCCATGGGGAATCAAAGGCTCTGACGGCCTGTTAGCACCCATTCTCTGGGGATCACTCAGACAGTTTCCACAGCACTCCATGACAATGGGCCGTAATTAAGGTGTCAGCATATCATTTACCCTTTCTGTGCAAAGCTGGAGACAGGCGGTGATCTTCACCTCTTCAATGAGATGTGCAGAGACAGTGGCAGGGTGGGAGGCACGGTGCACACAAGCTCCCCAACTCTTGCCTCCGGGACTCGGTCAGCCATTTCTCCCAGAAGCCTTTGCTGACTCAAAGGGGATGGGCACATCCAGAGGGCAATGGGTGACTCAGCAGCCCTGAGGGTCATTGCCATGGAAGTAGGCAGCAGAGGAGAGAGCCTGGGAGGGGTAGAGGGACAGAGAGGACCAAGGACGGGCAGACTCAGCTACAGCCAGTGTGCCCTGGAGCTCCTGGGACCACCAGAGCCCTTGTGAGGCTGTTGAGGTACAACTGAGAGGAAGACGTGGAGGAAAAGCGTGTGTTTCAGGCTTTGAACTATGTCTACCAAAAAGATACGTTGAAGCCCTAGTCCCCAGTACCTGTGACCATGACCTTATTTGGAAAGAGTTTTAATATATGAAATCACGTTAGGATGAAGTCATTAAGGTGGCCCCTACTCCGATATGACTGGTGTCCCTATAGGAAGAAGAGGCACAGATGCATGGGGGAAGGCTGTGGGTTGACAGATGGAAGGTGGTGAAGAAGCAGCTGTAAGCCAAGGAATGCGGGGGAGGACAGCCACCAGGAGAAGCCAGGAAGAGGGAAGGAGGGACTCCACGCCGGGGCTCAGAGGGAGTGTGGTCCAGCTGACACTTGACCAGGGCTTCTACCTTCCAGAACTCTGAGGGAATACACTTCCATTGCTTTAAACTCCCAGTTTGTGGTATCTTGTTATGCCAGCCTTGTTATGTATATATGTACATGTGTGTCTCTGTGTGTATGTGTGTGTGTGTGCATGTGTATGTAAGAAAGAGAAGAGAGGGCTGGAGATTTAGCTCCATGGTTCCGCCACCTGCCTTGCAAGTGCAAGGATCTGAGTTTGATCCCTGGCACCAAAAAAAAAGGAGAGAAAGAAAGAAAGAAAGAGAAGAGAGGGTAGATAAAGGAGGGAGAGAGAAAGAGGAAGAGAAAGAAAAAAATAGGAAGATGAAGGAAGAAAGGAATGAAGGAAGGAAAGGGAGGCAGACAGGAAGGAAGGAAGGGAGGGAGGGAAGGAGGGAGGGAAACTGGGCCTGGTATCTCAGCTTCAGCATAGTGCGGTCAAGCACACTTTGTGTGTTAAGAGTCTGTCAACACAGAAAGTAGCACTGCCATCCCCACCACAACCACCACCCCCTCCTCCGTCATAATAACCATCACCATCGCCTCCAGGCAGAGCAGCAAGAGAGGCCAGAAACCAAGCAGGCATGTTTGGAGGCAGGGAAAAGAGCAGAAGAGAAGGAAGATTTGAAGCAGACTTGAAGGAAGGCAAGAGTTGCAAAGAGGGAGGAATAGGATTGAGTGGTGCCCAGAGGGCCTGTGGGGTGGGGCTGACCTGTGTCCGGGGCTTGGGCAGAGCATCCTTGGGGGACAGAGAGCTGGGGTGGAGGAGTGAATGGGAGGTGGGAATGGAAGAAAGGTGCTGGGCTGGTGGCTGGCTGAACAGATAGAGGACAGTCTCGGCCAAGGAGCCCGGGGTGGGGCCAGTTTGGTCCCCACACAGGAGACAGCGGCAGCCCTACCTAGAGCAGGGCCGCAGGTGAGGGAATCTGGGGGCCTGGCGAGAAACCTCTGCACGCCGCTGGCCACAGCTCACCCTCGTTGCCACTGTATGAGTTTGCGAGGGCTTCAATGACAAAGAACCACAAACCAGGTGGTTTAAAACAACAGACATGTGTCCTCACAGCCTGGAGGCCGGAGTCTGCAAACAAGGTGTCCACAGGATTAGTACCTTCTGGGACTAATCAAAGCCACTGCACCTTTCTATGAGTTCCTGGCGCTTGCCACTAATACTTGGCATCTCTTAGCTGGTAGCTGTATCCCTCCAGTCTCTGTCTCTGTCGCCAAATGGCACTGTCCTCTCTGTGTCTACATTCACATCTCCTTTTTTACTGGGAGGGGGTTGTACTGGGAACTGAACCTAGGGCCTTCACAGTAAGCTACATTGGCAGGCTTTTAAAATTTTATTTTTTAATTTGGAGACAAGTTCTCACTAAGTCACTAAGTCACTACGTCACTACGTTGCCCAGACTGGACTCAAACTTATGATCTGCCTGCCTCAGCCTCCCACAGTGCTGGGATTACGATCACAGGTGAGTGCCACCACAGCTGGCTGCATTTTGTCTTTGAAGGACACTGGTCAGTGGGTTAGGGCCCACCCAACCTAGTATAACCTCTTCTTTCTTGATTACATTGGCAAAGATCCTATCTGAGTCCATTTGTGCTGCTGTAACACAATACTGCAGACTAAATAATTTATAAAGAACAGAACTTTATTCCCTATGGTTCCAGAGGCTGGGAAGTCTAAGGTTGAGACACTGTTGTTGGTGTCTGATGAAGGCAGTTCCCTGTGTCCGGGACGATGTGTCCTCACATGGAACGGGGGCAAAAACGCTCTCATGCTGGACGTGGTGGCTTACTCCTGCAATCCCAGCACTCTGGGAGGCTGAAGCAGGAGAATCACAAGTTTGAGTCTAGCCTGGGCAACTTAGTGGCTTAGAAAGATCTTGTCTTAGGGCTGGGGATTTAGCTCAGTGGTTCCGGTGCCTGCCTCACAAGCCCAAGGACCTGAATTCAATCCCGGGTACCAAAAAAAAAAAAAAGATCTTGTCTTGAAATAAAAAATAAAAACAGGCCTGGGGAGGTCAGTGTGCAGGTTTTGGGTTCACTTCCCCAGTAACATGGGGGGGGGGGGGAGAGAGAGAGAGGGAGGGAGGGAGGGAGGAGGAGGAGGAGAAGGAGAAGGAGAAGGAGAAGGAGAAGGAGAAGAAAGGGAAAGAAAAAAGAAAAGGAAGACCGCTCTCACGTGAGGGTGCTGACCCTATTCATGAGGCCAAAGTCCTTCTACCTCAGTCACCTCCCCAAGGCCACCTAACACTGTGACAGTGGGGACAGAGTCTCAGCACAACTTTGGAGGGGAGACCAGCCTTCAAACCACAGCAGACCCTATTTCCAAAATAGGTCCAGGCTTCAGTGTAACTTTTGGGGGGCACAGTTCTACCTCCTTCAGCTCCTGTCATACTGGCTTGTCATCCCTTTACTGGATGCATTTAATGAGCACCTGATTGTCCCCACAGCTGGCCTGGGCATGGGGCTCCTGTGCTCATGGAGCTTACCATCCGGGATCCCAACACCAGGCAGGAGTTTTGGGGAGTAGGGCTGGGGCTCAGGGAAGCAGGGGAGTGCCTGGGCCACGCTTTGGAGTGTTGAGCTCAGAGCTGAACTAGGGAAAGGGAGCAGGATGGGGGAGGGGCTGCCTTCAATGACGTGGATGAATCCACTGAGGAGCTGTGGCATCTGGAGCCCGTGTAAACGGAGCATAAATTAGCTCTAACAACCTCATCTGGAGCGCCACACTGCAGTCTGCTGTGGACCCTGGGTGGGCTTGGGGTGGGTGGAGGGTGGGAGGCGGTCTGTATGGGCCTTGAATCCCACTGCTAGTATCACTTTATCTCTAGAAGCTACTGAGATAAAAATGTGGGCCCAGGGTGCTGATCCAGGGATGCTTTCCCTTGATCATGAAAATAAGCTGCTAAGAGGTAGGTTCCAGGTAGGAACAGACTGGAAAGCGAAGGAGGGGCAGCCATCTCCTAGGGTGGAGGACCATGAGGACGGGACTGAGTGCCTTGGCAGCTGTTCAGGGGTCACAGGGGAGGGGTGCAGAGAGCTGAGTGGCCTCCACACCCTTCTCCATACTCCCAGTGGCAAGCTGGGAGTCCCAGAGTCAGCTGGGGTGGGCCAGCCCTTTACACCCATTGACCCATGTCACCTTGACTATGTCCTTGTGAGAGAGCTTGGATCATCCCCATTTTACAGACTGAGAAATTGAGGGGCTAAGACTGGACCACTCAGAGATCTCTGAGCCAGGACCTAAACCAAGTGCTTTGACTTCTTGTTCCATCATCTCACCCTGCACCTCTCAAAAGACTCGGGGTCAGAGTGTAGGAGCAATGGCTTTGTCTTCCCCTCTTGACCCAATCAGCAGCATCACCATCAACCGGAGTCACCCAGTATTAGGTGCCTACTGCATGTCAGACCAGCACCTTCACCTCTCCAGCCACTCACTCTTTTGTTCAACTTAACAGACCATTTCTTTTTTATTTTGGTACCAGGGATCGAACTTGGGACCTTGCCCTTGCGAGGCAGGCGGTGGCACCACTGAGCTGAATCCCCGGCCCAACAGACCATTTCTTAAGCACCTTCTATGTGCTAAGCCCCACACCAGGTACTGAGGACAGGACATGATTCCTTGACCCTAAGGTGCTCACTGTCTCATCAGGAGGAAGCATGGGGACAGCTGAACTAAGCATAGACTGTGGTGCATGACCTAAGAGACTGAGGCAACAGCACCAGGAGGCAGGTGTCCTGGATGAGGTGGCCTCTGGGACTTTGCTGGCAGTGCATGAGGATCATCTCTGTCTGGTTCATGCTGAAGCTCAGCTCCCAGCATAGTGCCAGGCACAGCATAGTGGCCCTCTACATGGTTGTTGAATGACTGTGCTTAAAAAATAGGCAGGTTCCCAACTGGCAGGTGTGGGGTGGGGACAGTCATCTAGCCTGAGGGCCCACAAGGGCTGAAGTGTTCAGAGAAACAGCCTTTTGGGAAACCTCAGCTGGGAAAATGAACACATCCCTAAAAAGCACAGATCTGAGGGCATCCTGGCTCCAACACAGAAACATTTGCCGGGCAAATCTTGGCAGATTTCTTATCCTCTCCAATTCTCTGCTTTCTCGTCTTCAAAACATAGACTCAAGTGATCCATACTAGCTTCATATTTTTTGGATGGTTTTCTTTTTACCTTTTAATTACAAAAATGTTTACATAACAAAGAAAATGAAAAGAATGTCTCATCATCTAACTGCAACAATGACCAATGTATTTTTATTGTCATTTGAAGATATTTAAAGTGACCATTAAGCCCAGACAAAGAGTGAAGAGATGGGAACAGCTCTGACCAAGTTGGGATGCGTGGCTGATGGAAACTCCACCTGACCAACCGCTGGGTTGTGGCACCTCCAGTGACAGCTGGAAGAAACTGGAGGCCACCATTATCCCTGATCTCAGAGATGTGATGGTGTGAAAAAGTGTGTCTCAAATTGATGACAGGTAGAGGCAGGGAAGCCAGGCTGTATTTTATTTGACAAGTGTGTGTAGTTAGCACCTAAGGGGAAGGATGGCCAAGATTTTCCTTGATCTGTTTTGTGAGTGTCTGGTTTTGTCACCAGCTACCATGGATTCTTAGTTGCTGATAAGATGGGAATCAGATGAGGGCTGGTTCTTCCCCCCAACCCCCCTCATACCAGGAATTGAACCCAGGACCTTGCACTTGCCAGGCAGGGATAACGCTACTGAGCTACATGACCAGCCCTGAGGGCTGGTTGTTGAAATTGCTGACCATCATCACTGTTGTCCATCTTCTCCATCAGGGTCTTCTAAATGAGAGGATCCACCAAGATGTTACTAATTGCCTGAGGGTTCTTGCTCACTTCAAATAAAAATCACAAATCGGCAAAGCCAATTTGTGTTAACAGCCCAGGGATTGGAATGCCAGCAGCCAGCAGCTCTTTTAGCTCTAGTGGCTCCCCTTGCAGCTGCTGGCAGGTCTCAGGAACTCTTCTGGCCATCAGAGTTGGCAGGTCAGATAATTCTCCATCATTCTCTGCTATAATGTTACCAACTCTGGCTACTGGCAGCTTTCAGTACCAGCAACCTTGGTGCTAGTAGCTCTTAGTGTACCCGTTCAGCATGCTCTACTAAGGTAGAAATCATGAATAGGCAAGAACACGTCATTGGGAAAGAAGCTTTATTAGTACTTATGCTGCAGTGTAAGGGAGAGCAGCACAAGGGCTGAATCTACTGAGAGTGCCCGAAGGTGGCTCATTTTCTGTTTGGTCTCGCATAGGGGAGGGGCTCCTCACCAGCCTGAATGAGGAGGGCTGCAGGGGCAGAATCAGTCCGAGAGGCTGCAGTGGAGTCATCTGGAGAAGATCAGGAGTGGAGCCCTCTGGAGAGAAACAGATCTTCTAGAGCAGTCGTGGGGCACCCGATGCAGCAGGGCTGGTTGCCAGGCCTTTGGGACAGCCATGGAAGAAGTAGAAGAAAGTAACTCCTAAGGGGTATGGGGCCCTTCTCTCCTGTCTTAGTTTCCATGATATCATGGTTGTTGTTTTTTTTAAAGCTTTTCTGCACAACCAGAATACAAGCAGAGAAGAAGCCCTGGCAGGGTTATTAAGATGGCATGTGATCCTCAGATGTAGACACTGGCCGCTGGGGTGGGGGTGGGGGTGGGGGTGAAGAGGAGGTGACTCTTGTGCGGAAATCTAAAGGATATGCAGAGAGAACGCTCCAAGTAGAGGATCAGTCCAAGGTGGCCTTTAGATTTGGGAACTGGGTGAAGATCAGTCAGGCTGGCATGAAAGGGGTGGGAGGAGAGGCAGGAAACAGGGCCAGGATGGCAAGGGAGACCACTCAGGGCCTTGGGGGCCATGTGAAAAGCACTGCCATCATCCTGAGCAGAGGACACCATGGATGGGCTTTTTACTGAAGACTGGTGTGGTGAGTGAGAATCATGGTCTCCTGAGGAGCTCCATTCCCTAATCCCCCAAACCTGTGAACATGTTACCTTGCCTGGCAGAAAGAGCACTGCCGATGTTATTCAACACTATCCTGTATAATCCGGATGGACTCTGTGTAATCACAAGAGTCCTTATAATAGGGAGGGAGCTGGGAAAGTCAGTGCCAGGGACAATGACAATGGAAGCAGAGGTCAGAGTGATTTAGGGCCAGGAGCCAAGGAATATGGGTGTCCTCTGGGAGCCGGAAACTGCAAGCAGCTTCCCAAGAGCCCCCAGAGGAATGAGCGTGCACCTTGATCTGAGCCCCAGAAAACCCGTATTGGACCTCTGACCTCCACCCCTGCTTCAAACCCACACAAAGCTGCGTCCTCTTCTGGGGCATCCTCACTGCATTCCATCTCCTAGGGGACCCTCTCAGGGCTCCAGTCACTGTCTCTGCTGGGCCCTCCCTGCTGTCCCCATAGTGCCAGCCCCACCTCAGGACCAGCACCTACCTCTGATCACCTTTTCGTCTTCAAGGTGCCGGGATGCAAATGGGAAATGGCGCCACAAAAAGCGGGTTTGTGGACTGAATGCTTTCAGGATCTTCAAGCTCTTTCTTCACATGGTGCCTGGGATGCCTGCAGGTGTGTGTGGGGCCCCAGAAGGCCCCTGGGGAGACACAGAGGGAACCCCCTTGTCCAGTCCTGGGAGCTGTGAGTGTTGTGGCAGAGCCCACTCAGCTTCTTGTCTCCTTCAGTCCAGGGAGGCAGCCACACCTGGCATTGCTGTTATGCCCATGTTACAGATTGGGCAACTGAGGCCTGTTTGTTGAGGAGGGTCATAACCTGCATGACTTGCCTAAGATCTTACCTTAGAGAAACCTGGACTCACACCCCATCCTCCTTATTCCTCACCATTTGGGGACCACGTTTGGCCATGGGCCACCGATAGGAGAGTCATCAGGGGAACTGCCTGCAAGGCAGAGTCCAGGGCCCTGCCCAGAACACTATCTCAGTGGGTCTGAGTTGGGGCAGGGACTCAGGCTTTGAGCTGGTTCCAAGCCAATGCTGATGTTCTCTGAAGAATGAGACCTGTAGTCCCTGTCTTGCTGCTTGTGAAGATACAGGAGGTGGGGTGGGGATTTAGCTCAGTGGGGCCACTGCCTGCCTCCCAAGCACAAGGTCCCAAGTTCCAACCCCCGTACCAAAAAAAAAAAAAAAAAATACAGGAGGTGGGGCTTGGCCAGAAGTTCTGAAATCCAGCCTGACCTAGAATCTGTTTCCTGACAGTGGCCCTGCTTGATGGGAACTTAGCCTTTAGCCTCTGCTTCTTTCTCCTCGGGGCTGCTGCCAGCGAGCACGGCTCTGCTGGTAAAGTCTTTATTGGGAATGTCGCCTAATGCATTCATATCAAACAATAGCGCCTCATACATCATTCCTGCCAAAGGCCACCTCCACTAGGACATGCACAGTCCATTACCCTGACGGGCGCAGGCTGTGCACAAAACAGATAACAGGCCGGGCTGCGCAGGGGCACGAGGGGTGGGGAGTCATCATGGGCCCTGACAACACCAAAGGGCCCAGGGTGGCTGCCACACTGTACAGTCAGAACATGGGATATCTGAGGTTCCCTCTTATGAAACAGTAGGTAGAATGTTGGTTGAGAGCCTGGCCCTGCATCCTCTTGAAAGTACCTCAACCTCTCTGAGCCTCTTATAAAAGGTTAAGAATACTTACAGACAGTCTCAGTGGCACACCTGTAATCTCAGGTCGCTGAAACAGGAGGATCGAAAGTTTGAAGCTACCCGGGGCAGCTTAGTGAGACCCAGTCTCAAAAAATAAAAAGGACTGAGATGTAGCTCAGTGGTAGAGTGACCCTGGGCTGGAATCCCAGTACCATAAAAAAAAAGTACTTAATTACATGGGCTGGGGGCTTAAGAAGAGGAGGCTGGTAAAGCGCCCGGCACACCTGGGTGACAGCTGTGACCACTGTTTACTCCAAGGACTTCTCAACAGTCTTCTTAGCTCCAGACTTATCCCCATGGAGGGATGATTCTCATGCGCTCCAGATGGTGGGTGCCCCAGAAATAGAGCCTAGGAGGAGGATTTGAGGGTTCAGGGTTTGCTTTGGAACGAAACTCAGGCCAATGGGAGATGGGGAATATGAGGCAGGGAAGAAAGCAGCCAATAAAGCAGGTGTTAGAAAGCCAGACTGTGAGGGCTGGGGATTTAGCCCAGTGGTTTCGCTGCCTGCTGCATGAGCTCAAGGACCAGAGTTCGATCCCCGGTACCAAAAAAAAAAAACAAAACAGAAAGCCAGACTGTCAATGCAGGTGCCGAGTGATGCAGAACTCTGAGGCACAGCAGGAACACACACTGCAAGGGGCACCTGAGTATTGACTACCATTGTGCATCCCTGTGGCATGAGGGAGGAAGGCACTGCTGAATGCTGAATTGTGTTTTCTCAAATTCGTAAGTGACAGTGTTTGGAGACAGAACCTTTTGAGGACTAATGTTATGGTTTGGATCTTAAATGTCCCCCACAATTCACGTGTTGAAGGCTTGGTCCCCAGCAGATGGTGCAATTGGAAGGTGGTGGAAACATTTGAAGCTGGGACCTGGTGCAAGGAAGTCAGGCCACTGGGGGTGTCCACTCAAAGCGGGTAGAGGGACCCTGATCCCTTCTCTCTCCCTTGCCACCTAGGTCCCATGACCACACACTCCTTGCTGCAGTGCTCTGCAGTGAGGGCCAAAACAGTGGGCCAAACCACTGTGGACTGAACCCTCTGAAACCATGAGCCCAAACAAATTTCTCCTTCTTTGAAGCGGCCTCAGGTAGTTTTTCATAGGGATGGAAAGCTGATTAACACTCCTAATAGTGGTGAAATGAGGTCACCAGAGTGGGCCCTACTATGACATGATGTTCTCCTAAGAAGAGATTAGGACACAGACACGCACAGGGGAAAGGCCAGGCCAGACACCAGAAGACAGCCACTCCAAGCCAAGGAGACATATTGAAACTGCCACACGTGCACCAACAGATGTGCCACATCATTCACCTCCTCCTCTTCCTCCTTCCTGACCATTCGCCTCCTTTCCTGGCCAAGAGTCACTCTCTGCTCTGAACCGGCCATCCTGAACAATCTCTTGATTTCCCAAGCTCCCCTACTTCCTTTCCATCTCAAGACCTTTGCTGTGCTGTTCCCCTGCCTGGAATGCTGTCACCCCAGATCTTCTGGGGCAGCTGCTTCTCCTCCTGGTCTTAGCTCCCTGGTCCTCTCTCCGCAGGGGTCCTTCCTGACTCATTCACCATTCTCCTTCACGTCAGCCTGTTTTATTCTCTGCT
This sequence comes from Heterocephalus glaber, assembly GCF_000247695.1. The sequence continues at coordinate 10,797,843 of NW_004624747.1, read as the reverse complement.
CTGCTCTGCTCTGCACTGGCCCTTCCTTATTTGGTAATGCAGTTTGTGATGGCAGGAACCTTGTCTGCCTTGCTTGCTACTGTGGCCTCTGTGGCCAGGATATGCATCCTTTAGCAGGGCTCGGCAGATTTTTGGTTAGTCCGCAGGAGTCCAGGAGTGTGACTACCAGACTCCCCCGGGGAAAGCCCTGCCTCCAAAGCACATGGTCAGCTCTTGAGAGTGTTTCAAAGCTCTTTGCATCTTGTCCTTCCCTTCAGCACAGAACAGGTGTCAAGCAAATGCTCAATAAATCACTAAAACGGAAGGGTGAGATGGGTAGGGACGTTGTCTTTATTCATCTACAGGCTTGGTGGGTTCCCCTGTGTTTCTCACCTGGGAAGTTCAAAGCTATGAATATGCTTTAAGCTTATGGGTCTCCCCATTGCAACTTCTGGCAGGAAGAAGTAACTGTTGGGTGCTAGAGAGGTAGGGAAGCAGATACCCCACAGTTTGGAATCAGGAAACATGAAAGGTGGTTGACCCGGACGAAGGGATGTAATAAGTCAGATTATTCCTGGGTCACCGAGGACCCCCATGAGGACCAGGGAGAGTCTACTGATGTCTCCAAAGGGAGCTGGTGACCTGGGTGCCCAAGTTAAGCATAGAAGGGAGATTTCAGTGCCTGCCTGCTCCAGGCCCACATTAGATGTGTTTTTATCACCAATTCATTGAATATTCAGCTCAGCTCTGCAAGGCATCCTGGATGGTGGGTCAAGCCTGTCTCCTGGTTCAAATCCCAGTCCTGCAACTTGCCGGCTCTGTGCCTTTGGACAAGTGTGTGCAGATCTCCAGGCCTCTGTCTACTTTGTGAAGTGAGATAACATTTGCTTCCTAAGATGACTGATACAGGGGCCAAATGTGAAACCTGGCGGCATGAGTTTGAAAGTAATAGAAGGGTCCCTGGAAGTTCGTGTTGGCTAAGCAAGGTCACTTTGATAACATCACACTAGGCTTGGTGCCACGTGTGATTGAGAACTTCGGACCTCATCTTTAATAATGTGGCAGGACTTCACTGTATACAAAGCATTTGTGCAGTGCTATGTAAGCAGCAACAGTTATTACTGCTAATCTGTTTGTTTGTTTGGGATTGAACCCAGGGCCTTCACACTGAGCTACATCCTCAACGCTTTTTTAATTTTAATTTTGATTCAGAGTCTTGCTAAGTAACCCAGGCTGGTCACAAATTTGCAATCCTCCTGCCTCAGCCTCCTAGCATGCTGGGATTATAGGCATGCACCACCACCCCTGGCTGCTAACCCCATTTTAAAGACGACAAGCTTTGTGCCAGAGCCAGCAGCTGGCAGAATCCTGAGGGCAGGAGAGGCGTGAGGACAGGGTGGGTCCAGACAGTAGCCCAGGTCCAGAAGGGCAGCAGCTTCATGACATGCTTCCATCCCAGCTGGGAGAAGGAAGACATGATGATGAATCAGACTTCAACAGCTCCTTGGTGGCTGGAGTGGGAGAGAGTCACACGGCCACTTCAGAGTCTCCACGAGGACAGACCTAGGGCAGCAGAGATGGACACTGGGCTGGGTTGGTGGAGACCAGAGAGCAGGGGCCTGCCAGGCTCTTAAGGATGTGATTAAAAGCTTCAGTAATGTTGTCTGACGGGGGTCTCATCCCCAGGGCTGGGCAAGAGGGGATCCCAAAGACCCCTGTGGCCCAGGGTTAGAGGCTGATGGGGTGGGGAGCGCCCCTCGGAGCTCCCAAGCAGCAAGTCCCGTGCTTCTAGGAGATGGTGCCATACATCACCCAACATGCCTTTCCGTGGGACCAGCCGGCTGACAGCAGCCATTTGTCTGAATGTCATTGGCAGTAAACTGGCTCAAGGGAGGGTGGCGAGCCAGGAGGAGGTGGGGGCTCCTTGGGAATTTCCCAGGGGCCAGGTCTGGGTGTGGGGCGCATACAGTGGGATGGGAAGGCAGTTACAGAAGATGGACCAGTGCTGGCCATGGAGCCCTCTTATTCTCTGGGGACACTGCAGGAGAAGGTGACAGAGATAGGAGAACTCGGGGCTACGCTAAGGGTCAGATGGAAGTGGGGCCAGGGGAGGGAGGAGAAGGCCATAACCCAGGTGGCATGGGCATGGAATGTGAACTTGGGAGCCATCTTCCTGGTTCTTGGTTCATTTAAAGGATGTTTATTTATCAGGAACACATTCTCCAAAGACAGCGTCCCTGCCAATGTGGATCAAATACTCATACAACCCAAAGTAAAAATTTTACTATTTGCTGTGTGACCTTAGGCTGGTGACCTACTCTCTCTGTGCCTCTGAGTCTTTGTCTGTAACATGAGGGTAATAATCACAGCTGCTCCATGGGGCTGTGGGAGAGCAGGGGAGCTGACGAACAGTGCCTGGCATGAAAAGTGCTCAATGAGTCTCTGCTAGCATTACTGTTGTCACAGAGGCTGTAGGGCATGGGAACCCTAAAAGGCAATAGCAGGGGAAGCCAGGGAAAACCTGAAGGCTGAGCAAAGCTTGCACGGAGGAGGGTGTAAAACCTTCCAGGGAATGCGGGAGCACCAGCAAAGGCCCTGGGGCAGGGAGGAAAGTACAAGATATATCTGGGAGCTAAAGAGCTAAAGGCATGTGGCCTTGGGCAAGCCCCCTGAGCTTCAGTTTCTTAATTGTTCAATGAGCATAACAGTGGGATCTCCCTTCTTTGAGGCTGTGGGGTTAAATGAGATGATGTGGATAGTTCCCAGCAGAGCCTGAGCACCCATTAGCACTGGCTTGTAGGACGGAGGGTTGGATCCCCAGTTCCAGCCTCAAAGAGGCCCTAGAAAGGACCCAAGGTGTTCATTTTACAGGTGGGGACAGTGAGGACTTCAGAGACCCACTGAAAAGGGAGGTGGCCACGCCAGGTGGCAGAAGTAAGGTGAAAGCAGAAGAGGTCTTGGGGGCTGGGGTTAAACCGACTCCACGAGTAAAACCTACCTATTGTGGGATTTGGTGTGATGGGTGCAGCTGCCAGGCCCTCAGTCTTCCCATCTGCAAAATGGGGTAATCACACCTACCCAGAAGGCATTTGAGGCTATGAGGGGACCAGACCTTCAGGGGCTGCAGGGGCCCCCAGGTGACATAAAGGAAATGAGAGAGCCAGGTGCAAACTATAAAAGCAGGGCAATGTGAACGCCATCTAAAGGGGTGGTCTCAGCCAGGTGTGATGGTGCTTACCTGTGATCCCAGCACTCTGGGAGGCTGAGGCAGGAGGATCACAAGGTCGAGCCCAGGCTGGGCAACTTAGTGGCTTAGCCAGACCTTGTCTCAAAATAAAAGTAAAAAATTAGGAAGAAAAAAACAAAAAAGAAAAATGCACAGCAGGGCCCACAGCAGCACCTAACAAGGAGCGCCCCAGAAAAGGTGACAGCTGTATCAGTGAGACACATCCTGGTCCTGATAAAGAGTTCGACTGTTCTTTGAGCCTGGTTCCTGGGAGGGGAGTCTAAATCTGGGATTTCCAGAGTTCACGATGAGTGTCTGCCATTCTCCAGCACCCTAGATCACACTCGAATGTATGCCAGGCGGTGCGATGACGTAGGATAGGGGCTGGTCATCAGGAAGATTGGCCTTTGAGCCCCTGAACCCAGAAAAAACATAGCAAAAATTGCTGGGCATGGTAGCACACGCCTGTAATCTCAGCACTCTAGGAGGCTGAGGCAGGAGGGTTGACATTTCAAGACCAGCTGCACAAGATCCTGTGTCAAAATATCAAAAGAGGAAGGGGGAGTGGGCATGCAGTTCCATGCATGGCTTTCATTCATTCCAGAGTGGCTTCATTCAGCAGCTCTGGGTACCACCTGGCAGTCCCACTGCTCAAGAGCAGTAAAAAGCCTGATTGTGCGTTAGAAATGAATTTGAGCTTTTTGCAAACACAAGGAGAGCTTGGAGTCTCTGCGGGGCTGCGGGACGCTCAGCAGGCACTCAGTACCTGAGGTCCCTCTCCCTTTGGGAGGCTGTCTGCCCCTCAGGAGCCTCCTCTCCTCTTCCTGTTTGGTGTCAGTCCTCCTAGAGCTGGTTGGGCCAGGGATTTAGCTTAGTGGTTCCGGCACCTGCCTTACAAGCACAAGGTCCTGAGTTCAATCCCCGGTACCCAAAAAACCAACCAAACAAAAACCTCCTCCTAGAGCTGGTTGGGGGCTGAGATGGAGCCCTGGAGCCCCTGGTTCAGGAAGGGAAAGACCCCATGCAGACCTCAGCCTCTCCCTGGCCTGCTCCTCCTGAGCCTGGAGACCACGACTACGAGCCTGCAGGTGGCTGCTGTGGAAGGAAGGCGCGTGTCACAGGCTTGTCACCACTGCTGCCGCCGCTCCCTCCTCCTGTCTGTCCATCAGGGAACCCGAGGAAGCAGGTGACACACCTCGCTGGGGATGGCACCTGCCTCGGGGGCGGCGGCTGTGACTCAGAGGCCAGATGGGCGAAGATGATGCCGGATACACCAGTGCCAGAGACTGGCAGAGAAGGAGTGATCCGAGGTCAGCCCAAGGTGACAGGATCCACGCTGGCTGACTTGTGATTGGCTATATCTTATGATAATTTTCTGCCTGACCAAGATCTGCAGCAGGGACCTGGGACCCTGGGCAGGAGAACATTTCCTGTCTTCCGTGTCCCCGGGACATGAATAGAGGATGGCTCTGCAGGCTTCTGACTGTGCTCCCATCCTGGTGCTGCCAATTACTGTGTGTCCTCAGGCAAGTCACTCAGCCTGTCTGAGCCTCCATTTCCTCATCTGTGAGGTACCAATGACTGTGTTGCCAAGCTCTGACTAGGAACTTGTATAAAATGACAAGTTCATAATGAGTCTTTTAAAGAAATGCGTCTGGTCTCACTTCAAAAAGACTTAGAAGTGACTTATAAAGCCAAAGCAGGGCAGATGAGGGGACCAGGAGCTCATGGTGGGGGAAGGTCTTTCACGTTTTCCAGCAGTGGGCTGCATGTGGGTTCAGAGTCTCCTGGCAGCCAAAGCAAAGAGAGAAATACGACCAGGATACGACTTCTAGAGCCCCAAGCTGAGAAACAGTCAGGGGAAGGGGCTTTTCTTAGAATGAGATGTGAGCAGTTTCCCATGTGAGTCCTCAAAAGTGAGCCCTATGGGAAGGTGTCAATTCTCTTTTGCTTTCCACCGCATAAGGTTGCCCCAGTCCTACAATCATGGCTCATGACATCATGGTTAGGAACCTGGGTCTGAAGATAAAACCAGTCTCCATCATTAGTCAGCCTTGGTCTAGAGACCTCCTCTCTCGGCCTTAGTTTCCCCTTCTCTAAAATGGGGAGGAGGGAGTTTAAGGATAACCACCTCTCGGAGTTGTCTTAAAAATCTGAGCTATCTTCTAGAAAGAATTTACTGTAGAGCCTAGTATGCAGTAAGTGCTCAATAAATGGCACTCAATAAGCAAGTGCTCAATAAGTGAACGAATATCACAGCGCAACAAAAGCATTTTCTCTCCCAGTCCATCCCTTCAGTGTTTCTCTGCAGCAGGCTTTCTCCTTAAACCAAATGGAAACCGTGCATGTGTTTTAATCAATTCCACGGTTTGTGGCAGCCAAAAAGCCCAGGTTAATGGAACAGAGCTGAATCCCCCGTGAGTTCGGAACCCTCCTTGAAAGCCCTTTGCTTTTTCCTGCTCTGCCACTGAGAAGTCACTGCCTCCACTGGGGAGGAGAAATTGAATAATTGACGCAATTTGAATAACACTAGGATTTGTAATGATATTAAATGTAAAGATAAAAAGGGGCGGAACCGTGCTGATAGCGGAAGGAAAAGTTGTTAATAGGCACTTATGGGCTGGTGCTGGGGGGGCACTGCTGGAAGCAGGAGCTGAAAAGGCATTTAAGATAGGAGGCTAGGGGTGGGGGGCAGGCTGGGGAACCTCCACCCGGGGAGGGGAAACCATATTCATAAATAAGATGCGGAAATTTCTCCCGACTCAGCAGTGCTAACAGTTAGAGTGGATAATTATTTAAATGCCAAATCATTCTGTTCATTAGAATCCCAAATCATATCTGAAGAAGCTGATTGCCCAGGGCAGGACTGAGGAGGGGGCAGGGAAGAGAGAGGGAGCTGGGGATGTGAGAAATCAGGGGAGGGGATCCCCAACCTGTGTGTATGTGGTGGGGCTGCAAGACAGGAAGTGGGGCTCCAAAGTCAGACAGAGCCTGCATCTGGTACTTTCTGGCTCTACCCATGTTACCTTCCCTCTCTAAGCCCCAGTTTACCCAGCTGAAAAATGGAGTAATGCAAGGATCTCTTCACAGAAGTGAGTCTTAGCTGCTGTTACAGATGCTCCTGGATTTGTGATGTGGCCACATCCCAGGTAAACCCATTGTTAGTTGAAAATAGAGTAAGTGAAAAACGTACTGAATACCCCTAACTTACTGACATTAACTCACTACCTTAGCCCTGCTCAGGACATCTACACCACTGTACAGTCTGATGGACTCACTTAACATGGAAACCTATTTTATAATACAGCGTTGAGCGTCTCGTGTAACTGACCACTGTCCTGAAAGTGAAGAACAGAATGGCCATGTGGGTGCACTTGAGTGCCATAAAATCATAAATCGGGCCGTGGGACAGATGCCTCCCTGCTTGTGGCCCAGGACCAACAATGGTCAAGGGAGGAGGTGGCCAGGCTGGGAGACCTGGGGAGGTGGGAGAGAAGTCTCCAGGGAGCCCCAAGTGGAGCTCCTTTCTCCCTCCCCTTCCTCCCGCTCCCCCTCACAGCCACGGGTGGGCGGGCACTGGGGTCAGAGGTAGAGGTTGGTTTCCAAGGAGCACAAGGTATTTGGCGAAGGCAGAGCCAGGAACCCCCTGCAATTCCCCGCAGGCCCTAACCCCAGCCTGATGTGGCTGCCCTGTGGGGTTCCTGGAGGTCTCCCTGGCAGTGCCTGCTAGGGAGTCACAGAGCTGGTCGATACAAATTGCATTATGCTAGGGACTCAGGGCTAGCTGGCGCCCCTCCCAAAATAGGTGACCAGCGTTCCCCCAGACACAAGCAAGTGGGTGCCCCTGGAGCCAGAGCACTGGCCAGGCCCAACTATGCCAGGAAACCCTCAAATGTGAAGCAACATGTGTATAAAGCTCTCAATGCAGCAATCAGCAGGGGAAGAAGACACAACTGCCTGGGCCCATCCAGTAGTCTTTTGGCCTCTTGTCTGTACCAGTTCCTGGACTAAGAAGCTTCTATCATTTAATTGTCCTAACAATCCCATGAACAGAGACTAAGGGCAAACTGAGGCTCAGCAGGGTGAGGTGATTAGCTCACGCAGTCCCCCAAAGCTATGGGACCAAGGTTCGAACCCAACTGCCTGTAACTTACGTCTCAGGTGATTCAGGGTTGCACCCAAGCTCCCCACACAGCCAGCAGCCCACCTTCATCATGGCTTGGGGGGGGGGTCCTGCTTGCAGATGAAACCTTGCAAGGCCCTGTGCTTGCAGAAGGTCACCATGGGACCCACAGTCAGCAGAGGTTGGGGCCAAGCCTGCACCCTAAGTAGTCATTGAAACATGAGCTCCATGAATATTTCAGCAGCCCAGGCACTGGGGCAGCTCCTGCAGCTGTGAGCAGGGCCTCTCCTTCCCCAGGGCCTTGTGGAGACAGCTGGGAAGCACTGGAACCCGCACCAGCTGCAGGATCTGGATTGGAGTCTGCCTGTGTTGCTGCGTGGCCTTGCTCAAGTCCCTTCCCTTCTCTGGTCCTTGATAGAGAGAGGTATCAATCCTCTCTGCCTCATGTAATGAGCAGGAGAATCCCAGAGCCTGGCATAAATGCTGAATAAATTCTTGATAGTGCTTTTCAAGAAGAGTTTCCTACAGAACCCACTGGAGAGACACTGGGGTGCTTGTAACAAACACACACTCCCTGGCACAGCAAAGCAGGTAGCGCTGGGCCCTGGTGACACCCCAAGATGTCACCACCAGTGCTCCTGTTTCCTGGTGAAGTGGGAGGAGCCCAGGCTTTGGGGTAGCAGCTGAGGCTTCAGGACATAAGTGGGAGCCGAACGGTCATTTCTTGGGGTGTCGGGCAGAATAGGTAGGATGTGGAGCAGGGCGCATAAGAGGTAGTCTACAAATGAGATTCCGCCTTCCACCACCCATGCCCCTACAGCAGGAGACAGAGCATCGGCTCCCCTAAAGAGGGGACAAAGGGGTATCCTGCCCCGAGGGAGCCTTGTCAGCAAGGCCCACTCCAAATCGATCTTTTCCCCCCATTTTTGCAGACAGCGTCAGCATCTCTTGGGATGGGCATAGAAAATGCCAGCGTCAGCACACTTCACCCCAGTCAGACGCCACTGCTCTTTATTAATTAACCGCCAGATGTTAGTTTTTGCATCTTTTATCGGAGGGGGCTTTGTCACTGGGACCCTGTATGTCAGACCATTAGGGAAAGGCAGGAAGGCATCCCTTGGGGGACCCTAAAGTTGGCAGAGAGCTGGGGGAGGGGAACACTGCCCCCAGCCCAGAGCACCTCCTGCCCTAGCTGTCCCCTGAGACTCCCTGGAGGGGTCTGGGGCAGCCATGTGGTCCTGTGAAGAAGGCCCATGCAGCGCTCCCCATGCTCCAGTTCCCTGGGGCCACCCTGCTCCCCGAAGCATGCAGTCTGCTAGAGACACAGCCTCAACCCAGTAAACCCAAATAAACAGCATATGACAAATTGGGATCTGTGTCACGGAGGAAACTGACAAGGTTCCAACAGAGGGCGAATAGCGGGCAGAGAACCTAATTTAGATGGAGCGGTTTGCCTGGGGAGGTGACATTTAAGTGAAGTCATGAAAAAGAAGTCAGGGGCAGAAGGTTCCAGGCAGAGGGCATGGCAAGGGCAAAGGCCCTGAGGCAGGAATAAGCTGGGCATGCTTAAGGAACTGAAAATGGATCTGCGAGGCTGGAGCATGTGAAAGGGGGCAGCCAGGAGGCTGGCGGAGCTGGGAGACCGAGACCAGGCCTTGTGCAGGCACGGGGAGGATTGTAGATTTCTTGCCTAGAAGGTACTGAGGAGCCACAGCAGGCTTCTGAGTGGGGGAGTGAGGTGCCAAAGGGATTTTTCACATTAAGAAAAGCCCTCTCTGTGCAGGGCAAGGAACAGCTTAGCTGTGAGATGCTCAGTCTGTCAGGGATGCTGAGATCCAAGCAATGGCTTGACAAGGACATAGCCTTTATGTGGCACTTATGCGATGCCAGGTAGTGCTGACATTCAAGAAAGGTTTAGGAGGCAGAAATGGCAGGTCTCGGTCCTCCTGCCGATGTGGGGGATGAGGAAGAGGGGAGGGCCCACTGGGGCTCCAATTCCTCTCTTCGGCAGCACCCGAGTCACTCAAGCTCCTGTTATTCTGCAGGACTGGAGTTATAGGTTGTCTTCATTTGACAGATGAGGAAACAGAGGCCCAGGAACATGTGACAGCATACTCAGCATCACACGGGAGGAGCAGCAGGTCCTGTGCTTGAACCAGGTCTGCCTGCCTCTGTCTACCCTACACACAGTCTCCCAAGCTGAGCCAGGCAGTTGATAGCAGCTCATCCTTCCGGCAGCTTCATCATGCCTACATGGTCCTCCCCTAGTCTGTCCTCCCCTGAGGAGTGGGCCAGTGGGACCAGTTCCAGGCTGCACCAGCCCACTGGGTCAGGGCACTTGATTTGTCTGGGGCACTGTGAATCCAGGAGCAGGTTTGGATAGAACCCGCATCGTTGGCCCAGGTTATTATCTTTTGCCTGATCCAAGTACCATCTGATAAGCAGGTGATCACTTCTCCCCACCCCAGTTCAGTTTCTGATTTGCATATAATAAATATCACCCCCAGGAAGCGCGTGTGCGCATGTGTTAGGGTGGGGGTGGGAAAACAGGGCTCATGTCTTATTTATGAGAAATACACAGGAGCACAAGCTGGCATAATCAACACATATTTCATCTGGCTTTTACTCCCCTTTTGACTCTAATCAGGCAGGGTCTGTGAGTGGCTGTGTGTGTGTGTGTGTGTGTGTGTGTGTGTGTGTAAGCTACAGGGGGTGCCTCTGCCCCTGGTCAGGGCTAATGGTTGGGACTACCTGAGGCTCTGGGCCTTGAGGGGTTCCCTAGTGGGTGCCTTAAGGGGTACTTTGGGAATCCTGGCTTAAGGTATGGGAAGAGAGCATTGTTCTTGCCAACAACTTAGCAGAGGCAAGAGTGTTAACACTGAGTAAGTCTGAGGCATCAAAAGTATGCAAAAACAATATGCATTGCTCAGTGTTAGCCACGGTTGTGTTTGTGGTGACATCATTTTTCACCAAGATAGGAAAGCAAAACATCACGCTGAGAATTAAAGTCATATGCTCATTCATGTCAGAGCCAAGACTTGAACTTGGGACTCTGACTCCAAAGCCCAGGTTGGTACCCCCTCATCAGCTGCCTTCCTGATGTGATGGGAAAGAAATCCAGGAGAAAGTATCAGTTTGATTGACCTCTGCCCTCCAGCTCCTGACCCATTGGTAGAGAAACTGAGACACTGGAAGGGAGAGGATTTCCACATTCCTGTACAAAACCACTGTGGAACTGGAATCCACATCAGGGCTTAACTCTGTGTGCATGCGTGTGTGTGTGTGTGTGTGTGTGTGTGTGTGTTTAAACAAAAACTTTTATTTCATTCATCATTTTGTGGGTTAGAAATTTAGGCAGGGAGAGTAATATATTGACTGGATCCCAAGGTGGAGTGGCTTGGATGACTAGAAATGTGGCCAGGGTTCCAGTCTGGCTTCCATGGGTTCCTTGGTTCTGAGTGTGTGTCAAAGGTAGGGGTGAGATTACTGGGGACTGAATCCAGGCCCTTTGAACTGAGCTACATCCCCAGTCTTTTTTTTTTTTACTGTGAGACAGCATCTTGCTAAGTCACTAAGTTGCCCGAGCTGGGCTTGCACTCCCCTGCTGCCTCAGCCTCCGAGAGTACTAGGATTGCCTGCACCATCAAGCCTGGCCAATACTTTGGTTATTTTCTGAGTCACCCATGCTGAGGCTGAACTGCCCAGGGTGGCTCTTTCACTCATGTGCCTGACACCTGGGCTCAAAAGGTGGGACAGCTGGAGCTGGACATGTCCCTCCTCCCACGAAGCCATGCCACTTCACTTGCTTTGGCTTCCTCACAACAGGGGCCTCAAAGGCATCAGACTTCTTGCCTGGTGGCAGAGTTCTACCAGAGACGACATTCCCAAATCTTGGGTGTGTTTTCTATGTTGGTGTGCTTGTTTGTTTTTATGCCTACACTATTTTTATGCAAACATAAATGATGGATGTGTGATGTAAAAATTCAAGCAATATGGAAAGTACAAAGATTAGTGCTAAAAAATTAATCAGTCAAAATTCCAGCCAAAAATTAACATTTGGTGAAGCTCAGTCAAGAATATTAAGAATCTTTCTTGGGGATGTAGCTTAGTAGTAGAGCACTTACCTAGTGTGCCTCACACCCTGGATTCCACCCTAGTACTGCAAAAAAAAAAAAAAGCCTTGACAAAATGTCAATGTAGGATGGACATACAGATGGATGGACGGACGGATGGAAGGATGGATGCATGAAAAACTTGGACTGTTGAGGATTCTTTTTTTTTTTTTTTGGTACCGGGGATCAAACTCTGGACCTTGCACTTGCGAGGCTGTTGAGGATTCTAAGAGTTAGAGAAAGGGGTAATTACAGTTCTGTGTATGTTGGAAGAGCCTACCCTTCTAGACCCTCTCTGCCATGTTCCACAACCAAGACCAGAGCTAGCCAGCTGTCAAGGGGATGATGAGGTTCCTGGGGACAGACCACCTCCTTCCAGTGACTTCTGTAAGAGGCTCAAGGACTGGGGCCCAGGGCTGGGGATTTAGCTCAGTGGTTCCACCACTTGCCCTGCAAGTGCAAGGTCCCGAGTTCGATCCCTAGTACCAAGAAAGAAAGAAAAAAGAAAGAACTGGGGCCCAGCACCTCATGGGGCTCAGACAGTTTGCTCTTAACCAGGCCTCCACATTAGTCCCCTGCCTGAGTCTTCCTAGAATCCAGATTCTCATCCCTCCCTGCCATTTAGTGACTTTCTCCACCCTCAAGGTGGGATCCAGATGATTACCACTACTTTCACCACCAGTGCTATCACCACAATTACTGCCATAATCTTTGCTATTACTGCTACCGATATTATTACCACGGCTACTACTGTTACTATCACCACTATTTCTATTATTGTTATCACTACTGTTACTACCGCCACTGTTACAACTATTGCTATTACTACCACATTACTATTATAGCGTTACTGTCATCTCATTACCAACACCACTATTACTACCCTGGCTACAACTATTACTACCACCTCTATTACGAACACCGTTACCACTACTACTATCACCACTATCACAACCACAATTATTACTCTCACTACCACTGTGGTTAGTATCACTATTATCACTGTTACTATCACCACCATTACTACTATAATTACTACTGTTATTATCATCACTATTATTAGCACTATTGCTACCTACACAATTACTAATACTATCATTATTGCTATTATCATTACTAGCATTATTGACACCTTTACCACCTCTTTACTGCTACTATTACTGCTATTACTACCACCATTGTTGCTGCTATTACTACCACCCTATCTATTACCACAATTACTGCTGCAGGACTACTGCTACTACCACCATTACTAAGATTAATACCACCACTATTGTTACTATTGCTACCATTACTATTAATGCTATTACTACCTTTTCCTGCCCCAAATGACAAGTCGTCTGGCCTGACTTTGACCAAGGCTACTTTCAGACCCAAGGGTCCCATGCTTGCAGACCCCCAGCTCCAGGGGCATGGCCAAGGAGCCCACAGCCGGCCCCCTGCATGCCCACCACACGGGCAGCATCAGACGCCAGGAGTTGGGCTCCTCTGTGTGCAATTGATTTTTCATAAGGCCCGTCGACAGACAAGGTGAACAGTTCACTTTTATGAATCCTTGTTAACGGTACGGCAAGAGATATTTCACTTTAAGTGCCCCCTTCCTGCTGAAAAAGGAAGAAAAATAACAGAAAATGTAAATTATCTCATCATGGGGAGATGATGAGGGCTCTGTGCTGCGCCTTCAGAGGAGAGAGTAGAGTGGGCTGATGGTAAGGAGGGAGGCTCTTGGGCCCTGCCTGCGGTTGGGGCTGGCCGGAGCCCTTCCCAAAGATGAGGTGGGTGGGAAAGCCCAGCCTGGCAGGGCGGGGCAGCAGGTGGTCACGGCCTGGAAGTTGGCTCTGTGCATCCAAATCGGCAGAGAAAGGGACAAGGACGCTTATGACAACCTTTAGAAAGTATGTAAGACACCAGGGTGGTGGCACATGCCTGTAACCCCAGCACTCTGGGAGGCTGAGGCAGGATGATCATGAGTCCAAGCCTAATCTGGGCAATTTAGTGACTTAGGAAAACCCTGTCTTAAAAATTAAAAAGGGCTGGAAATGTAGCTCAGTGGGAAGGCCCTGGTTTCAGGCCCCAGCACCAAGACACACACACACACACACACACACACACACACACAATATAAGACTAGAAACAACCTAAATAATTACCATCAGAGACTTGAGCTTGTCAGTATTCTGTGGCTGTAACAGATTCTGGTATAATCAACTGCTAGGGAAGGGTTTTGGCTCCTGATCCCTTGGTCCCATGGTTCAGTGGTTCAGTGACTTTAACACATCACAGCTGGGAGCACATGGCAGGAAGCTGCTCACCTTAAGGCAGGGAGGAAACAAAAAGAAAGGAAGAGTGGAAGAGACCGAGGTCCCAAATCTCCTTCAAGGGCACCTCTCTAATGACCTTAAACCTCCTGCTGGACCCCATCTCAAAGTTTCCACATGGCCTGGCAACCAAGGAGACCAAGCCTTCAACACATAGGCCTTAGGGGACTTGTGCAGACTACAGCAGGACTGATTAAGTGCAAACCGTAACACATCCATCAAGTGGAGTGGTAAGCAGCTTGGAAAAGAATGAGGTAGCCTGCATGAGCCAATAGAGAAGAATGTATGTGAGATATAAGAGGCAAACTGTAGGACCACTGAGCCTATACCACTTATGTTATAAAAAAAAAAAAAGCATACTTGTGCTTGATGTGTATTAAGATTAGGTGGACAAGGGCTGGGAATTTAGCTCAGTGGTTCCGCCGCCTGCCTCGCAACCAGAAGGTTCCGAGTTCGAGCCCCTGTACCAAAAAAAAAAAAAAGATTATGTGGACAAAATGACACAATCATCTCTTCTCAGTGGTGTATGCTGGGGAGTATGGCTGTGGAGTAGGGACAAGGATAGAACTTCATTTCATTGATTTTGTGCTAGTTTAATTTACGTTTCAGTTTACAGTAATAGTTTTATAATTTTAAAAGTTTAAATATTTTTAAACGTTAACTTAAAGAGGAAAACTTTAATGCTTTCCTTTGGCTCATCTCAATTGTTCAAAGATTTTACAACCAACAACTATTATGCCTAAAATATAAGTACTACAGAGACTTATTTTATTTTATTTTTTTTTATTTTTTATTTTTTGGTACAGGGGATCAAACTTGAGTCCTTGCACTTGTGAGGCAGGCAGCAACACCACTGAGCTAAATTCCTGGCCCCAGAGACTTATTTTAAACCAAAACATACTGGCTTTGGTGTCAGGAAGACCCGATCCTTCTTCCTCCTCTTCCCTTCACTAGCAGAGTGACATTAAGCAAGTCACTAAACTTCTCTGAGTACCAATTTCCTCTACAGCAAAGTTGGATATTAATATTATATACTGGGCAAGCATGCAGTGAATGGTAGCTTTTTCATGATAATTATTGTCAACCCCTCCAGGGAGCAGGCAATCCCTCCTATGTCACTCGAGTTGGTGAGTTAACACCCACACTGGTGACAGACTTCATGAAGCTACTTAAATCTTGTAGAGCAGTGGTCCAGGTTTTAGAAATGTAATTCAGTTAGAAATGAAATCGTAGGTAGGAACCCAGTATGTGTAAGAGCAACTGGAACACATTCCAAGCATTCGAAGTAAGACACTTAGACCCAGGGGATGTCTGCAGCCTTCTGCCTCTGCTGCTGCATCCTGTGTGTGTGTGTGTGTGTGTGTGTGTGTGTGTGTGTGTGTGTGTGTGTACACCTATCTTCCTTTGGGGGAATTGTCCCACCCCTACTGTCATTCTCCTCCTCTCCCCCAGAGGTTGCATGGACCAATGCCTAAGGAGTCCTCTGGCCACCAGGACAGGTTCAGAGGCCACACTGGGACCAGGAGGGATCAGTCCACCGTATGACTCCCATGAAGCTGTGCAGAGACAAGAGGGCCTTTCCTCTCTGTATTTAGGCCTGGCATGGGAGTAGGGAAGCCCAGAGCTGCCAGAGGCTGCCCAGGAGCCCAAGAATGAAGCCAGTCCTCTGAAAGGTGGGCCTGAGGGGCAGTGAGAACTTGGGCCTTGGTGACGCCTGTAGAAGCCCCTGAATCACATTGTGCCTGAAACCAGTGCCAGTCTGGAGTTCTTTGTTGCAGGACCCATTTATGCTTCAACTGTTTTGATTTTCTGTCAACCAAAGGAAACCTAAAGGAAAGCTAAATGATGTATTTATTCATAAAGCTGGTTAGGAAGCACAGTGAAGATGCTTTGACAGATATAAACATCTGAAATCAAAAGTTAGGGCTGACAGCCATTGTCTTGTATCAGCTCTACATCCAATTTATTCTGTATTTGGTTTTGATTACCCAGTATCAAGAAAATTCGGAGCTGGGTATGGTGGTGCACACCTATAATCTCAGCGCTCTGAGGGCCTGAGTCAGGAAGATCACAAGTCCAGTCTGGGTAACTTAGCAACTTGACAAGACTCTGTCTCAAAAGTAAAAAATTATGAAGGGCTGGGAGGCCGGGGATTTAGCTCAATGGCACAGCCCCTGCCTAGTCACCACAAGGTTGATCCCCAGTACAAAAAAATGGGGGAGGGGTTGGGAATGTATCTCAGTGCAAAGGCCCGAGGTTCAATCCTCAATATTACAAAAAAGAAGAGAAGAGAAAAGAGAAGAAAAATATCCTGATTCACAGGTAAGCATTTAGTATTGGACTTAAGTGTACAGAGTCCAGCACAAGACAGTCTGATTCAAAAACTCAGCAGCTGTGGAACCTGGGGCTGGTTGCTTGACCTCTCTGAGTCTCAATTTCCCAGCACCGATCTCTTTGGCAGGCTGGGAGAAGTAGCTCAGTCAAACCACAGTGAAATCTGAGGTGGTGCCAAGCACCTGGTTGGGTGACCTCTTTTTATTGTGCTGCCACCTTCCTGTTCCCCAGCACCTGCGTGCACCTCAGACTGACAGTGTCCCCAGGATAGAACTTCATGCACTGTGTGGGTGCATTGACAAATACCCTGATAGGAAGGCAAGGCTTGTGTTTGACTTGGGCTTTTGTGGTCGTGACCCAGAAAGGCAGGGCAGTCCTTGAGAGTTTTGGGGGAAGCGAGCAAGTCCCTTATGGGGATCCATAGAGTTGGCCTAGGCAGCTCTCTGGGCCTGAGTGCCATCACAGGATGCCAGCAGATGGAAGGGAGGGAGGGAGGGAAGGAAAGAGGGAGGAAAATCTTTACTGAGCTCTTAGGAGGATCCAGGCACCAGAACCCCTGAAGAATATCTCCCCCCATCCCCACAGGGGCTGCTAGGCTAGCAAATAAATCTTTATATTTCTCCTTTTAAATGCAAAGGCAGGTGAGGAGGATGTTATGCATTCTGGAAGAATAAAAAACAACACAAAAGCCATTTGCATTAGATCTGTGTGGAGCTCTTGACAAAGTCCCGGAAGAGATGAGGATTCCCCAATTCAATTCCAGGCCTCTGTGTTGCAGGGTGGTGAGGTCCCATGGAGGAACGAGTGGGCCCTGCATGTCCCACTGCTTCTTGGAAGGACAGTCTCCCCCACCTCCCCTCTTTCTCTCCTCTCTCACCCCTCTTTTTGTGTCTCTCTCCCAAGGCTCTCCTCCCTCTGCCAGCTCTCTGCTTCCCCATCTCCCCACCCCCATGAACCCTGTTGGTGCATTGCTTGAGAGGCAATTTATAAAGCAGATGTTTACTGCGAGGTTTTACATGAGCTTGGTGCCTCACCAAATGTTATAGTAATTGGAGGGTGTGTTTAATTACTGATCAATGTAAAGTTAGGATGAGACAGGCCTGGAAAATGCCTTTGGGCTAGACTTTTCTCTCTGCCTCTGAGAAAGCAAAGGCTCCTGGCCTTACAGCCTCAGCCTGTCCAAAGCCAAGGCCTGGGCAGTGGCAAGGACAAACAGCATGGGCTTTGAGTGGCCCACTGGCTTCTAGGAAATGGCTTTTCAAAGGACCAGTTTTTGCTCTGACAAATGCCTCATCTTGCCATCACATTATTGCTGACACCTACTTTATGCCAGGTGCAGCGCTGGGCATACAGGCCACAGAGATGAATGAATTTCTTCTGGTGCCTGAGCTAGGTAATTTACACCCATGATGGCTCAATCTAACAGAAGAGAGATCTGCTAGCTGGGGCTCCAAGTGCAGAAGTGACCTATTGTGACTGCCAAGGTTCAGTCACTAAAGACATTGCAATCTCCGTCTTGCTCTTGAAGATTGTTTTCTCCAGGGGAAGTCAGTTGCCATAGCATGAGGACACTCAAGTCACCCAAAGGAGAGATCCTCTTGGGGAAAAATGTGGAAGGAGTCCCTTGGGGATGCAACTTCCAGTCCCAGTGGAGCTTTCAGATGGCAGTGACCCAGGCCAGCCTCTCGACTGCACCCTCCTGCAGCACCAAGCCAGAGCCACCTAGGCAAGCCACTCCCAGGCCCCTGGCCAACAGTAACACTGAGATACTAAATGCAGGTGGTGTCGAGACACAAAGTTTTAGGGTAATACATAACCAGCAAACCTCCACAGAAAAGAAGGAAACAGCAGGAAGCCTGATAAATAGGAAACCCAAACAAATGTGGAAAGAAAGTCCAGCCACATAATTTACAATATATGTATATGATAGGTAGATAGGGTGATTCAGATATGGAGAGAGGTTTTTGTTATGTTGAGGATATTTTATATATATTATAATCACAATAAATGTAAATGAGTCAAATTCATCAAAGAAAAGAACAAAATATTATTTCATTAATTTCTTGCAATAACACCATGGATATAGGCATTATTATACCCACTTTACAGTTGGAGAAGTTGGGTCTTGGAATGGGGAAGACACCTGCCTAAGGTGTACTAACTCGAGTGATAAGGTTGGGATTCAAACCCAAGCCCTTCTTACCACAAAGCCCAAAGACTCTAATACTTATACTGTATTGTTATTTCTTTTGGACAGAAGAGGAAACTGACACTCAGATAGGGTAAGTGACCTACTCAGGGTCACACAGCAAGTGACTTTAAAGCTGGGACAAGAACCAGGCATCTGACTCATTGTCTGGTGCACCTCCCTCCACGATCTTTGAAGCTCTGCTGTCAAGGTATAGGATTTAAGGGATCTTCTGTCCTCCTGGCTGTGTGAGACAGCTGAGACCCTTGCCCATGGCCAGAGAGACCCTGCAGGATCAGGTGGTAGGGCCTCCTCAGGAGAGGGCATCAGCACAAAGCAATATGCAGGGGTGGCTCAATGCATTGAGCTGAACTCCAGTAATTACATCAAGGCCGGCAGCATAATTTGTATCTGGGTGATGAATGCCTGTGTTTTTGGGCCTGATTGCCCTATTTACATTTGGGATTTGCTGATCTATTATTAATGCCTCCTGGAGGCAGGGTGATGGGTATGTGCAGCTGGAAAGCCCCGTTTTCCCCATCCAGGCAACAGGAGCTCTTAGGCCCTGGCTACCCAAAGACCCACCCTGCTCCCTCCTTGTATGACCCTGACCTTCACAGGGCTCTCAGACCACTGGCAGTGAGGCTGAGCTGGGATGTGATTTTTTTTTTTTTTGGTACTAAGGATAGAATTCGAGACTTTGCACTTGCAAGGCAGGCGCCAGAACCACTGAGCCAAATCCCTGGCTCTGGGATGCGATTTTCCAACCTCTCATACACCTGTACACACACTCAAATGGACATATGTGCAGGCACAGCAGCTGCACGCACACACACATTCACACATATATACACAGCCACATCCCTTGTGTACACACAGCCACCTTCACATGGATATGCATATACAGGAAGTGACTATCATGTGTGGGCAAATACATGTACATGGACACTCATGCACACACACATGTACACATATGTAACAGGTGTGCACACACCATCACATATTTCTACCACGCTGGGATACCCAAGGTCTCCTGAGTGGTAATGGTTGGGTCTGTGAACCATGGGCCCAGACAGCATCTCTGAACCCTGCCACTTACCAGCTGTGCGACCTTGCTCAGGTTACTTTACCTTTCTGTGCTGTTTTCCCACATGTAAGGGGGGCATGGTAACCATAATATAGCACAGGATTGTTTCAAGGATTAGATGAGTTCATGGAACCCACTTGCCTGGTGCACCACAAGCATTAGATGTATATTGTTATGTAGTTATTATTACTGTTTATGTGCCTGAAGCAGAGTAGGCTCTGAGTCATTTTTTCAGTAAACATACTCTTCCACAGCTATGTATTCCTGACACACACAAATGCACACACATGCATGCACACATAAAAACACAGAGTCCTCCTGCCCCTCCCTCCCTCCCCCAAGCCTGCTTCCGCCCCCTCCTGAGCCAGCATGTCAAGGAACAAGCTCTGCAGCTCTTCTCCCTGACCCCCATCCTGACTGCCCACGCTTCCACGTCCACCTGGAGGCTGCAGGCAGGAAGGAAGTGTGCAAAGGGCACTGGATCTGGAGTCCCCAGGCTGAGAACCAGAACTTGGCTCTGCCACCTGCTGGCAGACTGACCTGGCAGGGATGAGGGACTACACGAACCACACCAGCAGTGGGTGGCAAGTGGCAGAGTTATGGGCAGTGGAAGGGTCAGTGTCATCGTCCCCTGGCCAGAATGGGGGCTGCTTGTGGAGGGAAGAACTGCCCTGTCATGCAAATGAGCATGCAAATTAAGTTAATTTCTGAAGATCTGGGAAGCCAGGATCTCCCAAGGCTGAAAGGTTTCCTTTTCCAACAAGCTATTTGTTTAAAGGTGCCCAGGCAAAACAGCACTGGACGCGTAGTCGGGAGATATGTTCCATGAAGGATGCACACAGGTATGGCACGTTGCACACATGCACACAACAGCACATGCATGGGCACCAACATTCATACTAGCATGGAAATGCATGCACCAATTTGCAGACTCCCATAGTGCAGGCACATGGGATGGTGCCATGTGGCTTTGCCCAAGTCTCTGTACCTCTCTGAGCCTCTGTTTTTTTCCTTTTCAAAATGCAGTGAGCCACACCTGGCCCATATTTGGTTGAGGTGGGACTGACTGAGACAATGGATGGCAAGCTATGCCCTCGGTGCCTTATATACAATAAGCACTCAATACATGATAGCAGCTATGCCCTGAGCTTCTTCAGTGGTGACAATCCAGGGTGGAAGAGGTACTCTTTGAGATTGCTGCCCGATCCAAGGCCCTGTGGCTCTATGATTTTCCTCCATCAGCCTCAGATTCAGTCAGCCATTCGGACTGGAGGGCCCTTTAGAGGTTCCAGAAATCAGCCCCCAGGTGGTGATTCGGCTATTCTTGGCCTGTGCTGGACCCTCTGGCCTGTGGTAACTGTGAATGCAGGCCTGGGGACAGATGAGGAAAGCTAGGCCCAGGGTGCTGCATGAGTCACCCTGACCAGCCCCAAGCAGGAGTAGGCTGACAGTGGAACCCAGGCCCTGGTGACTCCAGGCTGAGCCCCTGCAGCCAGCACTGTCTATGGGCTTCTCTGCTCAGAGCAGAAACACAGCATTGTGGCCCAGGCTTTGTTCCTCTACTTCCACATGTGATCCATCTCAGGGTCACCAGGCCCCTAAGCAGTGCCTCCCCACCCCCAGAAAATTAAATCAAATGAAATTGTATGTGAAAACCCCAAGTAAGAGGAGGCACTTCCCTGCCTTGAGTACGTACTTAGCATTTCCTGTCTGTTTTTAGCTCATTTCATCTTCCTAAGCAGGAAGCTGAGACAAAACTCAGGCTTAAGGTCATATGCGCAAAAGTAGCAGTCAAGATTGAACCTGAGCCATTTTGTCAAGATCTCCTGACCTTAGCTTTTCTTAACAGGGTCTTAACTATGTAGCTCAGGCTGACCTCAAACTCCCACTGATCCTCCTGTCTCAGCCTCCTAAGTGCTGGGATTATAGGCATGGGCCACCATGCCTGGCTAGATCCTCTGTTCTTACCTTTTAAACTCCAGTGCTTCCACAGTGAAGCAAAGCAGAGAAAAATGGGTTTGTAAACTGCACGGGGGCAGGCCACCTGGGATCAGAGGCCCCACAGCTTCTGGGGACAGTGGGAAGAGGCACATGGCCAGTGGATACCTCAGCAAGAATCTCCTGCTGCACCCTCAAGAAAAGGCCTGGGTTTCCCCATGGTCCCTGGGAAGGTCAGGCAACGAGCACATTAAATAGGGCCATAAATTTGTCATGAAGCACTGGAAATGAACGGGGCTTATCATTTATGGATGGAATAATTAAGCCACTGCGCTCGGTGGGTTCATAGAGGCATGCGCTGCCAGCAGCTAAGCTAGGGACAGACAGATCTGGAACCTTCACTGTCACCTCCCAACCTCAGCATCTTACACCTGCCCCTGCTGTGTGGAGATTCCACCAGCCGCTCAGGCAGCTGCCTATG
Source organism: Heterocephalus glaber (assembly GCF_000247695.1). The sequence goes on along the minus strand of NW_004624747.1, from coordinate 10,776,057 downwards.
CGGGTCAAGGAAACTGCCCCGCCCTTGTGATGTCATAAAAGCCTTGGCCAATCCCGGGAGAGTTCTCTGAAGCTCCGCCCATAGAGGTTGTGACCATTCCTTAGCTTTAATGGGCCTAGCTTCTTGGGATAAGCAAGGACAGTGATGTGACAGAAAGTGGGAGGGATTTGGTCTGACCTGGATTCGAGTTTTAATTCTCCTATGCTCCAGCTGTGTGTTTCTGGAGTACATATTTCACCTTTCTGAGCCTTGGTTTTTCTTCTGTCAAAAATGGGCAAAGTAGGGCGGGGGATTTAGCTCAGTGGCACTGTGCCTGTTTTGCAAGCGCAAGGTCCTGAGTTTGATCCCCGGTACACCCCCCAACAAAAGGGCAAAGTAATGTTTTATGGGATCAAATTAAATAATTGCTATAAAGCACCTAGTGAGGGTGTAATATGTAGTAAGTACTCCATAAATCCAATATTTCATTTCTTTCTCCCGACAGAATGGTCAGGCAGGTGAGACTGGAAGGCTCAGAGGGACCATGGGATTTAACAAAAGATGCACAGCAAGCGCTACCTACCTCCTTCTTTCCCTTAGGGTTCCCTGTCATCTGCTACTCTTGGGACTGCTCCGCTCATTCCCCAACAGAAGGCTGAGGCCCCCGTCTCCACCCTGTCTCTAGCTACCCTGTAAAAGTGACTGTCACTGTGAACGTTCCTTGAGCTCTTTCCGGGCACCCGCCTGGTGCTCAGAGTTAGGGTTTCATTTTATTCTTCATCCTTGGAAGAAAGCAACATAATTATTCTTCCCGTTTTAAAGGTGAGGAAACAGGTTCATGATTAGCCAAGAAGCGGAATTTACATGGGATTCCCTGGGTTTCAGCAGTGCCGGCCTTGGAGGGGGGATGGCAGATCGGAAATTATTTGGGGTCTGCTGCTAGCTGGTCTCAGAATTTCAGCTTCGATATTTCATATCCTTGAATGGGTTCAAGGCCTCAGTTTTAGAGATGGGAAGACTGAGCCTCGGAGCTTCCCACCAGTTCCCCAGGGTCGGTCTCAGCGGTGGTGGACACCAAGCCGATAGAATCAGGGAGGCCCCTTCACCTGTCTTGGGGAAAGATCTGGACCCTCCTCGCCTTCTGGCCCCACCCACCTCCATCACTATGGCAACCACGCAGGTGAGCCTCATCGCTGCTAATCCTCTAATTACCAGCCACCTCTTCAATCGGCTGTAATTACTTTGGGGACACAGTTAACCTCTCATTAGGAACGCACGGCCGCTTTCTCCAAAAGCGCAGCAGTGACATGCCTAGTAATTTACCGCCCCGGCTCACGGGGCCGCATTGTGTTTAACTCGGGCACCATCACATCCCTGTCATTACTCCAGCCTGGTTGTCATGACGATTAATCATTCAATCCCTCATCAGCAACTTTTGCCAAATGTCACCCTGCTCTTGATCAAAATCCATCCTGCAGCCCAACACCGGGGGACTAATGACTTGGAAACAGGCTTCCCCCGGTCCTGAAAGCTTTTCCCCAGGACTTGTTTTCAGCCACCTCCAAGAAGGAAGAGGAGGAGCTGAGCTCTGTGGGGTGCTGGGGTGATGGTAGCAGAAAAATTGACATGTATTAAATGTCCACTCTGTTCTAGGCACCTGAGGGATGTAGATTTATTTGACTCTGATGACAACCCACTTCCTGGAAAGGGAAACTCAGAAGACTCAGAGAAAGCATGTGTTTCACCACCAAGGAAGTACAGAGAGAGACTTTCTTTGACCTGTCTGGCTGCAGAGCTGGCCTCTTTCTATGAGACCTAGAAAACATTAAGCATCACCAAATGGCAAGAACCTTGGATGCCAGCATTTGGGCAGTGTTGCAGGAATTAGCTGGCCCATTAAATTCAGGGCAAGAAGCATTCAGAGCCCAACCTGGGCACTGGATGATAAGAAGCCCAATCCAGGTGAGCAGCTAGCTGTTATTAACACCTAAGCACCAAACAACATGGCAGCAACATCTGGCAGACAGTAGCCTTGAAGCCCAGATGGGGAAACAGGCTGGAATATGCTGGCAGAAGATCCTTAGTGATCTAGATTGAGATTCTTGACCTAGGCTCCTTGGAGCTTCTCAGTGGACTTCAGTGACCTGAGAGTCCCCTGAAAATGCAGAAAACATTTTGATTGGATGTGAATTACTACTCTAGTACATTTCTCTCCCCTTCCCCCACATCCCTACTTTACAGTCAGGGAAACAGGGACCCAGAGGGGACCCATGTCTTGCCCAAAGTTCTATAGCAATTCAGAGTGAGAACCACAGGTTCAAGCAGGGGCAAATTCTTCCTCAGGTGCTGAGGACAGCCAAGTAGGGTGGGGCAGGCTGTTCAGTGCACAACCCCAGGGGACATCCTAAGGACAACGGTGTGCATGGCAGCCTCCCAAGCCCAGGTCCTGCTAGATTAAGGGAGGCATTCTGTTGTCCTTCCAGCCCCCCTAGTCCCCTGCCTCCTAGGGAAACCCAGCCTCCCACCCTGCTGAAAGGAATCTTTCCTAGGCTCCTCCCAGGGAATGTTCCTGCTGGCTGGGCCGCCAGCATGTGTGAGACATAATTACAGCACGTTGTAAATGGCATTAACAGACTGTCACAGCAGCCACATGGTATTAGCAAACGGCTCTGTCTTCATCATGCAGTTCCCACAGCCCCCAGGCTGGAGCGCTTCCCAAGGGGTCTTCTTCCAGGTCTAGGTGGTGGAAGTCTCTTGGTTGATTGGGCGGAGTGGGGGGGGGGACGACACCTTAATGTGATTCAACTCACAGAGGCCTGGAGATTCCCCAAAGCTTTCTCAGGTCCCTGAGAAAAGTTGAGTAGAGAGTTAGGAAATCTGATTTGTAAGCCTGGTTCAGCCCAAACTTCACATAGGGGAAGAATGAACCCTTTATCAGGCTGCAATTTATGTGCAGGTACAGAGAAACGTCATCCTGCTTAAACCTCTGAACCACACTCTGCTTTTCTGGGGCCCAGTGGGGAAAGTGACTTACCCAAGTCCCTTCAGCTCCTCAGTGGCAGCTGTAAGATTCAAGCTCTTATGTTCCCAGACCCTGGGCTTTTCCGTATATAATGTTGCCTGGTGGTAAAATTCTTTTGATCAGTTTTCTGCCAATAGATACTATAGCCTTGAAGGTAATTCCCTAAAGCTACCAGCCCCCTAGAAATTTACCAGCCCCTGAGCTCTATTAATTGGGGCTTCCGTGGGAATCACATGGTAACAATATAATAATAATACAGATGCTAACAAATATTGTGTGTTTCCATACAGTTTCTCTTATGATTCATGTAACAAACCCAAAAGGGAAAAGGCATAATAAATCTCTCCTATGTGAGGTAGCTGATAACTAAGGCCCAGAGGGGGAGAGGAACTAGCCCAGGCTTCCCAGCAAACCAGGTGGAGCCAAGATGAACTCCCTCTGCCTCCTAATTCCCATACCTGGTTCTCTTCCACAGCCACTGTGAAAGGTGGCCTTAGGCCTGTGACCTGAGACTGAGCAGGGAGGAATTCACTCTTCCGATGCTTCCTGCCCTCCCACCTGCCCAGTGATTTATGCTTTATCCAAGAGGCTTCCCGCTGCAGGCAGCAGGATGGGCTGCCTCCGGCTGGTAAGCAAATCCCCTGCTGAGCAGGTCATATTTTATCCGGGCCACCACCTGTCAGCTCATTTGCTTACAGTACAGGTGCTTCATCAGGGAGGAATTAGCGATTACTTAGGCCATAGACCCAGGCAGACAGAGAGCAAGCCCGGGCGGGGAGCCAGGAGCCTGTCCCTGAGCTCTCCAGCCCCTCCCAGTCTCCGTAGGCTGCTCTGGAACCAAAAGTAGGAGTCAAGGAGAGAAGGAGGGACCACCCTGCACCAGGGGAAACTGATCCCCATTCCCAACTCCATCCAAATTCTTCCCACTCTCCAAAGTTTGGTGCTGAGATCCCTGTTCTCTTCAGCCTTCTGAGATCTTCCATGTACTCTCGGAAGAGTAATAATACAGTAAATCAAACAGTCCCAGAGCATTCTAGAGCCTAGTACTTTATACATGTTGCCTCACCTAATCCAAATCAACAAATAGCAGGCATTTTAAATCCTCATTTTAGCAGGGCATGGTGGCACATGCCTATAAACCCAGCTACTTGGAAGGCTGGGGTAGGAGGATCTCGAGTTCAAAGTAAGCTTGGGCAACTTATCGAGACTTTGTCTCAAAATAAAAAATCAAAAGGGCTAGAGATATAGCTCAGAGGTAGCTCACATGCAAGGCCCTGGGTTCAATCTCCAGTATGGCAAAAAAAAAAAATCCCCTTTTTTTCATACACGGGAACTGAAGCGAAGGATCATGGAGCCACCTGTCCAAGGTCAGGTAGTAGGAAAGGTATGGACCCCAGGCCTCTCTGATTTCACATCTTTCCTCCAAGCCAGGACACACTGGTCCTCTGGGCTCTTCTCCAAGCTACATTCTTTGCTTTTCCAAAACTTTGTTTACTTATTTATCTACTTTACTTATTTTCAAACTAATGTTTAAATTTCAAATTTACAGAAAACTTACTTTAGATCTGCAGAAAAATTATGTAGATAGTAAGACAGCTCCCAAACTGACAACTCTGTGCTCAGTGTCCCCTATTATTAACCGCTTGTATCAACTTGGTACTTTTGTCACAATGAATTAGCCCATATTAATACTTCGTGTGTGTGTGTGTGTGTGTGTGTGTGTGTGTGTGTGTGTGTGTGTGGTACTGAGAATCCAAGGCCTTCGCACTGAGATACATCCCCAGTCCTTTCTTTTTTTGAGACAAGATCTTGCTAAGTCACTAAATTATCCAGGCTCATCCTGAACGTGTGATTCTCCTGCCTCAGCCTCCCAAGTGCTGGGATTACAGGTGTGGGCCACCACAACTGGTGGTACATGCTTATTGAGTAGACCCAACACAGTACTCAGATAGCCTTAGTTTTGTACTCAGATAGCCTTAGTTTTCTTTTTTCTATTCCAGGATCCCATCCGGGTACCACATCAGCTTTCATCCTCATTTCTTAGACCCCCCTCTGTGGGGAGTGTTCTCAAATGGTCCTTGTTTGGATGACCTTGTTGGCTCTGCAGAGCATGGACGGGCAGTATGCAGCAGGTGCACAGCTGGATTGGTCTGATGTTTTTCTGAAGTTAGAGGGGGGAATCTCTTTGAAGAGGATGAGCCCAGAGGTAAAGCACTGCTCCCACCACGTCTCATCAAAGTCCACACAGCCTGTGTCACCTCTCGCTGCTGACTTGAACCTTTGTTGTGCAGTGGACAGGACAGCATCTGTCAGGCTTCTCTACTGGGAGGTGACTCTGCTTCTCTCCCTTCAAGCTTCCCTCTTTTGGAAGAAGTCACTGCACACATCCCAAACTTTCGGGGTTGGAATTCACTCCCCCTCCTTGAGGACAGAGGATCTACATGAATTATACAGAATTATTCTGCACAGGAGAATGTTCTCTTCTTTGTCCATTGATTCCGTCATCTCTTTGTATCAGGATGGACCCATGGATTTTTGTTTTATACTTTGAGACATAATCCAGCACCACTCTGTGCTTTTTAAAATGATGCTTGATTCTTTCTTCCTTGGTTTATCAGCATATCCCAAAAATCTGTTCGGAAGCAATCTCATTCCATGGGGTTTTACCAGGCAATCCTCTTAAAATAGTTTTCAGAGGCAAGTCATTTGAGGTCACAGTGGTGAAGAGAACCTGACTGCAGGACTTGTCAGTTCTTTTAATGTGCTGATAATGTGAGGAGTGAGTCATTCAGAGGAGGACCTTACTGGCAACATTTCCCACATTTCTTTTCTTTGGTACCCTGGTCTGGTGGAGGGACACACATGAGAAAATTATCTAACCATATCTCCCCTTTCCCTGGGAATCAGAAATTCTTAAAAGCAAAGATTATGGGCCAGCATTGTAGCTCAGTGATGCAGTGCTTACATAGTATGTGTGAGGCCCTGGGTCCTGGGTTCAATACTTAGTACTGAAAAAAAAGCAAAGATTATGTTTTATGCTTTTCCTTTCTTCCTCTCTATCAATTAGTACCGAGAAGGTGCTAAGGAAAAGTAGTTGGATAGGTGATAGGTGGAGGGTGGATGGCTGAGTTGGGTGAGTAAAGGATGAATCCATGGATGGATAGATGGATGGATAACTGGATAGCTAAATAAATGGACAGATAGATAAATAGAAGGATCTGTGGTTTATAGATGGATGAATAAATGAGAGGAATAGTAAGTGGATAGTTGAATGGTGAGTTGGTAAGTGGATGGATGGATGGATGGATGGATTTTGGGTTGGTAGATGGGCGGGTGGGTTGGTGGATGAATGGATAAGTGGGCTGATAGGTAGAGGGATGGGAAAGTAGATGGGTTGATCGTGAGTGCACAAGTAAGTGGGTGGGTGAATAGGTTGGTGGGTGAATAGATGGGTAGATATTGACTTCTCATTTTGATGGTTCCCTTTCTGGTACTAAGATATCACCCTCAGTTACCCACAACCTCCCAGAGTATGGGCCTGAGGTCATTATTCAGTGATTGCAGGAAGCAGTGAAGGCAGAGACCACTTATACCCTGACTCTACACCAGTTACTTTCCATGCTCTTCCATCCTTACATGAAGTAGGTTGTATTTTTTCTCACTGTTATTTGAGGAAAGAAACTAAGGCTCAGACAAGTCAAGAAACTTAAAGTCTCTTAGGAGGAAAAAGTGATGATGCTGGAATTGGAACTGAGGTCTAAGTCTCTTGACTTCCTAGATTTCCCACAATGGCCCTGGGCCTGCAGCCGCTGCCCATTTCCAATTCTCTATGTCCCCCATGTCAGTAGGAAAATGACAGATCTTCAGGGACTTGGGAAAGAGAGAGATTACATTACAGAATTGTCCTGTTTTCATCCTGCACCAGGCTCCTAGTATAGTGCTCCTAGCTGAGAGAGGGCAGGATGTAGAGGAGTTAGAATTCTAGGAAGCAAAGAGCCAGGGAGTCTTTAGGCCAGATGTGCATGTGTAGTGTGCATATGTGCATTTGTAAGAGAGTGTGCACATTTAAAGATAGATAGGGTTTAATATAGCTGCCTGGGTTGCTTCCAAAAAATGATTTGAAGTAGTTGACATTAAAAAAAAATCCCTGCCTGGTTAAAATTATACCATTAAAATTAGAAATAAAATACAAGATCTAAGTATAGCAGGAGTTGGGAGCAGAGAGGTTCCTGGCTCTCACATCAGTAGTGAGAAGCTGGGTGTGGTGGTACCCACCTGTAATCCCAGCACTTGGGAGGCTAAGGCAGGAGGATAGCCACAAGTTCAAGGGCAGATTGGGCTACATAGTGAGTTCAGGGCCAGCTTTAACTATAAAGCAAGACCCTGTCTCAAAAAACCAAAAAAGAAGCAGAAGCAGAAGCAGAAGAAGAGGAAGAGAAAGAGGAAGAAAGAAAGAAAGGAAGGAAGAAAGAGAGCTGGAGGAGAGGCCTATGCTATTGAATAGGGGTGAGGAGTATGAATCCCCAAAAGGCTCTGTTCTCTGACTACCTCTCTCTGCCTTTCATAATATTACAAGGTCACTATATCACCTTTAAAATTACTTAAAAGACATCTTTAAAAAAATACAAATGTATTTTTCTTCCTGGCAGTATGTGAGGAGATAAATTATATCAGAAAGCCCAAGTTAAGGTAAATGATAACCTGATTCTCACCGAGCACAGTGGTGCACACCTGTAATCCTAGCACTCTGGGAGGCTGAGACAGGAGGATGGCAAGTTGGAGCTCAACCTAGGCAATTTAGCATCTTAGCAAAACCCTGTCTCAAAATATTTTTAATTTTTTTTAAGGAACTGGGGATATAGCTCAGTGAGAGGCTCTGGGCTCAATCCTTGGTATCCTCCCCTTCCCAAAATCTGATAGTGAGTTTCCTCGCAGCGATGGCAAAAAGGCAAGTAAGTTAGTTTTCATAGTTTTCCTGTTCATTAAAAAAAAAAAAAAATCACTTCTCGACCTTTTGGCTAAGATCAAGTGTAAAAAAAAAAAAATCAAGGGAAGTAAAACTATGGGATTTTTTTTTTTTTTAAGAAAGAAAGACTTTTCTCAGGTGCCAAATTCTCAAGGCCTTTGTAGACTCCATATGATACAGCATGACCCTGGACAACATATGAGATTGGTTTCTTTTCTTTTTTTTGGTACCAGGGTTCGAACTCGAACTTGGGTCCTTCCGCTTTTGAGGCAGGTAGCGGAAACACTGAGCTAAATCCCCGGCCTGAGATTGGTTTCTTGAGAGCAGTTTTGGATTCCACATATGACTGGGAGCAGGGGTGCTGGGATGGAACCCAGGGCTTCATGCATGCTAGGCAAACATGGGATTCTTTTTTTTTTTTCGTACTGGGGATCGAACTCAGGACCTCACACTTGCCGGGAAGATGCTGTGCTGCCAAACATGTGATTGTTATATCAAACCTAGTGCCTGCTAAGGGCACCATCAGTGTGTGGCAGATCTGGGGAAAGAATAATTTGATCTGACCTGATCCAGGGACCAGGCCTGGCCAATGCAGAAGATGGGGGGTACGTGGCTCTGACAACTGCAGTAAATAAGACTCCAGCAGCCTCGGGAACAGCTTCCCTTCCTCCTTCCTTCCTTCCTTCTCTCCTCGTGGAAGGATCCAGTGCCCTGAAGGAGAGCAGTTGCTTCTAGAGTAGGAGTTCTTTGGGGTCCACTGGTAGGTTTCTGTGTCCATGAATCCTGAAATGACATACAAAACCCTGTGTGCTGATGCAGTGCACTGGACAGAGGGTCCACAATTCTGTCGAAGGCCTAGGGGCTCCATGACCCAAAAAGCCAAGGGCACTGCTCTGAAGGCTGGCTCTGGCTTCCTGCCCCTTGCTGCCCCAGCCCAGACTCCAGGTCCAGTTCTTAGATCACTTGCCATCCTTGGTAGTCACTGGGTCTCCACCGGGGGTCCCCTCTTTGCCCAGAGAGAAAAGTGGTCAGGCTGGTCCTTAGGATCTAGACTGGTGTCACCAGATAAAGGGCCTGAGGTATACTGAAGAACACACATGGGCCTCCTGTGGCTGTGCCCATGGCTTCCTTGCATTGTCCCTGATCTCTGGGATGGAAAAGCTGTTATATCTTCATTCTAGAGATGGGGAAGCTGAGGCACAGAGAGCCATATGGAGGGCGCACTCAGAGCTAGAGACCATGCTGGGATGTGGACATGGTGCCAGCTTATTCCAGAGCCCATGATCTTTCCGTGGTGTCACAGGGGACCCAAAAAGGACTTGGGGGTCTGACGATAGGAACTGGCCTGCAAGGTACAGTTATCCAGGTTGTACCCTGTCCAGGCTGGGGGGTGAAATCAGCACAGATTCACTAGCCCAGGCCTGCGCTGAGGACTTCAACAGCCATGACACAGCATTGCCTTTTGGAGTAATTGCATCCAGGGTGGGTGCCTTTTCCATTTACAACAAACCCCAGAAGGGCTCCCTGCATCCCAGTGGAAACACGTTTTCAAAGGCAAGCATGTTGCCTGGAGCGGAGCCCTGTCCCCAGCTTCTAAGATGACACATTGGAAGTGGAGTCCTCGGGACTCTCCTGCCTGAAGAGTCAGCTCAGCGCAGCAGGTGGGTGATGGCCTTGACGTTCTCCCAGGCAACCCCAGGGCCACCAGGAGGGATAGGGCAGGAACACTGTCTGCTCTGATCCCTAGGGTGTCCTCTCCTGCTCCACCTGGCCCGATCTCCCACCCCTGTCTAACCTGTGACACCCAGGCATAGGAGCCAGGGCCCCTCTGTGGGGACCTCAGGCCAGTGCCCCTTTCCTGAGCACTGTGATTTACACACCAGTGCTGTCTTTCTAAGGAGAGGTCCAAAGACCCTCTTGGTGCCCAGAGTGCTCCCTTTGCCACTGGCATCCTCCATCCTCTGTCTCCTTCCATCCCCAGCCTCCCCTCCCCCCACTGCCTCCAGCCTGATTAATCCCCCCAGATCTGCCATACCACAGGGACTAATCAGGCCCATGCCCCAATAGTTGGCACTCAGAGACCTGACAAATAGCTCTGCCTGTGGAAGTCCAGGGCTGAGGTGGGTTAACCTCATCTCAGACAAGCCCAGCTCAGCCCCCCAAAACAAGCAGACCAAGTCCTGGCGGGCAGAGGGGAGAAGAGGACTCAGGATGGAAGGGAGGGCTCCTCCTCGCCCCTCTGATTAACAGCTCTGCCACTTCCTGGCTGTGTGACTCGGAGCTATCTGTCTCCCTCTCTGAGTCTAGCATTCAGGCTCCTGCATTATCCAGACGGGGTCTCATCTCCAGCATTAGCTCCTCAGGGACCCTGTCCTTTGTGTTCCCAAACTGCCCATCACAGTGGCCCAGGCCCTGTTCTCTGGGGGAAAAGGTGTATGCATTATATGCGTATGTGTGTACATAAATTTATTCCAAGCTGTATTGACATAAAGAGTGCATAGCACCCCATTTTAAATGATAGTAAAGTAGGCAATAGTCTTCTGATGAATTCTATAAAGTGCATTGCATCTCATAAAATGCTTTCATTGATTTTTCCCCATCCCTGGTACCAGTAGCCAACTGATGGTTGGAATGGATGGACAAGGAGTAAGTTCAGGCAGGAATATTGGTTGATATTTTCATTTAAATGTTAAAGGAAGTTGAAAATGAAACAAAATGTATGTCAGAGCTTCACACATTCATCGACAATGCTGAATTGCATGATAATTTTTGAGCACTGGAAAAATATTGCCTTGCTTTTTTTTTTTGTTCTGTGCAATAACTAGAGACACAACAGACTTGCAAGTTTAGTCTGTGTTACTAACATTTTCTCCACCGTCTTCCTGAGATTAGGCAGTCCACAAAGAACAAATTAGGCCCTGATTTATAGCCCTTGCCAATTGCTGTGGTGTAAATACTGCTTTCAAACTACTAACATGATGTTGGGAGTTGGGGGGAGTTAGGTAGATACCCCTGGATATTATCTCCAGCACTTAGATATAATAGATATAGACAACCTCAGGAGCATGGATAAGAGCAAAATATAGTAAAACATTAAGAAATGGGAAATTATATTTATGTACTGTTTTATTTAGCTATAAACATATGATTTAAATTTCAATAATCAGTTGTGTTGTATAAAGAATTTGTGGGGGGGACATGCGTGTGCGTGTTGCTGGACACTGAACTGAACCTAGGGTGTCATTTGCACTAGCCAAGCACTTCATGAGCACAGCTCCAGCCCTAGTAAAGAATTTGACTGGCTTTTGTGCCTGGTTCCTGAGAGGGAGACCATAAATCCTTTGGATTTCCAGAGTAGTGGTTAATGTCTGTTATTCTCTAGTCCCTCGATCACAACCAAGTTTAGGCTAAGAGGTGACATGACTCGAGAGGGGGCTGGCCATCAGAAAGACAGATGACTAGGAGCTTGGGCTTTGAACCTCTGAGCTCCAGGCAGAAGCGAAGCTTGAAGACCAGGCTTCGTCACATGGCCAGTGATTCAGTGACAGCTACATAATGAGACCCCCATATGAACTCTGAGCACTGAGGCTCGGTGGAGCTTCCTGCTTTGCTGGGAGGGTGCCCTGCCTGCTTCCACAGGGAGAGGCCACACAGCTTTGATTTGGGGACCCTCCAACCTCACCCTGTGGGTCTCTCCATTTGGCTGTCCTGGTTTGACCCTTTAAAATAACACTGGAAGTGAAAGGACAGCTCTGTCCTGAGCCCTGCGAACCATTCCAGCCAAACATCAAACATGAGGGGCATCATGGAAATCCTCAAATTTGTAGCCAAACAGTCATACATGCGAGTGTCCTGGGGACCCTGGCCCTGCAGCTGGCATCTGAAGTGAGGGTCCTCGAACCCTTCCCCTGTGCATCAGATGTAATTCTGGGGAGTCACAAGCAGAAGTGGGTTGAACCAGCTTGTGTCAGGTCCCCAGTTTAACACCTGCTCCCCCAGTCCTACAAATGTAACCAAATGGTTCCTGCAAGGCTGAAATCAGATCACCACGAGCAAAGGTGCAGAGGCAAACTCGCCATGCTGGTGCAAAGGCTCTGAGGTAGGATAGGTCAGTGTGGCTGAAGCGCAGAGTGAGATGAAGCCCGAGGAGCTGGCTGAGGCAGGATCACATGGCATTGGGATTGGGGTCCATATTCTCTGTATCAAATGGTAACCGACTGCACCTCTGAGCACCCAATTTGGGTCCATTTGGTGAGAAGACTGGAAACATGCCTAAAATGTCAAGCAGAGGCCTGGCTTTGTAGATTTAAATTTGGAACTCTATCAAATTTGGATTTATGAAGACTCTTCGGCTCCCCGGAATTTATCATGTGCACGAATGCAGATTTGCGCCACAGCGCTGCATGTGACTGAAGAGAAGTACAGAGCCCACCCGCACGTCTGCCCGGAGAGGACGAGTTTAATAGATTTGTCGCATGCAGTCAGGGACGCCTAGACAGCCTTTGGGAGGCACAAGAGAGATGTGCGCCTGCTTGAAAAGAACTCTCTAGGCTGCAGACCCTGGGAAAAGTGTGCAAAACACAATGTGTGTGTTCACATTCATATGTCCAGAAAATGAATAGTTACACATGCCCAATTTCAAGAAGTAGCTAACAGCCCTGTGTAGCACATAGTAGGTTGTCCATAAACATTAGTTGAGTGACTGAAAGAAAGAATGAATGAATGAATGGGTGCCTTGTTGCTAGGGAGTAGAAAGGAAGGGAGGAGAGAATTTTGTTTACTTTTAATCTTACATGCTTCCATAATGATTAACTGCTTTGCTTTCTTTTGCTTTTGTTTCTAAAGTATCTGGGATTGAACCTAGGACCTTCGCACTGAGCTACATCCCTAGCCTTTCTTATTTTGAGATAGGGCCTTTCTAAGTTGCTGAGTTGCCCACACTGGTCTTGAACTTGTGATGCTCCTGCCTCAGCCTCCCAAGTGGCTGTGTGTACAGGAATGTACCACCGGCCAGCTCCGACTCATTGTTTTCCATTTGCGTGTGTTTTCTTTGAACTTTTATATTTCGAGCCTTAGAAAGTGTCATTTACACACAAAGTCACTCATTTTAAGTAGTAGTTTGAGGAACGGGGATTTAGCTCAGTGGCGCCGCACCTGCCTCGAAAGTGGAAGGTCCTGAGTTCGATCCCCAGTACTGCAAAGAAAAAACTAAAGTAGTAGTTTGATGAGCTGCTAACACCACCACATTCCCAATCCAGAACACATTTATGACCCCTCAGATCTCCCTCCCTCTGGAGCCCAGCTTCGCCTCCTCCTGGGCTGACAAAGGAAGTTGGGCCTTGTAGTGGGGACCCCTGGTTCCTCTGAGGGCTGACAAGCAACATGTGTGCTCCTGAGAACGACCTGGTTTAATCTCCAGGCAACCCTGCGAGGTATGAGGCACCCCATTTTGGAAACCAGGTAAGAGCAGTTCAGAGAAGGAAAGGGTTTGCCTGAGATCACACAGCTCAGGGGAGGCGAGCTGAGGCCAGAGCTCCTTGCTGTACACAGCTATGGAGAAGCCTGGAAGTCCCGAAAGGTTCAGAGAGCAAGAGAGAAGGTGCCATGCCACAGCAAATGTGCACATGGAGCTGAGAAAGGTCATCCTAGCTCCCCTGGCCTCATGCCACCAGGGAGCAGGAAAGACTGCCTTATGGGGTCATCTGCTGGGGTCCATCTCCGCACCACCCCCACGAGCTGGCCCAAGCCCCCGGCTGGAGCCAGACTGACTTAGGAGGAGAAGCGAATGAGCCCCCATGCGTAGCAGCAGGGTAGAAAGTTGGACCTCAGAACTGGGAGGAAAGGAGTGAATGGTCCCTGGAAGGGTGGCCCCTGCCTTGCTGAGAACTGTCCTTTCTATCTTCTTAGTTACACACCCTGTCCCCCTCCCCACCAATAAGACAGCAATAATAATCCACTCTTTAAAACCCCCACAGTCCTTACTGTTGATCTCAGAGCCACAAGACAGAAGTCTCTGGCTGTCCACAAACACGAGAGACAGATGTGGCCAACATCTGGAGACCAAGGTGGTCTGGTTTGTGCCTGGGGCTGGGAGGGTGTTCCGGGGGGAGGAGACCCCACCTGTCACTCACCCGGACAAGGGGCCACTTCCGCCCCAACGGAGGCCCCGACACCCTGGCTGGGGCTCCCAGGGTTGGAGGCCTTTTGCAGGGGTGGTTGGGCGGGTGCTGCCTTCCAGGAGGGGACTTCAAAGACTCTCCTAATCCCTGTGACATTTTCAGACACAGGAGTTTGCTTTTTTATGCTGTAGATCAAAGCCCAGAGCTTTATAAATAACCCTCATAAAAGCCAAGGGGCTTGTAAAGTTAAACAATAAGTCACAAAGAGTATGAGTCCTTGGGGGCAGGACAGAGGACCACGGAGTCCAGCCCCTACCCTGCTCTGCTCCTCTGGATGTCCACCCACCCCACACCCTGACGGAGCAGAGAGAAGGAAGGCTCTGTAGGAGGTCAGAAGGCCAGGCACTGGGGCCCTGGGTTGGACTTGAGGCTCCTTTCTAACTCAGACTAGCTCTTTGTTCATTAAATTACTCCTTCCTTCATTCCTTCCTTCTTTTAGTCAGCCAATCAACAAACATTTCCTTGTACAAGGCCCTCGCCAAGTTGTATGAACTTTTGTATTAACCAGGGTGAGTATCACAGCACTGCCACTTCTAACTGGGTGATTTCCAACACATTCGCTAATCTCTCTGGGCCTCAGTTTCCTCATTTGATGAGGACCCATCTTTACCCTATCCTAGGAGGGTTGTTTGAGCACCCTCAGTGGTCATCGCATGGGATACAGGCTCAAAATGAAGGTTATGGTGACAATGGTCACACAGCGTAAGAGTAACCAATGGTAGTCTCTACAGGGATGATTTCTTTGCTTTCTAAGTCCTGTGTTTTTTGGTGTGTTTTTTTTTTGGTACCAGGGATTGAACTTGGGTCCTTGCACTTGTGCAGCAGGTGGTGAAACCACTGAGCTAAATCCCCGGCCCCAAAGTCCTGTGTTTGACACTTCCCAGCTGTGAATCCTTGAGCTCCTGTCCTTCCTCTTTCTGCCTCAATTTCCTGATCTATAAAATGGGGGCAGCCGGGAAGCCAGTGAGAATGGGGGATGTCTAGCACCTGGAACACAATAGATGCTCAGCAAATGACTGGATCCTAGTGGGAATTTCCATGGGCGCATACAGCATCTGTGCAGAGGGGAGGAGGGATGGAACTGACAGGCCGTGAGCGTCCCTTAGGCCCCGCCCACCAGAAGCTGGGGTCTAAGCCCTCCTGGAGATGCTGAATCCAGGGAGTGGGCTGGACGACGTCTCTCATTACTCTCAGCTCTTCAAAGGCCCTTCCCCAATTGCAGGCTTTGGAGTGACCAGTTTAGAGACGAGGACAACCCAAGGTCTGGTCTACATTCTGGGTAGCTGAAGCAGGAAGATAGCAAGTTTGAGCCCAGCCTGGGCCAGGGAGATGGCCAGGGATATAGCTCAGGGATATAAATGGCCAGGGATATAGCTCAGGGTGACAGCCCAAGGTACGATCCCCAGTATTGCAAAACAACAACCAAAAGCAAGCAAATAAAAACAAGGATGGAAAACAGTGAAGGCATTTGGGCTGGGTCAACCCCAAATTCCAGATCACCCTCTTCTGCTGCTTCTGTCAGTGCCAAAGGTGGGCAGCCCAGGGCCGGCTGGCATCCACCACTTCAGAGCAAGCAAATCAGCATCCAGGGCTGCAAACCCAGCTGTACCCCAGGCCACTCCTCTAACAGGGATTCCCTGTTAGATTTACCTGCTGGCAGCATCCTGGTCCCCAGAAAAGAGGATGAAGATGGGGAGCCCGGAGAGGCGGGCATGGCAGGAAGGGAGGGGTCAGCTGGGGAACCGACACACACTGGTGCTCACCATGTGGCTGGCTGTGCACTGGATGCCAGGGCTGTGTGCTAACCAGACAAGCACGGAGCCTTATTTGCACCATGAGAACAGGGATCAGAGCCCGGCGTGGTGAGGCAAGATGGACTTCAGCCCATTGCAGGTGGGGACCATGGGGGGATCTTCCTGGCAGAGGTGACAACTCAGCTAGGACGGAGCAATGAGTAGAAGTTAGCCTGGGGAGGGGCAGGGATTTAGCTCAGTGGTTCCGGCGCCTGCCTCGAAAGCGCAAGGTCCCAAGTTCGATCCCCAGTACCAAAAAAAAAAAGAAGTTAGCCTGGGAAAGGGGTCAGGAAAGGCATTTTAGGCAGAGGGAACAGCCTAGGCAAAGTTGAGAAGGCACATGGTACAACAGAGAAGGGCCTCTTCGACAAAAAGGTCATTTTGGTCCTATTTCAAGAGTCCTCTGGGGGCCAGGGATTTAGCTCAGTGGCACTGTGCCTGGCTCAAAAGTGCAAGGTCCTAAATTCTATCCCCGGTACCGGAAAAAAAAAAAAAAAAAAAAAGAGTCCTCTGAGGGGCTCATGTGTCTGTTATTCTGCAATGATCAGACCCCCCAGTCCCAGCCCTAAATAGATATTATTCCCATTATGACACTGATAAGAGGGAGGCTCAGAGGGATTGAGTGATTTGCTTCAGGTCACACAGCAATGGCGCTTTGGATCCAGCTCAGCTGATGTGTATGAATGTTGGGGAGCTGTCTATCTAGGGTCCACCCAGAGCCTCCGGGGTTTACATTCTGCACCCTTGGCAAGTCATGCCCTTCACTGAGCCTTAGTTTTCTCATCTGCAAAATGAGACCAGGAGGCTGGCTGAGCCCTGGACCACCTCCTCCTCCCACCATCACTACCTGTCCCAGCAACAAGCCCACTGACCTCATTACAGCAGGTAGCCAGGAAGCAGTGGCTTCGGGGGGAGGCGCAGCCACAAACCCTGTCCCAACTAGGGCGGCAACAATGGGATTCCCTGTGAGCATCTGGCCTAATTGGCAGCCGTAGGCCCCCAGGGAGCCGAGCCACCTTTGTCGCCATCACTTCCGGACTCAGGAAACACCAGCTCCTGGACCTCGCCCCACTTGAGCTCCTTACTTGCCCAGCCCAGGCTGGCTGGCTCTCAGAGCCGCTCCCTCTTGATTCCTGGAGCGTCTTGCAGGCTCGATACCCACATGCCTGCTTGCCAGAGTCTTTCCCGAAGGAGTGGCGGTTTCCCAAGGAGAACCTGAACATGTGGGAGGCAGCTCTTGAGCGGCACCCCAAAGTCCCAGGCCTCTGTTCCTCTGTGTGAAAAATGAGGATGATGAGGCATGAGCTCTCCCCGTGCCTCAGTTTCCCCATCTGTAATATGGTGAATATCTACCACATCAGGTTAATGTAAGAGTTAATCATCAAATAATAACAACAGTGCACGGTTTTTGAGCACTTCCTGTGTGCAAGTTACTTTTTAGGGGCTCTGCATGTTAACTCCTTTTTTTTTTTTTTTTTTTTTTTGGTACTGGAGATCGAACTCGGGTTCTTGCGCTTGCGCAGCAGGCGGCGAAACCACTGAGCTAAATCCCCGGCCCTGCAAAGTGATTTGGGAGATGTCTTGCTGTTCTCCCCAGTTTACACTCAAGCACAGAGGGGGGCCAAGAAGCTGAGGAGCTCAACCAAACACGTGCGGGGGGCTGAGCCCAAGGAGCCTACAGAAGAGTGGGCTTTGACTTCTGCTCCATTCCCTCCTGCACCAGAACCTGTGCCCCACCCACTTTCCCAGCCCTTCCAGTGTCACTGGCTCCTTCTGGAAAATGACACAGGGTGTCACCCATAGGTTACCTGGAGGACAGAGTTGCAGATGCTTTTCCTTAACTATGTTAGACCCACAGGAACTTCCCACAATGTGCCCGCACGGTCCAGGCAAGGGAGTACTGAGCTACAAGCCTATGTCAAGACAGCAGTGGGGGCAGGGATCCTTTCAAGTACCTTCCAGCTTGAGTGTTCTAGAAGCAGAAATGCAGTTTGGCCTCTAGGGTGCCATCTCCCTGGGACCAGGGAATGCCAGGCTATTGTCTGGCACAGGGGGAGGGCCAGCTCCTCCCTGACAAGATCCTGGGACTGGCAAAACCCCTCTTCCCCACCCTACATACGCCAGTCCCCCAGAGCAGCTGAGCAGCACTTCTACTGTCTGCAGGCTCATTTATCATGCCGAGGGGGGCATTGCCACTGTGAGGTCCCCAGGGACAGCTCCAACGTGGCCCCAGCTGATTGAAATCCAGGCCCAGCAAACACTTGGCATGGGAAGTGACTGCCCGGAACATGAAATAAATAACACCACGGGCAGGAGGCACAAATCCGCCACTAATTACGGCATACCCTGATTAAATGGGGTGTGTAAATAAATATTTCAGCTTGGAAGATGAATCAGCCAGGGGGGCTCCCTTGGCCAGCCTGGTCCTGAGCCCCCTTTGCTGGCTTCCACCTCATGGGGCAAAGGACAGGATGGGGCCTGGGCTCAGTTTACAGTGTGGCTTAGGACCAGTCCTTCCCCTTCCTGGACCTCAGTTTCTCCATCTGTCTGACAATGGGTCAATGATTACTCCTCAGCTAACCTCACAGGTCCGGGGTGAGAATCTGCAAAGAACATCTGAGGTGATGTGACTTGAAAGGAGCAAACAAGGCAGGGACTGTGAATGGTAAGGAACAAGGAATTTAGGGCCTACCAGTCTTGGGTTTGAATCCTAGCTCTGGGGCCTGCCCTGTGCCTCAGTTTCCCCTTCTTTGACCTGGGGGATATGAAGAACCTAATAGACACTCCAAACCCTGTCTGGCACATAGCACACAGTTCAGCAGTGACAGCTGCTGTTGATAAGACCAGCACCACATCCTTGAGTCCTGGTAGCTATTGTCTTTGAACATGGAGGTTCCCCAGGAGACTCTGACCTGGGTGAGGCCCACACTTCCACCCCTGCCGGGAGGCCCTGCTAGAGACATCTATGCTTGTTGTCATAGATGCCACCTAGTCATTTCCGTGAGGCCGAGCTATAATAGGAGCAGGGGCCCAAGGGAGGAGAGGAGGGGGGAGAGTCATCCTGGAAAAGTTTAAATCAATTAACTCTCTTCCAGAAAACAGGCTGGAAAATGTAATGGAGAAATAATGACTTTTCTCCACAGGATTACATGACATAGACCAGGGCCCAGCAAGGAATCAGGGAAACAGACTTGGGAGCCCTGTTTCTGACAGCTTAGGTGGACTTAGGCAAATCTCAGTCCTCCTCAGAGCTGCAGTCCCCCAATCTGTACCAAGATAGGGCTTGAAGTAGCACTAGGAATGTCCAATGCATGGCATGCTTCCCACCACTCTCCCCTTCCTTGCCCATGGCAGGCATTACTAGTCAGTTGCAGCACAATTCTCACTGAGCCCAGGTGGGGTAGCAGAACCTGTTTCTCCCAACAGGTCCTGGTTGTCACACAGGCACCAGACTGGGTTTAGGTGGTCCCCGAGTCCTCTTCTAGCACTAAGCCAGTGTCCGTGCACAGTATCATAACTGCTCTCATAGACTCAGAGTCCATCATGGTGCTAACAACAAAGATTAACATTCACAGATATTAGCTGTGGGCCCAGAACTGTTCTAAATGCTTTCCTGTATTACCTCACTGCAGCATCATAACCATCAGACAAAGCAGTTACTATTATTGTTATCCTTATTATAAACAGAAGAACACCAAGGTCCGGTGAGGGGGTGGGGGGTGATGAGCCTAACGTCATACAGCTAATAAGTAATGGGGCCAAACTGGGTGCAGTGGTGCACATCTATAATCCCAGCATATTGGGAGGCTGAGTCGGGAGGATTGCAAGTTTGAGTCTTGCCTGGGTAACTTAGCGTGACCTTGTCTTAAAATGAAAATGAAAAAGGCTGGGGATATAGCTCAGTGGCGAAGTGCCTCTGGGTACAACACAAAAGTAATGAGGCCAGGATTCGAAGCTATGCCCCCGTGTTATCTACAATAGTCCAGAGGTAGTAAAGAAACCCGTCTCTCCCCTGACCACTGTAAGTCTTGGGGAGACAGCTAAGCTCTGTGCCTAGTGTTTGGAATTGTAATTATCTTCATTTTGCTTTTAGGGAAACTGAGGCTGGGGGGGGACAGGACTTGTAAAAGGTTTTGCAGCTGATTGTTTGCTAGGTGTGGGTGAAAGCACACTGTTCTTCATTTCCCACTCGCCTCTCCCCTTGCAGCACTGTGTGCCTGAGGGGAGGAAGGGTACCCCTTTATCCTGGAGTCTCCATTGCCTCACCCCAGGCCTGGTGGATGGAGGTGGAGAATGAATGAATGACAGGTGTAGAGGAGCTGTGAGCTCAGGGTACACACCGGCCCCTCTGTCGCCAGCTTTGCACACCTGAGCTGACTCCCTGTCCTGGTCTTCTGTTGACCCACCTGCTCTAGCCCAGTGACCTCTCGCCTGTGCTCTTAGCCCCAGATGAGCTCGAGAGCTTCTGGTCAGAGTCCAAATCCATCCAGCCCTGCCTCCCCCACCCATCCTCCTACTGCAGCTAGAGAAGGGGGTGTCGTTGGAATGGAGGGGAAGGATCCCACTCCAGGAGACTCTTGGCCCCTCCAGAATCCCCTCGTCACCTCCCAAAGCTTCAGGACCCTTTAGTCAAATACCATGGAACCTAACATATAAGACAGCCAAAAGCAGAGGGCTCTAGCTGCCAGGTGTGGGACTTGAGGCGAGTGTTCTACCTGGTGCCCAGCAACTCCCCTTCCCTTTCAGCAGCCCCAATGACAGAGACTCCCAGAAAATCTCCAGAAGCCACAGACAGACACTGTCCTGGGGGCAGGGAGGCTGGGGTTTGAATTCCTGAGCCACCACTGGTTCACTGCACGACCTGGAACAAGTCTCTCCCATTCTCTGGGCTTCAGTTTCCCCACCAGTGACATGAGAGGGGTGAACCCAGCCGCTTTCAAATCTTTGTTGTTGGAACTGTAGAAACATTTTTCCCAAATGAAATCACATGCTGAACCTCAATATGAAAAAGGTAACATCAAACGCACTCTGGTTGGAGTTGGGGAAAGAGGTGGTGTAGACCCAGAGTGCTGTCTTTTCCATCACCCATACCACCAAAGGGATCGCTGAGGCATCTTCCTAAAACCCTAAGGTTTCTAGAAAGATTTTCAAAATATGGGAATAACTCTTTTATTTCAAGTGTTGCTTCATGAAAAATTTGAAACACACAGCCAAGGTAAAATGCATTTACAATGAACATTTAAATACCTACCACCTGGGACATATCATTAATATTTTACCGTACTCATTTTATCAAATAAGGGCACTCTGTGAGCTCTGCAAAATCACATCACTCTTAGAGGGTTATGCCAGGAGCTCTGGGCCCTTTGGGAGAAGCCTTATGAATGGTGCTGGCAACGCCAGCTGCTGTAACAAATAGGCCCAGCAGTTAGGGGCTTCACTCAATAGCAACTCATTTCTCACAGTACAGCTCTAAGCCAGGGTCTCTGTTCAACAGGTGGGCAGCCTTCAGCCATGAGCAATTTAGGGATGCAGGCTCTGTCCTTTATTATTATTTTTTTTTTAAGCAGTACTGGGGATTGAACCAGGGCCTTTGCACTAAGCTACATCCCCAGCCCTTTTTAATTTCTTATTTTGATGTAGGGTCATGCAAAGTTGCTAAATTGCCTGGGCCTGGCTCAAACTTACAATCCTCTGGTTTCAGCCTCTCAGAGTGCTGCGATTACAGGTATGTGCCACCTTACTTCCCAGCACCAGCTCTTCCAAGGGAAGGGGGCTTGGATTCTGGCGGTGAGCTGGCTGCTTCTCTGTGCCCACTGTTGCTTGCAGAATCCCTCCCCAACATCCTGAAGCATCTCAACAGTTCCCATCTCTGTGCTACTATGCCCAATCAGATAAGCCTGCCTAGCTCTCTCAAGGAGTTTAACTTTGTTCAACAAATGTGTATGGAGCTCTAACTTGTGCCAAGCCTTGATTATACAGTGATGAACAAGACCAAGGCCCTGTCCTTATGCACATTCTAAGACATGAACATGAAACAGTATTCCTTCCCTTAGCCTGACCTTCCCTGCCAGAAAGCCCACAAGATTTTCTTATTTTGCAAAGGTGGGTGGATCTGCCATTGGAAGAAAGATCTGATTCAATAAATCTTTTTTGACACTTTCTGTGTCCAGCCCAGTCATATGGTTGAGCTCGTGGAATTTTTTCTTCCTTCTTGAAAGAGCATTCCTGCATTGTAGAAGAGGGAATGGCTTTCAAGGCTCAGAGTGGTGAAGCATCTCCCCTGTGGTCACACAGATAGTGAGGTTGGGTTTTGAAATCAGGTATTGCTCCCTAGCTTCCTGTCCTTCTCTGCTCTATCAGGGTGCCTTCAGAAATCTGTAGTAAAGGAGACACAAGCCATTTTTTGTCAAGCCCTCGGCTCCCATGTGTCCTCTCTTTTTCTCCTCCCCTACAGCCCTATGAAGTTGGTACTGTTATTCTTACCATTTTAGAGAACAAGAAGCTGAGGCTCAGAGAGCTGAGGTGACTAATCCAAGATCACACAGGCAGTTCAGTGTTATATCCTGACCTATTAGAACACACTGGGGCACATCTTGATGTGGATTGTTTTTTTTTATGAGTAACTATAAAGGCAGTTGGATTGGTCCTTGTATAAGGATGGTTTGAAAGGCAACAGGATGCCTTCTTCATTAACAGCAGCGAGAACATATTTTAAGGCAAGGGAACAGCATCTCAGCAATAATGGTTTACAAAACGGCTGCTAGCAGTTTAACAGATCCCCTACTGCTGGATCTCAGCCTGAAAAGGGCAAGGTGGGGGTTGCTTTTCTGGAGTGCCCTGGGTCTGAGCCCAGGGCTGGGGCTCCAGGAGGGAGTGCAGAGAGGCTGGGCAGGAAGCTGGGACCTGGCCTATCGATGATGAAGGGCCCAATCAATGCTATCTCTCTAGCCCATGCCTGGCCAGACATTGATTTCCACCGCTGTTGTTAACTCCCTGTTTATGTAATGCCTGAACTTTGCACAACTGAACCGCTTAATGTGCAGAAGAGGGCCTGTTGCCATGAAAACCAGGCTGCACATGACAGCCAGGATGCGGCGGCATCCCTGTTTTACTGGCCTGCGCTGAATGTATTTTAACCTTGATAAGTGAATAACTTTTTGTACAAAAGGAGATCTGCCGGGAGGGCTTAGGAGGACCTGGGAGGGCCTGCTGACCTTTCCAGGTCAGAGGGGTGGCAGAGCCGGCTGACTTTAATCCCCAGGAAATCTCTCTGCCACTCAGCCTGGGAGAGCCAGGCCCAGCTGGTGAGAGGACAGATGACCTTGGGGTGGAGTGGGGGCCACCCCCACCTCCCACAGTCACTGTTTCCTGTTTGTTAAGGGCTCCAGCTAAATTGGAAATACTCCATAGCAGAGACCCACCAGGGTTCAAATCCTGGCTCCACCCACACAGGAGCCCTATGTGACCTTGAGCAAGGCCATAGTCTCCAGCCTCAGAGTCTACATCCCTAATGCACACAGGCCAGCGATTTCTCGTTATGGGCTTTTGCCAAGTTTACAGGTATTTTGTGTAGAGTGCCTGGTAGTGCCTAGTCTGTAGTGCATCTAGACTGGCTGTTATAGTACTGTTGGGCATATGTTTCATAGTGATAATCATTGGTTATAGCTGTAGAACCTCTGAGGCTTGGGGAAACGTTACACTCATTTTCTCCTTATGGTCCTTGAGATGGGCAGGACTGAAGCCAATAGCCCATTTTCAGATAAGGAAACTGAGACCCAGGAAAGTTGGCTGTCTTCTCCAGGGATCACATGAGAGGATAGTGATACTGACTAAAAGAACCAAGCTTGGGCCGGGGATTTAGCTCAGTGGTTCTGGCCCCTGCCTCGCAAGCGCAAGGTCCCAAGTTCGATTCCCAGTAACCAAAAAATAAAAAAGAACCAAGTTTCCTGACTCCCAGTCAAGTGCTCTTTCAAATTCAAAACCGTAAACACAGGAATGGCCCCCAAAGCTGCTTGTTTCCCAAAACCCAAAGCTAGACTTGAGGCAGGCATCACTAATCGATTACAGCGCCAGACAGGAGTTTCCCTTCTGAGCCTGCCTGAGGCCTCAGAAATCTCTTCAACTCAGAGCTGTGCTCAAGATGAGATTCATATGGAACCATATGCCCCAAAAGGGCTTACTGCATGAACTGAGGCAAGTGGCCTTCCAATCCCCAGTGATAAAGAGGGGACAATTAATGGTTCCTGAGTTCTCAGAGGGGTCTTCCAGGTTGAAGAGCTCCCTACTACTTTCTGGTTCCTATTGCAACTCTACCCTCCTCCCAGATCCCTAAACCTTCTTGAAGTCCATCAATAAACTTCAACCTAGAACCCACTCTGTCTGTAACTGTGTAAGGTGCCAGAGACACTGTAGTGAAGAAATGCTCGAGAATCTCTCCCAGAGCAGACTCCAGAGGCAGAAAATAAGTCAACTCACAAGAGCTCCGAGAGTTGCCAACAGTAGCCATTGCTGGGGAGGGGAAAGCGAAAGGAAGACAGTAACTTCAGATGGGGTAGTCACGGAGGGCTTCTCTGAGGAGGTGCCATCTGAGCTGAGACTAGAAGTAAAAAATGAACCAGCTGTGCAAAGAGTGAAAGCAAGACCATTTTGCTAGGCCTTAGAATGGTCACCCATGTGGCACCTTCAAGTGCCCCAGAGAACGTAGCTAAATGGGCTGAGGGTGCACCGCAGGTGGGGAGCTGAGCTGGAGTCAGTCCCTGAGGCCACCTGGGCCCCCTCAGCCCCACACCATGGCCTGCCCCTCCCCCGCCTCCTTGGCCCCTTCCCCCCACAGGCTCCAGGCTCTGGAAGGCGGGTGGGGTGGGTGACAAGGTTACAGGAGCGCCTTCTCTCCCCTTTTCTCTGGGAGAAGCATAAAGAGCTCTTTCTTTTCTGCTTATTAATAGCTCTGATTAAATTATCTCTGAAAAACCTACGTGGTGTGCACCAATGGGGGCTCGGCTCCCTCCAGGCTCTGGCCTAGATTATAGCAACCAGGGCAGGTGAGGCAACTGGGGGTGGGGTGGGAGGCTGAGGCAGGCCTGCTCCCTATCAGGGTGCAAGCCCCAGCTCTGCCTTCTCTCCTCTCCCAGCTCCCTCCCCGAGCTGTGATCCAGCTCCGCTCCCCTGGAGAATTGCCAGCTCCCACACCTATGCAGCAGCCGTGTCCTCTGTCAGGAGGACACTTCCTTCCCCTATGGCAACCTCTTGCCCATCACGTCACCTGCTCTGTGCTATGCCCTCTCTTGGTACCCTAGCTGCCCTGTCTCTACCCCATGAAAGTTCAGTTCCACACGGCAGATGTCTCAGTTGGGGTCACTGCAGAATTCCCAGTGTCTGGCCCAGTGTGATTTCTTGGCAGGTAGAGAATGGATGAAGGAGTTTAACAGGGGCTAAAGGCCTCAGCGAGTGACAGCATGTCGGACTTTACATATGTGGGAGGATGGGAGCCAACATTCCAGGCTCAGCCACACTGGACGATGCCTATGTGGCCATGAATCCTCCATCTTTACAGATGGAGGAAACTGAGGCACAGAGAAGATGACGTGTATGACTGGTGCCCAGGTTTATCTGACTCTCATTCCTTCCTCTTCTTCATGTTGTTCTTCTGACAAAACAAAAACCTGGGCCACCTTCATTCATAGATTCTGAGATGAATCTTGGGTCACAGGGAAGGCTTCCTAGAGAAGGCAGAGGCCCAGGTGAATAATGGGGGACCAAGAGTCAATACCTCAAGGGAGGGCATTCTAGGTTCAGGGGACAGCATGCGCAAAAGCTGGGAGGCCAGAGAGGACACAGAAGGATGTCCAGGTATTCATCAAATGTAGTGTTCAGGGGACACACAGGAACAATGAGGAGTGCAATGCCCTCTGTCCCCATCTTCCTGGGGCCTCTGGGGCCCCTGGCAGGAGCTAGCATTCAGGGGCCAACTTGCCACTGGATCCACAGACTATGGTCAATCCATGGACTGTGGCAAATATGACACTGTTTCTAGTCATATAATGCAGTTGTTGGACACGATCCAGAACCAAGACTGACCTCGAGGAGGTGGGTTCATTGGGGGGAACTGAGAATATGTATTTGCAGCATAAGTGGAAGCCAAAGCTGAGCATCTTATGGGGTGTTCACCTGCCTGGAGTATGTGAGAGGCACTGGGAAGATACCTCTTAGCCCATATGCCTGCTTTGGAGCCTGCTGCTGCCTGAAATCCCACCATTAACCCATCATGAACTCCTCAACAGTCAGAGATGGGGGGGATCCTTCTAGATCTTTTTTTCCCCAGTACTGGGGATTGAACCCAGGGCCTTTGCAATGAGCTTCACTCCCAGCCCCACTCCTTTTTAATTTTTAAAAAATTTTTTACACAGGGTCTTGTTCAATCACTAAGTTGCCCAGTAGGGGCTCAAACTTGGAATCTTCTTGCTTCAGCCTCCCAGAGTACTAGGACTTCAGGCATGGGCCATCATACCTGGCTCCTGCCCGGTCTTTTAAAGCCTTGGTTGTTAGCCTTGGCTGCACTTTGGAATCACGTGGGAACCTTGGGAAACTACTGATCCACCTCTGAGAGGTTAATAAGGAAACAGGTCCAGGAAAGAGGACAAACTTGCCCCCAGGGTCACACAATGTCCACTAGAGGCTGGCACACGATGTAATGAATCAAGATCAAGGGCTCTGGTTCTTGGGAGCCAGTCCTGTCATTGGGTGACCTTGGGCAAGTCAGGTGGCCCTCCTCTGCTATAAGATGTGGGTAGTAATCCACAGGTCTGCTGTGATGGTAAAAGAGCTAGGACTATGTGACACAAATAGCATTGGGCACCCCCCCAACACACAGAAGGTGTCCTGCCAGGGGGACCTACAATGGAGAAACATCCCCAACTTTGGAAAGGCTGTGGAGTAGCCCATTGCCTCCTTCTCTCCTTCCTGTTCTTTTTCCCTTTCCATGCTTTGGTTCCTGGCTTGAATCTTGTCTCCTTACCTGCCCATGCCCCTGGGTCCACCCAGCCAGTCACCAGAGCAACCTGCACTGATGTCAGGGGTGCTCTGGCAGCTGGCCAGCTTCGAAGCAGCTGGTGGCAGGATCATGTTTCCAAGTATATCCCCACCCCCTGCCCTCACTCAAATGGGGTGGGGTGGGGGACAACAGCCTCTGAGAAATAGATCGGACACCAGGCTACTGGGAACTGCACACGGCTGCTGCTCGGAGACCTGAAACAGGGCCAGCTCCTGCCCTAGATAAGGTGCCGAGTGGCCTACTTGGGCCAAATCTGGAGGTCCCTTTTAGGTGCCTCTCCCAGGTTCTGGGTAGGGGTGGTTTGGCTCCTGAAAGTAGGCTAGGCCCAGATTATAATCAGTGCACCCCCTGGATACCCTCACTCGCCCTCCAAAGTGGAACCATTGGAGGTGTTTATTGAGCACTTACAGTATTCTTTCCATACATTCAATTCAGCCTCACAGCAACCCTACATGGTAGAAATTAAGACACTCTGTCCACCTATTTCACAGATAAGAAACTGGGGCACAGAGCTGGGAAGATAAATGGTCAAAGCCAACAGCTAGAAAGGACAATACTGGAATCCCAGGTTCTGTGGGATTCCAGGTGTCCCAGAGATGGAGCCAGAAGGTAGAGAGAGCAGAGGTCTGACTGCTGCTTTGCATTTCTGTAGGGATCCTGAGGGTTAGTTAGAGCTCCCCAACTTGCTGTGTGGTAGACTCTTGGCAACTGAGGGGCTTAGTTTCCCCATCTGAAAACGGGAGTGCTACACCAGCTAGCCAGGGGCTATCTTGCAGATCCAGTGAGAACTTGTACAGCTGTTTAGAAAGAAAAAAGCAAGGTGCAGCATAATTTAATGGATTCAGATTTGGACCACAGGTTGATGTGAAACTATGTCTCAGTTTTTCCCTCTGACTTTTTGTTTGTTTTATTTTGTTTGTTGCAGCACCCAAGATTGAACCCAGGACCTTTATACTAGAGTTGCATCTCCAGCCCTTTTTATTTTCATTTTATTTTTTTGAGATAAGGTCTCCCTAAGTCGTGAAGTTTCCCAGGCTGCGCTTGAACTTGTTCCTGCCCTGGCCTCCCTCAGTGCTGAGATTACAGGCATATGCCAAAACACCTTGCTTCCCTGTCTGTTAATGGAAGAGAATACCCGTGCTATGCTGGGTGTGGCACCTGCAGTTTCAGCACTTGGGAGGCTGAGTTAGGAGGATCTTTTGACTTTTGAGGCCAAGAGCTAGCCTGGACAGAATAGCAAGACTCCACCGACAAAGAGAGAGAGACAGACAGACAGACAGATGACACAGACACAGCGAATATGAATATTGGTGCCTGCCTCCAAGGAGATGTAGCTTACCAAGAGCTCTACATGTTACTGTTAGCTAGTGCTCTACAGATCTCACCTGTGATGCCAAAACTCCATCACTGCCCAAAATATGCCTTGGTACCAAACATTCAGGACACTTCGAATTTCTTAATATCAGTTTCTTCTGTAAATTGGAGCATAATAATAGAGCCTGCTGTATCAGTTCTCCCATTTGTAAAATGGGGGTGATAATACCTACCTCACATGGTTGTGAGGGTTAGGTAAAGTATGTACTTCTAACAGCAAATACCTTAGTTACTGTTATCTTTGTTATTACTTTATTTTTTCTTTTTGTTGCTGTGGATTGGACCCAGGGCATTGAGGACCTGTTCTCTACCACTGAGCTACAATTTCAGGCTTTTTGGTTATTATTTTTAACACATCTCTCATAGGGTTGGTCCCAAGATAAACTGAAACGATGCAGATAATGCATTTAGCACCGTGCTCTGATGCAAATATAATTTCAATAAATTATACAGTTTTCCCTCTTCAGCGCTCCAACATAGGGACTACAAGTACCATCATGCCCTGTGCCCCCCAGTCGGGGCCCCTACGCCCAGCGCTGGCGCGTAGCATGCTGGGAGTTGCAGTCCTGGGGAAGCAGGCCCCGCCTGTCCCTGCTTGGGGGAGGAGGTAGGAGAGCCGCCCTGTCGGCCTTTGAATTTTGCCGCGAAAAGCGCGCGTGGCGGCCCCCGGCCCCGCCCCCTAAGGGATGCGGCGCCGCGTCACCCTGGTAACCGCCTCTCGGCTGCCTCTGATTGGGCTGGGACGAGGGGGGCGGGCAGGGGGCGAGACGCAGCGGCTGCGGCCGGCGCTAGCGCCTGTCAGTCGGGCCGGAGAGGAGCAGCGGGTAGCACTGCTGGGCCGGCATCTCTGCGGAGAGGCTTCGCGCGCCAGTCGGGGAAGGCGGAGAGCTGGGCCCGCTGCCTGCGGGACACTGCGCGCGGTACCCGGGCGCTAGGCGAGGCGAGGCGAGGCGCCAGCGCGCGCCAAGTGACGCGAGGCTGCGGCCCCGGGAGCCCCAGCGCGCTGCCCGGGGCCATGGGCGCGTGAGAGCGCGGCGCGCGCTTCCCCTGCTGCAGCTCGAGAGCTCACACGCCGGGTGCACAGTCTCCCGGGCCATTCCTGCGTCCGTCCTGCGCCACCTGGACCTGCAGTTCCTCAGCGCCGAGGCCCCCGGGGCTGCATCCGAGCCTCCGCCGTCGCCGCCGCCGCTGCTGCTCGCCGGCTTCCCCTCCCCCCACACCCTGGGCTCCGAGCGGGAGGAGGGGCCGGTGCATTCTCGCCTCTGCTCTTTGCAACCTGCGGGGGCTGGTGCAAGCCCGGCTAGAAGCCGGGCCCGCTGCAGGTGCGTGCAATCCCCGGAGAGGAAGACACCCCACCCCCGAGCAAACCTGAAGGCTGCAAGCCACGGGCGGGCGGGCGAGAGGAGGCAACAAAGACAGACTGCAGCTGGGGCTGACGAGAGGGGCCGCGGCCGCCGGGCTCCCAGCGCGGACGGAGAGGGCGCCCTGGGAGCGGCGCGGGCCGAGCTGCAGCCTTGAGCGGAGCCCAGAGGAGAGGCGCAGCGCCTCCCGCCGGACACGGCGAGCACAGGCTCGGGCGAGGATGCGCAGCCTGAACGCCAGCGCGACCCGCGGCCCGGGTGAACGCGACCCCTGCTGAGCGGAGAAATCTCCCGACTTTGGACAGCGAGGTCTGAAACCCGGATCGCGCTCATCGACTGCGCCCGTTCCCACCCGGAGAGGAGCATCGGCCTCCAAGGGCGTGCTTTCCTCAAACAGCTTCTGCCGCACCTGTATGGCCGGGACCCTATCTGTGGAGCGTCGTGGCCGCTGAGACCTGGTGCCCTTCGACGGCCTGGCTGATCCGGTGAGTTTCGCGGGGGGGGGGGGGGTCCAGGCTGGAGCTGGGAGCACCTCCTGGCAGCGGGGTAGCCTGGACTGGATATGAAGAAGCCCTCGATTGTTGGGGTCTCTGAGGCCGCAGTGCCCCTTGTCCGCCCCTTTCCCTCTCATACAACTTGTTCGCACTGACTGCTGGCTGGAGTGGAGGCTGAGGTCCCCGGTGGGTGTTCCGCGGAGCCTTGGGCGGTGCGGAAGACAGAGAAGAAAGGTCACCTCACCCGTAAACCTAACAAAGGTAGTGGCTCCGTCCTCCGAAAATTTCCCGGGAACTCCGGTGTCTTGGAGGAACTGGGGTTGGGGACCCAGGACGGGACAGCGTTAAGGATCACACCGTAGCAGCCTCTGAGATCTTCAAGGGGCCTTGGCGCCAGAGGAAAATGTGGAGTCCAGGCCATGCAGGTGGCGGCCTCTGGGACTAGACTGTAGCAGGATTCCCCCCATTCCAGCCCGCGTTCCCACAAATAACTCGCAGGGACAACGTGTTCCTCGGTGAGGCCGTAGCGTTACATCATTACCCGGCCTCTGACGTCACTGAGTTGCCGAGGCAACGCCACTTGCCTTGACCCAAGGCTAGAGGGGGCAGGGCTGGATGCCTTTGCCTAGTGCAGGGGTGAAGGCTGACTTCCCCATCCCCCACTGCAGTCTTCTGACCTAAATCCCCGGCAGCCACATGAGATGGGGGAGGGAGGCAATGCCAGCTGTCCCTGTTGATGCTTCTACCCGCCAAGGACAGGTGTTCAGAACTTTGCCCAGAGAGCCTGGCAGTGCCTGGGGCTCAGGAGTCTCAGACAGCAACTTTTTGCTTTCAAATGGGATGCTAAAGAGGAAACTTCCCTGAACCTCAGGCATACCAAGCCAGTAGGCTGAAGTTCCCAGCATCCCAGATGTGGGTCCTCACCCTCCAAACCGGCACCTTCTGGTCAGGAAAATGTGAACGTCCCGCCCCCATCCAGGGAATGCAGAAGGAGCTGCTGGATGTGGCTCCAAGTCCAAGGGAACCCGCCCCCACCCCAGCTGTTCAACCCCCAGGTGAGGGGCCTTGGCCCAGCCATAACTCCTGCCTGCCCCATTCTTCCTTTGGTATTTAAGATGATTTTGACAAGCACAGTATGATTGACGCTCATTAAGTGAATGGGGGGCAAGTTAGTGCTAAGGCCCAAACTCATTGCCTCTGCCAGAGGCTGGCTTTGATGGTGGAGGGCACCAGCCCTGTCTCCCTGTACCTGGGGAAGCCCAGAGACAACACCCCCCCTACCCCCCACCTCCTGCCTCCCGCCCCAGCCAATATCCTGCTGCTGGCTCTGGGATTCTTCTTCTATGTCCCTTCCAGCAATTACTGCCAGTGTCAGATGTAGGTGAAACTGCTGTCATCACATTTCTAGGAAAGGTTCGAAAACCATGTCATTGCTCCAGTGGAGTGGGGCAGGGAGTGGTTTTGAGAAGCCAGGCCACTCTGCAGCGAGCATTTTTGCTCTCTTCCCACCAGATTCTCTAGCTAGATTAACAGGTATAATAAATATCAGTGGAGCGGCTTTTGGGGGTTTGGCAGGGAGATGGTATTTCCAGCTGAAATGGTGTCATTAAACACAAGCTTCTGAGGACAGCGGAGCAACAGCAGATTGGGGGAGAAGCAGGAGATGTGGGCAGGAGGGCTGTTTGCACGGCTTCTCAACGCTTCCCAGTTTAGAAACAAACTCGGAGTGCTCGCCAGATCCACAAACACAGGCGGTTGGAGGCCCTCCGTGGAGTATTTACACTTCCTCAGCCAAGGCAGAGGGAAGGGCCGTAAGAATTGGGCAATTCCTTCTGTTCCTTTCCCTTGGCTCACTGGGCTTGGCAGTCAGTGCCAGACGCTGAGCAGTGGGGGAGTGTCAGCTTACCCAGTGTATCCCTGTGTGCCAAGCATTTTACAGGGTCTTGGTTACTCCTTGGAGTGGTTCATGTTCTGTCACCCATTTTATAGATAAGAAAACTGAGGCTCAGATCAAGGAAGTGGTGGTCTACAGGTCAGCCAGGAAGCTACAGAGGTTTGGCCCTGCATTGCCTTGGCCTCAGAATTTCCAGGGCCTTCCCACTCCTTCCATGGGCAGAAGGGAGGCACCCGACTTATTGGACAGGGGTCCCTGCACTAGTCAGGCACTGTCAGCTATGGAGTCTGGTCCCACCAGGATGCCTTCTCTGCAAAAAACCCAGGTTCCTGGTTCCCTTTGCTTACAAGACCCCAGGGCAGCCTGCTGCCCTTAGCTGCCCCAGGAACCCTCTGGGCAGACAGGAATGCAGTTGGGCTAGTGGTGCCTTTGGTAGATGTGGGCACCGGGCTGGGAGGGGCCCTGCAGCAGGCAGGCTGCCTTGTGGATCTCAAAAGGGATAAACAGATGCACTGGGCGGGTGGGTGAGAAGAGTTCAGGTGGTGGGAGTGGCTGGAGTGGACTAGAGATGCTTGTGGGCCCTGTGCCTGCTGTGCTGAGTGGGGGAAGGGTTGGGCCTGAGGTGACCTGCCAGGGGAGAGGATCCAGTGCAGGCCCTCGTTACAGGGACAGTGGCCCTGGACATCCCTTCCCAGCAGAGCAGGACAGACCTTAGTTCTCTGGCAGTCTGAAGGCTCACCCCCCCCCCATCCTTCTCCCTTGTGTAATTAATTACACCTAAGCTCCTCCATCCTGTGTCCCTCTGAGCCTCAGGGTTGCTCCAGCCTGGGGCTGGGTGGCTTAACCCTCTTGCTGAGATACTGGTAAAGTATGTACTTGGGTATGGGGCTGATAGAGCCAGCCCAGGAGTGGGCGGGGCCTGAGTCTGACTCCCCAGCCTATCACTTGCTGACTGTGTGACCTTGTGTGAGCAGTTTTGCCTCTCTGAGCCAGTTTCCCATCTGTAAGAAAGAGCTGCTAATAGCACCCACTTCCCAGGGGCGGGGTGAGAATTTAGTGAGGGCTTAGTGCAGGCTACAGTTTACAGTAAGCACTTGATAAATGCACAGCCTCATGGCTACTGTTAGCCTCATCCCCAGAACAGGGCTAGCAGCCGGAGGTGGAGACCCAGTTCTAGAGCAGGGGACCCCACCCTTCCCGCTGTCTCTGCACCCCAACACCTACCCAGGGGCCCCCACGTGGTGAGCACACGTGGCTCCCATCTGAGTTCCTGGGGGGTTGGAGCCTGGCCAGGGGGCTCTCCCAACCTCCCTCCTGCCCCTCCGACTTCCTTTCCCTCCCCAGCCGGAGGAAGCGAGCTGCGGCTCATATTCATGAACCGTAATTCAATCAGGCGGCGATTCCGCTGGGCTCGGGCGGGGGTGAGAACGAGGAGGCGCGCACAAAAGGGCCGCTTTATTACCTCCCGCGGGCCGGGAATTGCCGCTCTCCCCCAGCAGCGGCCGGAGCCGCCTTTATTGTGTTAACCCATTTGCGTGTCAAGAGCTATTGTGCGCCTTCTCCGCCTGTGCGGTGCGGCCGAGGGAGGAGTGCTGCGCCGCGCTGCCGGCCGGTCACCTCCGCGGGCGCCGCCCGCCGCCCGCCGCCCTGATTGGTTGCTAAGTGATTTGCATCCAAGGTAATCACTTTTATCTCAGAAGGATGTCGACTATAATTATAAGCTACTGACATCTTTTGAAATCTGCCTAATGACTATTTTAGTCTGCCCAGGCTGGGGGTGGGGAGGGGGTTGGGGAGACTGGGAAGAGGGATGGATTCTTTCCACCTGGACGGTTGGTTCCTCAGTTGAAACATCTGAGTGCCTACTGCGCGCCACAGACAAAAGGCTGGGTGTCTGGTGTGGAGCTTGCCTTCCTGTGGGCGGCGTTAGTGCCATTTCAGAGATGGGGAAATGGAGGCCACCTGCCCAAAACCATACAGCCAATCAATGGTGGCATCCGGGTCTCAGACCCCTACCCCATACCCCGGTCACTTAAGCAGAGAACAGACAGGAATGAGGATAGTAATCACTGAGTAGAGGTCAGTAATCTGGAACCTTCCAGGGTTTGTGTCATAACTCAAAGAACTACAGGTGCTTTCATGTCCCCATTTTATTAGAGAGGAAATGGGATTGGGACACAGCCAGGAGTGACAGAAGAATGAGCTGGGGTGTGGTGGCATGGGCTCCCATTGGCCTGGCCCTCTTCTGCCCCTGGGGTTCCACTGGATAAACACCCGGCATCAGCCTGGGGAAGGCACCCTGCTGCTGACCACTGTTGGAGTGGCAAAGCTCTGGGGAATCTGATGGGCCCCAGCCCTCTTGGGAAGTAAGAGGAGTCTCCAAATAATTTGAACTCTGGACACAGGGCCAGACCTGGAGCTGAAACCCTAGGGAGAGCAAAACTGCAGCTGAGCCTAGAGGGTTTCCTGACAGAGCGGGGCTCTGAGGACTGAGTGGATCTTCCAAGCAGGGGATGAATGGGGATGTCGATGGCAGAGGGGAGTTGGTGAACCCAGGGACATGACCAGGAAAGACAGAGGAAGTTAGAAGAGGGCAGAGGTAAAAGGAAGATAAATAGATTTGGGGGCCTTGAGTGCTAAGGACCAGAGGAAGAGTGAAGCCAGTGCAGGTGTCTGGGGTAGGGGTGAGACATAACCTGGAGGCCGTAGATGTCAGGGTTTGGGCTCTCAGAACCTGAGCTCCCATACCATCCCTGCTGTGTGTCCTCAGACAAGTCACTTTACCCCTCTGGCCTCAGTTTCCTCATTTGGTTAAGAGAGTCATAGCGTCTTCTGGGTGGGAAGGTTCTGTCTACAGAGGCTCCTTGGGAGCTCTGGGGACAGCCAGAAGGGAAGGGCTTGCTGTGCCTCTCTGAGCTGGCTGAGCTAGGCCCAGGCCCAGGCCAGTTACAGTGGCCCCACGGCAAGCTGCGGTCACAGCCACAGCAGCTGTTTGGGGCCCTGGGAGCCCTGGCTATTGTGCAGAGAGCACTGGGGACAAAGGCCTGGGAGGTCAGAAGTGAGGCGTGGCTGGCTGTGAACAGGCTTCTGGGGGGGATGGGGACTTAATGACACAGAACTTAATGACTCAGAGTCTGTGGGGAGAGGAGCCTCCCGAGGAGGAGGAGGAAGAGGAGGAGGAGGAGGAGCAGGAGCAGCCACCACCTGATCTACTTCAGGACAGGGGCAGCTGCCTCACACAGGCTGCGCTGGGCACTGGAGGAGGCAGTAGTGGCAACTCCCTGATCCCAAGCCTGAGCTGAGGGGTTGGCCCTGCACCTCAGCAACTTCATGGCCTCAGTCTCCCAATCCGTCAGCAGGCTGAGGTGAGGGTCCACCTGAGAGGGCAGCTGTGTGCTTTGGCGGCAATGAACAGGAGCTGTGCTCTGCTCCATCAGTCCTTTCATTAAAATGCTGGCTGCCAGGTGCTGGGGCCACACAGGTGAGCAAGCCCTCTTTGCCTTAAAAGGTGGTGAATACCGAAGGAGAGGACTTGATTGGGTTAATCGCCAGGATAGAGGCTTTCACCATGCACAGCCACTGTGCTGGGAGCAGAGGACACAGCAGTGGCAGTACTGACAAGGGCCTCTCAAAGCCTGCTAGGAAACCAGAGGTGGAAACTTACAGTACTTCCAGCTGGGGTAGCTAGGGACAGCTCCTGGAGCAGAGGCACTTGTAATTGCTGACTTTATGGACTTCCTTTTAAACACTTTTGCCTATTATGAAAATCACAGGACATTGTTGGTGTCTGCTGTGTGCTAGACTGAGCTTCCTGCTTGGGCATTTTGTTCTTTGATTCAATCCTCATATCGCTCTATGAAGGGTGTTTTTATCCCTGTTGTGTAGTGTAGGAACCAAGGCTCAGGAAGGGGAAGTGTCTTTAGGGCCAGGACCCTCTGACAGGTCAGCAGAATCCCTTTTGTTATCCACAAGAGCTTTTGGCTCTCCTCTTCTGTAAGGGTCCTGGACTGGGTGGGGCTGTCACGGGAGGATCCTTGGACAAGCACAAAGGGCAGCCTGTCCTCTGCCAGCTGTGTTCTTTATGAGCTGCAAGACCTTGAACAAGTCACCTCCCACCCCAACCCAGACTCAGCTGTGTCCTTCGTAAAATGTCAAGGATGGCAAATCTGTGGCAGACTCAGTTTGCCTTACACTGCTGTGCCCTTGGCAGACTTGGCTAATCAATTGCCGCCCTCCTCCCCTGCTGAGCTCTTCCCCTAACCTTGGGTTCTTTCCAGGGCTCTGGGCAGGCAGCACCAATCAATCAGCAGGGACTGTGAGCTGAAACCAGTTACTTGTCTGGCCTTGCTGAGTTCAGGGGTCCCTTTGCCATCTTCATGTGGTTCAGAGGACCAGGGTACCCCAGCAAGGGACTCTGGGGAATTTCTCTGAGGATATGGGTGTTCTTCAGCCATGAGAGCTGTTAAGCTATGAAAGACAGTTAACTTCTTCCAACTCCAACGCCTACAGTCTGAAACTTATTTACAGTCAGCGTTTATCCTGAGAGCCAGATCACCTGTGCACGCCTCTTGGCACCTCCAAGAAGACTTCTCGGCCCATTTTCGAGATGAGAAAACAGAGGCTCAGAGCAGTTAAGCAGGGAGGGTTCATGTACTTGCTGCGTGGCTGAGCTGACATTCAAACCCAGGTCTCACAATCCATAGCCTGCGGGTAGCAGGTGGACAGAGCTGCCTTCCTGGACAAGACATCATTTGTTCTGGGGCCCTATGGGCTGGTCGGCTTTGACAGGCTGAGCTGGGAAGAGTGACCTTTTGGTTGAGGGAACAGCAGGAGAGGAAGTTCAAAGGGAGATAGGCAGAGTGTTTTGGTTGAGGGACAAGTGTGTAGCCAGCTGTGGCTAGAATATGGAGAGGGGATTGTGGAAGGAGCTGAGGCTGGCTTCAGCATTCGGACTTTGCCTCCCTACAGTAGGAGCTGTGGCAGCTCTCTGAGCAGAGGAATGATGAGGTCCCTTCCAAGTATACTTATTCAGCATCTCTATGAACCCTGGGTAAGGGTATTTGGGGCTGCCTACTTCCCATCTTCTGGATGTGTTAGCCTAGCACAGCATCTGGCATACAGTAAGCATCCAAGAGGTGTTTGTTGAATGAATAAATGAATGAATGCTTGCTGGACTGAAATGCTCCTGACCCCACTGTGGAGGGCAGCTGCCAAGAGGAGAAAGAATGGAGTCCTTCTCTGTCCAGGAGAAGCTGGACACCAGGCCTGGTGGTGAGGGTAGGGAGAGGCCAGGCAGGTACCTGGGACAGGAACTTTGCTAGCTTCCTCCATTACCTATCCCTAAGACCTCTCCTAGACCTTCCTGCTGGGCTGTCTGTGCCTCACCAGCCACGCCTGGCGGGCAGTGTGGGCTCAGTGCTTGGGGGGATGAAAGATGAAGGTCCGTGACCATTTTTTAACTCAATAAAGGGAGAGACAAGCTGCAGGCTGCAGGCCGGAGATATAATTAGTTCGCAGCAGTGGCGCTTTCTTGATTTAGCTTCTGAGAGAACAAGACAAGGATGTTATACCCAATTAGCAGTAACATCCAGTCGAGCCTCAATAGGTGAGATAACAAGCTATTTTTATGACTTTTCTTTCCCTGCTTGGAGGGGGCGGGGGAAGGGGGTATCAGGGCCTTATTTCTTTTCATCAGGGAACAATTATTAGGGATCTCAGGATTTCCCAAAGCCAAATGATGCATTTGTTAACCCAAACAAGCAAGCATCCCAGGGCAGCAGCTGGGGTGGCAGGCTGGTGATTTGAGTCTAAGGGGCGTGGGAGGGACACACGCCCCTCAGCCCCTTTGTGGAAGCCCTTGGGAAAAGCTGCCAAATGCAGAGCCCATTGGTTTGGTGGGGAAACTCAGATCCTTGAGAGAGTCTTAGTGCCTTCCTTGATTTCCCTGTGCACCTTCAAAGGGACGTAAGGAGGCCAGCCAATTCCTTGGGGGGTTGAGGAGGGAACCAGCTCTGGCCCTTGGCAGTCCTTCCTGGCATCACCTTCCATCCCCTCTGCCAGCTGGGCCAGAGGTTCTGGGCTCCTTGTCCCTAAACCTGCTGATGCATACTGGATCCCCAGTATGACACCTACCACTTCCCTGGCCCTGCCTGCCCCAGCTCTGGCTCCGGCCTCTGGCAGGACCTGAGTGGTCATTAGCTCCACTGTCTCCTCCCTCGGTACCCCACAGCCAGGGTACCCAGGGCTGGCCAAGTCCTCCTGGGCCAGGAAGCCCAGCCAAGCCCCACCCCAGCTGCCTGGCTATTCTCCAGCTCCCAGTGAAGGCTGGGGGATGCCCAGAGAGGGATCTGGCATGGGTGCCGTGATACCCTGCCACCCCAGGGCCCCAAGCCCAGAGCAGGTTCCCGGCCTCCGCACATCCCCGCCCTGCTCTATGTCTCATCTCTGTCTCGGTTGTGGTGCTTGTGGTTCAGACAACTGACAAATCCAGCCATGCAGAGTGGGAGTTTAATTGCAAACAGTTTTTATGGATCATGGGCCCATCTGTGCCACCATATGCAAAGGGAAAAAAAATCCCCCCTCTTTCTCTTCTCCCCACCCTGCTCCCAGACTAACTCCAAAAAATAAGCCAAGGTTTTTCTGGCTAGAGCCAAGCATAGAGCTGGGACCATCCTAGGGCATCTCTGTAGGGCGGGCCCTGCATGCCAAGAGATGCCAGCCGTTCTCGAGCCCACTGAGTGCTTTCACATCTCCTGGCCTTTGCACATACTGTGCCCTGCATTGCCAGCCACCTGGCTGATGCTGGCCACCTGGCGTCCGGTTGGCAATAAGCGGCACTGAGCTGTGGGCATGGAAATGTGAGTGGGCGGTGTTGGGACCCCAAGGCCAAGGGGCCTTCACTCCTGTTTCTACCTAGCCTGGCCAGTGGAACCCCAGGAAGATGGGGCTCTCTCTCTCCCTGGGGTGTCTCTTGCCCTGGTGCCAGCCTGGCTCTGCAGAGGAGCCCCACTAAAGTCAGAAAGGCCACCCACCGGGGACTAGTGGTCACCCCTCTTCCAGGCCTTTGATGAGAGGGCGGGTCTTAGGGGTTCTACAAGGACTCACCTCTCAGACCATTTGCCATATCCTAGCTGGGTGACCTCAGACTCTTGCCTCTCTGAACCTCAGTTTCTTCCTCTGTAAATTGGGAATAAGAGGTTGAAGGAGTACTGCACACACATGAGCAGCATCCGCTTGTCATCTCTTGCTACGTGGGGCTGTATGCTGCCCAAGGGGTCTTTGCAGTGTTCCCTGCTGTCTTCTGGTTCCTGATGAGGACTCTCAGTGTCTGCAGAAGGTATGAGTGAGGGAGGGAGTTGGAGGACTTTTGGGGGAGATGGGATGCAGGCTCTTTGCTTATGAGCAGCTGGGTTTTTCTCAGTGGAGTCCAGAAACCACCCTGAACCCTGGAGATTTATGGACTCCACTCTATAGATGAGGAAAACTAAGGCTCAGAGAGAATAAGGGACTTTCCCAAGGTCAGGTAGCTGAAGAGACAGGAGAGCTAGGGCTGGAACCCTGGTCAGAATGACTCCATCGGATCAACTCCCTGCCCCTGACATCACAGAAGAGAAGGGCCAGGCCCAGAGCTGGAAAGGGACTTGGCCAAAGTTACACAGCAAGAAAACAGCCATGGGCCGGGGATTTAGCTCAGTGGTGCTGCTGCCTGCCTCCAAAGCACAAGGTCCCAAATTCGATCCTCGGTACCAAAAAGAAAGAAAGCAGCCAGCATTGGTGGGGTCCTTCTACCTGCTTTGTACAGATGGGGAAACTGAGGCCTTCCTGCCTCAGAGCCAGGCCAGCACATCCTGCTGCTCTCTCCTTCCCCTCCCCTGTCCCCTGGTCTGTGCCTGGGGGTTTCCTTATCAGCTCCACAGATACCTGCAGCCAGGTCCTGAGCAGCTTCGGGTGCCCCAGGGCCTGGCACTTGGTGCAGCAGGTAGCAGGGAAAGTGGGGGCCTTCCGTTCCCTAAGACCTGGGTGAGCACAGGCCAGGCACTAGGCAGCCTGTTCCCCGCCCAGTGGTGATCACCAGCTCCCGTTGTAATCATTAAAACTATTAGGAGGAAGCGTTCGCTTGAAGCAAATGTCAGCCGCCGAGTTGTGCTTTGTAAACGCTCACAATTAATGCCAATCAGGCCCAGAAAAAAGCCGGCCCGGAATCCTGTCTGTTTCGTCTCATTTGTCAGCTGGTGCCGCTCCATGTTGCACATTTTCATACAATTGCTATAAACATAAAAGGGAAGCTCCACAGTGTGCCCAGGCGCCTGGATGGTGCACGCTGTCTTAATTACTTGGTATTCTGCTGTTCACTTGGCCACCCCAAGCAGGTGGGAGGGAGAAAGGGGGACTCTGTAGCAGGCCCACGGCTTCTAGGGGTCAGCCAGGAGGTGGAGCAGGCTGGGAGCTGGGCCTCCTGCCCCACCCTCTGCAGGCCACATGGCCCCAGCACAGAGGACATCTGGGAAACAAGGAAAAACGGCTAAAAATTGTTTGCAAGCTCTTGAAATAGAAGAAAGGGGCTCAGAGTCCACCAGCCTTGGCTGTATATCCCAGCTCCATCTCCTAGAATGATTCTGATGATTTATTGTCACCTCCTGCATGCCAGGCTCTGTGCCACCTACCAAGAGGGCTTCATTCCCCCTACTTGGAGTTGGGGTAACAGGGCAGGATGTCAAGCTTTCTGGACCTGAGGTGATTTTCTCATGTGTTTGCTGCACAAATCCTTTGAGGGTGAGCTTTCCCTCTTATCTACAGGGAGTGTGAGGCCCAGGGTCCTACAAACAGGATTTGGACCGAGGAGCCCAGAACCATTGTGCTCTCCCGGCACCACCTGCCAGGGTAGCCATGGGGTGGAAGGAAGTGATGCAGCTACAAGCCCTGGCACACAGTAAATGTTTAATAAATAATGTCTGCCGACATCCCACTGCCTGGAGGTAGAAGGGGCCTCAGAGCCTGGCCTCAGGATTGGCTCCAGTAGACACAGATCTTGCTGGATGGAGGATGGGAAGGGGGTGGTCTAGGGACTGGGCCCACCGGGTTCCAGAATTGGACTAGGGTCAAGCCCGGGAGGCTCCTCCTCACTGTCCCTCCCCACATTGTAAACCAGGCCCCAGGATAGCTCTGTGAGCCCTCTGGCTGCCCAGAGGTTGGGCCTGTTACTGTCATGGACCCCACTGTACTGATGTAGGGTCCGAGGTCCAAGCCAACTCAAGCTTACACCTTTGGGAGGTACGGAAACTGGAGGTGGATTCGCACCTGGGTTATTGTCATTCTGAAGTCTTTCGTGCCTTCCTGACCCTTCCCCTTCGGAACCTGGACAGGAAGCTGAGCCGTACACTGTATATTCTACCCAGGACCCTGCACGGCTTTCTAGCTCTTGGGAGACAGGGTCTTCTGAGGCCAGGCTGGCTCAGCAGGGACACATCAGCTTTTGTGAAGGCTGAGGCCAGGTCAGGCCAAGCAGCCAGCAGAGTAGGGAGAGGGTGGTGCAGCCAGGCTGGCTGGGGACAAATGCTCAGAGTAGGAATAGAGGCCCCTTTGTGTGGCTCTTGTGGGGGAGGGGGTGCTGCCAGCTGCCACCCCATGTGACCGGGGAGGCCTGAGCCCTCTGCAGAAGTTTACCCACCACCCCCAGAGGACTAGCCAGGGAGTCTCTCCCCTTCTCCCCATGGCCTCCTCCTGCTGTTCTATGTCTGTCTTCTATGTCTGGGACATCTGTCTGCTAGAGGAGCCTTGGCAGCCACTCACCTGGTTTGCTGTGGGCCTACTGTGTGCCGGCACTAGGCCAGGCAGTCCACTGACCCTGCTGGTGAGGGTCAGTGTTACAGATTAAGACCTTGAGGTCTTGGTGCATGGTGTGGTGCACAGTGGGCTTTCCGTGAAATCTGAACCAAAGATGCAGACCCAGCGTCAGAGACCGGGTCCCTCTTAGCGAGAGAAACAAGAGTCAAACAAGGGTGCCTGTCCAAGGATGGGGTCGGGGCAGAACACTGCAGAGCAGGGAGTTCCCACCCCAGGTCTGACTCTTGCTTAGGCACTGCTGTGCCCCTAAAAAACCCAGCCTCATGCTCTGAGTCCTGAGGATTATAGGAGAGAAAAGAGCCTCTGAAAGCCAGAGACTGGCTGAAGTCTCACAGCTGAGCCTTGGGCCACCTGACCCCAAAGCCCAAACCCTTCTCGGGATAGCAGTTCAGGTGCACCTGGGGGCCAAGCCGGTAACACCAGGAGCAGAGCAGCTGCCCCTTGGCCTTGGAGAAACATGGTTTTAGTGGTTCCATATCTGCCAGGCTGGTTTGTTTTTTCCTGAGTGATTAGGCAACGAGAATTTTAGGTAGAATTTTAGTTTTATTAGGTTTCTTCTTTTTAACCTTGGCAGCCACTTCACAGTTTTTCTAAATACAGCCAACAGCGCAAACAAGAAATGTTTGTGGGCAGGCTTTGCACAGCCCAGTAATGTGTTGCCTGGTTGACAGGGCATTTTAGGGGTCCCAGGATGTCTCACTGTCCCCACCCCCAGTCAGCAAGAGCCCTGGGACCCACCAGCCCCTCCAAAGGCCCCCAGCCACGCCTTTGCCGCCAGAGGCAGGAGGCAGGGCCCCAGCCCCGCAAGGGCGCCACCCAAATAGCTATAATCAGCAGCCTCGCCAAGACTTCAAACTCACCCAATTATCCTTCGAAGGAAAAAAAACACAAAATGAAAACAAATTAACATGTTTGCATAGAAGCCGCTGCAGCAACACACACAGACGCGCGCGCACAGACGTGCATGCTGGCGCATGCCCCAGCAGGGCTGGGAGACATCACTGCCACCCCTTATGTGGGCCTGGCACTTACCTGGTCTAAGGCATGGGGGTGGGTCCAGGGACCAGATTGTCCCAAAACCTGACTGGACACTACCAAAAGCCACCACCCACTTTCAGTTTCTTTCTCCTCCTTTGCTTCTTTTCTCTTCCCTTCCTTCCTTTTCTTCCTTCCCCTCCCTCCCTTCCTCCCTCCTTCCCTCCCTCCCTCCCTTCCCATCCTTGCAGTGCCAGGGATGGAACCCAGGGCTTTCTGCATGCTAAGCAAGTGCTCTACCACTGAACTGCACTCTCAGCCCTTCTTTTCTTTTCTTTTCTTTTCAATTTAATAAACACAGGTTCATTGTGTGCCAGAATTCCTCCTCACTGATCCAGGTTTATCATGAACTTCTTTCTATAGATGGGGAAGCCTAAGCACAGAGAGGTTAGTAAACCTGCCCAAGGCTGCACAGCTGATAAATGGAAGAGCTGGCTGGGGCTCAAACCCAGGTTGGCCAGCGCCCAACTCTGTGCAGTAACTGCTGCCCCTTCTGTGGCTCCCTCC
This sequence comes from Heterocephalus glaber, assembly GCF_000247695.1. Next base: position 10,732,557 of record NW_004624747.1, on the reverse strand, counting down.
TATCTGTGGGTGATGTACCAACTTCCGCCTTCCCTTCAAGGCCTCTCCGGGCCTCTCCAGCCTGTATCTGTTCCTCCTTTTTATGCCCACCTCTGCCCTACAGGCAGCTCTCCTCATAGTTGTGATTGTGGAGCCAGTGAATGTGGGTTCAAATCCCTGCTCTACCAGATGGCTTTGGGCAGTGGTTTCCTCTCGCTCTGCCTTTGTTTCCCCTTCTAGAACACTGGGATAATAATGATCACTACTCCAGTGAGGTTAGGAGATGCAGTGGGTAAGTGACTGGCAAGTACTACCCCTGGCATCTACCCAGATGGTTCCAGTAGCTCCATGAAGCCTGGCTTGTCAGACTCACCAGCCCCTTCTGGGTACCTTAGGACTCTGTACCAGGCACTGCTCTGGCCCTTAGTGCTCAGAGGAGGGGCTCAGCTGCTCTACTTTCCATGAGCTGCCTATTCCGGGCATGGCCCTGCTCCTCTGGGCTCTGTGATGCTTTCTCTGGCCCTGCCTTGGGGTCAGTGGGTGTGTGCCTCATCATCCTACATGTCTGAGTCTTCTCTGTGTCCCCAAAAGCTGGCATGCCACAGCTGCTCCAGCAAGCTTTGGTGAAAGTGCCTGTTGGCACCATCTTACCTGGCATATATGGGGCCTTGTGCCTGGGAGCTAAAGGATAAAGAGCAGAGTGAGTGGGGGTTGAGGTACTGGAGCTCAGGTGTTCCCAGCCTCCTCCCCTGCAGCTGTGTGATGGTGAACAGATCCCTTCACCTCTCCGAGCCCCTCACTGCCATCTCCTGCCATTGCCGGTGAGAGCCGAAGGTGGGCGATGATGATGCCATGCCCGATAGGCACCCCCTCCAGTTCAGTCCTAAGGAAGATGTGGTTTCTAATTCCATACTTCAGATGGAGAAACTGAGGCCCCGGAGAACACAGTGACATACTCAAGACAGCCCTGTTAGTGAGTGGCAGAGTTGGGACCTGAACTCAGCTCCAGGTTTGTTCTTTTTAGAGGCTGCCTCTGGGGCCCAAAGGGGCAGCTGGAGAGTGAGACCTGGAGGACTCTGCAATGTGGTGGTCATGGCTCCTTTGGTGCCAGCCTCTCAGGGCCAGGGCAGTGGCCACAGCTAACCCAGGGCCCACACCAGAAGGGGCCAGTCCTGTGGGCCATGTGGTGCCCGCTCGGGATCCCAGCCCTCCCTCTGCATGGCCATGCCATGGGCTGTAGTGTCCAGCAGACCCAACATCATGTCCAGCCCCACCAGGACTAATCCTTTTCCATCTGAGCCTCTGCTCACGCATGCCCAGAACAGGAAGCCTGGATGGATAACCACACCCCATGGGGTGGGCCTAATACCCCACCCAGCCCTCCGGGGTAGGCTTTCTCCTCCTCCAGAAGCTCCGCAGCCCTTGAGCCTCTGCAGCCAGGCTGGGCAGGGCATGCACTGCCTTCCGGCCTGTACCCACAACACTTGTCCTGCAGGAGACTCCTGCCCACTCGCTGCCAGAGCCCACCTGCCCGAACTGCTGAGTGTTCACTTAGTTCTCTGGGCCCAGGTGTTCTGGGTATGATAAAAGAAGGCCCAAGACTCACTAGGTGTAGTGGCATGTGCCTGTGATCCCAGCACTCGGGAGGCTGAGGCAGGAGGGTTGCCGCAAGTTCAAGGCCAGCCTGGACTATATAGAGAGACCCTGTCTCAAAAAATCAAAACAGGGCTGGGGATTTAGCTCAGTGGTTCCGCTGCCTGCTTCGCAAGCACAAGGACCCGAATTTGATCCCCGGTACCAAAAAAAAAATCAAAAAAAGCAGGAGAGATTCCAAGGGTGGCTAGCTCTGATGGTCGTAGAGGATTGTGAGCTCTGGGTTACCAAGGATCACTGGGGAATAAAGGCCCCAAGCATCAGTCTGTTCAGCTGGGAATTATTGAGCGATTACTGTGTACTTGGCCCGAGGCCCAGCCCCCTCACTGCAGGACTCCTCTGAGCTAGCCACACAGCCCCTCTGGGTCCAACCTCCCTGAACAAGGTTTTGGTAAGGGTCACAGTAGGGTGACAGTACTGGGTGCCTGAGAGCCCTGGTCGGGGTCACCCCATGCCTGGGATAGGGTGGGAGCTGTGTATGGCGGGGTGGGCCCTCCTACCAGCCTTCTGAGGTTCAGAGAGGAGAGGCCAGGGACTGGGCAGGGGCGGGAAATGGGGAGAAGTTTCTTTTTCCTCCCGCATTAGAAAAGTCATGTTCATCTTTCTGTATTTGGAGATGATGAGACTGGTGAAGAAAATAAAAGGAGCCAAGCACTTGGTTTCCTGTGGGTGCCATTCTGCCCAGGTGCTAGGCATCTGGGCTGTGTCTGACTTGGCCTTGCAAGCCTGGGGCCTGACCAGAGGAAGGGCCCACTGCTCGCCGCGGCAGAGTGCCCTGGCCTGGGCTCCTGGGAGCCACCTGCTGCCTGCTGCCCACCCAGCAGCCTGCTGTCTGGCTCATGGGGGTGCGGAGCAGCCGTTGTTCTGCACACATCTGATCCCGTCTTTTCCACATCAGATCATTTGTAACCGTCACCAGGCAATCGGCCCATCGCTGATTCAATCTCGGCTTTGTGCTGTCACAGCCGTTTTTCTGCACCGTGCTGATTTTGAAAGGAGGCCCATCTTCCGGGCCAGGCCACTTTTCAGAAGTGGGGGAGGAGCGAGGGAGGGGTGTGTGTGTGTGTGTGTGTATGTGTAGGCATCTCCCCCGTGTGTGCATACCCACACAACACACACTCCACTGCCTCATCACCCACAGTGGAGTTTGAAATGTAGGTAGACAAGCGCCAGGCCTGCTACCTCCAGCCCCTGTCCCACCCTGCCCCCTGCCCCCTGCAGCACCTACTGTGTGTAGTGCAGGCAGACACAGTGGATTCTTGCCCTGCTGGGGGAGGCACTCAGCCATTCACCAGCAGATCGTTTCAGGGTGCTGATGACAGTAGAGGAAGGCCAGGTGAGGGGTAATGGCAGAGCAGAAAGTACCAGCTTGACCTTGATCCAGGAGGGCCTCTGGGAGGAGGCAGTGTTCAAACTGAGCCCTGATGAGGAGACGGAGCTGACCAGAGAAGGCTGGCACCCATATGGGTGTGCTGGGGACAGCGTGGCCATGCACCCTGCACAGGTGGTTAGGAACCCTCACCATGAGGCGAGTGTGAGCCGAGATGTCCCATCCATGTATAACCCACCAGATTCCAAAGATACAGTATGAAAAGAACATAAAATCTCTCACTGGTATTTCTTTTTTTTTTTTTTTTTAACTCTGGTCCTTGTGCTTTCGAGGCAGGCGGCAGAACCACTGAGCTAAATCCCCGGCCCCTCACTGGTATTTCTTGAGTATGTATTACATCCCAAGGTGATAACTATTTAGGATCTATTGGACTAAATAAGATATATTATTGTTTCATTTCCTCTGTGGCTACTAGAAAATTTGCACATCCACACAGGGCTTGATTACTGTATACTCCTGTTGGACAGTGCTGGTGTGAAATGTGGAGGTAGGGCCAAAACCATGAATTCGAAGGCCCTGGGGCAGGACTGAGGTTGTCCTGTTGGAGGACCAGAAAGAAACACAGTGTGACTGAGTAATGTTAGCAAGGGGACAGGGAGAGTGCAGATAGGGGGTGGGGAAAGGGTTCCCATGTGGCCTCTGAGTGGCTAGACCCGATCTGGCTCCCCAGAAAGCTCTCCATTCAACGCTTCTGGGGCATTAGACCCCCTGCCCATCCCCCACCCGCTTCCTCCTCCCAGCTGCTGTTCCCTGTCCTGTCAGGAAACTTACACGAGCACCAGCCTCCCATCTCCAGGTGGTCAGGGGTTAAACTCCCTTTGAAACATCCTTCAGATAACAGAAACAGAAGTGATGCCTCCTCATTGTAGAAGAATTAGAAATGCAGAGGAGCACAAAGGAGAAGAATAAAACAGGCCACAGCTGGGCTCTGGTAGAGCAGGGCTTTGAGCGCAGGGAGTCCAGGTCCTGTGCCCAGTGCTTTCCAAACCACATTGCCCTGTGGCTGGATGACATGGAAGGGGCTCATCCCCATAAGAGGGTCAGAGACACCCCTCCGAGCTGGCAGCAGAAGTTGAAAGCTAGAGACCAGTCCACTCTCAAGCAATGTATGTTTGGCTCTCAAAGTTTTAAAAACCAAATTGTGAAAGCTCTCCAATCCAGGTGTGAATTGCTGAGCCAAGTGTTGGCATTGTCATTGAGCCTGAGTGTCCTATTTTCCTGGCCCCTGCCCAACAGGCTCCTCTCATTTTCTGCCCCAGCTCCAGAAACATTTGTTGATCTTTGCTTTAGGCCACAAGACCAGCCTTCACCAGCTGCTTCTATCTACTTCCCTTCCCCCGTCACATCCTGGACCACTCCTGCCCCGGTTCAGTCTCCTCCTCTTCTCAGTGCCTGAGTCCTCAGGCCCACCTGGTCCTTGGGGCTTTTCTGCCCCCTCTGCCATCCAACCTGCCCATGGCCCTGGACAGCCCCTCCACCCTTCTTCCACTTGAGTGTGACATCAACGGTCACTGTCCCGATGTGGGGTTGGTTAAATGAAGTGATGTCTGTAAAGCGCTGAGCCCATGGGGAGCACTAAAAATAAAAACCAGCTCCATTATTGCCCTTACTATCAGATCTTCTTCTCTGTTACCTGGTTTAACCCTGAACTGTGGGTGTGGGGACTCGGGAGGTGGGTGGGAGGGGGCTGTGGGCTCTGAGGCCCTCTTACTCCACTCTTCTTATCTTTGCCTCTGCACAGTGCTCCTTCTCTGGGGCACCCCTTAAAACTGGTGTCTCCTGGCACCACCTCCATTTTGGTTTCCATTTACATGTTGCTTCTCCTGAAAGGCCCATGCCCCCTCCAAAAATACTGGGTTGGGGGTCTCCCTAGTACCCACTGTGCCATCATGGTGCTGATCTGGTATTGATTTCCAGCTTCCTCCCACCTTTGCTGGCAGGTGATGGGGTGGAGATTGATGGCCAAAGCCAGAGCTAGGAGAGGGGAGGCCCCCAGTGACTGTACAATGTCCCCTCCCCAAACTCCCCACCTCGGAATGTGACTCTCTGGGGAGGAGACTTTGGGAGGTGAGCAAAGAAGGGGTTTGAGATTCTGTCCTGCTCTCTGCCAGGACCTCCCAAAGATCATTAGAGGAGGATGAGCCCTGCCCACCCACTCCCTGGGATCTGCCTCTTGGCGGGGGGTACCAGCCAGGTCTGTTGCAGGTCTGACCATTCCTCCATCCTGGAAGGGGGGCTTTTGAGCCTTCTTCAGAGCCCTCCATCCCTGCCCCTTCTCTGAGACTCTCCCTGCCCTGAAGCAGAGCTTGTCCACAGCAAAGAGGGTCTCCCTGCTCGGAAGCTGGGCCCCTGGCTGGCTCCCCGCTGAAGAGGTGTTGTCTGGTACTCACCAGACATGTGCCCTCTGCAGCCCAAGCTCTCCCACCTCCTCAGCACTCTTTGCCAAGCTCTGTGCTTGGCTACGCAGTCAGCCTGGGACCCCTCTCCAGCTCCTTCACTTGGCTATTTCCTGCTCACCTGTACAGCATGATCTTATATGATAATAGTGGCTCCCACTTAGGCAGCTCCCCCATTGGCAGCTGCCCCATCATGCTGACACATTCATGGTAAGGAATTAACCCCCTTTCAGATGAAGAAACTGAGGCTCAGAGAGATGGAGGGATTTTCCCAAAGCCAGATTTCAGGGATAAATCTGGGAATTAGTTTAGGGGTATAGATCAGGCAACTATCTCTGAAGTCCAAATGGGATAGTGTCAGTCTTTTCAGAAAACATCTGAAGCAGTGATGGCAAACCTATGGCACGAGTGCCGCAGCTAGCTGTTTTTTATAACTTAAAGCTCTAAAAGGTTCACCATCACTGATCTGGGGCGCCCCCCGCCCCGGCTAGATGGGCTGGCCCCATCCTGGCTTCATCTGGCCCCATCTGCCTTATTACACCTCTGGTGCCTCCCACACACCCCAGAGTCTGTGATTGCCCAGCTTGTAGCATGGGACACACAGTAGGTGTTTGTCGTGCGGTCCCAAGAGGTTGTAGTGCTGAGGAAGACAGAACATCAGGGCTAGTTCTCATGGTGGCGGACATCACTAGGCTCTTCGATGGCCCCACCCCTCTCTTGAGCAGGCGCTAGGAGCTGGCCGTGGTGCTGAAGGGCACAGGGACAGCCGCCCACCCCGGGTCCCAGTCCTGTGCCCCAGTAGGACGCTTCCTGAGCCTCGTCTCTTCCCACTCTTCCTTTTGGGGATGTTTTCCTGGGAGCCTCCCATGCATAGGCACTGGAAACAGCACTGTGAACCCATGGAGGAGGGTTAGGCAGAGCCACATCTGGAATCCATTCACTGGACTGTTTCACAGGTGTTTATTATGCACCTGATATATTTATAGGCCATCCAGAATTTGTGACTATAACTGTTTTTTTGGTCTCTCCTTTGGCCCGGAACTCCTAACATCTCTGGCTCCAGAGCCCAGCCCTGAGGAACCTGGTATTCCAGTGAAAGTCAGGCAGAATCTTAAGGCACGGAGACCCAGGAAGGGAGTGAGCAGAAAGGATTGCATGAGCCAAACCTGCAAGTGTGCAGGTGAGAGAGAGCTCCTTGTTGAGGGTGACCCACAAGAGGACTCTGGCTGCCACTCAGAATGTGTGATTATCACTTTATTTTTTTGGTCTCCCCTTCGGCCCAGGGCTAACAGCATCTCTGGCTCCAATGTCCAGCCCAGAACCAGGCCCAGGTGAGGTGACAGAAACAGCAAGAGGGGACGAAACAGAAGGATGTTGGGCCATGCACGGGGCTAGCATCTCTGTCTTAAGTATGCTCAGTGACCAGATTTGCATCTTAGAGGGACCTCCGGCCTGGGGTGAGGGTGGGAATGTGGATGCTGCAGTAATCCTGGAGGGAGATGAGGCCTCCTGTTGAAGGAGGTGGTGCTCCCCCACCCCCAGCCTTAAAAGAGAGTGAAAATCCCCTTCTGGTGCTGCAGCCCAAATGGCAGTGGGAAATAATCACTTTTCACAAGCTCCTTATCCACAGCCAAGCCCAGTGCCGGTTTAATCAGCAGTGCAGTGTGACTTGAAGATTCCCCGGCTGGAGAGATCAGGAGAGGGGTTAAAGAAAATTACCCTGGCCTCCTCCATGCTAATGTAATCTCTAACCAGATCTTCCTAGCTGCAGCTCAAATTGCTTTTTAGATTAACATTTAATTATTAACAGGGTCCCCTGGAAGGCCTCAGGCTCTGGAACAGGGCTGGGGGAGGGAGCAGCAGGAGAGGGGGCTTCTGCTGTGCCTGCCTTGCAGAAACAGTGATGGGGGACATTGGGGCAGAGAGAGGGAAGAGGGAGAAGGGTCAGGCAGGGGAGAGAAAGACAGCACGGAAGGAGGAGAAGGGAGACATGAGGACAAGGAGGCGAAGAAGAAAGAGCCAGACAATGGATCCTCCTGTCAAGGGAGCCTCAGAGATGGGGGGACTGTGTACCCAGATTCCCAGTGACCTCTGAGTAAGGGTCCCTCACCCTTCCATCCTGGTCAAGGGGAAGTGGTTTCTGGCCCCTTCCTCCTAAGAGAGGACTCAACTTCCTGAGGCTGTGGCTGGTCTGCCTTGTGGTACTAGAGACTTGACCAGAGAAGTGACCTGCCAAGGACCACACAGCCGGGCTCTGACCTCAGCACCCCAATCTGGTGTTCATTCTCCTCTTCAATCCTGGGCCTCCCACCACCACTTCAGCCTATTCCTGGGGATGGGGCAGTGGGACGAGAAGGGGACTTGATTGATAGCCACAGGGATGCAGTGGGAGTGGGAAGGTGCACACCATGAGGCCCAGAGGAGTGACAGGCATCGTCTTATCCTCCACCTCCTTTCAGGGGACTCAGCATCCTCACTGCCCAGTCTGCTCTTTGCACAAACCACGGGAGTTTTCCAGCTTCCCATCTCATCCCAACTCAAGATTCTAAATCCCTCAGAGATGGGGATGACACCTAAAGTCCCTTTTGTTATCAACAGGTCAAGGACCTGTACTTTGTGTACAGCTTATGTCTGAAAATCAAATCGTACCATCCTCTTGTGGCTTCGTGCAGTCAGCTGACTCCCTCTCCTTTAAGCTTCAGCCGGGAAGACACAGACTCAGAGAGATGCAGTGACTTCCTCAAGGTCACACAGCTGATCAGAACCCCAGTGCCTGGTCCCTGGCTGGCCAGTGCCACCCTGAGCCTGTGGGGCCAGCAAGACTCCTAGTCCTGTTAACTCTGGGAAGGGCCTGGCATGACCTTCCTCTCCTGGTCACAGCCAGTCTTTGGCCTCAAGTGGAGCCACAGGAGCCCAAAGCCAGAATGGGCAGCTCCAGAGAGAATAGGGAGGATGAGGGCTGAAGGGGCACAGTCCATGGCCTTCACAGGGTTCCAGCCTTGGCCAGCTGTGCAGCCCAACTGTGGCTCTGCGTTCTTGCCTTGCTCCAGGCCCAGCCCATCCTGGTGAGGGATACCGCACAGATGAGGGCAAGTCCCACCCACCTACTGCTGTGAGCATGGGCTGGAGTTTGGGGGCAGAGGCCAGCAAAGTCTGGTTATAGCCAGGGCTGGATTTAGCCAGTTCTGGTTGGCCATTGCACTCGCGCCTTCTGGGCAGGACATTCTTGCTGATCTCTATACTCCCAGGACATCCCACAGGAGTGGCCCCCAGAAGTTGCTGGGCAAGTGTTTGCTGCCAGAGTGAGCGAAGCCTGGGACGCTCCTGTCCGTACTGTTCTGCCCAGCGCAGGCCTCTCGCTGTGTGCACACTGATGTTCATGGGATGAGTGGGAGGCCTCCTGGGAGCCTCTGCCTCCTGCGGCCTTCATCTCCCCCTCTGTGATCCCAGCCCTCCAGGTAAAATCAAAGTAGACTGGGGCCCTGGGAAGAAGTGGGGCCTGGCTGCTGTTCCTCCCTGCCCAGCTGACTGGAGCTGGGGGCTGATGGGCCCCCAACACTACAGAGCTGCCATACCATGGGCTGAGGTTCAGAATCTGTTGACACCCTCAGGCTCTGCCACCTAAAAGCTGTGTGACCTTGTGCCAATTGCTTCCCCTCTCTGTGACCATTTCCTGATCTGTGAGATAGGGCTAAACCCAGAAGCTACTACAGAGGATCAGTGAGGTGGAAGGGCGAGGATGTACAAGGGGCCTGGCACTGGAGGGGAGGACAGTCAGTAAATGCTGGCAGCTATTATAGTACCAAGGTCCACGTTGCTATTTCCAAGTCGTCTCCTCCCACCAGCCTCTGCAGCCAGACAGGCAGGGAGAGATGACAAAAGGCAGGCAGGGCCAAAGGCCCCAATTCTCTGTTCTTTTAATAAAAATAAAGACAGCCCTTAGACATCCTTCTCCTGCTCATTGTTCTGCCAGGGCAAGCAGCAGACTCAATTCCTCCTCGGACTTGCAAAGTTCCTTCCTCTCTTTCCCCTCCCCTGTCACATTTCCTTTATCTAAATCCTCAGCTATGAAAGGGCATATCGACAACTGGGGGCATTATCTGGTGGAGGGGACCTTTTCCTCTGGTGTCTCTGAGATAAGGTGTCTTATCAGCCCCCATGTCAGGGATGGTGCCAAAGCATTCTAATCATTGAGTCTTGCGACATTTTTCCCCTCCTTCTCCCCCTTTTTATTATTAAAGTCACAAAAGACCTTGAGCTTATAAACAGTCAGATTTTGCAGATAGGGTTTCAAAATGAGCAGTGCTCTCTGGATGGTCCCTGGCCTGGCCGGGGGAGTAACCAGTCCATGTGGCGATTCTGGGAGGCTGGCTTCCTGCAGATGAGACAGTGGTGCCAGGAAGCAGGGAGGTAGGATGGGGTCACAGGCCCCAGTCCTATCTTAGGCTTGCTGTGTGGCCTTGTGCAGGATGCTTGGCTTCTCTGGGCCCCAGTCGCGTTATCTGACAATAACTAATTCATTGCTGCAGCCATTCATTCAACACCTATTTATTAAATGATTACTCTTTGCCAGGCACTGGAGAGAGAGAAAGAAATAAGACAATGGTCCTTACCCCTCAGAAACTCTCAGTCCAGGGGAGAGAGACAGACATGAGAATTGGCAGTTACAACTTGGTGTGATTAGGGCTGAGATGGAAGCACCCAGGGGAGGAGACTACTGAGCCAGAGTCAAAGAGACAGAGCTAAAACCAACAGGCTGGCAGTGCTGCAGGCAGAGGACCTGCGCTTACCGCAGGTCGGGAGGTGTGAGGAGCTGTCCAGAGGGAACCTCGGGAGATGAGATGGCCAGGCCAGAAGGTCGGCTGCCTTGGAGGCCGGAGAGGTGTTAAGGCCAGGAGTGCCTCTGATTTGTCTTGTGTGTAGATGAGGGGCTGATTCGGGACCTGGGGGTGGTGACCCATCCCCCACCCCCACCAGCAGGACGCGAATGGAGGAATTAGACGGAAGGGGAGGAAACCCCTCTTGTCCAAGTGTGGCAGTGCCCAGCAGGGCCTTCCCGGGTCTTCCAGCACCCTGAGCTCCATTGGTGGCCCCGCTTGGCTGCTGGAGCTGCCTCTGAAAGAGCTCCCAGTAAGGGGGCAGCTGGTGAGGCTGCCCAGCAGGCAGTCTGCCCTCGCCCCTCCCAGACACAGCCTGCCCTTTTCCACAGCCAGCTACAGCGACTGGTGGCCCTTGGAGTTGTGGGCCTGGGAGGACTGGCACCTGGAAAAAGGATGAAGGGACAGCTGGACATGGCCAGGACCCAAGAGGAAAATGACCTGGGGGCTCATAGGGATCATGCAGTGACTTTCACAGTCCGAAGAGGGGCAGTTGCCCACCTGGGGTCACAGGGCAAGCACTGGGAGCGGGAGAGGTTCCAGGCCTCCGGCCCAGGTCTCCCTTACACTCTGGAGCCCCGGCCTCTCTCCTTCTGGCCTGTTCTCCCCGGCCTCTGGGCAGTAGCAGAGTCGTGGTGAGGGCTAGGCTCGCCAGCCACTGTCTGAGGGGTGGCCCGGGCAGGGGTTGCCTCCTTCTGGCCTCAGGTTCCCATCTGTCAAGGGGAGGGCTTGGGCTGGCTTTGTCAGCTCTCCCCTCTGACCCTCACTCCTCATCAGGGTGGCCAAATGCCCTGGAGCAGGAGGTGGAAAGGCCTGAGTTCGGGGAGCATGTCCAAGGTGAACAGTGTATGCGTGTGTTCCAGTGGGAACGTGTGCATCGGATACCCAGCCCGTCACGTCTGGGTGGACAGAGCCCGCCCACATCCCAGGGTGTATTCTCAAAGCTGGTGACCAGGGACATTGGGAGGGGACCCGAGCCTGGCCTCCTCCTGCCATCTGCTCACGTCCCAGGTCCCCAAGGAGCTGTTCTATGTTCCGCAGTCAAGGACTTGCATCCCTGCAGTAAGCCCCACTTCACTCCCTTTTTAAACTGTATAATTTCTGCTTGATTGGAATGGCATATTTTAAAATTACCAGAAATCAAAGCCAGGAAGTGGATACTGCAGCTTTTTATTGCTGTGCTGTGTTAAGGCTGGCGACTGGGGGGAGGGGAGAAGAATCACCTCCCTCCCCCACATCCATCCCCCACTTTCTCTCTGTCTCTGTCTCTCCTTTTTTTTTTTTTTTTTTTTTTGAGACAGTAATAGGAGAAAATTGGTTTTGAAACTGAATAAAAGTCCCTTTCAAAGGAAATCATTTCTTTCAGGGTACCTTTGCTGAAAGTAAAATAGAGCATAATGAAAGGTGGTTACGTGATTGTCTTTCATTTACCAAGAGGCCAGGACAGACAGGAGGCTGCCACCGTCTCGGGGAAATACAAGATTGGAATAATTGCCCCGTAACAAGGAGCTTGTTGTGAAATTAGTATCTTAAGAAAGTAGTGAAAAAAAGGCTTTTCCTCATGAATACTTCATTATTAGAAGAAAGCGGCAGAATCTCGAGCTCCAGACACCTGTTTAGTATTAAATAACTTCCCTTTCTTCCCGTTAAACACACACTCCCTGTCCCTTTGCCTTCTCTTTCTAAACTGTCACGAGGCTGGAGGTGACCCACTTGGGACTGGCAGCAGGGGGAGGCGGATGGAGAGGGGGAGATGGGCTGCCAGGTTGGCTCGAGCTCACACCCGGCCCCACCTGCTCCCTAGCAGAGGAAGGAAGAGGTGTGCCAGGGAAGCCCCCACCCCGGGGCAGCCTAGCTCGGGCACTGCCTCAGCCCCTGCAGGGTCCTCAGCAGGACAGTGGGCTCCGGGATGCGGCTCTGGGAGCAGGTATAGCATGCAAGGCGCACGTGAGCTGCCACCTGAGGGGGACAGAGCTCTGCCTGGGGAGTGGGCTGCTGGCGGTCACCCTGCCTGTTCCGTTTGGGTGGAGGCGCTCAGTCAGTGTCAGAGATCGGGTCAGGGCAGCCTTGTGGCCGGTGGAGACTGGGTTGCGGCATGGGTCGAGGTCAGAGCTTCCCCAGTGGGCTGCGCGATCCGCTCACGGGGCGTTACAAGAGCTGGGCTCTGCCACCAGCGGGAGGGACAGCCTGCCTTGGGCCTTCCCCGATTTGGGCGTATCCAGCCAGCCCACTGGAGGTGTGGTGACCCACATGTGGAGCAGGCCAGGGGCTCATTGGACTCATCAGCTCTGGCCCTGTCGTGGCAGAAATCTACCACTCAAAAGACTTGGGTTCTTTCCCTTCCTGTAATCCCAGAGACAACCGTCTGGGTGCCTCAGTGTCCCCATCTGTCAGGTGAGGGAGAAGGGGTGGCTGGTTTGAAAGTCTCCCGGTGTTTGGTGGGGTCCTGGAGAAGGAAGTGGGAGGTGGACATGGAACAACCCTGAGTGACCAGCACCGCCTCTCCCTCCTCACAGGGACCCTGTCACAGAGCGTGCCCCACCAGGGGCCCCCAGCTCAGCCATGCTGGCCTGTCTGCAGAGGACCCAGAACCCAACGGGCCAGCACTTGGCCTGCCCAAGCAAGAGCCTGGAGCTGCGCAAGTGTGAGTAGGACCCCTCACCAGCCTCCTGCCCCTCCTCTTCCTTTGACTGCTCTTGGCCTGTAGGGGCTACTTTCTGTTCCTCAGGCCCCAACCTAGCAGGGCCGTTCAGCCCAGTGAGTCCTCCCACCGTGGTCCTGTCTTCATATTTTATTAGCACGTTTTCGGTACACAGTGGTTCATTCATTGTGGGGTTGGTACGTGTACACAACACATCTTAACTCCTTTTTTTCCCTTTTTTTCATCCCCTTCCCCTCTCCTCCTTCTCCCCTCCCTTCATCTCTTGATCCCTTTCCATGGTCCTGTCTTAAAGTTTTGCATTGCTTCCCACCACTCTCTCCAGGCCCCCTGCCAGGCCTTTGCCCATGCTCTGCTGCTTTTTGCATTCCTCCTCCACCTTGTCACCAACTCCCACTGGACATCACTCTTAACTCAGTCCTGACCTCCGTCCCTGCAGCCTTCTCTGTCCCTGGGGCTCACCCTCTCCTCTGCCACCCCACCACAGGAAATGTCTGTCTCGCCCACCCTCATCTTCCTCCATTGGCACAAAGTAGGATAGCGTGGGAGCACATATAGTCCCAAATGGGGCCCAGCCTGGGGCCTCATTCACTGTGTGATATTGGGCATGCCTTTCTCCTCTGCCGTTGCTTTTCTATGTGTCATTTTAGGGAGCCAAACTTGGTGACCTCCCATGGTCAGTCCTTCTTGAGCATGTAGCAGCAGCAGGATCCCAAGATCCCAAGCATTCTGACAGCTTTTAGCCACCAAGACTTTTAAAAAGCTTTGAAGAATGTGGTATATTGATTTGCATAAAAACCTGGATTTCTAGTGTACCTTTTTTTTTCTTGGTACCGGGGATCAAACTCGGGACCTTGCGCTTGCAAGGCAGGCAGTGGAACCACTGAGCTAAATCCCTGGCCCTCAAATTTTTAATATTTTTTTCTTTAAACAAAGTGGCATTCATGTTGTCCAGTACACTAAAGGAAGGGGTTTAGAGACAAAAGCCTGCCCCTCCCAGAGGCAGCCGATACTGTCACCTTCCTGTGTGTTCTCCCGGATGTTTTATGGACATCCTAGGAAATGTGTACGTACATACATATTTTACACTGTCCTGCACCTCATTTTCTCACTTTACAATATATCTTCCATGTTAGCTTCTAAAGGGCTTCCTCTTTCTCTATCCACATAGTTTTCCCCAGCAAAGATGAACCTAATTTATGCGGCCAGTCCTCCCTTTTGATTGTACCTGGTGCCGTCACAAGCGATGGAACAATAAACCCGACATGTATCACAGGGTGTGAATAAAATGCAGGGTAAATTTCTGGAAGTGGAAATACTGAGTCAAAGGTCTCTGTGCTTGTAATGTTGATAGTTGTGGTCTGACATCTTTAGCTATCATACCTGCGGCAGTGCCACAGCGCTGTACAAGAGGACCCATCCCTCCACACCCACGGCCTCGGCATCAGAGAACCACATTAGACCTGGAGGTTTGGTTCACCTGAGCAGCGAAGAGAGGATCACAGTGTAGTTGTGCTTTAAAACCAATGAGGTTGAGCATCTTTTCATGTCTGACCTGTTTGTTGTTCCTTTGAAGAGTCTACTTGTCTTCTTGGTCCATCTTTTCACTCGGTTGGTTGGTCTTGTCCTTCCTTATTCATTTGTAGGAACTTTTTTTTTTTGAGACAGGGTCTCACTATGTAGTTTATGCTGCTCCTGAACTCACTGTATAGCCCAGGCTGGCCTTGCACATGTTGGTGATGCTCTCTCGTCAGCCTCCTGAGTGCTGGCATTACAGGCATGCGAAGTAGGGGCTGGTTGTATAGGATAGAATTAGACCTCTGTCTGTCTTATGAAGCAGATGTTTTCCCTGACTTGTCCTTCATCTTTGGTTCTGCCATGGAGGAGCTTTGTTTGGGAAGTGAGTTGTCAGCATTTACTTTTATGGCATTGGATTTTGCATCATACTTAGAATGTCCTTCTCAGGCTGAGTTGTTTTTCTGAGACAGGGTCTGTAAAATATCAGGTGTCTTGAAAGATCAGTACAGTGCTGTTTCAATTATTGTAGTCTTATTAATACATTTAAAATTTTAAGTTTTATTGAGATGATTTATATACCATGTATCCATTTGAAGTAAACAATTCAGTAGTTTTTAGTGTATTCACCAAATGATGCACATATCACCACAGTTTTTTTATTTAATGGTACTGGGGATCGAATCCAGGGCCTTCACACTGTAACATCATCAGTCCTTTTTTATTTTTATTTTTTATCTTGAGACAGGGCCTCACTACCTAAGCTGGGCTTGAACTTGTAATCCTCCTGTCTGAGCCTTCCAGAATGCTGGGATTACAGTCATGCACCACCACGTTCAGTTTACCAGAGTCACTTTTAGAGCATGTTCAGAAAAGAAGAAACTCCATATCCATCAGCAGCTACCCCCTTATCTCCCCCACCACACACACACAACTTCTCTATATATAGATTTCCCAGTTCTGGACTTTCCTAAGGGTGAACTCATATTGTATTTGATCTTTTGTGGGTGGCTTCACTTAATGTTTTCAAGGTTCATCCATGTTGTAGCATGTATATGTTTTAATATTTGATAGACTTCGTTACTATTTGTTATTGCCCTACCTCCCACCAGATTTCCCTGGCTGCTCCATATATTTTACTGTCTGGACTATGGAATCCACTTATCTAGGTAAAAACAAAAATGCTGTCTGCATTTTTAGTGGGATTGCATTACACTTACAGATGAATCTAGCAAGAAATGTCATCTTGATAATGGCATCTTTCCCTCTAAGAACACGATACACCTTTCTGTGTTCAGACTTCCTTCTGTGTCCCTCAGGATTTTTTAAATATTTGCTTCATTTAGATCTTGCACATTTTTTGGCCATGCTTACCTCTGGATAGTTTGGCTTGATTAGTCTTTTCTTTCATAAATGGAGGTTGTTTGTATGAAAGCTATTAATTTCTGCCACCTTACTGAATTCTTTTCTTGTTGATAATGTTCTTCACTTTAGTGCCTTGGGTTTTCTAGTTAGCACTACAAATGATAAATTTTACCTCCTACTTTGTTTTTTGCCTTGATGTCTTTGTTTTATTTAATAGAATTGGCTACTATCTGTGGAACAATGAAAATAATAGTGGTGGTAACAGACACTCTCTTCCTTTGTAGCTTCAAGATTTCCCCATTAAGGAAATGCTGGCTTTGGGACAGGTATTTTATTAGGTTAAGTCAGTCTCCATCTATTCCTGTTTTATTAAGGGGTTGGAAAAATCAAGAATGGACTTTGGAACTTTGCCAAATGACTTTTCAGTGTTTATGAAGATGAACATATGGCTTCTCTCCTCTAATCTATTAATATGAATGATGACATTAATAGATTTCTTCATATTGAACCATCCTTGCTTTCTTGGTCAAGCCTCACTTGCTCATGGGAAACATTTCTTTATAACATACTTGCTGACCTGGATTTGACTTGGGATTTTTGTCAACTTTACCAGAAAGGCTATTTTTGAGTTTTCTGTTTTTGAAATAATTTTGCGTTGGGTTTTACTATCTAGAGCCTTCTCTGCTTTCCCTGTGCTCTTGAGAAGTTTGACTAGAAATAGAACTATCAGTTCTTTAAAGGCTGGCTGGTTCCCTGTGAAACTGGGCTAGTGTGTTTATTAGAGTGGGCCAGTAGCTCCTTGATATTGTTCTCTATTTTTTCTGTAATTGGTTTAATTGTTCTTCTGCTTCTTGGATGAGTTTAATAAGTTTGGTTTCTCAAAAAAATTATCCATTTCATCCAGGTTTTCAAATTTATTTGCATGAAGTTGAACAAAGTAATTTTTTTGCAATTATTATAAGTGGTTATTTTAAACCTCATTTATTATTCTTTATTGTTCTTTATTTTGGCAGTGCTGGGGATCAAACCCAGGGTCCTGTGAATGCTAGGCAAATGCTCTACTACTTGGCTATATCCCCAACCCCTACCCTTACTTTTTTTTTTTTTTTTTGGTACCAGGAATCAGCTTGGGTCCTTGCACTTGCAGGGCAGGCGGTGGAACCACTGAGCTAAATCCCCAGCCCCCCTTACTTCTTATATTATGTATTTTGCATTCTCTCCCCATTTTTCTTGATTAGGTTTGTTAGCAAATGGTATTATCTATCTCCTTTTCCCAAAGCTCCGTCTCGGGTATTTATTAGTAATTAACCTTTCCTGATTTCTAATTCATTAATTTATAATTTTTATTAAAACTTTTCTTCAGTTTTTTAATTTCTTGAGTTAGAGACTTAAAACCTTATACTGACTAACTAAACAAAAAAAAAAGGAAAAATTAAGCTAGAAGTTTCTGAGCACTTTTTTTTTTTAACAATATTGGGGATGGAACCCAGGGAACTACATCCCCAACCTTTTAAATTTTTGAGATAAGGTCTTGCTAAGTTGCCCAAGCTGGCCTTGATCCTCCAGCTTCAGCTTCCCAGGTATCTGGGATTACAAGCGTGTGCCACCATGCTCAGCTCCTGAGCACTTCTTTGGCTATATTCTATAGGTTTTAATAAGTAGTATTTTCAACTTCATTATTTTATGGATATTTTACAATTTTGATCCTTTCATTAACCTAAGACTCATTTGAGTCTCACTCATCAAGTAGTAGGTGCTTCTTTTTGAGACAAGGTATCACTATGTATTCTAGGCTGGCCCTGGACTGTGTAGCCCAGGCTGGTCTCAAACACCTGGTGATCTTCCTACCTCAGCCTCCCACGTGCTGGGAATTATAGGCGTGTGCCACCACGCCCGGCTGATGCTTTGTATTTTTTGTGATTTCTAACATTTCATTTTGCATTATGATCAGGGAATCTTGTCTACTTTTCTGGAAGTTTTCTTTGTGACATAATGGTAATTTTTATGCATTTTATGGATTTTTTTATGGGGACTTGAAAAGGTGTGGCTATTTCAGAATTCAGAATTATATATGTTTACTTGTCATGGATGGAGACAGGTTCATGGATGGAGCATTAACATTCTGCTAATGTGTTTTAGTCTGTTTCTTCTTGTAACACCTATAGCTTTGGCTTCATGAGTGACAAAGCAATGTTATTTAATGCATAGATATCAGTCCCTTAAATCTCCATGTGCATTGAATCCTCCTTTACCATACTTCCTGCTTTCTGACCTGAATTCAGCATTACCAATTAAAACAGTAACCTCTTTTTTCGAATTTGTATTTTTCTTGAAATCTTTGCCAATCCTTCTATTTCAGCACTTCTGAATGACTTTGTTTAGGTGTGACTCATCTATAAAGTTGGGTAAGCTTTGTGATCCAGTATGAATACCCCTTTTTTCTTTAAATAGAGTTCAGTCGTTGTATGCTTTGTATTTAAAAGTCTTTCTCTGTGTGAACTGTGTTCTCTGTTTTGTGTATCTGCTAGTCATAAGGCAAGTTGGTGTTTTGTTCTGGTGGAGTAACTTTACATGCTTCTTTAATTCTTTATTTCTTCAGAAGAGTATCTCTTACTTTTCCTGAGATGAACAAAATGATGAAATTAGTGTATTTCATTTTTCTCTCCACAACATTTTCTTAGAGTTGACTGTATTTTGAGGTCTCTGTTACTGACATCAGCTTTAAATGATTATCTTTTGGTCCCAGCTTTTAAAGATGAGAATAACAGTGTACTCTTCCACCCCCACCCCCTTTCCCTTCCAGTACTAGTGATACCACTCCAGTATTCTCAGGCTTTCTACTGTTAGCATCTGGCCACATCACTGCGACACCCACATTTGTTTCAGTCTCATTGTCCTGGATGACTAAGGTTGGTGCTCACCACCAGTTCTTCTGCCGTAGAGCCCACTGTCCGAAGCTGGCCCTCCTCTGGTGTACTGCTTAGGAAGGCTTCAGGGGACCAGTACTCTCCACTCCCACACATTCAGAATGGTCTGTCTGTTGCCTTTCTACTGAATGAGGATTTTGTAGACCTTGTTCTATTGCCAGATGTTGCCATCGAGAAGTTGAAGCTGATTTTTCCTCCTTGATCTTTCCGTATTTTTCACATCCACTTACTTCATTAGGATATGTCTTGGGGTTGACCTGTTTGGAGTCCATTTTCCCTGGAACACAGTACTGTGACCCTTGAGCACGCAAATCCTGGGTTTGGATTATTTCGGTTTCCTTCTTGGGGGACTTCTGCCAAACCCATATTGGCTGTCTTCCACCTGCCTCTCTTACATACCTTCTGAAAAAACCTAACTTCCTATTTCCTTTTACTCATTTTTCTTGCTTTCAGCACCTCCCTTTTTTCCTTGTACTCACTCTACTCTCTTTACTTTGACAACAAAGTTTTTTTTCTTCTACTCTTGTAAATTTTTTTCCTTCATAACAAAATATTTGGCTGCGACCTTCATCTCTTCTGTAGCTACAGTCTTCTGATGGAAGTGTTTTTTGCCAACCACAACTTATGCTTTGCCTTGCTTTCATTTTTTAGTATCTTTTGTTTAGGTCTGTGCTTCTCCAATATGGATCACCTTGGGAAGAAGTGAGTTTTTTCCAAGCCCAGATATTGCAGGAGGTTTAGGCTGAAAATGGCCAGAGACATGTCCTGGTCCAGCTGGGATTTTTCTCAGAACCCAGAGTTTCATAGGTGTACTCATTCATCCTTTATTTCCTCCAGTTGCCTCAGAGACAAATAGGTTCCTGCAAACATGGCTTGTCTGTGTGGTTTCTCTTGTAGCCCTACCTCCTCAGCTCTTCTAAAGCAACTGGGTCTGTCACCAGCTGATGCACCCCACTTTCACTGCTGCAAAAAGGGGTTTAGGTTTTTCTCCCTCAGGGTTTAACCTTTTGGGAAGTGCATGCTTCTGGCTCTGAAATCTGCAGCTGCAACACCTTTTCTCTGCTTCCTCCCTCAGCCTCACCTAACCCCTACTGCTGTGGTGGCCTCTCTACCTCCTTTGTTGCTTTAGGGGTTCAGCAGCTTCACTGTATTCCCATATTTTACCATCCCCTGGTTGATGGACACCTCCGTTGTTTCTAGTCTCTACTCAGAATATCTTTGTACTGAGTTATCTGTGCAGAAGAATTCTTCCAGGAGGTGCTTGTGGTCTCAGGGGGTCTTGCATCTTAACCTCTGATTGCTACTGTTCAGCTGGTAGAGCTCCCTACCTCCCACCTCTGCTATGAGCTGGCTGAAGCAGGGGCTGGGCCTTCTAACTGGGGCTAGAGCTTCCTTCTGCTTGCAGGCCAGAACTAGAGAGCATAGAGGGCCTCCCCAGATGTCCTCCCTGCCCTGCCCACTTGGATCCTTGCACATCACTGCACTTACTGGAAAAGACACTGACTCTGCCTATAATTGAAGAGGACAGGAAAGAGAGAGGCAGGAAAGCAGATAAGCAAATTGAATTGGGTGCCCTGCTGCCAGTCGGTGCCTGGACACCGGGTCAAGGAGGCTCCTGCTCTCTCCTTCTGGGCATGACTCTTGGGTGATGGATCTCTTGTCCCTATTGCCCTGGGCAGAACCCAGACAGGAAGGGCTGGCCCTATGCTTTGGGCTGTGCTGTTTCTCATCAAAAAGGAAAGGACTTGACCAGGCCATGGCCAAAGTGACCTCCAAGTTGAGCAGCCTCCTCAAACCTGTGTTCCCCTTCTGTTAAGTGAAGATCAAATGAGGTAGCCTGAAGAAGCCACCCAGCTCAGCTCAGACCATCTGATTAGAATGTCAGAAGTGGGTTGGGGATGTAGCTCAGTGGCACCTCACCTGCCGGGCAGGTGCAAGGTCCTGAGTTCAATCCCCAGTACCAAAAAAAAAGAATGTCAGAAGCTCAGTTGCAGGGCACAGGGGAACAGTAGGCCGAGGTACGGTCTCAGATCTTTTTCCTGCACTAAGGGGACCAGAGCTGTAACAAGGACCAGTTGCATGTGTGCCCAGAGCATGGCTGGTGACCCAGGCAGGATAGTACCAGGGCGCACGTCTCTGGGCACTGAGGTCAGACTGGACAGGGAAACGAGCTGCATGAGTCTGGGTGCTGTGGCCTATTCCAGGTGACTTCACAAAGTGACCTGGAGAAAAAGAAAGAAAATAAAGATTTTAAGGAGAAGGAAAGGTCATTCCCTTCCCCTACCTCAGGTCTGAAGCTCCTCCCAGCTGGCCAGAGTCCCAGGGTCTCAAACAGAACCTGCCCACCCTGAGACAGAAACCTGTTTATCTCAGCTGCTCAGACCTTCCCCACTAATAAATATTTGACTTTCTCATCGTGGTGCTATATACAAACCTTGAGTCACACGCGGCTAAAAATACAGGCCATGCAGAGTCCCAGAGAGGCACCGTGGGGCCAGTGTAGGGCCGATTCAGGGGCTGAGCCTCTCCTGTGTCCAGGAAGCAGCCTTGAACTCCTGCTGGACGTCCTCAGCTGGACCTTGGTAGGCGACAGAGCTGCTCCTCTGTAGGGACGGGGAGCTCACCCCCTTGTCGTCCTCCCCGCGAGCCCACAGGACAAGGTCTTGGGGACCGAGACAGGTCTAGGGGTCAAATCCTGGTTCTGGCTGTGCCCTGAATGGGGCACAGGTGTGACCCAGGACAAGTGGGTGACAGGGCCTCAGTTTCCTCCTTTGTGACCTGGGAATAAGAATGAAAGGAGAGGAACGCCCCCCCCCCCCCCCCCCCCGGGCTTGGGAGCCACTGCTTTGCCTGCCCCCAGTCCCCAACCTCCATGCTTATTAGAGGACAAGAGGGTCCCTGACCCATCCCTTGTCTCCACTGATGAGAAACTTCTGAGGTCGTGTAACCCAAGGTGATCAGGGAGCAGCCCATCCTGCCCCATCCTCACCCCGCCAGCCCCCACGGCTGCCTAGGGCCGGAGCTGCTGCTGCTCAAGTGGAGCTCAGCCTACAGGAATTCCTGCCGGGGCTCTGCTTCCAGCCACACTGATAAAATACAGAAGAAAAGGGGCAGTTTAAAATTCTAATAAAATCAAAAAATACTGGGCCACACAGAAGATTCAATTATACAGCTTTTGCAGAGTGCAGCCCGAGGGGTGGGAGGAAGGCCTGGTACTGTTCCTACAGGAGACAGCCTGGGAAAAGGCAGACGCTTGGGGATGCAGGGCCAGGAGAGGGAGGGTGGACTAAATAATGTACTCATGCTTAACAAAGAAAAATATGCTGTGAGCTAACTAGGGGGGAAGGCAGCTTCCTTCATCTAGCAGAGAGCATCTAGCCCCAAACCATTGCCATAAACCTGAGGGTGGACAGTATTAGGAACGCAGCTTGTCCACTGCAATGCAATGAGACAGAAAGTCAGAAGGTGTAAGGATCAGGCCAGGTGTGGTGGTGCAGGCCTGTAATCCCAGCACTCTGGGAGGCTGAGGCAGGAGGATCACAAGATCAAGCCTAGACTGGGCAACTTAGTGAGATCCTGTGTAAAAATGAAGCACTGAGGGGCCAGAGATTTAGCTCAGTGGCAATGCACCTGCCTTACAAGCACAAGGTCCTGAGTTTGATCCCTGGTACCTCTCCACCCCCCAAAAAAATAAAGCACTGGGGATATAGCATAGTGCAAAGGCCTTGGATTCAATCCCCACTACTGAAAAAAAGAAAAAAGGTATAAAAGGTAAGAAAAAGAATGAAACTATTTGCATAGAAATCCCAAGAGAGTAAGTCTTCAACAAGATTGTGAATATAAGATCAACCTATAAGCACAAATATTTTGTACAATGGAAGCTGAACAGATATCTTCTGCCTTGCGAGCCCTACAGTCTCTAATTTATCAACACTCATGCTCTAGTAGGCAAATAGCCAAATACCTACATAAATAAATAGGCGTGGCTGTGTTCCAATAAAACTTTATTGACAAAGGCAGGGGAAATTTGGCCCCATATGCAGCAGTTTGCTGGCCCTTGCTCTCCACCCATAACAAAGCTGGCAAATACATATTATAAAGATACTGTTACAATTTTAGAGAACAATAAAACAATTCACATACTATACAGTTCACCCATTTATACTATACTATTTAATAGTTTTTAATATATTCACAGAATTGTGCAATCATCACCACTATTAAGTTCAATAACATCATCTCCCAAAAGTACCTCCCAATGTATTAGTAGCCACTCCCCACTTCTCCCCAACCTCCTCAGTCTCAAGCAATCACTAAACTATTTTGTGTCTCTACAGAATTTTTCTGGACATCTCATACAAATGAGCTCATGAAATATGTGACACTTTGAGTAGTTTCTTTTCCTTAACATTTCCAAAGTTCATCCACATTGTAGGCTATATCAGCACTTCATTCCTTCTTACTGCTGAGTACTCCATTATATGGATATACCATGTTTTATTCATTTATCAATTGATATGAATACATGGGGTGTTTTCCCCACTGATTTGGCTATTAAGAATGCTATGAGCATTCATGTGTGTGCTTTTGTGTGGACATGTGTTACCATTTCTCTTGTGTGTATACCTACAAGTGGAATTACTGGGTTATATGGTAACTGTTTTAACTTGCTGAGGAAGTGTCACTGTTTTCCAGAAAGACAGTGCCATGTTACATTCCTACTAGTAGTATATGAGGATTCCGGTCCCTCCATACCTTCACCATTTGTTGCTATTTTTTATTAACAGCCATTTTAGTGGGTATGAAGTAGTATTTCAAAGTAGTTTGAATTTGCCTTTCTCTAGTGACTAAGGATGTTGAACATCTTTTTATGTGCTTCTTGCCCTTTGTGTATCTTCTTTTAAGAAATGTCTACTCGGGCTGGGGATTTAGCTCAGTGGTTCCGCTGCCTGCCTTGCAAGCTCAAGGTCCCAAGTTTGATCCCCAGTACCAAAAAAAAAAAAGAAAAGAAAAGAAATGTCTACTCACATCTTTTGCTTATTTAAGTCAGTTGTCTTGTTCTTATTAAATTATAAAAGTAGGTCAGGCATAGTAGGGCATGGTAGGGCATGCCTGTAATCCCAGCACTCTGAGAGGCTGTTCAAGCCTAGTCCCAGCAACTTAGTGATTTAGGGACACCTTGTCTCAAAATTAAAAATAAAATTTAAAAGAAATGGGGATGTAGTTCAGTGCAAAGATCCTGGGTTCAATTCTAAGTTCTGGGGGAAAAAAATCACATATTCTAGATAAAAGCCATGCAGCATACACAGGATTTGCAAATATTTTCTCCCATTTTGGAGTTGCTGCTACACTTTCTTTATGGTATCTTTTGAACCAAAAAGCTTTTAGTTTTGATGAGTGTCTTTTGTGGCTTGTGTTTTTGATGTTTTATCTGAGAAGGCTTTGTATAACCCAAGGTCATAAAGATGTACTCCTGAGTTTTCTTATAAGATCTTTCTAGTTTTTGCTCTTCCATGTAGGTCTTTGATACACTTTGAGTTAATCTGTGTATAGTGTGAAGAAAGAACTTCTTTCTTTTGCATGCCATTACCTAGTTGTTTCAAAATCATTTGAAGAGACCAATCTTTTGCTCCATTGAGGTATTTTGGAACCCTTGGAAAAAGTCAATTAACCATAAATGTGAGGTTTTTTTCAGGATTCAGGATACCACTCACACGCCTCTCTTTCTGCCAGTACCACAGTGTCTTGATTTTTCTAACCTTATAGTATGAGTACTCCAACTCTGTCCTCCTTCAGCATTGTTTTGGCTATTCTGAGCTCCATGAATTTGAGGATCAGCTTGTCAATTTCTGCAAAGAAGCCAGCTGAGATTCTGACAGAGATTGCACTGGGTCTTTAGATCTATTTGGGGAACACTGTGTCTTAATAGTAAGTCTTCCAACTTGAATATGGCATATCTGCCCAAGTTTTGCTCTTTTATTAAAGTGTGTAAGTATTCTTTTTGTTGCTATTGTAATTTTTTCCTTTTTGGGGGGGGAGGGGGGCTGCTGGAGATCAAATCCATAGCCTTGTGCACGCAGGGCAAGTGCTCTATCATTGAGCCACACCCCCCGCCCTGGATTTGTTAATTTCATTTGGTTATTCAATGTGAGTGAATAGAAATACAATTGATTTGTGTATCTTGGTCATGTATCCTACAATCTTGTAGGATCTGGTTATTCTAACAGTTTTTGTCAGCTGTGAATAGAGATGGTTTTACTTCTAATGTAATCCCCTCTATTTCTTTTTCTTATCTAATTGCTTTGGCAATTGAAGTTTCCTTCAATACAGTCTGGCAAAGAAGTGGCAAGAACAGACAGCTTTGTCTGATTCTGAATTTCAGGAGGAAAGCATTCCATCTTTTACTATTGGGTATGAATTCAGCTTTGGATTTTTCAGGGTTTTTTTGTTTTGTTTTGTTTTGTTTTTGGTACTGGGGATCAAAGTCAGGACCTTGTGAGGTAGGTGGTAGCACCACTGGGCTAAATCCTCAGCCCCTCAGTTTCTTGAATGTGGTCATCTTGGAAGGCTATAGATTGGGCAAATGCTTTTTCTGCATCCTTGGAACTGAACATATGGTAGCTGCCCTTTATTTTATCAATGTGGCATGTTAGGTTCATTGATGATTTGATGTTGAACCAACCACCCTTGCATTCTTTGGCTAAGTCCCACTTGGTCAGGATGATAGTCCTTTCTATACACTGCTGGGTTTGGTTTGCTTGTATCTTGATTTTTTCCATCTACATTCATAAAAATTACTGATCTATAGTTTGTATGTGAGAGAGATCTGTAGTAGTGGTATCAGGGTAATACTGGCCTTGCAGAATTACTTTGGAAGGTTTTTTTGGGGGGGGAGGAGGGATTGTAAAAAAAAAAAACTGTAAAGAACTGGTATTAAATCTTCTTTAAATGCTTGGTAGCATTAACCAGTGAAGCCATCCTGACTGGAGCTTCTGATTGTGGATAGTATGTTGATCAGTCAATCTCTTGTTAAAAGATCCATCTAGATGTTAAGTCAGTTTGGGAGGTTAATACTTAGAAATGTGAGGGCTAGAGATTTAGCTCAGTGGTTCCGCCGCCTGCCTCGAAAACACAAGGACCCAAGTTCAAAAAAAAAAAAAGAAAAAAAGACTCAAGTATACTTAGGAATGTGTCCAATGCATCTCAGTTATGATATCCAATTTAAAATTGTAATAAAATAGTCCTGAGTTTGATCTCAAGCACCACAAGATAAAAGTACAATAAAATAAAAGATGCAAATAACTTTTACAGAGAAAAATTCAAACTTATTCAATGATTTCTTTTTTTCAATATTAGGGATGGATCCGGGGCCTTTGGCATGTAAGGCAAGTACTGTACTCTTCTATTGAGCTAGCTCTCTAGCTCTTTTTCTTTTTAGATAGGGACTAAGTTTCCCAGTCTGGTCATGAACTTGTGATCCTTCTGCCTCAGCCTCCTGAGTAGCTGGAATTATAGTTGTTTGCCATCATGCTCAGACAAATATAAACTTAGAAATATGTCCGATGCAGGGACAGCAATTCTATATCAAAAAAAATCCAATTTGATCCCTACATCATAGCTGTTTGTGTGTTTGTAACTTGAAAAGCTGGCTTTGAAGCCAATAATGAAGCAATAGAAGGGGCTTGTACTGCCATGGCTTAAGGTTTGGACAGAGGGACAGGGAAGAGAGCAGAATACCTAGAAACAGATCCACATCCATGTGAGCTCAGTCTAGGAACCCTGGTGCCTACAGATCATTGGGGACCCATATCCAGTGCAGGGGCAACTGCTGTCCACAGGGAGTAAGGGACAACAGAGCCCTGCCTCACACCATATGCATAAAGAAATCCCTGCAGGTAGAAAGCAAACTCATACTATTCATGAAAGAAAAGTGACAGTATCATCCCCAGGGCGGGAAGAATAAGGTGAAGGGGTTGAAGGGAGGGCAGGGAAATGGGGAAAAAATAAGAACCAAGATATATCATGTAAAGGTACAAATTCCCAATGATGAATTGTATACCTAAAATGTACCAATAAACTTAATGAATTAAAAAAATGAGGAAACTAGGGTTGAGGATTTAGCTCAGTGGCACTGTGCCTGCCTGGCAAGCACAAGGTCCCTGAGTTCGATTCCTGGCACCGAAAAAATAAAATAAAATAAAATAAAATAAAAAATGTAATAAGATAAATGACAAATGGAGAGAGGTGTGCACAGTACTTACCATGGACTCATCTCCAGAATAGAGCCCCAGATGTGGCCCAGAAAACAGCAAGAATGGGCAGGATGGGCTGAGAGCCAGAGAGGAAGGATGAGGCAGGCTGAAGAAAATGTGGATAGAGATGGGAGTGGTACATGAGTGGGGAGGGAAAGGATGGAGCAGTTTCAGAGCTTTGATGAAGGCAGAGGGGCAGGCAGGGACGCAGCAGGTGGAGATGAGGCCCACAAGGCCAGGGGCCTGGGCACAGGGAGGGTGAGGGATGGGCCCAAAGCCAGAGCCCAAGGAAGGGAAACTGAGACACTGGCTAGGGAGGAATACAAGTGCCCTCCCCAGCTGCACTTAGAAGGACAGCTCCAGCTGGGGCTCCAGGGATGAAGAGGGCCTGGGAGCACCTCCCCTTTTTTTTTCTGGTACTGAGGCTAGAACTCGAGGTCTTATACACACTTGGCAAGCACTCTACCACTGATCTACATTCCCCCCCTCCCCCAGCCCTTTAAAAATTTTTTTTGAGGCAAGGTCTCACTAAGTTGCCCAGGCTGACCTCAAACTTGAGATACTCCCGCCTATAGCTGGGATTATAGATTTATGCTACCACGCCCAGCACCTGTCTTCCCCCAAATGTCTGAGCATGCACGGCCCCACACATGCGCCCAAGCATCTTCAGCACACTCATGGATAGAGGCGGACAGGATCCCTGTGCCATCCGAATGACACCCACTATGTCCATTGCCTGTTCCAGTTTAAAAACAAAGGTGACTAGCCTTTTCAGAGCGCCTACTATGTACCAAGCCACCTGATATGCATGCTGTCATTTAATTATCACTTCCCTGAGGCCCTCAGCTGGTAGCTGGTGCACCCAGATTCACCCTAGGGTCCTGGGGCCGGGGCAGGCTGGGGTCCCTGGGACAGTCCGGAAGTGCAGCCACTACTGCCACTCCCCCAGGGCGCTCCGGGTGGAGGCCAGAGAACAGCTGTGTCTGCCCTGGCCCAGCAGCCTTCCCTGCCCCACTCCAGGGCTGGGGTGGGCGACCTCATTAGGGATTCTGCCTGTGCCACCAGCTAATTAGTGTCATGTTAATTGAGCATTCAGGAGGCTGCCACCTCCAAGGGCGGAGTGTCACAATGAAGGGGAATGCAGATATGAGGCTGCTCCTCCCTGCAGGCTGGGAGGGTGTGTCCTGAAGGCCTGGACGAGCCTTGCTCCTCACTGCAACCCTGATAATGCCCACTGGGACTTCCTGGGCCTTCCAGAAGGAGGCAGTAGAAGCTGCAAAGGCATAAAAAACATCTGCCAGCACCTGCTGCCATTCCCCTCCTGTGGGAAAGCGACAGGTAGTTCCATTCACTCCAAAACCTGAGGTCTCCAACGGAACCCCCCACTCCGAGTCACAGCCCAGGAGTCAGGAGGAGCATGTGGCTGCCATGCCTGCAGCTGACCACTCCCAGCCCCAGGACATTGGGCAGGCAGTGTGCTCTCATCAGACCTCAGTCTACTTATTTGTCAAACAGAGCCAGCCCCAGGATGGACCCCACAGGGTGGAGAGGGCTGGACCGAGCGTGCCTGTCCTGACCGTTCTTCCCCCTTGACAGACTGGCTTGTCTCCCCCATAGATGCCCAGGTCCTCCAGGGAATCCTGGAGCTCGGAATCAGGAACTCCAGGCCATTCCCCCCTCCTCCCCATGGTGAGGAAGTGCTATGTTTTTTTTTGGTACCAGGGATCAAACTTGGGACCTTGCGCTTGCGAGGCAGGCGCCAGAACCACTGAGCTAAATCCCCGGCCCTAGGAAGTGCTATGTTACACGCTTTATGGGGCCACACTGACTCTACCCAGTGACACAGCCACCCTTCATTCCCTGTGACTGACGAGACCTTGAGGCTCACATTAAGTGCCCTGCACAAGGTCACCCACAGCAAGTGACAGAGTTGTGCATCAAACCCCTGCTACCTGACTGCAGCCAAGTCTCAGCTTCTCACTGCCCTGTGAGCCCCACAGTGGTTCCCCCATCCCTCCCTGCCCCCCTCTGGAAGGCAGCAGTGCAGCAGAGGATGGCTTTTGTGTATCCCTGTGGCAACATTAAATCCCACTCAAAGGGCTGGTTTTAATTGGCTTAATATACTCGTTAATAACCACGTCTATTTAACACACCTGTAAAAGGCCCATAACATTAACTTAATGGCAGCAACGATGTACCCAGCACTTTCCAGCCAGCCTTTTAAATTTCCCGACAAGCTTTTAATGGGGCCACGGTGGGTGGGGATGGAGCAGGGAAGGGGTGGCCTAGTTCACAGAGGGGCCACCTTGGTCCTGCTTCTGTCTGGCAGCTGCAGCCTCCAGAAGGCCCTCAGAAGGCCCTGAGCAGGCCCGTCTTTGGCCCTGGAACCAGCATTCCTGTGATATTTTCCAAGTGCACTTAGATGTCAGGGTGGTGAGAAGTGCAAGCAAGGTCTGCCCACAAAAGTCTACGAATCTACAACTGCAGCACAGGTGACCTAGGGGCACGTCCGGGGACATCTCCGCTGAGACCTGGAGGGGCAGGAGAGCAGTGGGGCGGGGACACTACAAGCAAAACCCACCGCCCCTTCTCAGGGCAGAACACCGACTCTGCTTCCCCAGCCACACCAGGCCTCTGCACTGCCATCCTCTGTGCTCTCATGCCTTCACCAGATACCCAGGAGGCGCCTCTGACCGTGTGCCCCTCATACTCCGAGGCCACCTTCCCAGAGGAGCCTTTGTACCGGCCACGAGTCCACACTAGGTGCCCTCCCTGCCTCCACCACTGCCCCCATCACCTGGGCTCCGGTCCCTGTGCCAGCATATCTGCGCTCAGCAATAGACAGGGCACAGTGGAGACGGCATGTCTCTCCTCCCTGATGTCCCTGAGGGTGGGGGTGAATGAGATCTTCTGAACTTGCTCTCGCTTCCGGATATGTGCACGTGATGCCGGAAGTCCGCTAAACCCACACATGTGGCCTCTCCACGTGGCCGAGCCACTCGGCCTGTTAAACCACCTGGCATCACTTCCCTGCACCTTGCTCACTGGACAAGAGTCACGAAGGCAGTTTGATGATTAAGTGAAGAAAATCAGCCAGGGATTTAGCTCAGTGGCACCGTGCCTGCCTTCCAAGCACAAGGTCCTGAGATCAATCCCCAGTACTGCAAAAAAAAAAAAGAAAGAAAGAAAGAAAAGAAAATCAGGCTCTGCTGTTTGTGGGAGCCATGTCAAAGAATCTGGGGACACGTTTTGAAACTGTCTGGTCCCTGGGGCTCGCTGCTGCCTGCCTCCTGTGCCACAGTGGCAGCTCTCCAAGGACAGGAATTTTGTTAGTTTCGATCACTGCCACATTTCCAAGGCCCAGGACGGCTATGGAAAGGTGGCTGATGCCAGGGCTTTGCTCCCAGTGCCCTGACTCCTAGGCTGACTGGTCCAGCTGACCACAGCCTCGCCACTCACTCAGTACAGCATTCGAACATCACTGTGTCCTGGGGGTAACAGCAGTGCCGATGGCAGCTCCAGAAGGCCCAGTCTGCTGTACAAGGAAGACAAGCCAACAGCAGTCAGTCTGCTGTGGATGGTGGTGGTGATGAAGCCCAGCACCTGCCAGGGACCCCTGTGGGGACCCACAGGGCCACTGAAGGAATGCAGGATCCTGGGGTTCCCTCTCTCACCCCACTTGAACCCCAGCTTTCACACTGCTCAGCAGCCTGCCCCTGACAGCTGGCGCCCCACTCCCCTCCCCTGGGGCCTTTTCTTGCACCCTCACATTTTCCCAGCCAGACTGCAATGGCACTGAACGCTCTTGGCTGGGTCCCTTCCTCGGGAGGGTCTGCAACGTCCACCAGGCTGAGGCAGGGTGGCCTGGGTCTCCATGTCACCTCCACTATACTCTGGCATGGCACAAGGCAGGGTGGGGCTGCCTTCCCAAAGGCTCCCAGGGCCCCAAGATCAGGGCACGTTTGAGACTAGGGACTCTGGTGGCCTGGAGGCCCATGCCCACTTGAAGGTGCCTGTATGAACATCACCGAGGAGCGGAGAGCCCTGGCAAGCACAGCTTCAGGTGAGATTCAGCTCAGGGCCAGGCAGAGGCCAGGGCGGCCAGGGCGGCCAGGGCAGCCATGACAGCCATGACAGCCATGAGCAGGTCACCCCCACCCCTCAAGCCCAGGGGCTGCCTATCGTCCCTCCTAAGGGCAGTCTGCCTAATTCTGCAGAAGAAGCATGGAGCCTCAGGAGTCCCCTGGCCCCCGTGGGTCCTATGTGTGGTGGGGTGACAAGGACATCAGACTCCAACTCTGCCCCTGCTGTGCACTCCTGGCAAGCTCAACTCCCTTTCTTCATCTGTGAAATAGGGACCTGTGTGGATCATCTCTTGCTGTATCTCAGGTGACTCCAAAACTCGCAGCCTGAAATGGCAGTGATCATTTAGTCCCCACTGGTCTGAATGGCCCAGGAGACTGGGCACATCACAGCTCAGCCGGGTGGCTCAGATCCAGGTCTCGGGAGGTGTGGTCTCATCTGGAGGCTTGGCCAGGGCTGGAAGCTCCACTTGCAATAAGGCTCACACAGCTGCTGGCTGGAGCCTCTGTCGCCTGCAATAGGCCTCTTGCTCCGAGGGCTGCTCCACTGTTCCCACATGGCAGCAGCAAGAGACCCAAGAGGCCACAAGGAAGCCACCATGTTCATAAGACCAGGTCCCAGAAGCCATGCTCTTTCACTTCCCCAGAGTCTTAACTGGCTGTGCAGCTCAGCCTGGGTTGGGGTTGGTGTGGGTCCCGGGGATGGCACGTGGGTGTGAAAACCAGGAAGGAAGAATGATCTGGGGTGGCAGGTGTCAGAGGCTGGCTGCTAAATGCCACAGTCCGTTCCTCGTCTGTAACTTGGGGACCACCCCCCATTTCTCAGAGCTGTCACTCTCCAAACAAAAGCCATCCAGAAAAGTGTTGGGCAGAGAGCCCGGCACCTACTAAGTGCTCCCCAAATGGCATCAATCTTCTGGTGTCACCATCAGCTCCCAGAAAAGCTGGAGGGACCACACCACCCTTGAGGAGCCCCACTGACCAGATAGGGGCAAGATGCCCTGTCCTTCAATAAATGGGGACTGGGAACAGGCATTGCTCCACCCTCCCCCCTTCTTAAGATTTTAAACACCTAATTTATTCCATCCATTAGATAGATTTTGTAGATTTAATCATTTTCACAGTTGGTGGCTCATTGGATACTCAAGATAAACTCCAAATGAAAGTATAATGGTGAGGACAAATGAGTTTTCACACCACAATGGCAGAAACTTGCTTGGGAAGAGAGTTTAAGAGGAACGAAAATACATACAGATACAATTTTTTTCCCCAGCAGCTGCTTTTGCTGACTCTAGTAGGTTACCACAGCTAATTTCACCAGTTTTGTTCATCTGTAAAATTGCATAAAAGTGACATTTTTGTGCTCATTATAGCAACTGCTGATTTATGGCTGGCAAATGAAGAGCCAGTCCCTTTTTTGCGGGACTCTCCGAGCGGCGCTAAGTGCCCATGAAATTGCTTGTATAATGTAGTTTAAATCCAATCTCGGAGAAAGATTCCCCCATTGGCCAAAGTGACATTTCCATTCTCCACACCGAGTTTATTTTAGGCCACTTAGGAGGGGGCTGCCGTAGGCAGGGTCAGGATGGAGGCCCACGGTGGGCTCACCTGCCGAGCCCAGAGTAGGCTGGAAGGACGTGAGATGCCACCACCATCTTCCCTCCCTGCTGCCCCTGCCCTGCTGAATGCCCTCCAAGGCCGCCAACGCCCTCAGGCAAGGCTCCACCCAGCCCTGCTGAGGTGCAAGGCTGGACGGTTCACTCAGGGGCCGAGCTGTGCACTGTGAGATGCTGCCGCTCGCTCTTCCACCCCCGGCTGGGACCCGCGCACATCTCCAGATGTTGCCAGTGTGCGTGGTGCAGTGACCCACTGGCTGGCCACCCAGGGCCCACCCGGCCGCTTCTGTCCATCTCCTCTCAGCCCCAGTGATTTCCTGTGCCCACCAAGGACAGCCCTCCTTGCCTCTGGACCTTTGCCCAGCTGTTCCTGCCACCTGAAATAGGCTTCTTTCTCCTTGCCTCCCCCTTTTCTCATGGCCTCAGGACTTGACCAGGAGGCCCCATTAACAGGCTCTGACAGCACCAGCATCGATGGACACTGCCCGCCACTCATGGGCAAGCAGCTCACCCAGGGTCTGTCCATCTGCCCCAGGGAAAATTAGGGCCGCACCAGGGAACATCTCAGGACCAAGGAGGGGCTCTGAGGGGCACCACTGCTGCTGTGGCCGGGCAGAGGTGTGCGCGTTAACAGCGCACAAGTTACAGCCTGGATGAACCTCACAGACAGTATCCTCCGGTGGGTTACACGGCATGGCACTCCATCTCCCTACACACAACCAGGCACAGCCAGTCCCTGTTGCTGGAAGTCAGGATAGCGGCGAATTGGGACGTGGTTGGGGACTGGGAGTGCCCTGCCTCTCGACCCAGCTATGTCCTTTTGTGAAAGTTCATCAAGCTTCTGATGTGTACAAGTTCTGTATGTTGCACTCTGATCCAAAGCTGAAAAATCTGGAAAGGCTGGGTGTGATGGTGCACACACTATGGGAGACTGAGGCAGGAAAATCACAAGTTCTAGCCCCACCTGGGAAACTTAATGACTTAGGAAGTCCCTATCTTAAAATAAGTTTTTTAAAGGACGGGGATGTAGCTCAGTGCAAAGGCCCTGGGTTCCATGTCCAGTTCCAAACAGACCTGGAAGGGACAAAGGAGGAGTGAATGAGAGCATATGAGGGAAGGAGGCTGGGCAGCTCTGTGAGCTTCCATGGGCAGCAGAGGCCTCAGGGCCTTGCCGAGTCGCTGGGTCAGCGCTCACCAGTGCCTCTGTCCCACAGGTGAGACGGCAGCCAGCTCCATGCATTCCTCCCGCTACCCAAGCCCAGCTGAGCTGGACGCCTATGCCGAGAAGGTGGCCAACAGCCCGCTGTCCATCAAGATCTTCCCCACCAACATCCGTGTGCCCCAGCACAAGCACCTCAGCCGCACCATCAACGGCTATGACACCAGTGGCCAGCGCTACAGCCCCTACCCGCAGCACGCCACTGGCTACCAGGGGCTGCTGGCCATTGTCAAGGCCGCTGTCTCCTCCTCCAGCGCGGCCGCCCCCACCGGACCCACCAAAAGCGTCCTCAAGAGCGCCGAGGGCAAGCGGACCAAGCTGTCACCGGCCACCGTGCAGGTGGGCATTGCGCCCTACCCAGCACCCAGCACCCTGGGGCCCTTGGCCTACCCCAAGCCACCTGAGGCACCTGCCCCGCCACCCAGCCTGCCTGCAGCCGCCACTGCCGCCTCCATCATCCCCCTGCCAGGCCGGGGCCTGCCCCTGCCGCCCTCTAACCTGCCTTCCATCCACAGTATCCTCTACCAGCTCAACCAGCAATGCCAGGCCCCAGGTGCTGCACCCACTGCCTGCCAGGCCGTGGCTGTTCCCCATCCCAGCCCCGCCAAGCATGGCCCTGTGCCCAGCTTCCCCAGCATGGCCTACTCAGCCACGGCTGGCCTGCCCAACTGCCGGAAGGGCACAGAGCTAGGTCCCGGAGCCACCACAGCCCTGACACTAGCTGGGGCCACCAAGCCCACTGGGTACACGGAGAGTGGCCTGGATTACCTGCTGTGGCCCCAGAAGCCACCCCCACCGCCACCCCAGCCACTGCGCTCCTACAGCAGTGGCACAGTGGCCAGCAAGTCCCCAGAGGCCTGTGGCACCAGGGCCTACGAGCGGGCCAGCGGGTCACCCCTCAACTGCAGCGTGGGGCTGCCAGCCAGCTTCACTGTGGGCCAGTATTTCGCTGCCCCCTGGAACAGCGTGCTGGTGACCCCCACCAGCGACTGCTACAACCCCACAGCGGCAGTGGCAGTGACTGAGCTGGGGCCGGGAGCCACCCGGGAGCTAGCGGGGCCTCCCGCGGACACCCTGGCAGGCCTGCCCAGCAAGAGCGTGTGCAACACGTCGGTCCTGAGCAGCAGCCTGCAGTCGCTGGAGTACCTCATCAACGACATCCGGCCACCCTGCATCAAGGAGCAGATGCTGGGCAAGGGTTATGAGACTGTGGCAGTGCCACGGCTGCTTGACCACCAGCACGCCCACATCCGCCTGCCCGTCTACAGATAGGTCTGCCTGGCGCATGCGCGGACAGATGGCCGGGGCACCGGGTGGGAACAGGGGCCGCAGAGCGGGTGGGCGGCTCCCAGGGTGCCCCGCCCAGCCCTGTGCCCATGGGATGTCCACCGGGAACCCGGGGTGCCTGAGGATGGAGGGGGCAGGGTGACCTCGAATACTGAGGCCCCTCCCCCTTCGCTGCCCCAGGACACGGGGAGAGCCAGGGGAGGGCGGGGGGCACCTATACCTTCCTCCATCCGGGCTGGCAGAGGCAGGGAGAGAGAAACCACTTACACACAGGGATGGTCCTTTCTGGGTCTCCACCAGAGGGGCCCAGGCCAGGGTGGGGGGTCATGCACTGCATCCCCCCCCCCACAAGCCCCTAGAAAAGGACCTGATGGGGCCTATAAGAACTCACTGGGCCCAAAATAGACCCCCATCAACCAATCCAGGTGAAGATCACTCTGACCTTAGAATCCTAGACGCCCCAGGACTACTGGTCCCTGTTCCTCCTCCCTCAGATTCTCCCCTCAACCAATTGCTTCCTAACAGACCCATCTTCCCGCCCC
The DNA here is from genome assembly GCF_000247695.1 of Heterocephalus glaber. The sequence goes on along the minus strand of NW_004624747.1, from coordinate 10,696,798 downwards.
CATTCTCTACATCCTGGACCAACATCTTCCCCTTTCTCTCCAACACATTGTATAGGGCTGCTGGGCACAGTTGTGCAGACTGTGCACTGCACAAAGGCACCTCGTCCGAGGTGACACCACTTGCATTCTAGACTTGTATATTTATTACAGTTTTCTGCATCTTGAGGAAGGGCCACCATTCTCCTCTTCGCACAAAGGCACCACAGGGGCTAACAATGGGCCTGCAAACTTAAGAGCCCACTCAGAGGGACCCCACATTGTCTTCAGCAGGAGAAGAAGGTGCGGGGTCCTCCTGAGAGCCAGTGAGGGGCAACCTGTTGGTTTTGATTGGGAGAACCATCCAACTTCTGTCCTGCAAACCACAGCCTCCCCACCATCGTGGGGGGAGAGCCGGGGTCCCCCTAAGTCCTCAAGGCCTGAAGCCTCCCCACGTCCGGCCCCTTCCCCTGGCGCTCCAGAAGCGGTACTGTATCTCTCTCCAAGGCCTGTTCAAGCACTAAGTGCATTTACAAATCTCTGAGAATGTTTTTTTATACTAAAATTGACCATTATATTCTACTGTGAGAAGTGCAGTCTGCACTATATTGTTTTAAAAACGAAGAGAAAGAAAAAAAGAGGAAAACACAGATGGTGTCTCAGCTGTTGGCTTGTTTTCATCCTCCTCGCTCCCTCCCCTAGGCGGGTTGCCTCCGCTCCAACCTGCTGGGCCGGCCCAGCCCCAGGGAAACATCCCAGGACCCTCCGGGCACCCACTGTGCTGGGTGCAGCTGGACACTGCTGTGCTTTGCTCTAGCATCACACTGGGGCTCGTGGCCTCTGGCGTGGCCAGGGACCCGTCCACATGCCCACTGGTCCACTGCCTCTGTGCTGGTCTGGGACACCCTCCGCAGCTCGTTCCCTCCCAGTGCTGCCGGGGCAGATCCCCCAGCCCTTACCCACCCCCACCCTGGAGCCTGGAGATCTGAGAAGGCGCCACGCCACGTGCCCCAGAGAGCTCAGCAGGCCTCAGGCACTGCATTTCCTGACACGCTTGTAAGACTGGAGGTGTGAGGAGAGCAAGGCACTAAGGCTCAGAGCAGTGACAGGCCCTGCACAGCAAGTCCATGGAAAGCCAGGATTCTTCCTCACCTCCTACCCCTGCCTTTGCTTCCTCCCAGGGCAAAGGGGAAACTGCACCCCTAGTCTGAGGTAGGCCTTCCACCCTGCTCCCTGAGCCCCGCCTGCTCAGCTCAAGGTAAGGTGCAGGGCAGAGGGGAGGGCATCCGGCTCCCTGAGACCAGGCCCCAAATCTGGCAGCACATGGAGCCTGGTCCCCCAGACAGCTCTGCTGAAGGCCCTGCATCTGAGTCAGTGAGCTGAGCACCAACCCTAGCCTGGTGGGAACAGGAGCTCAGGTCCTGCTGGAGACAGGCTGGGAAAGTCGGGACTACATGTTAGGCCACCAGGAGCAATCTTAAAACAATTTCTAATTAGCATAAACAGCAGCAAGCAAAGTGCTTTTATGGCCTCACTTGGCCAAGTCTTACAACAACCCTACCAGGTGAGTAATAAGATCATGCCCATTTTACAGAGGGTCGCCCGCAAGGATGGTTAAGAGGGAGCCTGGCATCCAGTCCCCCATCCACGTCCCAAAGCCCACCCAGGCATCTAGAGCAAGAAGACCAAGGACAGAATCCTGACATGGCTACTGTGAGCACCCTGAACCAGCCCATCCCCAGAGGACAACACCACACAGAGACCGAAGCCCAGAGTGAGCCTCGGGCAAGGCAGGCAGAGCACTACTAGGGAGGAGGCCACTCTTAGGGCTGGGCAGTGACCTGCGGCTCAGCTTTTCTGGCACCCACCACGAAGCCACCCAAGCACCAACCTGCCCTCTGGGTCATCCAGGTGCCCACATGTGGGGGCCTGGGCAGAGAACTCATTGCCCTCCTATAAAGACCTGATGGTCCTGTGCATGGGATGGGTCTAGTCTCCCTGGGCCTCAGTTTCCCCTTTTGGGAGCTGAGTGGTTGATCACAAAGGGCCCTCCCGAGTAGCCATTCTAGCGGGCTGTGGCCCTGCCCTGTGTTCATACATCTGATTACCACTAGGATGGCAGCAGGACAGGAAACAAAAACATCACTACCATAATTACCAGTGGCCCGAAGTACTGCAATCAGAAGGGACGCCAGGCTGCCGACACCTTCACCCCTCACAGGCGCACACACAATTCAGGTGCGCATTCGATACAGCTGAGGCCAGTGAGGCCCAGCGATGGGCAAGCACCACCCAAAGTCACAGCTGGGCTGAAGGATGGAGAAGCACCTGGGAGGGAACACAGCCTGGCCCATTCCGAGCCAGAGCTGGGAACCGCTGCTCGAGGTAGAGCAGAGCACACACAACCTCACCACCCCCGGAGGTGGCTCGTTTGGCTCCAGAGCCTGGGCCGGGCCCCAGCCTCCTGCAGGGTGGAGAAGGCAGCGGCCAGGCTCCCACCAGAGAGCTCCACACCTCTGTCTGAGCACAGGGTCCCCTCCCCATGGAACCGTCCGGGTCTACACCTTGCCCCCTATCTGTCCCAAGCAGAAGCAGGGTCGCCCCACATCACCTCCATGCTTACTGTTGCCAACACCGCAGCAGCCACGAGGTCCCTGCCTCTTACAGCATCCGAGCTGCCACCCCAGGCACCGTGGGTCCCCGCAGACCTGCTGATGACACTCACCTTTCCAAGTGGCTTCATGTTTTCTCCACTCGCATCATTGTCTTAGACCATGCATTCCCCAGGAAGTTGAGACAATCACTTCCGACCAGCCCTGCCAGCTCTCTAAGCTGCAGCCTCAACTCCATGCAGATCCCGGAGCTCTGGCCCCTGCGCAGCATGCAGGTGGTGCTTTTAAAGGGGCCGCCCCTCCCTCGGCGTGTTGAATATCCTACAGGTGGTACATTCCTGTGATTCCCCACACTCTGGAAGGCGGAGGCAGGAGGATCACAAATTGGACCCCAGCCTGAGCAGCTTAGTGACGTAGCGAGATCTTGTCTCAAAATAAAAAATAAAAAAGGTCTCAGGGGGGCCAGGAATTTAGCTCAGTGGTTCTGCTGCCTGCCTCACAAGCGCAAAGAGCCAAGTTCAATCCCTGGTACCAAAAAAAAAAAAGGTCTTAGGGATGTAGCTTAGTAGGAAGGCAGTGGATCCAATCCCCAGTTCCAAAAAAATTAAAATAAAAAAGATATATTTTCAACCTGTGTATTTTTCAGAATATAAGGTCATCTTAAATTAAGGTGCATCTGTGTGTACCATGCAGGTTGAACTTAGGGGATGGGAATTCAGCTCCCCAGGGTCGCATAGAGAGATGTCAGAGACGGCATGCAGGATTAGATTAGCTCTACTCTTACCAGTGTTGCCTTGTCCAGCTGATTCCCAAGTCACCTTGGAGAGCAGGCTTCCCAAAGAACTGAGAAACAGGGCTGGGGATGTGGCTCAGAAGAACAGCACTTGCCTGGCATGTGTGAAGCCCTGGATTCCAGCCCCAACAGTGCAAAAATAATTTTTTTTAATTAAAAGAAAAGAATTTGAGAAATAGTTGTATATACCCATTCTTGGAAATGCACACATCACTTTAGTATATTAAAGTCTCTGCAAAGACCTGAACACAAGCATTTCTCTAACTTTTTTTTTTTTTGGTACCAGGGATCGAACTCAGGACCTTGTGCTTGCAAGGCAGGAAGCAGAACCACTGAGCTAAATCCCCAGCCCTCTCTAACTCTTTTAACCAAAGTTTTTGTTTCTGTCTACAAGGAAAAAATAGGACTTCAGGAAATACTCTTGGGTTGCAACTGGGGAAATGGAGTGAGTTCTTTATCCTCTCTGGGTCTCAGTTTACCCAGCCGTAACATAAGGAGTGGGGTTTGTAGCAAAACAAGAGCTGAGACCCAACCTTGACCTGGGCCTCTAGTCTGAGACAACCGCACCCTAATCAGCCTCTGCCCACCATGTTGACCTAGGCACAAAGGGAGAGGCAGACCCTCCGGGAGAGGGAGGAAGCTCACATTTGAGATGTGCCAGGAGGAGGAAACAGGTTCAGAGAGGGAAGACACCTTGCCTGTGGGCACACAGCAATTTGGATCCTAAATCCTCTGGAGGTGTGTCCCGTCTCCTTGGGGATGGGGTCCTTCCTGAGTCACAAACTCTGGAGCTCACAGAAAGGTTTTTCTTGGCCACCTCCCGGTATTCCAGTTTCCCTCAGGTGTGACCACAGCGGCCCCTGGTGGCCAGGCTCTAGGATCTCCACAGCCCCACCCAGCATCAGCCAAAGGTAGACCTGCGGGATTCAGGGGGTGCATCCCAAACTGAGGGGTGCTGAGAGCAAGGAGTTCTCTCTGGAATTGCTAAGGATCTGGACATGCTGAGAAGGCCCCAAACCCAGCTCCATCCAGACCCTGCTTCTCATCTGTTAGAAACCACTGCATCCAGCTGCTGTGGAAAAAATGGAAAATGACCATGTTTGAAAAGACCCAACACACACACACACATACACACACACACACACACACACACACACACACACACACTCCCTCCTACCACCTCCTAGAAAGTTCATCCTCAGAGAGAGGGTTCAGATCCTGGCTCCAACCAGATGCAGGCTGCATAACCTTAGGAACCAGTGTTTCCTTGGTTCTCATTTTCTTCAACTGTAAAATGAGGACAAATATATAAATGTACTTGCATGTATATGATTTTGGCTAAGTAACAGAGAACCCTGAATTAACTGGTTTAAGTGAGAAAATGTACTACCTCCAATAATCATAAGAAGCCTTAAGGTAGAATGACCCCAAGGTTGGTTAATTTAGCAGTTCAACTGCAGCATCAAAGACTCATGTTGTTTTTATCCTCCTGGTCTGGCAATCCCCTTCCTGCTCACAAAATGGCTGCTGCAGCTCCACACATCACTTCCAGACCTGACAGTTCTCAACAAAAGAGAAGACCAGTCCCTTCCTGTATTTCTCTTTCTTTCCGGGAAAACTTTCCCAGAATTCCCCCTTCTCAGCAGTCTTGTCTTCTTGCCTCATGGATCAGAACTGGATTGTATGGCCATTCCTATACCAATACTTAGTAAGAGAAATAGAGTCAGAGTGGTTGGCTTAGTGAAGCCCAAAACTGTGCAGAGCAGAGTGGAAAACTCTGAGCAAAACCAGATGCTGTGTATATGGAGTAGGAGGCACTAGCTCCCATCCAGAAGCTCCCACATATGGATCCTGAGACCTGAGTGGCCACAGACCCTACCACATGGCAGGAGCCTCATCTGTGTTCCTGTGCTCTTCCTGTTGCAAATTCCCTCCAAGAACCTAGCACTCACAGCCTGGTCCCTCCTGACCCGGCCTTCGGCTTCTCAGGCTGGGGCTGGGTCTCCACTGTCCCCCACCTCCCCAACCCTGTCCTCTGCCTTTGTCCTCACCTTCCCTTTGTTTCTGTCTCATAAGCTTGAGCAGAACAGAGCTCTCCCTACTGGCCCCAGCGACTTCAGATTCCTAAAACATAAAAGGTGGGAGGTGCTTGGTTCTCATGTAAATGCTTTTGCTAGGGAGCTGAAAATTAATAACGGTATGAACAGAGTCCTGGAGTATTTAATCGCCCCGTCCAAACAACTGAAACAATCCAAACACAGCGTTATCTGGGCCAGCTGTGGAGACTGACTACCAACTGTGACATTATCACATTCAGAAATGTCACAAGCATGCATTCGAAAGAGACGAACAGCGTGGCTGAATATGGCTTTCGATTAAATAAAATCCCCAGCATTCATCTAAAACAATAATAACAGCTAATAATAACAGGCCATGTAATAACGAACTATTCATAGGCATAAGAGGTAATTGTTCAATTACGATCCCAGAGGTTCTAAGACTGTCTTTTCTGATGGGATCCCTTTGTTTTTGCTTCCAGTAGCACTAATTATTTCCCAGTAGTGCTTTAAACTTGGGAGGAGAAAAAGGCGTCCTGTCCAATATGACATACAAGTGCTTTATCATTAGTAAATACATGTACATGCCTATAATAGGAAACCCTTGCTGGAGTAAAAGTAGAGGTATGTTTAAAGGGAGAGGCCACTAAAGGAGAGCTGGCAGGCTAGAGGACTCAATAAAAGTGGCAGGTGACAGCTAGGGTTTCCACCGGAGAAGGGCTTAGTCTTGTCAGCTCGCACCTGTCACCTCTCGAGCATGGCAAGTGCCTGGGTTCAAATCCCACTCCACCACTCACCAGTCGGATGCCCTGGGAGCCTCTCGGAACCTCAATTTTCTCAGTATAACACAGAAAGCAAGCCAGACGTAGTGGTGCATGCCTGTGATCCCAGCACCCTGGGAGGGAGGCTGAGGCAGAAGGTTCACAAATTCAAGTTCAGCCTGGGCTATTTAGTGACTGAGTGAGGCCACGTCTCAAAATAAAAAATGGAAAGAACTGAGGCTGTAGCTCAGTTCAATCGCCAGTACCGCAAAAAATAAAACAAACAAAAAAACGAATGCAGTTCACATTCCTGGTTTTTTGGCCTGTCATGTTCTAGTTACTCCTTTTTCTAGTGTCTATATCATTACCTGTTGCTGCTTGCACCACACACACACATGCCGGCCCACACACGCACACCCACACCCACACCCACACCCACACACACACGTCAGTGGTATGGTATCCAAAACCATTCACTTCTTCCCCAGCATCCAGGGGCTCCTGGCTCTGCTCCACTTGGCTCTCAGGGCGGGGGAGGGGGCAGGCATGCCGGTTCACATCCCATTGGTCAACACAAGTCACATGGTCAGACAAGTGTGGGAAATTAGAGTCTGCTGGCTGTGAGAAGACAGCGGTTTTACAGCAAAGGACATGGGTGAAAAGAAGAGTGGAAATCAGGGTGCTGATACAACTCCTGGTATCAACACTCACCTTTCCTCAGGGAAGCCGTCCTTCCCTAGTCTCAGCCCCAGGGGTCTGGGAGACTCTAGCTCTGACCCTGGCTCCAGCGGTAGCCAGATAACTCAGGTCTGACCAGTCAGGAACCACCCTGCTCCCTTGGCCACAGTGATTGGGTCAGGAGTAGACACGTGACTCCAATTGGCCCAGTAAGAGGCAGCCCTGGGACTTTTACTGGGATGATTAGGGAACAAGCAACTCTTCTCTGAGACTGCTGACTTGGTAAGTAGTCAGCGTGGAGCTTCTAGGGACCAATGCTTTGGGAAAGCCTGCTTGAGAACTAAGCTGCCCCACAGGAAGACAGAGCTGAGAGGCACACAAGAATCTAATCCTGATGGCCTCATTCAAACCCTATGATCCAGCCATGCTTGAAGTCAGATGCCTGGTCTTTTTTAGTAATGTGATCCGGTTTGTATTCAGACTTCTTGTCACATACAACCAAAGAATTATAACTAATACTTCAGGGATATGGGGTGCAGTATTAAAAGTACCAACTTTATAGGATCACAGTGAGGCTTAAATGACATGATATGTAGAAGCAGTAAGATCAAGCCTGGCACACCTGATGGATTTACTTAATGCACAGGGATTTTTTAAAATCATTTATTAGAAGTATTTCTAATGTCTAGTACTTATTCAGCCAAGCAATTGGGAAGGGAAAGATAATAAGAAGTTATGGGGGAGAAGGTACTTGACACCATCAGAGTCAGCTCCTGGACTCAATCTGCATTCTCCAGGTAGCAGTGTGACCCCAAGAACTGGATTGTATGGCCATTCCTATACCGATACATAGTAAGAGAAATAGAGTCACAGTGGTCACGTCACCTCTGAGCCTTGTTCAAAAAGAGAATGAAACCTCTCGTTCCCCACCTCCCAGGATTACCCAGGAGACTGAATGAGATCTCGTGCAAAACGCCTGGGGTTTGAGAGTGACTGATGCTCCTTGACTTACATCCCAATAAGCTTATCAGGAGTTGTAACTATCCTAAGTGGAAATGGACTTCGTACACCTGGCCTACCGAACACCACAGGTCAGCAGCATAGAGCTCATAGGTTCACGTGTTTCCCCTTATGATCGGGGGCTAGCTGGGAGTGGTGACTCTCTCACTCTGAGAGCATTGTGCCATCTACTACTGGCCCAAGAAGAGATCAAGTATGGCTCCTACACAGTGTGGATCGTTGTGTTTTTTTGGTACCAGGGATCGAACTCGGGTCCTTGCGCTTGCGCAGCAGGCGGCAAAACCACTGAGCTAAAACCCTGGCCCTGTGGATTGCTTTTGCACCGCTGTAAAAGTCAGAAAATTCTAAGGGGAGCCATCCCACAGCTGGGACCGTCTGTACTGCCTTGGGTTCAAGCCCTCCCTTCTCCACTTACAAGCTGAGTAACAAGTCCTCAGCCATAGAGACACTTTAGCCTGGCAAGCCCTGGACGGCAGGTCACAGCAGGCTCACCATACACGGTAGCAGTCATGGCTGCCTGCAGAACGGCTGAAGGAACCAAAGGGCTTTAGCTTGGAGACGGGCAGACAAGATGCAGAGTGAGGAATCTCAAACTAAGACCTTAAACTAAAGATGTTGCTTTCTTAGGCCATCGGAAGTCATGAGCCTCCTGTCCCAGAAAGTATGGGAGTAGAGGAGTATAGGTTCAGCGGCAAAAGGACAGCAAGCATGGATTCAAGGTTGGGATAGATCAATGATTCCCAAAACCAGTCCATAATATAGTTGTCACTCTTCCTGTTAATTTTATTCATCTAACGTGGCTCCCTAATCATCGAAGGTTTTACTCATAAGTGAATATGTTATAAAATACCCCCAAGAGCACTACTTTATCAAGAAAATCAGTGACACTTATCATAAATAGGTCTCATAATTCTAAAAAGAAAATAAAATTATGTTTTGAATTTCTTTGTCACTACATCCTTCCAGGAGTTTTGAGACAAATGTTTCTCTATGGGAAAGAGATTAAGCCAGGTGTGGTAGCACGAGCTGTAATCGCAGCTATTTGGGTAGCTGAGACAGGAGGATTGAAAGTTTAAGGCCAGCTAGACAATTCAGCAAAAACTTGTCTCAAAGTTTTCTGGTTTTGGGGGGTTTTTTGTACCTGGGATCGAATTCAGGAACTTGCACTTGCGTGGCAGGCGGTAGAACCACTGAGCTAAATCCCCGACCCTGAAAGTTTGTTTGTTTGTTTTTTAACTACATTAAAAACTTTAAAAAAGGGGCTGGGAGTGTAGCTCAGTAGTCAAGTGCCCCCAATACCACAAAAAGGCGAGGATGCTGGGGTTGTACCTCAGTGGTAGAGTATTCACCCAGTATGCAACCAGACTCTGGATTCAACTGCAGGACTGGAAAAAAAAATAGAAGCACCAAACTGTTGCCTTGACATCATCAGGAGGTACTGAGAATTGAAAAGAGAACATTTTTAAAATGTGATTCGATCTCTAATGTGTCAGCTAAAAATACTTTGGCATGGCACCAGCATATGTCCTGCACTTTGAAGAAAAGTGCATCTTTAAGATCTTACTAGGCCTAGCATGTGTGTGGCCCTGAGTTCAATCCCCAGCATCAAAAATAAAATAAAATACTGGCACAAACAGAAAACCTCAAAGACTTGAAAACTTTTTAAAAGCTCACAGGTAGCTGAAAGTGTACTTAAGAGTATCGATAGCCAAAATTACTTCATCAAAATTTTAACTCTTTTAAATGAATTAAGTACTTCCCTCCAGAAGTTACCAAGTCCTGCTGAGTAGAGAGTGTTTTGATTTTGTGATTCCATGGGCCCCACAATGAGCCGCAGCCATCATTGGAGACAGTGTTGAAGGTGGAGAAAGGGCCACAGCAAAGGCTACTGGTTGCCTAGGCAATGTGGATTCCCCCATTTTCTTTTCTCACAGAACCCAGATCTTGTTGGGGTCACTTCCTTCTTCCATATTACTGGGGTTTTTTTAGGTCAATTCAATTGCTGCTTCCTGTCTAGTAATTGGCTGAAACATGAGACATGTGACATAAAGCTGGCCAATAAGAAGGGAAACAAGCTGAGGGACTTCAGGGAAAAATTTCTTCCTGCATAAGAAGAAACACAAGAAGAGCCATCTTTCTTCTTTTGATTTTGACTGGCTTTGGATGTGATGCTTGGATCTAGGATGCCATTTTGTGTCCTTGAGGGAATCCAGTATGAGCCATCACACCCAGGCAAGTGTTTGTTGCTTACAGTACCTGACACATTGTTGAAATCCAATACATAGATGCTGAAGGGATAAAGAGTGGCAGAACTGGGCCATTAATGAGTCAGAGACCTCAACCAGCCTTGATGCCCTTCTTAATTTGAGATCTCCTACTAAGACTATTACTACTCCTTTTCATTCAGCCAGAGGAAGTTTTGTGTTACTTGCTCCCTAAATCACAAACTGTGCGTGAACACTACAACCATAATCCTCTCTTCTTTGAAAAGCCCAGCAAATCACTCCATCTCTACAAAGACTGTGCCCATTTTATAGCTGAGGAAATGGAGGCAAGACTAGTCTCCAGCTCTTGACCCCAAATGCAGAACTTTCTAGAACCATCCGCTATATGTCCATTTGCCCTTTCATTATCCCTGCCTGAAGGGCACCCAAGGCAAAGCAGGCTTCTCCTTGTCACCAGTATGTGTCTGCAAGGAGTGACAGACCAGGTGGCCATCTTGTCTTCTAGCCAACTCAGGGAGAGCCCAACAAGTACAGGAGTGTTTTCACCTCAGCTGGAGTTGAGGAAGGAGAAATGTGTCCCCTCTGTCCCCCAGACCTTCTCCTGGGGCTCAGCCAGTCAGCCTCTGTCCCTTCCAGAAGCCCAGGCACAGAGAGAGACACCTGTCTGCCTCCAGAGTTGCCCCACAGACCCTATTCTGATGGGGCATATCTACCCCATGTCTGTCTGATCGGATCAGCTCCACCCTCTGCCCTGAGAACAGGAGATGGGGACCTGCTCCAGGTGCTGAGGAGGACACTGGGCCTCCAACGTGCCAGGGTCAGGCTCAGTGCAGGGAAGCTGGGGTGGCACCCGCTTCCTTCTGGCATCAGTTCCTTCCTGTCGTCCATCTTCGTCCCTCTCACAGGTGAGGGTGCAGTCCCAGAAAGGTAAAGTATCTCAATCAAGCCAAATCTCCCAAAGCAGCACCTGGGGCCAGTGTTGGGGCAGGGAGGGCCCTGCCTGCAGACCCCAACCACGCCCTCTCCACCACAGCTGCCACAGCTGGGCCTCCGTAAGGCCCACTCTTCCGGCAGGCAGGCTTTTGGGGAGGACAGAGACCCAGACTGACCAGGACGGGCCAGGGCCTGAGGGGCTGTAGGAGGTGGCATTACTGTCCCCTAAGAACGGTATTACTCCTCCCCAGCAACACTCCTCCCATTCCTTCAGTCGTTACCTTCCCTGGGGCCCGCCTCGGCCCATCCCCAGGCCACCACCACCATTACTAGCGCAGTGCAGCCCCCAACCCCAACACCCATCAGCACTGTGCCCTCACTGGCACTCTTGCCCTTCCCCACCAGCAATTCTAGCACTGCCAACACCCCGGTGTCACCCTGTGTCTGTCATCATCACCCTTGCGCCCACCATCTCCTCCATCAATAAGTGAACATTTATTGAGCACTGACGGAGGGGGGACACTACAGGACGCACAGAAAGTGCGGCCCAGCCCCAGGCAAGGAGCCCAGCAAAGCCACTTCATCATTGCTGGCGTGTGCAGGCCCCGCAGCAAGGCACCGAGGGCGCTACCTGGCCCCAGGTGGGGCTGCTCACACTTTCCTGAGAGCAGAGCAATAAATAACGGAAAGTCAGGGCAGGGTCCCAGCAGAGGCCTGAGGTGCTTAGGTGACTCCATGGGAGTGAGACAGGTGGCTGGGAACCCATCCCAGGGGAGTGGGCGCAGAAGCCTAGAGGCCAGAGGGTCCTGGGGGCTCCCCAGCATCTCCGTGGCCCCTCACCTCTGGGGGTTGCAGGTATGGAGGACACTGGGATTCGCCGCTGGAGCAGGAGGTGGACTGGAAATCGGCAGGGGCAGGGGCAGGGCCTTCTGCAGCCCTAGAGGGCGTCGTCATCTGTCCTCCACTTGGGGTAACTCTGCTGCTGGCTGTCGCAGCTGGGGTTCTCCCGGTTGTCCAGAGGCACCACCACCTCGTCAGGGCTGGAGTTCTTGTTCAGCTCCACCACTCGGGGCACCACCGAGGACCACCGATCTGGACAGGGAGGACAGAGGGGTGAGGGCTGGTGAGGGGCAGGCATGCATGGTGAGCGACTGCTGCATGCAGCACTGGGCGCCCCAGAGACCTCGCGGGGGAGGTGGTTTCACGCCCACTTTTTCAACTTGGAAACTGGGGCTCAGAGGGGCCACGGTGCCCACCCAGAAGTGCATGAGGAACCAGGATGCAAGCCCGGGTCGGGGTGCCCTGAGTGCCCTGTCCTCTCCCTCGAGGTTTAGTGGAAAGACAGAGGGACTTGTCCATCACAGGGATAGCCTGGATCTTATCCTCCACGTCCTGCCTCCCCAGCTGTGTCAGGCGTCAGGAGGGCCAGCGAGAAGCCACCAGGTGGCGCCCTAGGCATTCAAGCATCAGAGGACACCCACCGGCTGGCCAGGACCCCTCCCCAGCCCAAGGACAGGGGCGGATGGGCCCTGCTCACCCCTCCGGAGGCGGCCTACGGTGTGCGAAAAGCCGTAGTACTGGTAGGTATCGCTCTTGCCCGGGTCCTCATTGATGATGCCCAGGTTCTGGTTCCAGTGAGACCAGTTCACCTCGTCCACCCTGTCACGTCCAAGAGAGGGTCAGGGGAGCCCCAGAGAGAAGGCTCGTCCCCTCCCGAGGTCATCTCCTGGCTCTAGTACCCCTTTCCCTTGTTTCTACAATGGTGAAATGCACATAACACTGTTAGCTATTTTGATCCTTTGGGGGGAGTTAGTGTAGGGACAGAACCCAGGGCCTTCACCCTAAATACATCCCCACCCCTGTGTGTGTCTGTATATATTATGTATGTATTTTTGAAGCAGGGTCTTGCAAAATTGCCCAGGCTGGGCTTGAACTTGCAATCCTCCTGCCTCGGCCTCCCAGAGTGCTGAGATTACAGGGGTGCACCACCACACCCCGCTCGTTTCGATGATGTTGAAATATCAAACTCAGTGGCATTAAGTACACTCACAGTGTTATGCAATCACCACTCCTATCTCCAACACATTTCCATTGCCCCAAACAGACCCTCTGCCCCGTTAAGCCATCCCTCCCGGGCCTCCCCCAGCCCTGGTGGCCTGTACTTTGCTGTTTCTGTGGGTCAGTCTGTGCTGGACCATTCCTACAAGTGGATTCATACAATAAGTGGCCTTTCATGCCCGGCTTCTTTCACTCAGCTTCATGTTCTTGAGGTTCATCCATGCTATAGCAGGGGGCAGAACAACTTTTTTGTGGTGGTGGTGGTAGCAGTAGTACTGGGGACTGGACCCAGGGATTTTGTGCAGAGCTACATTCCCAACCTTCTTTTAATTTCTTAGGACAGTCTCTCTAAATTGATAAACTGCGATCCTCCTCCCCCAGCCTCCCAAGTAGCTAGGATTATGAGCATGTGCCACCACGCCCAGCCCAACTAGAGCTTCAATCCTTTTTTATGGCCAAATAATATTTCAGTGTATGGATGTACCACATTTTGTTGATCCATCCTTTCATTGATAGGCACACTCCTTCTCACTATCACTAAAGCCAAGTTACAGTTTCTTGGGCCAGCCAAATTGGCCTAATATAATTTTACTTTTTAAAATTATTTTTTGTTACTTTTCACACAACTTCTCTTTTTTCTTTTCTATTTATTTATTTATTTTTAGCAGTTGCTATGTGTCAGGACTCAGCAAGGAAGATGTATTTGATGCTCCCATTTTACAGGAACAGGAGCCTGTCGGGCTGTTTCTCCAAGGTGACAACGCTGCTAAATTACAGTTAGGATTTGAACTCTGGATTCAGTCTGAGCAGAACAGACCAGCTGACTTGGAATTAGTTGCATTATTATTATTATATGATAAGGAGATTGGATCCAGGTCCTTACACTGAGTTACATCCCCAGCCCTTTCATTTATTTATTTAGAGACAAGTTCTCTCTAAACTCAAACTGGCCTTGAACTTGCTATCCTGCTTCAGCCTCCTAAATCACTGGGATTACAGGTGTGCACCACCACGCCTAGCTGGTGGCTGCTGTTATTGTTCCCATTTCACAGATAAGGAAACTGACTTTGCCACATATCATGCCTATATTCTATGCTGGTAATCTCTTTAAAAAGAATGATCCCCCCTAAATGAAAAGAGCCACCAAGAGGCTCCCCTGAGAAGCTGGCACTCTCCATGTATCTGGAACCTAAAGCCACCCACACGCAGGCGGGCACAGGTCCCAGGCCCAGAAGCTGCAGATTCCTCTGGGTCCCCATTTCAGCCACAGCACCAAAGCCCAGCCCGGTGAAGAAACAGAGGCTGGGGGAAGGAACGTGGCTTGCGCAAGATCACTAGGTGAGACTAAATGACTGGGGCCTCAGGGCCTCCCGACGTCACAGTGGGTTGGAAGGGCAGGAGAGCAGAATACAGAGCTTGGCTCACCTGAAGCACCACCTGCGGTCCGGGGTGCCGTCTGAGCTCTTGCCCACGGTCACCATCTCTCCAGAGCGGAAGGCCTTCCTCAGGAACACGGGGAAGGAGCGCTCGATGTCCAGGATGGTGGTGGCCCACTGCAGGGAGGGAGACCAGGCCGGGACACTGGTGACCTCCCCAGCACAGGCTCACTGCCTTGATGACAGAAAGGAGCCAGAGGGCCGAGGTGGGCAGAACACCAAGTTTCCGGCTCCTACTGCCCCTAGAAATGTGCTTTATAAACTCCAGCACCCACAGGCAGCTGGCAGCAAAGGAAAGAATGAAGTGGGACAGACCAGTCCAGGCCCCGTGACACATCCTCAGCAGTGACCACGGGGTGTGAGAGTCACTAGGGCGGGGTGAGGACTGGGACGAACCAGGAAGCAAATGCCCCATGTGAAGGAGGACCCATGTTGCCAGGCATCCAGCTTTTCACAGAAAAGGCCAGAAATCTGGACTTTTATATGGAAACTAATTATTAAATATTGGATTACAATTTTACAAATAGGGAGGGTCTGGGCAAAAACAGAATCTTTGTTGGATGGATCCAGTCCACAGGCTGCCAGTTTGCATCTTGTGAGTTATATACCCAGCGGGGAAACTGAGGCCCAGGGAAGTAAGCAGGATGGGTAAAGTTTAAGAGCAGACCCAATCATTTCCCTCACACTCAGATCCAGGAAGATGACCTTGGGTTTTCACTCTACGCCACTTTCTTGAAATGCACTGGGTCAAGGTCACTGTGGGCCCTGTGGTCCCAGGCCAGGTGGTGGTGCTGTGTACAGTAAATGTCTCGGTTGGGAGCTATGCCCGGCCCAGGAGGCCCTCTGGGAAGCAAAAGCAGCGGTGTCCTGTGCCCAGGACGCCAGCCTCCACATGGGCTGCTCCTTGGTGCCCAAGCTTGCTTGGGTAACACAGTCTGGAAGCTCCACTTGCACAGGTAAAGGCTCTCTGCATGGCAACACCCATAGGTCCCCAAGCTGGGTGCCCACACCATAACAGCCTCACTTCCTGAGTCACAGTAGGAATGGGAGCTACCACTCGGCTCTGCATGGATCCCTGGTTGAAATGCTCATGCTCTCTGCTAGGGCTTAAATGTGTCCCCAAGAACCTTGTGTGCTGGACACTTAATCCCAAAGTCATGAGTTCATGGCACTTGAAGGTGGAGCCTTTGAGAGGTGATCAGGGTCAGCTGAGGTCAGGGATGGGGCCTATGATGGGATTAGTGGCTTGCTAAGAAGAGGAAGACAGCCCTGAGCTAGCACGCTTGCTCTGTCCTGCCATGGGATGCTCTACCCCATGTTCTGATGCCAACAAGGAGGCCCTTATCAGATGCGGCATCACTCTTGAGCTTCCAGCCTCAGATCATGAGCCAGATAAATTTCTATTCTTTGTATATCACCCAGTCTCAAGTATTTTGTTATAGCAACAGAAAATGGATTTAGATACTCTCTAAGTGTTGTGCCAACAGAGATCACTCAGTCATGCTGCATGGAGACAACCAGGTCCCGTGAGCTGGGCCAGAAGCCCCCATAAAATTTACTAGGTGGCCCTGGATGTAGGCAGCAGTCTTGGCTGAACATTTCACAGACAGGGAAGTGGAGGCAGAATGAGGTGCTGTGGGACCCCAAATGGAAGACTGAGGCATCTCCCCAGCTCCCCACTTTGGACGGGGTTGGGGGTCCCAGCCTTACCTGCAGCTTCCAGATGTGCTTGCTCTCCTTGGAGACCTGGCCCACCGTCTCCCCCATGAGGGCAATGAGCATGTTGAGCAGGAGCACAAAGGTGAGGATGATGTAGGTGACGAGCAGGATGATGAAGACCACGGGGTACTTGGTGCTGCTCAGCATCTCCAGGTCGCCCATGCCGATGGTCAGCTTGAAGAGATCCAGGAGGAAGGTGCTGAAGGTGTCACTGTCCCGGCACGAGGGGTATGTGGGCACCGTGCAGTTGGTCTGATCCTCGTTACACACCTTCATGTTGGCACAGGGGTTCAGGAGGGAGACCAGGGCTGTGGGAGGCACAGGGTGGCTTCACTGAGTGGGAAGACAGGAGCTGGGGGGGAGGGGGGCATTCCTATTTGCTGGATGGGAAGCTGAGGCCTGGGGAAGAGTCCGCACCAACCCTAGGTCACCCAGCAGGTAACCCAAGCTGAGTTAAATTAGGTTCTCCTGATTCTGAAGCCAGGAAGAGTTAGACACAACTTGTCATTACAAATGGGGAAAGTTGGTTCTGGCATCTAGAAGGTACAGGCCAGGGATGCTGCTCAGTACCCAGAGTGCACAGGGCAGATCCCACCACAAGAATTATCTGGCCCCAAACGTCAATAGTATCTAGGCTGAGGTCCCCTAGAGTAGCCTCCAGTAGATCCCTACTGCCAGGCCAGTTCCTAGACAAACCTGCCCAGATGTGAATGTGGCTGGTCCAGCCTGAGCTGGCCACTTCCCTTTGCATAGAGGACATTGATAGCAGACCACTCACTTCTTGACTTGGTCAGTTTCCCCACCCCTCGATCTTCCCTTATGGCCATATCTCTGAAGTCCCAGCATTCCACAGGTTGGCAGCTTGGCATCATGGGAAGGAGTATTGGAGGACTTATATCCATGCCCCATCAGTGCAGCTTTATAGCATCTCCCATCAGCAAGTCAGTCTACTTCCCCACCCTCCATCAGGCCTGGCCTTAGACTTGCTTTGGGTGACAGTGTGAGGCAGCAATGACACTCTACCAGGCAATGGCCTTGAATGCTTCTGCTCACATTCCTGGAGCCCAAAAAACCACCACATGAACAAGCGCAAGCTCACTGGCTGGAGGATGAGTAACCACAGGAAAAGAGCCAAATGCCCCAGCCAAGCCATCCTAACTAGACCAGTGTGCAGGCAGCCAATCCAGCCCCTGACCAGACAGAGGAGCCCATCAAGATCTCCCACACCTGGCCTGGGTCAATAGTGTCAGGAGGGGTAATGCCTTCCAGACCACCCAACTAGGGGCTGGGGATTTAGCTCAGTGGTTCCACCACCTGCCTTGAAAGTGCAAGGACCCAAGTTCGATCCCTAGTACCAAAGAAAAAGACAAAATCTAGACCCCCAGCTAACTAGAGACTCATAAGCAAGACTAAATGGTGGTTAGCCGGTCATGGCGTGTGCCTGTAATCCCAGCACTCTGGGAAGCTGATGCAGGAGGATTGTGAGTCTGAGACCAGCCTAGACTACATAACAAGTTCAAGGGCTGGGGATTTAGCTTAGTGGTTCCACTGCCTGCCTCACAAGCACAAGGTCCCAAGTTCGATCCCCAGTACCAAAAAAACCCAAAACAAAAAACGAGTTCAAGGCTGGCCTAGACTACAAGCAAAAAAACCAAAAAATGCGTGGCATGGTAACACACACCTATAATCCTACTCTATGAGGCTGAGACAGGAGGATCACAAATTTGAGCCCAGACTAGACTTAGCATAACCCTGTTTCAGAATAAAAATTTAAAAGGCTGAGGATGTAGCTCAGTGTAAAAGCCCTGGGTTCATGGGCTGGGATGTAGCTCAGTAGCACCACACCTGCCTCACAAGTGCAAGGTCCTGAGTTTGATCCCCAGTACCAAAAAGAAGAAAAAAAAAAAAGCCCTGGGTTCAATCCCAGAACTACAAAAATAAACACATATATTAATTAATTAACTTGTTTTAAGACACTAAGTTTTGCATAGCTTTCTTCGCAGAAATAGCTAGTGTGCCACTTTTACCAATAACCAGCTTTTGAAGCTGGGCAACTGATTGGACTTTGCTAATCCTCTATTTTCTTCTCTTTGAAAGGTAATGATAAAGGCTTGCTAGGAGGACAAGGCAGGCATGGTAACATACTCAGCCCAGGGCCTAGCACAGGGAGATCTCAACCAGTGCCACCTGCTGTCCTCAATCCAGGTTGGCAGCTGTTCCAGGCCTCATACCATCCCCCACTCCCGCACACACACACCTGGGCACCTGGGCTCACCTGAAGCATAGCCGATCATGAAGAGCAAGTAGACAAGCAGGAAGCGGAAAAGGTCTTTGAAGAGGATCTGAAGCCCCCAGTGGATGGATCATGGAAGCAAAGAGGAGAGGCATGGTTCAAATGGTTTCTCACTTTCCTCTCTCCTCCATCCCAACCTCTTTCTAGCTCCAGGCTTGTCCCTCCCTCATGCTCAGGCCACGCCTGCTGCCCATTGCACCCCACTTCCTCTGGTCTGCAGGCACCTAAGACGTGCATGTGGTATGGGTGGCTCCCTCCAGGGACACCCAAGCCCAGAGGCTCCCCTACCCATACCTTCTGGATCATGATGCTATAGGTCCCAGTCAGCTTCAACCCTCGGGTGAAGTAGAGGGCGTTCATCCAGCCCAGGACGAGGGCGAAGACCATGACGGCCAGGTAGGCCTCGATCCCAGCCAGGTAGAGGGCCGCAGAGACAATCACCAGCACAGAGTAGATGAAGCTACAGGGCAGCAGGGACCACAAAAGGGCCAGAGGGGGACAGGAGACAATGAGGTCCTGGAGAGGGAGACGCGTCCCAAGCCCTCCAGGGTACCAGGACATCTTGATGCCTTCCAGACCACCAGAAGAGAATCAAAGTGGATTAACTAGGCTCCTCAGCCTTTCATTGGCTAGAACATGCAATTAACTAAAGAGCAATCTAGGTGTAATTATTGGCCCAAACACCTACAAGACCCCAAAGTGATGCCCTTTGGAACTGATACAGTGGAGGCTTTGGGGCTACATGAATTTGTCTTGTAATTGTAAAGGAAATGAAAAAGATGTAGCACATATGCAGGAACTCCCACATCCGGTGTCCTAGGTGGACACTGTAAATCAATCACAGCTGTCTTTCTCCCACCAAACACAAATACAGCCTCCAAGTTCTCAAACGTGATCCCAGCACTCTAGGAGGCTAAGGCAGGTGGATCACAAGTTCAAGCCCTGCCCAGGCTACACAGTGACTGAGCAAGATCCTACCTCAAAAGAAAAAAGAAAAAAAAAGGGGCTGGGAATGGAGCTCAGTGCAAAGGCCCTAGGTTCAATCCCCCAGTACTGCAAAATTTTAAAAAAGCAAAAAAACAGCCAGGGATTTAGCTCAGTGGTTCTGGCACCTGCCTTGCAAGCACAAGGTCCCGAGTTCAATCCCGGGTCCAAAAAAAACCCCAAAAGTCAAATACGGCACCACTGGCAGACATTACCAATCAATTGCCGACATGAGAGGTTAAAATTATTGCCACCTATGGTGTACATGCTAACTCCCTAGCAACCCAAGTACAGTATTTCATCATCAGAAAACCCTTTTGCCTGACGTTGGCCTTGCCCTGACTTTGACTTGCCCTCCTTGTTAAGTCACTTCATCCCCCGTGCTGGATGACCTGCCAGTGCAACCCCACCGTTCTCCCCGAGGAGCTGCCAGCCCAGGGACCTCTACTCACTAGAGCAGCTGGAAGGAGCCATCGATGAAGAGAGAGTTCACTCCGGGACATTTCTTCATGAACAAGTCTTTGATCTGGAAGAGGAGAGCGGGCTGGTGACAGGGGTGAAACCAGGAGGACAGAGGAGAAGAGAGAAAGAGGAAATAAAAGAGAGGGAGCAGAGGAGGAGACAGAGACAATGGGCTCTTTGCTGTTGAGAAAAGAGGAAAGAGTAGAGAAGGAGAATAGGAGGTGGGAGAAGAAAAGGGAGAAAATATGCAGAGAAGGGGGAGCAGGGATGGCTTGGAGGAGAGGAGGAGAAAAGGGGAGCAGGGGAGGAGGCCGGGCAGCGCGGGTCACTGGGGCCAGGCACTCACGTTGGTGAAGAAGAACAGCACGCCCGTGAAGAGCGTGATGACCTCGCCGGCCAGCCTCAGGTAGTCCCCCGTGGTGCGGTAAGGGTAAGGCGGCTGCGGAGCAGGCGGAAGTCCTCATTTGTCCCTCCGGCATCTGCCCTCAGACCCAGACGTTCCCCAATGCCCCAAACATCTGGGTCTTGTGAAGCCTCCCCCTTTGGTAGCTTCCTCTTGGTTCTCCCTCCCCCCAGGGGCTCCCTGGAGGTGGGTGGACCTCCCCAACCTGTCCCTAGGCCTTCTCCATTCCCTCCCGCTGGGGACCCTGCAGGACCCGCTGTGCCCCAGGCCCGAGAGGCCCAGCCCAGTGCCAGCCCAGCTCCACCAAACTCCAAGCACTCACAGTGCCCTCCAGTGGCTGGTAGTAGGCAGTGAGGGTGAAGATGACCATGGCACACAGATAGGAGACCACGTTGATGTAGAAGGAGACAGCCCCGAACTTCCGCCACTTGTCTCGCAGCAGCTCATTGATAGGTTCCACGGCCAGCATCTCATGGCGGTTCTGTGAGAGACGGGGGTCGAGGCCACCTTCCCAATGTGGGGACCCAGACTGGCTGGTTCTGATGTGCCCCCTCCTCCACCCCCAGAGCTCTCCCTTCCTTAACCCGCCCTCCACCCAGACCCCGGGGGTGAGCATTCAGTACTCCAAACTCCAGAGCCCATCATTCAAGCCTCTGGCCAACTCTGCCACAACTTTCCCTCCCACCTTGTTCGAGAATAAAAGAACCAGAGCTGGAAAGCTCCTTAAGAATATCTATCCTCGGGCCGGGATTTAGCTCAGTGGTTCCGCCACCTGCCTCATAAGCACAAGGACCTGAGTTCGATGCCCGGTACCAAAAAAA
>NW_004624747.1:10545788-10651055 GCF_000247695.1 Heterocephalus glaber | reverse complement strand
ATCCCCAGCCTTTCAGGTTCCCACCATTCTTCAAACAGAATGAGCCACAAAAAGGTTGCCCAGATGGCCAATTACCTTTTCTCCCCCTCTTCTGCTGACTGAGCTCCTCAGGACAGCCCAAGAGTGTACCCCACATTACAGATGAGAGAACCCAGGCTCAAACCCCTGCCCTGCCCCCAGCCACAAGGGTAAAGTGCAATTTCTCCACTGGTTCTTAGCATCCCAGAACAAGGCTTGCACATGTCATGTGCTTAGAATTTCAGAGGTTCACAGCCCCCGCGAAACAGAGGCAAAACAACCACAAGGCCACCTGCCCATCACTTCCCCGGCACTCCCTGTATGCACACCCCACATACAGAGGTGGCTCAGGGACAGGCCAACTGGCAGGGGTGGGGGTGGGGGCCTCTGGAGCCAGACAGGCCCTGCTACATCCCAAGCTGAGCCTCAGTTTCCTCCTCTGCAAGATGGGGAGGAGAGACAGAGGAGAAGGCTGGGACTGGCCCACACTGGGGTGGAGGACAGCTGATCAGCGGCTCTGTGCAGGGCTTTCCAGGCAAGGGGCAGTACAGGAGGTCTCTTCCCGGTCCCCAGAGACCACCTGAGTACCAGCTGGGGATAAGGTTTTCCTGTCTCTCTGGGACTCCCTAACCAAGAAGTGCTCTTTGAACGTTCCATGCTTCCAATTTCCTCCGACTCGCTCGCAGGCCAAGAGCAAACCTCAGCGCCCTCCGACCCCCACTCCTCTTCTGAGTCTCCCAAGGTAGAGATCCTTCCCAGGTAGGTTTCAGGACTAGGGTCTCAGGGACCTAGATCCGCACCCCCTGGGGACCCATCCCGCGGGTGATCGAGCCACGGCCCAGCGAGGTGGTGCCCGGCCCAAGGGACCCGCGCCTCCCGCCCCTCACCTCCCGCGCGCCCCGGGCCCGGACTTCGGAGTCGCGGGACCCTCCGGGGCCCAGCAGGCCAGAGGGGAGTCCCCAGGGGCACGAGGGGTCCTCGTTCGGGCGGTCCCTCCGGGACCCGAGCCCACTCACCTCCGGGACGGCTGGGCGCCGGCGACCAGGAGCGCGGCGCTTCCTGAATCCCGGCTGGCGCCCGGCGCCCGGCGCCCGGCGCCCGCCCGCGTCCCTCCTCCCGGCTCGGGTTCCCGGGGCCGCGCCCCCGGCCAGCACCACGCCCACCGCCCGCCGCCGCGCCGGGCCGCTAGCGGCTGCAGGGCTGGGACCAGAGTCTCGGTTTTCTTACCTGGAAGATGGGCTTCCTGATGCTTGGATTGAGGCGCAGGAGCTTGCGGGCTCTGGTTGGCGCTGCATGCAACTTGGTCTTTCTTGCTCCAAGATCTTGAGCCCTCCGTGACTGGCAGTAGGCGTCCTGGCCGCTTACTACGTACAAGGCGCATTCATTCATTCATTCATTCAGCAGACACCACTCAGAGATTGGCCTGCGGTGGGTTCCTGCTAACAGCGGTGGCTCCTGTGTTGCGGGATGGTCCCAAGGGAAATGCCTGAGAACTGGTCTCTCACCTTTCTAGGTGCAGTGCTTAGCCTAAGCCTGGCACGCACAGAGCAGGAGAGCAAAGCTTCTTTATTTACTGGGTGACAAAAGTGAGCCCCAACATGCAGCCACATTTACCCAGCCCTGGGTCTCTTTGGCTGCCTCCACAGGATGGCCAGCTCCCTTCATGAAAGCTGGTCGGAAAGCCCAGCTGGAAAAGGTCCTGGGCTCTGCATCCGGACTCTGTGGACCCAAATGTAGCTCTGTGACTCAGTAGTCAACCTGCCCTAGGCAAGACCCCAAACCTCGGTTCCTGTGTCCCCAGTTGCCAGAGGGGTGTGAAAATCACAGTGAAGATGCTGGGAGCACTAGGCCCATGCAGAGGCTGGGGGACACTAGTCACTTTTGTCATTATTACTTCATTAATTTGAGTTGACTTCAGTTAATAAGACCATAAAATGGATCCTTCCTTTCTGGCTTGCAAATAGCAGTATCCCCCAGGAGGTTCATCAGCTGCCAAGTGACATTTTAGAATTGTTGGAAAGAAAGGTGACAGGGGCAGGAAGAAACAAAAACAAACAAACAAAAAACCTGAACACAAATGCTGTTCAAAGCTCCAATGCAAAATATTTACAAAGAAACAAACCTTCATAATTAACTCACTGATATGCCTGGGTATGGTGACACAAGCCTGAAATCCCAGGTATTTGGGAAGCTGAGGCAGGGGCACAGCAAGTTCAAGACCAGGCTGGGCAACTAAGTGAAACCCTGCCTCATAAATTAAAAAAAAAAAATTTTTTTGTTTAAAGGGTCTGGGATGTAGCTCAGTGGTAGCTCCCAGGATGGGAAAAAAAAAAAAAAAGACAGCATGGTTGGGAGGAGAGAGTGCCAAACAAATCTCCAGGCTTTGAGGTAGGGATTACTGGGCCCACCCTGCAGATGGGAACCAAGGCTTGGAGAGAGAGGACAGTGGGCCTCGAGAGCCCCGCCTCCATGGGGGCTGGGGTGGGGAAGGGAAGGAGGGAGCTTTGCCGGTGGGTGGCCCCAGCCTCCAGCAGAGCAAGCAGCTCTCTGGCAGTGGTGAGGAATGTACACAGGCCCTTGCACCTCCCTGATGGAAAGCCGGTCTGCTGGGGGTGGACTTCCCCAGAGGCAGCTGGGCTCCAGCTGGGGGAGGGGGCAGGTTGGAGTCCGAGGACGGGGGACGGTGGCGGTGAGGCGCTGTTCTCCTGGGTCGGGAAAGGGGCGCGGGCGACATCACTGAGCCAGCCCCCACTTCACAGCTCTCACCCCTCCCCTGCCACTGAGTAAGTGGGACCTGTGACCTGATCTCGGGGTCTCAGTTTCCTCCTCTGACAGATGGGTATTCATCACTATGGGCAGCAGACCTTGCTGCCAGGTCTCTGTTGTTCCAGGGTACAGGACTAGCACATGGCACTTAGTAGGTGCTTTTGAAAAGACTTGGTTGATGGAGCTCGGGGAGCAGGGTGGAGAATGGGGAGTTCTTGTTTATTGGCCATAGAATTTCAGTTTTGCAAGATGCAAAGAGTCCTGGAGATGGTAGTGGTGACAGTCACACAACAGTATGAATGTTCATAATGCCACTGAATTGTACTCTTAAAAGTGGTGGGCTGGGGATTAAGCTCAGTGGTTCTGGCGCTTGCCTCGAAAGCGCAAAGACCTGAGTTCGATCACTGGTACCAAAAAAAAAAAAAAAAAAAGAAGGAAAAAACAAAGTGGTTAAGATTGGGCTGGGGATTTAGCTCAGTGGTTTCACCACCTGCTGCGCAAGCGCAAGGACCGGAGTTTGATTCCAAAAATAAAAAACCAAACTCATTGTCTTCCTCCAAAAGTGGCTAAGATGGGCTGGGGACATGGCTCAGGGGTAGAGCACTTGCGTAGCATGCACAAGACCTTGGGTTTGGTCCCCAGCACAGTAAAATTAAAAAAATAAAAAAAAAACACTTAAGAAAGTAAATTATTAAACTTCTTTCAGTGCCCAGGAACTTCCCACCAATTTACAGCTCTACTCCCTCCACACACACACACACACACACCTTTTCCCTATCCCTTTTTATTTTCTTTCATTGTGAAATAAGATCTCACTATGTTGCTAAATTGCTCAGTCTGGGCTTGAACTTGTGATTCTCCTGCCTCAGCCTTCCAGAGTGCTGGGATTACAGGCATTCCCACCAGCCCCAGCAGTAAACTTTTCTTTATATTTTACTGCAATGACAAGAGGGGGTGGGAGGGGCCAGGGATTTAGCTCAGTGGTTTCGTCACCTGGTCACCTGCTGTGCAAGCGCAAGGACCCGAGTTCGATCCCTGGTTCCAAAAAAAAAAAACAAAGAGTGGGTGGGGGTACTGGGTTAATTGAGAGCATGAAGATCTGCCCAAGTTGGAGGACCGAGTAGGAAGAGCAGGTGAGGCAGGAGCCCAGGGCATCCAGCAAATAAGAACTGGTGTCACCCACTGTCATTTTTCCTGGTGAAAGTCCCCAGCCCTGGAAGGGCAAGAGACTCTTGACAGACAGGAAGCACTTTCCTCTTAGGGAAGGAAGGATTTCAAGGCCCTTGGGGACTGGGAGTCACATAGACCCACAAGCTGGGACCACCCCTGAACCCCACACAGCCACCGGACTTCGCCAGGTGGGCTCAGCCACTTCTCCCAAGGGAGGATCTTGGGCAGCAGCAGAGGGCCTTCATATATTGAGCGCCTCCTGTAGGCAAGGCCCACTGCCAGGTAGACATCAACGAGCCCGACAGACCAGGGCTCATGGAGTTGGTACCCAGGACACCCAGTTATAAAACAAGACACGTGTGCCTCACTTCACAGTTAGCATGATGCAGCCCAGGGTTGCTGCAGGCCCAGGCCATCTCCTGACATCATTCCACCATATGGAAAAAGACACTGAGTGGCCACCTGTCTGACATCCACCGCTGGGAGGATGTGAAGCCAAGCCCAGCTGACCCTCATGACGTGGCCTCAAAAAGCCTGAGGAACAAGGGTGGGTAAGGCTGTGGAGAAGCTGGAAGCCTGAGGTGGAGCAGCTACTGTGGAGAATGGTCAGACAGTTCCTCAAAATGGCAGGCAGAGTGACCATGTGACTCAGCAACACCACTCGAGGAACAGAGCCAGGAGAACGACAAGCCCGGATCCACACAAATGCAAACCTCCGTCACGTCAGGCACAGGGGCACATGCCTGTAACCCTAGCCTGGAGGGAGGTTGAGACAGGAGGATTCCAAGTTCAAGTCCCATATGGGGAACTTAGTGAGATCTTGTCTCAAAATTTTTTTAAAAAGGGCTGGGGATGTCAGTCAGTAGGAGAGCACCGCTGGGTTTGACCTTCAGGATCACCACCACAACGAAATCCTACATTTTTCAGTGTTCACAAACAGAATTATTGATAATAGCCAAAAAGTGAGAATGATGCAACTGATTACTGGATAAAGAAAACATGGTATATGTGTACTAGGGAATGTTATTCAACAATGAAAAGGAACAATGTACTGATTTGTGCGACAACATGGATGAATATTGAAAAGAGGCTGGGGATTTAACTCAGTGGTTCTGGCACTGGCCTGGCAAGTGCAAGGTCCTGAGTTTGATCCCCAGTACAAAAAGAAAAGAGGAGAAAAGCTAGGCATAAAAGGTCCAAATATAGGCTGGACATAGTGGTGAACACTTGTAATTCCAGCACGCAGGAGGCTGAGACAGGAGAATGGCCACTAGGTCAAGCCCAGCCTGGGCTACACAGTGAATTCAAGGCCAGCCTGAACTGCATAGTGAGACCTTGTCTCAAACAAACAAATAAAAAAGGCCGATATATTGTCCAATTCCATTTATAGGAAATATCCAGAACACAAAAATCTACAAAGAGAAAGTAGAATAGCAGTTGCTATGGGCTAGAGAAAGCAGAGGATTTGGGCCCCAATGGGTAACGGTTAAACGACTGGGGTTTCCTTTTAGGGTTGTGAAATATTCTAACCTGACCATAGTGATGGTTGCTTATGTCTATGAATATACTAAAATCCATCAAATAATCACTTTGGGTGAAGTGTGTGGTACGTGAATGTCTCAATAAAGTTAATATAAAAGATCAAAAAGAAGAACATGATCTCAGGGGTCAAAATATTTTACTGTGTGAGTCTACTACACTTCTAAGCTGTGTGACCTTGGCCGGGTGACCCTGCTTCTCTGAGCCTCGCTTCTCTCATCTGTAAAATGGGGGTGACAACCTCCCCTACCTTAGGACAAGTGCTTATGAGGATTGGCCAGTGCCTGAACATGGTAACTGCCCAACAAATACAGTCACGTGACTCTTAGCAATCAGATATGATCAGAAAATTTTGCCGTTAGGCAATTGTGCCATTGTGCGAACACTGTACAGCATGTTTACACAGGCCAAGATGGCTGTGATGTCCCTAGGTAATATGCAGTGGGACACCATGGCAAAGGTGGTCCATTGTTGACTGAAATGTTAACATACAGCACAGAACGTACTCTCAAAGTGACACCATGCTTCCCCCACCAAGGCTAACTTCATGTTCTCTCCCACCCAGAGCTCCCAGGTTCACCCGACGTTGTCCCTTCCTTATGTAACTCAGCGTCAGCCTTCCCGGCAACCCTGTGTGGGTGGCATTAATGCTCCCGTTTTACAGAGGAGAACTGTTGAGTCCAAGACAGCAAACATTGCTGTTAGAGCCCTGTCCTCCATGCTCCCTAGGCAGATCTTTCCCTCCCCACATCCCCTGTTAGCTCCTGCCTGTCCTCTCCTCCAAGAGTTGGTATCCAGGTCACTGCGGACCTGAATGGTTCCTGGAGTTACAGACACAGCTGGAACTGAGTGGGGCAGGATCCTGCAGATCCCAGCTTCTCACTGCCACTGCTTGAGGGCCTGGGGCTGCTCCTGCCCATTTTTCAGATGGACAAACTGAGGCTTCACAGTGAAAGCCTTTTGTCTGAGGAGATAGCTGCCAGCAGCACAGTCAGAATTTGAACTCAGGATCCTCTGAATTACAACTGGACCCTTCAGCTGCTATAGCAACCACCTGACACCTGGATGGATCAGAGAGAGGAGCCTTGTCTGTTTTCTCCAGTGAGCGCCAGAAGAAGGAAAAACAGAGCAGAGGGATTTGGGGAAAGAGAGCTGGGGAGCCCTTGGCCTAGCATGTGTGCCCTCGTGTGGCCCTTGCTGTGTGCCAGGACCTTGGTAGGCTCTGTCCTCAGGAATGCAAGCAGGCCCAGAGACTGCAGACTCTGCCTGGGACCGAGCAGCTGGGCAGGGCCAGGGCGCCACAGGCTTCCTCTGGGAGCCTGCCCCTCGCACAGCAGGTTCCACATGAAGTCACATCCTCTGCCATGGGGACAGGACACAAGGAGACCAGGAACAAGAGGCTGGTTTGTATACCTCGGTCTGAAAAGGGCTGGCCCTGGTCCCAGGCCTAGAGCCCCACCCTGACCACTCTGGCTTTCAATGAGGTTTTTCTGGAATTCTCCTTGGGGCAGAAACCTGAGGCCAGGTGGGAGGAAGCCCTCTCCTCCGATGAGGATGACCGTTGCCATGGGCACAGCACTCTCCTGGCTTAGCTTAGTGGCCGGCTGTGATTCCCTTCCTCTGGGCAGCCGGCCAGGTACCTTGCAGGTGTGGCCCAGCCTCAGCCGGCCATGTCCACTTCAAAGACAACCTCCATGGGGGTGGGGGCGCCCAGGCCCTGGTCCCAGCATTAGAGGACTTTGGGGGCTTCCCACCTGGGCTCCTTGGTGGGGTGCTTCGTGGAATTGTGGGGGCGGTGAATGAACCCTTTTTTTTTTTGGTACCAGGGATCGAACTTGGGACCTTGCGCTTGCAAGGCAGGTGTAAGGAACCCTTTCTGGAGAAAGGACCTTACCTTTCACAGAGATGGGGACACCTCCCAGCCCAGGCCCCATCCACCCCACTCATTCTGCCCAGGAGGAGGCACAGCCTCTTTTCTGAGTCACCCAAGGGACCCCCCCCCCCAGGTCCTGGCTGACAGCTTTTTAAACTGTGAATTGGCTTTGTCACCTTTTATTCACAAGGGCTAATCCCTTCTCTGCCCTTAGGGCAGAAAGCAAACTTCCCCTAAACTCTGCACCTCTGAATTTCAACCTCCCTGCCTCTGGTAGGGGAGGTTGTCACCCCCATTTTACAGATGAGAGAAGCGAGGCTCAGAGAAGCAGGGTCATCCAGCCAAGGTCACACAGCTTAGAAGTGTAGTAGACTCACACAGTAAAATATTTTGACCCCTGAGATCATGTTCTTCTTTTTGATCTTTTATATTAACTTTATTGAGACATTCACGTACCACACACTTCACCCAAAGTGATTATTTGATGGATTTTAGTATATTCATAGACATAAGCAACCATCACAATGGTCAGGTTAGAATATTTCACAACCCTAAAAGGAAACCCCAGTGGCCTCTTTGACCTTCCCTGCTGTCTCCTCTCCTGCCTCAGGGCACTTGCACTGGCTGTTGCCAATCTCTCTCTCTGTCTCTTGCTCTTTCCTTCCCTTTGGCTCTTAGCTCAGCTGTCACCTCCTCAGAGAGCTCCTCCCTGGCCACCTCCACCCCACTGAGTCTAAATCAGTGCTCCACCACTACTTCCCTCGGCCCTCCTTGCTGTCCTTTGCCACCCATTTCGCTGTCTGATTTATTGTGCATCTCCTGTGGTTGGCCTTGTGGGCTGGGGGCCTTGTGTGGCTTCTGGCAGGATCCTCTGAGCCTAGCTCAGTGCCTTGCACACAGTGGGTGCTCAGCAAACAGGGGCTGGAGAACCTGGTCTTCCAGGTAGTCCTCTCAGATGAAGGGCTGTTAGAGGTTAACTCTCAGGTGCTGTGCTGAATGCTTTGCATGCTGCTCCCACTTGAGGCCATAAACAGAGTGTTGATTTTCCTGGATTAGGAATACAAACCAGAGACTGCCTGCTGCAGGAGTGTATCTCCCAAACATACTAGATATCTGTAAAGTGAGTTAGTGTTCTCTAAAATCGAAGAATGAATTCTAGGAACAATGGAGGTTAAGAGTAGGAAAAATTTATTGAGAGAAAGAAAGCTCCTATCTAAGAGAGACAGAAGGGGGACTGGAAAGTGGGTTGCTGGCACACCCCACTTTTCAAAGATGTTTTATATAGAAAAGCCATATGGTGCGACAGGTACAAAGTGGGACAAAACTGTAAGACCCAGTGGAAATTTACAAGGTGGGCATGAGGTGGGACAAAACCATGACCAATCAATAAGATAACAAGTACAGGCTGGGGATTTTGCTCAGTGGTTCCACTGCCTGCCTCGAAAGTGCAAGGACACGAGTTTGATCTCTGGTACCAAAAAAAAAAAAAAAAAAGATTACAAGTACAGTCACCTAGGTAATATTGATTAAATGGGGATCCAACAGGGAAACAAGTCACGTAAAGCCTACAAGGAACTGAGCAAGGATTTTCAGTGGAAAGGGGTGGGTCAGGGATCTTTCTTGGAAGATCTTGGTCCTTCACCCAGGTGATGGATACCTATTGAGAATATCAACCACTGCTATTCATACTTCATGAGTGTGGCAGTTTCCTTTTACAATTCTTGCCTTCAGTGAATGTGTCTTGACTGTCCTCCATGTTGGCTCTTTCTGGGCTGGCCCTGTCTAACTGCCTAAAGATATCTAATGAACTTACCTATCTGTAATAAGGGGTGTCTATGGTGTCAGAGCTGGCAGGCAAGGAGCAAGCTAATCCTCAAATTTTAAAAACGAGGAAACTGAGGGCCTGGGGGGAGAAGTGATTACACAGATCTGGGCAGAGCAAGGAATGGGCTGTGCATGTCTGGGCTGTGCCTTGTTGATATATATTGATGTGGACTAATATATATAACTTTGAGGGGATACTGGGACTGAACTCAGGGCTTTTGCACTGAACTCCATCCCCAGCCATTTTTATTTTTTAATTTTAATTTTTTATTTTTTGATATCGGGGTTCGAACTCCAGTCCTTGAGCTTGCACAGCAGGCAGTGAAACCACTGAGCTAAATCCCCGGCCTTTATTTTTTATTTTGAGACAGGGTCTCACTATGTTGCTAATTACCCTGGTGGGGCCTTGAACTTGCAATCCTCCTGCCTAAGCCTCCAAGTGCTGAGATTACAGGCCGTGTATCACCACACCTGACTGGGCACTACTGTATCTTTAAGAACAAAGTGCATACTTGTAATCCCAGCTATTCTAGAGGCTGAGACAGGAGGATTACAAGTTTGAGGCCAGCCAGGGAAATTTAATAATTTTAAAAATATTTCATAATTTAAAAAATAAAGATAAAAGGGCTGGGGATGTAGCTCTTGCTTGGCATGCAGGAGGCACTGGGTTCAACCTCCAGTCACAAACACAGACCAAGTGAGCTTAACTGAGCATGCTGTGGTTTAACTATTGTAATTGCACTGGGGGTGGGTTATCCCTTCAGAGGTCCCTGGCAAGTCGTAGCATCAAATAAATAAAATTAAAAAGAGCTACTGGGCCGGGGATTTACCTCAATGGTGCAGCTGCCTGCCTCACAAGCACAAGATCCTGAGTTCATCCCCGGTACCCGCCCCCCTCAAAAAAAAGAGCTATTGAACATCTTCTACGTGTCAGGCACTTGACACATACATTATTTTATGCAATCTTGAAAGGTGAAGGTGTTCCTGTTCCACTTTACAGATCTAGAAACTGAGGCTCAGAGCAGTGAGCTGACTTGCCTTGGATCACATAGCTACAAAGTTACTGAACCTAGACTTGAATCCAAAAATCATTAGGTGGTGGTGCTGGTAGTGGCAATAGTCGCCACACAGAAGTTAGCCTGAAATCAGAACCCCGAGTAAGCTGGAAGGACTTACACCTTTCCCGAGCACGCTGGGAGGGTGAGCCCCAGGCCTGACCTTCCTCTTTGGGCGGGAGACGCGGGCTCCAGTCCGGGAGGTGCAGGTTGACAGTGCTCCGGGCTCTGCAGTGCCGACATCGCCACCTACCGGACCCCGAGAGAGCTGGAGGCGCTCAGTGCGCAGGCGCAGGGGCAGTAGGGCGCGCCAAGAGCAAGGGGGCAAGAGGGAAGCGGCCCTCAGCAAACTAAGGAAACCCTTTCACCAGACAGAGAAACCGAAGGAAGCTATCCCTCCTCCGTTCCTCTGTAACCTGCAAACCGTGACAACTGCGTCACTGACCGATTACGGAGCTCAGCGCCTGCCTGGTCAGTCTCATTGGCATCGTGAGCTGGGATCTGTGGTATGACCCCAGCATGGAAGAGGAATCTGAGACTGAGAAGCATAGTGATTGTCCAAGGCGATTTCGCTAATGCATAGCCGAGCCCGGACTCCAATACCCCTTCCCATTCCTGCACTCACCCCCACAAACTCATAGCTATAGGCTTGCAGTTTTATTAACACTAAAGCGGCCTGCCAGGCTTCCAGCAATGCTCTGCTTTACACTTTAATAACGTTTAATTTAAGCCTCTCGGAACCCTGTGAGGTGGGAGCCAGAAAGACTTCCATATTACAGATAAGAAAACTGAGGCTCTGAAGGGTGAATTGACCCTAGGTTGCTCTGCTATAATAAAGACACATTATAATGGATTCAAAATAGTGCCCTATGGGCCGGGGATTTAGCTCAGTGGTTCTGCCGCCTGCCTTGCAAGCGCAAGGTCCTGAGTTCGATCCCCGGTACCAAAAAACAACAACAACAACAACAAAACAGTGCCTCAGAGCCCGCCCCCCACCCCGTACTGGGGATCAAACTCAGAACCTTGTGCTTGCGAGGCAGGTGTGATGCCACTGAGCTAAATCCCTGGGCCTCCTAGAGTTTTCATTGAAGGAAACAAAAGAATCGGTCAGTCTTGGCCAACTTTATGGCTAATTTGGGCTTTTGTGCAGTTATCAGTTAACCCGGGAACACACGGGCAGGAAGTGTAACTCACTTTCAACTGGCTCAGTGGTCAATAGAGCTGAGGGAAGATTTGGAGTCAGATGGGAAGTCCCAGTGCCCCCACATCTGGCTGGGGGTCACTCTGGGTCCTGCTCACATCTTAGGTAATGGTGAAATGATGTGTTAAAGCATGTTGTTTGCAGGGCCTGGTATACAGCCAGTGCTCAATGTGTGTTCTTTCTTCCCTGCTCCAGGTAACACTCAGTCCCACTTTGACAAGGAGGAAATGGGAAGGCATAGATGCGGATGTGCTACTGGCCTTGTCTCTAGGACCAAAGCCCTAGCTATCGGGGCCCCAGCAGGTAGCAGCAGTGAAGGAGGCTGTCCTGGGAAAAATCCTCCCTCCCATGAAGAAAGTGCCCTCCTGGCCTCATTGTATTGTGTTAGAAATATGAAGAAAAGAAAGAGACGGTTATTTTAATTGCTGTAGAATGTTGTATCTCTAGGAAACCCAAAGGGAAAACTCCTAGGAAGCAATTAAGTGCTTAGGAAGAACAGTAGCATCCATAGTATCAGCAATATTAGAAAATATAATGAAATCAGAGACAAGTACAAAACTCAACTCAGGCTTCCGTCCCCTGGCTATTCTAGAGGGAGGCTTCGAAACTGGGAACTGATTAGACTGTGCACAAGACGTTTAAAGGTATTCCATAATTCTCAACAGCAAGCTCAAATTCCATGGCAGCACCATGTGACATACATGTGCACACACACACACACACACACACACACACACACACACAGCCTGCTCTTGGTCAAGACACCAGACCTTCGCCTATGGTGTGCAGTGTCCTCTCCCCATGTCCCAACTTCCACTAAGATGCAGGGCAGCTCTACAGTGTGGCCTCTCATCTGTGGCCTGGGGGTCCCTCTGGGTCCTGACCACTCTGTATCATTATTCTGGTCCATCTTGTCCACTAGGCCATCAGCTCTGTAGGAGCAGAAGAAAAAGTAATGTTTCTCTTTCCATTTAACCCTAGTATCAGAAAAAGCATCAGCCCATGATAAAGTGCAAATAATAATTTGCCACAGGGATGGAAAGACAACAGGGATAGGTCTGGGGATTTAGCTCAGTGGTTTTGGGGCCTGCCTCACAAGTGCAAGGTCCCGAGTTTGATCCCTGGTACCAAAAACAACAAAAAAAGACAACAGGGATGGGTGGAGACTGAGGCAATGTGAAAAATGCCTTTACCCTATCTAAACAAGGAGCCAATTACCTGTTTCTGCCAAGTGTTGGGAGCAATTCTACATAATTTTGGGGAAAATCATTTCACAATTAAATTATGAGCAGGCCTACTCTTGCCTATAGGCCAGCTATGACATGCTGAAACATAACTTCATTTTAAAATTTTTAAATTTTATTTATTTTTTGAGATAGGGTCTCACTAAGTAGTTCAGGCTGGCCTTGAACTATGTAGCCCAGGCTGACTTCAAACTCAGTGATCCTCCTGCCTCTGCCTCCTGAGCTCTGGGACTGTAGGCGTGTGCCATCTCGCCCAGCCTACATTTTTGCCTCTGGTCACAGCTGAGAGACTTCAGCGCCCCCTGATGCTGAGTAGAAAGGTTTCACCTGGGGAGGGGCAAATTCCTTATAAGCTTCATTCATCCCACCTACTGTTGTAAGAACATCTTTGCTCATCTTGCCATCCCAATCAACATAAGACTCTCAGCATAAGATCCTCATCAGCATAAGATCCTCATGGTTTTAGGATTACTGCTTCCCTCTGAGTCATCTGTTACTCCCTATGAACCCAATAAACAGTGGCAAGCTCAGGATGGCTTCAACTTTGCTTCCCAGAGCAGCACTGATCAGGCCCAGAGCTCAGCTTCTTCTCTAAGTATCATTTCCTGTCTTTATTCATTAATTCATCTTGTGCTGTTGTAGCTCACAGGAGACCAGGACTCACTGCAGGGGTTCTGGTAATGTCCCCTTTCCCTGTTCCCTACAGCCCGGCAGCTTGGGTTTTTTTTGGTACCGGGGATTGAACTCTGGTCCTTGTGCTTGCGCAGCACGCGATGAAAACACTGAGCTAAATCCCCGGCCCCTAGCTTGGTTTTTTAAAAGAAACTAGAAACCTAAGATTTTTATGTGAAATTCCACAGTTTCTCCATGTGGCAACCAGTTGTTTTTTAAAATCATGGAGGGAGGCCTGGTCTGGGGATTTAGCTCAGTGGCTCCATGCCTGCCTCAAAAGCACAAGGTCTTGAGCTCAATGCCCAGTACCAAACAAACAAACAAACAAACCATGGAGGCCAGAAAAGAGGCCCTTGGTAGCATCTCTATAAGAGTCCCCAAATGCAACCTTGGATTCAGAAAATAAATGAAAGAATCAAGAACCAAAACAGCACACAGATGTGATTCCAAAATAGAGATTTATTTATTAAGGATCATTTAGTTTCTACATAAAAATCACCAATTGTTCCTCATTGAGTTTTTTATTAAACACACATCAAATCTTTTGGAGTTGCTTGGTTTGCACCAATACTTTAAAAAATATAAGCTCTTTTTAGCGTCAGAAAGGACCATTAAGGCAGCAAGGTGGCTTCTCAAGTCTCAGCAGCTGGAGGGTATATTTCTTCCTCCCCAGAAATCCGCTTGTTTCTTAGGTTGGAAGAATTGTCCCTGAAGAAAATAATTATGCAGAAGAATGCAGATACAGTCATCAATGGTCAATTGTTTGTGCCCAATAGATTGAAAAGAAATGGCCCTTTGGTCATCAGAGGCTTGCTGGTTGGTTTCAGCTATTAAAAAACAAAAAAAGACTGGCAAAAGGCAGATGGTTTCTAATGACAGCATTGTGAGGCTGGGCTGTGCAAACCACATTAGAACACACACCAATTTGCTTTTTTTAAAGAATACCACAATAAGGATCCTGCAAAATTTTCAGTCAAATCTTTCACACTCCCTAAAATACCCAAAACATCATTCAGCCAGATCCTCAGAGGAACATGTGCTTCTCTGTGAAGTGAGGTGTGTACCACTCCCCTAGGGCAGTACTCTTTGTGGGGGGGACCCCCCCAGGACTTCATTTATTAGAAATGTTAATTTTGCTTTTATGTTTTGTGGTGCCAGGGATTGAGCCCAGGGCCTCACCTATGCTAGACAAGCATTCTACCACTGAGCTAGATTCCCAATTCTTTTTAATTTTTTTTTTTTTTTGAGACAGGATCTCTCTAAGTTGCACCAAGCTGGGATCAAACTTATGATCCTCCTGTCTCAGCTTCCCATGTAGCTGGGATTGCAGGCATGCACCACCGAGCCAGGTTGGTTAATTGATTTTTATCACACTGAAATGAAGATGTACAGTCAGTCTGTGCTGTTGTGAAATTCAAAGATTCAAAAGAGGATCATTATTTATTGCTCCAATAGAATAAACTGAAAAAAAAAAAGACTGAAAAAATACCAAGGCTGTCCTTTGCAGCCCAGGATGGTCCGGGGGCTGTGAGCAGTGGGTGAACGAGACTTGGTTCACAGTGATCCAGGCTTGCTTGTTTCTGAGTGTAGCCCCACAAGGGAGCTGCCTACACCTTGTAGTTGAGCTCTGCATTCATCTTGGTGAACATCTCATAGATGACATCGATGGTGGCCGTGTAGTTGACCAAGAAGAGGCGGATCTTCTCCAGGCACTCCTCCTCCGTCACATTCTGCCCCTTGGAGAGTGCTTTCAGGAAGTCAGATTTGTAGGGGGCCGCGTAGAGCGCTGCCTTGAGATGGGCAAGAGGGGAGGCGGGCATGTCGTTAGCAGGCCAGACACCAGGCCAGCAAGGGGACAGGGAAGAAGCCCCCAGGGTCTTCCCCTGGGGGTGAGAAGGGAAAGAAAAAGGAAAGGAAGGTGTGTTATGCCTTCCACCCCAGGGGGGACCACAGGAAGGACACCAGCCTGGAGACAGGCAAGCCTGGGTGCCAACTCCTGTATGGAGCTCTTCTCTCCCTGATCAAGAAGCTCACTTTCCGGAGAAGGCTGCTAATTCATGGTGTGGGCTCTTTTGTGTGCTTAGAGGGTGATGCTTCCTTATATTTCAGGGCTTCCCTGACATCTGAAAAAAGTATAGAGATTCACAGAACTGTAGAGCCAGGCTACAGGTTTGACAGGATGGGGAAAATACAAATAGTGTTATCATTAATAATGAAAGTAGTAGTAGCTTTGATTTCCTGAATGTCTTTTTTTTTTTTTGGTACCGGGGATTGAACTCAGGACCTTGCGCTTGCGAGGCAGGTGGCAGTACCACTGAGCTAAATCTCCAGCCCTAATTTCCTGAATGTAAACTGCGTGCCAAGCACTTTATACAGATTGACTTGTTTTTCACAATGATCCTTGTAGGGTCATTTCATGTTTTACACCTATTTGAATGAGAAGACTAAGGGTCAGGAAGGTACAGTCCCAGCCCCCACCTCCTGACTTTTTCTTTGAGACAAGTTCCTGCTATGTTGCCCAGCCTGAGCTCAAACTCCTGGGCTCAAATGTTCCTTCCGCTTCAGCCTCGTGAGTACCTGGGACTATAGGCACATACCTCTGTGTGCAGCCAGTCCTTCCCCCTTTCACCAGTCTGAGCGGCACTATCTGTACACTGTGCAGCACAGTGAGAAGTGAGCTGCCTCATGGAGATCACAGCTCACGGCAGCTGCCAGGCCTGCAGAACACTGTTACTACTAAGAGGCGATTGCCAGGCCTTCACGGGGAATGTGCTGCAGGAAGAGCGGGGTCTCAAGGTGCTGCCCAGATGGGCCATGCCAGGGCAGATGGCCCAGAGGTGTTTCTGCCTGTGTTTCTGCCCTGTGTCCAGCTCTTCCTGCCTGGACCCAGCCCAGCTCCCAACCAGGCCTCCTGGTTCTCATGGCAGTGAGAATGCGCAGGCACAGTGGGCTGCAGTGGAAGGGCTGGCATAGCAGACCAGGTGAGCCCACACAGAGTGAGGTGGGGCAGCGAGAGACAGGTGCCAGGAGCATGCTGGGCATCTTGAAGGCCCTTGCACATCTCCTCAGTGGGCTTCTCAGCCTGGTGACCTAGAGACATTCAGCTAACTAGGCTGAAGCCCCATGTCCAGGAACTCTGGCCAATGTCATCCTAACTCAGGCCACAAGAGCCCTGCAGGCCACGGTCCTTTCAGCATGTGCCTCCATGGAGACAAAGCCTTTCCTCTCCTCCTTGCCTGAGGTGAGAATGTGGGCAGAATCCAAGGGGCCAAGGAGGACGACCCACCACCCACCTGTGAGCCCACAGGCTTTGCCCCAGATATTCTCTCTCCCTCTCTCTCTCCTTTGAAGATTAGAACTAGAGGTTGAACTCAGGGCCTTTGCATTGAGTTACATCCTTGGCTCTTCTTTTTTTTTTTCTTTCTTTTTGAGAGAAGGTCTCACTAAGTTGCCCAGACTGGGCTTGAACTTGTGATCCTCCTGCCTCGGCCTTCAGCCTCTGGCCAGGCCTTCCAGGGTGGGGCACTCAGAGGGCCCAGGGAGCATCTGCAGTAATGGCTAGCACGCCATGCCCCAGGGCTGGCCACATGCACACAGGGCCCTCAGTATACCAGTATCAGCCTTGCCCCCAAGGGACAGTGGGCCATTCCCAGACCCAGGGGCAAATACAGGCACCAAAGACACAGCTAAGAAGTAGGAGAGCCAGGTGTGGAGGTTCATGGCTGTAATCCCAGCACTTGGGAAGCTGAGACAGGAAGATCACCGCAAGTTTGAGGCCTACATGTTGTAGGTGACCTCCGAGTTCATCTTGGTGTATCACACAGCTGGTGCAAGCTACACAGTGAGACCCTGTCTCAGAAAACCAAAAACAGAAAAACAAAAAAAGAAAAAACTGCCAGAGCAGAGAATGGAATCTGCAAGCTTGTAGTCCTGGCCTGGGGACAGAATGGGGTTCCCTGGTCCCCTGGGGGTGGCTCACATGGAAGATCTTCTGCACAAGCCAGCCATGGTACTTCTTGAGGGCCATCTCATAGGCCTTGGTGGCATTGACGCGGATGAGGTTGGGGTGGTTCTCATCCCGCTCCCCATCACAGATGCTCTGGAGGAAGATCTGGATGAAGCGGAGGCCTCTGAGGACAGAGAGGAGATGGTACATTTGGACCCTGGTCCACAGCTGGCACCCCCCTGTTATGGCGGCCCTGCCGGCTGTGAGTGAAGTACCTACTGTGACTCGGAAGTACAACCCCACAAAAGGAAGCGGCTCTCCCTCAACTGATATCTTGGACTCCTGCTTATAAGGAATATGACCACTTGGCTCAAGTCCCTTCTTTCCACCAGAGCCGGTGCTGGACCCCTAACAATAGTCTCTGCTAGGCTTTAAGATCCTCGAGGGCAGGGACTGGCCTGCCTTGCTTTTTCTGTGGCCATGTAGCCTCTCACGGGCTGGCACATGGCAGGTGGCTGGAAGGGTGAAGCCACAGCGCTGGCCCACAGAGGGCTCACAGACCAGGGACACATTGGCACATGGGCAGCCTGGCGCAGGCTCCTCACTCCCACCCTGCTGTCCCCAGGTCTTTCTAAATCTGCTACATTGCCCCTCTGCCTGCCCCAAGTCATGTCTGCGATTCCAGGGGCCACTCCAAGAGCAAGGAGAAGGGTGTGGAGACAGCAGGGAGCCCAAATAAAAAATCCAATGGGTGCCAGCCCTGGGATTATCTGAGTGGGCTCAGGGCAGTGTCCCTGGCCCATAGGACATACTTGTGCCAATTAGACAAAACTCCTCAAGATGCTGTATCTCTAGCCAGGCATGGTGGCGCACGCCTGTAATCCCAGCACTAAGGAGGCTGAGGGAGGAGGATCACTACAAATTTGAGGCCAGCCTGGGATACGTGTTAAGTTCAAGACCATTCTGAACTACATAGTGAGACCCTGTCTCAAAAAACAAACAAACATAGGACTGGGGATGTAGCTCAGTGGCACCTCGCCTGCCTGCCAAGTGCAAGGTCCTGAGTTCCGTTCCTGGTACCAAAAAACAAACAAGCAAACAAAATGCTGTATTTCTGTCCATAAACTGCCATAACATACAAATCTACAAATATTTGTATAATATACAAATATACAATTTACATATATGAGCAGCCCCAAACAGGATACCCCTAATGCAGTTCACAATCTGTACAACTGTGCTTATGTGAACTGGCCCTCAGGAGACTTTTCCCAGCCATCGATTAGCACTGTACCAGAAGGGCATCTGAACCCCATGCTGGCAGTGGCAGGGACTGCTTCCCTCCGCTACAGCACAGGGGAACCTCCAGGCCCTACCCCCAAGCCCATCACCTTTTCAGCCACATTAGCGCCAGCGTGGCCCCCACTTTGGGCCACTCTGTCCCATACATTTCCTTCTCCACCTCCAGGATGTTCTGCAGGGTCCGGAACTTGGTTGGGTTGGTGTCGTACACGGCTTTAATTTTCTGAAATGTAGCACATGGGGTTGTCCCTTAGGAAAGGCTGCCCCATAGACAGCACCCCGAGTACCGGGGGAGGAGCAACCACAGGCACCTCCTCCTCCTTCTCGCCTGCCGCCTGCCGGGAGCAGCAGGGACTCGACTCATCCTAACAGGAATGGCCCCTGTTCACATGTGTCGAGTGCGTCCATGAGCCAGAGCAGACAAAGTGCTTTGTGGGCACTGCGTTATTACAGGATGCCCATGGGTACCCACATGTTGCTCTGTCGGTACTCAATCTACAGATAAGGACACTGAGGCTCAGAGAGGGGCAGTGATGTGGCCCAGGCCACACAGCTGTGCAGGTGAGTGTGGGTCCCAGCTCAGCTGACTTAAGAGTCCATGTCCTCCAACCACTGGCAACACTGCCATGGGCAGCAGGCACCTCAGATTTTGCTTTTAGGGATGAGTGAAATCTTGGATTCAAAGACTTCGGGATCCTCTTAGGATTCTAGGATGTCCAGGTTCAAAGGCCTCTGAAGGACCCAGGTGGTCCTGGGTATGAATCTCAGCTCTGCCACTTTCTTGCTGTGTGACCTTAAGTGAGTCCCTCAACTCCTCTGAGGTAGGGGGATTTTCTGAAATGAAGCCATGGGGATAATAACAGGACCAGCCTCCCGGGGCTGCTGGCAGGTAGAACTGAGACCCTCAGAGTAGGCCGGGAGCAGATCCTCACAGGAGAGCAGATGGCACAGGGAATCCCCAGAACTCAGGAATGAGAGTCAGGTCCACGACATCCATGGACTTTGGAGGGTTATTTTGTTCTGCAGTACGTACTGGTGATTAAACCAAGAACTTTGCACTCAG
This sequence comes from Heterocephalus glaber, assembly GCF_000247695.1. The sequence goes on along the minus strand of NW_004624747.1, from coordinate 10,631,382 downwards.
CTACATCCCCAGCCCTTTCTATTTTTCTTTTGAAACAGGGTCTCACTGCATTTGAGCTCAGCTCAAACTTGCTGTCTTCCTGCCTCAGCCTCCCTGAGTGCTGAGAGTACAGGTGTGCACCACCATGGCCTGCTGGAGTTTTGGGGCAGAAGTGAACAAAAGACAGCAGCAGGCCCTTCTCAGGGTCAACCCTTGAGACTCTGGTCCCACCCAGGCTGCATCTAGATGGCTTGACTATCTAGGAGGAGTAGCAGAACCTTGAGCCCTAGTTGCCTGAGCCCGGGGCCCAGCCTGTTTAGTGCATCTCCCTCCTCTTCCTCAGCTGAGAGTTTATGGCTGCCAGGCCAAGTACTTACCGTGATGTTGCCACTTATGTCTGCCTTGATGGGCATGAACACTGGGGACCCAAAGCAATCTGGGAACAGAATGAGAAGACAGAGTTGGATTCCTCACAAGGGTAATAGAACAACCATGGGCCACTGAGGACTGGGGACTTCAGGGGAGGAAAACTGGTGTGTTTAGGGGCAAGGAGAATGTTACAGGTATTAGGAAGGCTCTGTGGGCAAGCAAATTTGGGGAGTGGTGGGCTCCAGGTGAAACTGAGTTGTATTGCAGGACTTGTCAGAGCCCTTAAATGCAAGTGGAATATGTAGGAGACAAACCCTTTGTCCACACCTCACTTTCCCTGGAACAGCACTGTCTAACAGAACTTTCAACAAGGACAGAAATGTTCTATCTTTGGCTGTCCACTATGGCACCCACACGACCCCAGCTTTGCAGGGTAGATGACTGCCTTCAGCTTCCTGAGCCTCACATTCCCACCTAGCAAATGTGACAACAGAACCCATCTTGGAAGTGTGACGAGGACTACTTGAAATAGTCCAGTTCCCAGATGCCATCTGTTCATCTCTAGAATCTCAATGTCCTTCACCCGGAGCACTGTGCTTTCTGGCAGAATGGAACATGGGACACGAGGTAATACCTTCTGGTAGGTGAAACGTGGACCCAGACATGGCCTGGCCATGCTTGGAACTCTGGGCTCCATGTGAAACCTCTCCCTGTCCCCTCCTTCCTTTCCCCTTGGCAGGTCGTCATGAGGACCAAGGACATGGCACCAGATGAAGTGCCCTGCAGAGGGCTGGGGACAGTGGAGGGCACACTTGCATAGTACTTGGGTGGCCCTCACCCTGGGGCCTGCAGGGGACAGCTGCACTCCCCTCCCCTCCTCAGCATCCTTGCTGGGTCCAGAGAAGTGGGTTTGCTCAGGTGGACACAGAGCCCAGGGGGACAAGGACCCCAAGGTGGGTGGAGCCAGAAGCCAACCCGAAGGAGGGAAATGAGGGAAATGCTGCTACCTTGGAGGCCAGGGAGGGTCTCGGGCATGTGAGGAGTTCTGTAGGCCGGATTCCAGCCAGAGTGAGTAGCCACAGCTGGCCAACCATCTAGAACATGTTAACTACAGCTGTGAAAAAAGGTGCACGAAGTCAGCATTATATGCTTAAATCAAACACCCAGTGCATGGTGGAAAGAAGGCTCGCTAGGCATGCAGACAGATGGAGTCTGAACCATGGCCTGGCCACTGTTCAGCTGGGTGGGTTGCCTCACCTCTGCGTGCCTCAGTTTCCTCATGTATTCCATGGAGCAGCAGTAGGAATTATTTCATAAGGATGTCATAAGAATTAAAAATAGTGCACCAGATTGGGGGCATAAATCAGTGGTACAACATATGCTCAGTGCCCCCAGCACTGAGAAGCAGAGCCGCCCCTAACGCCGAGTAGGTGAGTAACATGGGCACCAGCAGCACAACCCCCGCCTCATGAGAAGACATGTAAACAAATCTCAAAACCAGACTTCCAGATCACCTAAACCATCCCCAAAGGGAGACGAGATGGAACAATCTGATACTCAACCACCTGGACTCCCTGAACTGGCAACAAAAGTGGATCTGGAAAAAATGAAATCAGAAATAATTTCTCAGATAACAGCAGAGATTGTGCCCATAGTACAAGACATGATTAATAAATCTAGAGCAGACACAGATTTAAAAAAATAGAGGAGCTGAGGAACATTATGGAATCCTAACATAGGAAACAAATGGAATCCATAAAACAGATGCAAACAAATTTCCAGGAGATTAAAAACTCCACTGAAAGTTTATGCAGCAGAATGAACCAATGTGAGGACAGAATTTCAGATATAGAAGATAAAACTGCCATTAGTGACCAGGAAAAGAAAAATTTCTTTAAAATAGTAAGGGAGGGGCCGGGGATTTAGCTCAGTGGTTCTGACGCCTGCCTTGCAAGTGCAAGGACCTGAGTTCGATCCCCGGTACCCCCCCAAAAAAAGAACATATGCTCAGTATGTACCAGGCCCTAGGTTTGATTTTCAACATCAGAAACCAAAAAGAAAGAAAAACAATGCATCAGACACACTTAGCAGAACGCCCCGTGTGTGCTGAATGCTCAATAAATGGACTTCAATCATTTGTTTGACTTCATATCATTTCCAGGGTCAGGTTCCATGGTCCAGCAAATGCCCCATGGGCCTCTGCTGCCTGGGAATCATCCTCAACCTGTGGCCCCTGCCACCCCACTCCCATGTCCCTCCTCCCCGGAGGTGGGCTTCTGGCATAGTCCTCTGGCTGAGCTCCAGGCCAGCTCCTCTCAGCTAACAGCCGGTGGGGCAAGTCCCCAAGGGCCGTGCCTGAACCTTCTTTCCCGTGACCACTTTGGAAGTGGCTCCGAGGTACTGGGGGTGGGGGGGTGCAGGCCACCTGCCCTACCTAACCCTGGGTGTTCTGCCTCCCAGCAGACCTGCAGAGATCAGGGGAGTTACTGCCCGAGCCAACCTTAGCCTTGCCTGATGCGTGTTTAACCTCCTGGGCGGGCAGCCCTGTCATCTGTGAGCCCGCATGATTGCTGTTAGTGCTGCAGGCTGATCTTCAGATAAGGAAGGCAGGGGACCAGGGGTTGCTGACAGACCCTCGACAGCCATGGGAGTACTATCAGCTATTCTGCAAAACTCGGGTCGTTCAATATACTTTCTTTTTTCCTCCCAGTATTATGGATTTAGCCCAGAGGTGCTCTAGCACTGAGCTAACCCCCAGCCCTTTTTAATTTTTGAGGCAGGATCTGGCTAAGTTGCCCAGGTTGGCCTTGAGCTTGCACTCCTCCTGTCTCAGCTTCCCGAGGAGCCGGGATACGGGCCTGTGCCACCAAGCCTGGCTTTGATGTGTATTTGAGAGATGCAGACAGAAATGCTCCTGGGTTTCCTTGCTACTCAACTCGGTCCTGGTGGCAGGGAGAAAGACTTTCTGTTTCTGTTTCTCCTGACTGGTGTGCTCCGAGGGTCACCAGGCTGCCTCGGGCAGCAGTCATCAGGCCCCAACAGCCACCTTATTGTGTGCTGTGGCCAATGTGCAGGGTGACGGCTTTTGCTCAACTTCGGGGGAAGAATGTGCTGGTGGAGGACACCGCTGAGGCTGGGGCCCTGCAAAAGCACAGAATGAGGACCCAGACCCTAGAATCACTTTCCCGTCACACCCAGAGGGTGTGTACCCGACAAGGGTGGTGGCCTGGAGCTCCTGGAAGGGGGCTGTTCATAATTGGTGGAGAGGTGCCCTAGAGCTCTAGAGCCAGATGGCCCTGGGTTCAAATCTTGGCTTTGGTGTGACTTTGGCATGACTTTGGCAAGTGACTTAATGACTTAGGGTCAGGTTCTCACTTCCTACAGCCCAGAGATGTTGTGCAAATGGAAGTGCTCCAGGCTCAGGCAGCCAAGGCCTGCTTCAGTATCACCCACTGAGAGGTCTGGGCCTGTTTGTTCTTAGAGCAGTCGGAGGACACCAAGTCCAGAGAAGCCAACTGCCTTGCCCAAGGCCACAGAATGAGAGCCAGGAACGCAGAACCAATCACAGAGCTAAGGCTGGTTCTACTACATCCTGGCCTTTCTTTCTAGAACGTTCCCATATGTTCCTGTGAATTCAAGAAAAATGAGAGAACTCTGACAGGAAAACCAGAGGATGATTTTAATTCCCCAGTTCAAGTTTAACTTAAACTCGCCCCATTCCCAGAGCGTGACAAGTTTCTAGCAGGTTATCCAGCCCTACCTTTCCTTCAGTTCACAGCCTGCTCCCAAAATTGCCTTTCTTGTTTTACCAGTTTTGCAGTTACCCTAAACTTGTTTTGTCTTAACTGCTACCAGCAAACAGGCTACTCAATATGCCAACCAGAACCTGTCTGCCTAGAGGGAGGGAGTGGGCTTGGGTGGCTTTCTAGTTCATCATTTACCTCCAGGGAGAAAGGAAGCTGCTTTTAGAAAAAGAAAAAAATCAGATACAATCCCACCATCTTCACAAAACCTTGCCCAGATTCTAAATATAGGAAAGTCTTGGTTATTTAAAATACCTGACAAATGCCCCCTTTGCTTGTGGAGAAAATTTGTTTTTAAGCATACTATTCAACAGAGAAGACATAAGGAAAAGAACAAATCTTGGTTATAAAAAATCACACTGGACCAGGGATTTAGCTCAGTGGTTCCACCGCCTGCCTCACAAATGCAAGGTTCCGAGTTTGATCCCCGGTACCAAAAAAACAAGAAAAATCAGAAACTTCCTACATGTGAGAGGCGGAAAATCCTACCATCAAAGCCAAACAACAAATTGGGGTAAGGGAGTGTTATTGGTGTAAAAAATATGATAAAATGGTATTATCTCTAATATGTAAAGATTTCTTACAAAATCAATAAGAAAAAATAAAACAGCCCTATAAGACAATGGAACATTCACAGAAGAAATGAAAAGATGCTTAATTGCAATAATAGAAAGAAAATAACAGAAAAATGTTATCCATCTATCTACTAAATAATTTTATGAATGTACCAACTTTCTTTAGTTCAAACATTTTGGATGGAGTTCACCAAAATGTGACACAAATGTCCCTGCTTTCATACAACAAGCCTATTTTTCTTTTTTTTTTTTTTTGAACTCGGGACCTTGTGCTTGTGAGGGAGGTGTTGGAATCATCGAGCTAAGCCATTTTTAACTTTCTAAATAGGGCCATTATCGAAAATATGCATTATGGGGGCCAGGGATTTAGCTCAGTGGTTTCGCTGCCTGCTGTGCAAGCGCAAGAACCCGAGTTCAATCTCCGGTACCAAAAAAAAGAAAAAGCAAATATGAATTATGGTGCCATGTGTAGTGGCGTGCACCTGTAGTTTTAGTTACTTGGGAGGCTGAGGCAGGAGGATCAAAAGTTCAAGGCCGCCTTGGGCAACTTAGTGAATTCCCATGTCAAAAAAGGAAAAAGAAAAAGAATGTTCATCCTGCTGGTTGGTGGCTACTGTCAGGCTTGACCTTGTCGTGAAATGGTTAATGAATATGCTCTTTAATTCCAAGCTATAGTTTGACAAGATACAAAAAACCCACAGCAGGGCCAGGGATTTAGCTCAGTGGTTTCGCTGCCTGTTGCCCAAGCGCAAGGACCTGAGTTCGATCCCCGGTACCAAAAAAAACCCCACAACAAAACAGGCAGCCGATGCAGGTGTTGTCTCCGCTCCACAAAAGCCATGCTATCGGACAAAGAACACAGGATGGGATGTCCCTAACAGAGAAATAACAACTACAAAGTACAGCATCTTCTCAATGCCATGTCACCTGAAAATATCCATACATCTGCCTTGATTGCTGCATAGATCCAGACCACAAATATCTGCTCTGACCCCTATACGTGATAGACATGCCAGACATCTCTTCCAAAAGTTTACTGCCTTTTCTTTGTTCGGGGCTGGCGGCCTCCTGCTTGCTGTCAGTCCACCTCTACCCAGGTGAATCCGCCCCTCTTTGCTTTCACTAGCCTGCTCGAGCAGTCTCATTCCTCCACACCGTTTGTTACAGCTACTCCTTCCTACTGTCTACAGTGCTTTGCTAGATACATCAAAAGCAAATAGCCAACCATCCCAGAGCCACCTACAAAATAAAAAGAGACAAGTACCAAGCCAGGGATTCCTGCATGACTTCTGTGACAACTCTGGATGGACGGGGCCATATCAGGCTCCTGATTGGGTCTCATGCTTCAGTTCGCATGGGTGACCTTGCCCAGGAGTCCCTAAGCCATAGCAGCAGTCCCCATCAGCTACCCAGGATCAGATTCATAACGTCTTTTTCAGGCCTCCAACACAGCTGGACAGCATTCATTGGCCCGCCACTCTGAGCAAGACCACGGCACAGCTGGGATGTAGCTCAGAGGTGCAGCAACTGCCCAGCACATGCAGCCCATGGATTCAACCCCTAGCACCACAAAGGAAGACCGAAGCACACATCTGGAAATTTCCAAGCTGCCCCACAGTGCTTTCATCCCTCATAACAGATGACGCTCCCCTTTCAGCAATGAGGTGGCTGAATTACCCTGGCTAGGCCACCCTCTCATTTCATCTCAGGCACATTTTCATTCAAGTACAACATGTGTGCTGTTTTTGAGATGTGCAGTTCTTTTTTGTTTGTTTGTTTGTTTTTGGTATCAGGGATTGAACTCGGGACCTTGCGCTTGCAAGGCAGGTGCCAGAACCACTGAGCTAAATCCTGGGCCCCTTAGATGTGCAGTTCACTTTCAATGAGAATGATTCAGGAAGGGAACATACCCAACCCAATCCAGAAGTATTTCTTTCCGTAAAGGAGGAGCAAGATGCTGTGTTGCAATGCTAGCAGCCTCAAGTGGGAAGTTCTATTTCACATTCAACTCTTTTTCATAGCTGGATAATAAAGTTCAGTTGTTAAACAAACAGGGCAGATTAACTTTTCAAGTCCTGGGTTACAAGGATCATAATGGGAGGCTCTCAGATTACACTGATGGAGATGAGTCATTTATCCATGGGGGTGGTTACTGCTCGGGTCACAGTAAGGTCTATTTTGAAGGTCAGGAACCAGAGGATGCCCCCATTCCTAAAACTGGCTCCTGCTCCACATTTTGCTACATTGCTTTAAAAAGTCACCCATTCACAGCTTCACAGTCAAGGTCAACAGAAAGCTCAGTCCCCACCTTCACCAGTGACCTCTCCTTTATCCTGTCTCACTTGGAACTGTTTTCAGTTTATTTACTATGCAATAGACAGTCAAGCTTTTGTACTCAGCTAGCTTTGGTTTAATGTGCTATTGCTTTGTCTTTCTGTTACACATACAGTTGTTTTGACTTATTTACAATATATGCTGTGCCCTTTTGATTTTTATTGTGTTTGGTTGGTTGAATAGATTTACGACAAGGTGATAGTTAAAACAATACCATGGAGACGGGGATTTAGCTCAGTGGTTCCGCCGCCTGGCTCCCAAGCTCAAGGACCCGAGTTCCATACCTGGTACCAAAGAAACCCAAAAAAACCACGATACCAATATTTGATCAATTTTCTTCTCAACTGTGTTATACCTGGACATTTTAGATGTTTATCAAAGGTCTTCTATGGGGAAGAAAGTAAATGTATGAAATAATAAATATGTGACATTTATAAGTAATGCTGAGGGCTGGGGATTTAGCTCAGTGGTTCCGCCACATGCCTCGCAAGTGTAAGGACTCAAGTTCGATCCCCGGTACCAAAAAAAAAAAAGTATATAAGTAATGTTGGCTCAGAACAAACTTTTGAAAACTTAGTTGACAAATTATTGGATCAACTGGAAAAAAAAGCATGACTTTTGAAATTTCTGAATGCCTTGGTTCTCAGTATTAGCATTCTTTTAAAAATTTCTTTTTTTTTTTTTTTGGTACCAGGGATCGAACTCGGGTCCTTGTGCTTGCGCAGCAGGCAGGGAAACCACTGAGCTAAATCCCCAGCCCAGTATTATGTAATTTTTTAGTGTAGGTAGATGGGAATGTCACTTGTATGTTATTGTACCGCTGACATGTATTTTTGTCTATTCTTTATTACCACAGTAGTTTCATGCTATGTATGTACCATAACCAACCTATTGCCTATGAGAAACATGTAAGATAATGTATTTACAGCCCCTGTTACAAGTTTATAATGTATTTTTCTATCTTGTTTTATATGTATGTTATATAACATTCAAAAAGAATTTTTTTGTGATTGAGAAAAGGATACAATATGCAAAATTCACAATTTTGATAAGTGAAAATTGCCAATCGTTTTTGCAGTACTTTATTATATTGGGTGTCTTGCCTTTTTGGGGCTTTTGGTTAGCTAATGAATGAATACATTAGACACTTTTGGGTTTTAGTTGGGATTTTACATAGCTTGCATTTTAGTGTATGTGCTGCCGAAGCGAGCACAATAGCTTGCATTTTAATTCTTTGGTTCTTTGCTGTTTCTATTAAACCACAGCATTATTTTAATAAATGTTATAATACCAACCTAAAAAAATAAGTCACCCATAATATACCAACCCTTTGTCCATAATTTCCCTGACAAAAAAAGCCTTGAACTAGAAATGCAGTTGGGAAAATTAGTTCTCTGACTTACTGTGTGGCCTGAGAGAAATCAGCTAACTTTCCAAGCCACAAGCTCCTCATTCGTAAAATGAAGCTAATAATGGTCCACTTCACAGGGCTACTGTGAGGTTTAAAAGAGATTGTATAAAGAGATTAGGGCTGGGCACTCTGGGAGACTGAGGCAGGAGGATCACGAGTTCAAGCCCAGGCTAGGCACCTCAATGACTTAGCGAGACCCTGTCTCAAAATAAAAAATAAAATATAGGCTGAGCCAATAGTTCAGTGTAAAGGCCCTTCGGTTCAATCCCCAGTCACAAAGTGCGGGGTGGGTGAGGGGTAGCTCAGTGGTGCCATGCCTGCCTCACAAGCACAAGGTCCTGAGTTTGATCCCCGGTACTGGAAAAAAACAACACACAAAACAAACAAAAAAAGCTGGGGGGGAGGTGTTAGTACAGTTCCTGGCACCTAGTAAGTGCTCAATCTCATGCCTGGCCTAAATGAGACCTTCACAAACAAACAGGCTGGTTTCAGCAAACAACAGGCTATTTCTCAGTAAGCAGGACAGATGGCCATAAGACACTCCCCGGTGCTGACAAGTCCAGTTATTGTATATACACCTCCACTGATTGCCCTTGGGCACTCAATCGTAAACGTTTCACCCCAGATTCCTTAGCCCTTTCAATACCTATATAAACCTAATTTCTTTCTCAGCTAGTTGCTGCTATCTATCTCTTGATGTCAGCCCATCCACCTACGGATGTAACAGACTCTGGTCTTCCCAGTTAGCTGCTAAAAATCTATCCTCAATTTTAGTCTCTGTTCACTGTAATAAACTTTTATTTTTCCTCACAAAAACCTGTCTCTGCATGAGTGGTTTCATGCACGTCATTTATAACACTCAATAGAAAGTTTTGTTATTTATGCCTATTATTATACATTAAATCATCATCTTTATATTTTGCAAAAGGCAAAGCTTATTTTTTTTTTTTTTTTATACCAGGGATCAAACTTGGGACCTTGTGCTTGCAAGGCAGACACCGGAACTACTGAGCTAAATCCCCAGCCTGAAAAGCTTATTCTTTAGAGAAGTCCAGAAAACAATGATACTAATGATTAAGTAAGGAGATACAGGACCTGAGCCTGGTGGTGCATGCTTATAATCCCAGAACTTGGAGGCTGAGGCAGGAGGATCACTGCGAATTTGAGGCCAGTCTGGGCTACATAATGAGTAAAGGCCAGCCTAGAATACACAGTGAGACCATGTCTAAAAACAAAAAAACAAAGGAGAGAGAAGATATGGCTCAGTGGTACAGCGCTTGCCCAGAATGTATAAGACTCTGGGTTTGATCCCTAGAATGGAGGAGAGAGGGCTGGGGATGTGGCTCTGGGGTTCCTACCCCAGCAAAAATAAATAAATAAAAAAAGAAATAAATAAGTAAGGAACTAGGAAGGAGAGAGATTGATGATTGAAATGGTAAATATTAGCAGAACTCTCCTAATCATAAAATAACGACTTCACATGGATTCCAGACCATTAAAAAGGGGTCTCGGAAGGGAGCAAATCAAGGGCCTAGAGCAACAGCAGTGCAGAACATGAACCATTCTGGAGCCCAGAGAAGTGTGAGTGAGCCCCACTGCCTGGCTGGCTGCCTGCCTACCCAGGTGGAAAGCTGAGGCTTCACAGGACCCTGGAGGGGGCTGATCCCTAGTAATGACTTTAAAAAGCTCAGATACAATTAACACTATGACAATAAAAAAGGAAGAAAAAAAAAAAAAAGACTGTGATACCAGTACCATTGTAAGAACGCAAAGAAAAGATTAGCATTCATTCACCCAGCTGGGTTTTAGGCTGAAACAATGAAACCTAAGACTAGAACCCATCATTTCCATCCTAATAAGCTCAGTGAAATGAGCTCACTGTCCTGCTGCACAGAACTTCCTATCGCTTCCCCTCCCCAACACGGGGGCAGGGGACAGGGCCACCTTCTAGCTTTGTCACTTGGTCAGATCCCTTCATCTCTCTGGACCTGTTTCCTCTCCCATAAAATGGCACCAATTCTTCCTTCTTAAGGTTCTCACAAGGATTAGAAATAAGTAACATCTGGTTCCGGATTGACCCTGGCAGTCACTCAAAGTGCAGGTTACCTAGCTAAGATCCAGCCACCCACTGTATTTCACAGAGCCTTTTGTCATGCATGCTTCCTGTTCCCTTTCAGTTCCACACTGGCTGGCCACCTACCCTGTGCCGGGCATGGGGCTGGACCCCAGGAGGTCCCAAGCTCTGTCCCTAAGGGAGTCACAGTGCAGCACCCACACCACAGAGCCAGCAAGTCATAGCGCACACTGGGCATTTCTCTCCTGCGTTTCCCTTCTGTGCTTTTCAGCAGCGGAGGCCAGATCTCAAGGCCTGACTTTTCTGAGTACAGAAGGACAATATCACCTCTTTCATCAGGGGCAGGGCAAGTGGACACAAACTGTCTATACTCTATGCTGGGATGAGTCTCAGATTGAAGCACCCACTGGCTGGCCTGGCACCCTGATAGTTGGTCACCCAGACTCAGGAGGTGGCTTCTTTTTTTGGTACCAGGGATGGAACTGAGGACCTTGCACTTTTGAAGCAGGTGTCATGTCCTGCCTGCACAAAGATGAGGTGATGTTAGGCATGGAGAGTCAATACTGTCGTGTGAGGTCAACTTCATCAACCCTCCCAGGGGGCTGTTTCCTGTTTTACATTGGGGCTGCAGACTCAAGAGAGGGAAGGACTTGCTCATGGACACACAGCTTTGGTCCCCTGCCCTTATCCCTGCCCACAGAACTGAAGTTCCGGCTGGCTCAGTGTGATATAAATGTCCGTGTTTCTTTCCACTCCTCCATCAGGGATGTTCAGAGCATGGATGTCAGAGAGAAAGAGTCAGATTCAAAGGGACTTCTCATCTTTGAGCCTCAAAAACAGCCAGCTTGACAGGAAACATAGTGGGGCTGTGGCAGCCTCTCCGCTTCCTCAAATTGTACTTAGGCCAGGTGACATCCCAAGTGGGTGTCACCCACAAGGTGCTCCTAACGGCTCATGACGCCTCACTATGTCACATCCTCCCACATGTACCTCCAACTCATGACAACTTCAAGATCGTACAAACCATGGCAGAAACTGTCTTTTTGGCTTCATTTCCCCACAAGACATGGTTTCTTCTTTCAAGTGTCCCTCTCAGGCACACAGGCTATGTCCCCTTCCTCTAGAATCCTGCTCTCAATAGACCCTCAACCAAAATAAGAACTCACCTGCTACACTGGGAGGGTGAGTAGTTTCTCATTTGTCTTTCTTGGGATTGTCTATACAAAGACAAAACTCAACATATATTTGTATTCCACTTAAAACAAACACAGCAGGGATGCGGCAGGTGGCCCCAGACCCCAGAAAATGCTTGCTACTGAGAGCTTCCTTACAGACCAAGAAGGGTCGGGAGGGCGCTTCCAGGCTGTCAGCCCAGGTCCTAATTAAAGGAAGCGGGACTGTTTGGGGCTCCCCACCCTAAGGGTGACTTCCACACCTCCCATTCTAATTTGCATACAAATAAGAGGGAGTTACCCAGCTTGGGCAGGTGAGGAAATACCCACCTCAAAGGAAACAGCCATAGCTAGTAAGCTCCCAGACCACTTATAATGTCACAAGTTCACAACAGTGCCAGCAGAGCTGCTGGACTTCCTCAGGGGCCAATCAGCCCGGCTCTCCGAGGGTTGTTCCCCCTCTACAGGAGTGGAAGCCTGGACAGTGGGCAGCACAGTGCTAGAGTGCAGCAAGAGGAGTCCAGAGGTCTGAGGTCTAGCCTGGCAAGTCTGCTTGTTCACTGGCTGTGCAACTCACAAATCACCTAACCTCTCTGACCTCAATGGCCTCAGTTTGGGGGGCGGGGGTTGGCTATAAAAAAAGAAGATAAACTTGTGCTTCTAGACTACCGAAGTGGAGCAACCAATGAATCAAAAGTGACAGAAAACCTCTTTCTGGGCTCACTCTAGGACGGTGTAATCAGTACCAGGCACCCATGAGGCCAGATTCTACTGACACCCACTTAACGGTACTGAGAGGCATGAATGAAAACATCAGCTCCAGAACTGGGATTTCAAGAACTGAAAGGTGGAAATCATTACCTTTAGCTCCTCTGTCTCTGGTTTCTTTCTAAAGAGTAATGGCAAATAGATGCCATCTCAAGCACCAACTCTAATTGACCTGGAATGGTTGTGTTAAGAAAGATGTCAAGGCTGCCAGGCATGGTGGTGCATGTCTGTAATCCTAGCACTCTGGGAGGCTGAGGCAGGAGGATCACAAGTTTTTGAGACAGGGTCTTGCTATGTAGTTCAGGCTGGCCTTGAACTCACAGTGATCTTCCTGCCTCCTTTGCTGGGATTACAGCAGTACCACACCCAGCTAGGATTGAAAGTTTGAGCCCAGCCTGAGCAATTTACAAGACCCTGACTGGAAATAAAAAACAAAAGAGGGCAGGGTTGTAGCTCTGTGCATAGAGATCCAACATCACAATTCAGTCTCCACTATCACAATAGAAAGAAAAGAGAGGAAGAAAGAAAAAAAGATACCAAGGCTGCATGTAGGCTCAAAAGGGAAAAGTATCATGATTGATTAATAATGTCTGCTGAGTACAGGCTTTGAAAGGGGTTATACATTTCAATTTTGTCATGTGCTTTAATTAAATCATCTATTTTAATTTGGAGAGAAAGGCAAAGCATTTTCAGCAAGAACTCAGAAGAACAGGAAGGAACCAAAAGCATTCAGCAAATATTTTAGCTTACCAAGTGCTAGGCATTGAAATAACTCAAAGTCACAGAATGTGACAGGTTCTGAGTCTAGGGGAGTTGGAAAAGACTTTCTGGGTGAGGTGACTGATAAGCTAATTCCTTAAGGAGGTATGGAACCCAGCCAGACAAAAGCAAGGGGTGGGCTGAGAGCAGAGTGATTCATCAGCAAAAAGACAGGGGCCAGGAAAGCTTCGGAGCCAGAGGCAAAGTGCCATTTGTGGGGCTGCTAGCCATTCAGAAAGCCAATAGCATAGACTTCAGGATAAGGTAATAGGGAGCCATTGAGGCCCCTAGGCAGGGAGTGACATGACTAAATGACATCTAAATCTCCCAACTGTTAATGCTCCAGGACAGCTGCATAATTGACCTAAAAAAATGAGAAAGCAGACTTCACAGAAGTCAGTCTTGCAAACTGATAAGTCAGGTAAGATCCAATTACTGGGTCAAGGGAGAGAAAAAAGATGGATAAAGGCCTGGCCTCTGAGTGGATGTAGTAAAACCTGTATAACTTTAGAGATTCAGGCTAGAGATATGAAGAAAGCGCAAGCCCTAGAGGAGGATACCTAAACCAGATGAGCAGGAGGCTGATCACAGCCCATGCCCACTGAGGCAGAAAGAATCAGCCTTTTCCAAGCCCAGCCAAGTCTGTCACAAACCACACCCTGCAAAGACTAAAGAAATGTGGCTGCTCCACCAGGTTAAAACCCTTCACACCCTGGGACTCTCCCTCTGACTTCTAAAAATGAGAAATATATAAAGAACTGGGCAAAGAAACATGCACAAAGATGTTTAGTGCGCGCATTGTTTCTCTGGTGTGAGAAACCGAAAGTGGAAATAAGGACTAAATGTGGAACAGATATTGGGAAATGGGAAGAAAATGTTCAAATGAGAAGGGGAACAAGGAGGCGGGAGGGAGAAAGAACAAGAAAAAAAGAAAATAGAAGGAAAAAATGGAAACAAAGCTTTTGTATATAAGGAGGAGAAGAGGGGTCGAAGGGAGGTGGGGGGAATGGGAAAAAAGAAGATACATCATGTACAGGTACAAATCCCTTATGATGAATGTTATCATTATGTATACCTAAAATGTATAAATAAATGTTTTGTTAAAAGGAAAAAAAAAGATGTTTGGCCCGGCATTTTTTACCAGAGTGAAAAAAAAGAAGCAACCTGAGTGTCTAACAGTAGGGGATAGCTTAAAAAATTATGACCACATCCAAACAATGTATTCTTCTTCATTATTAGCTTTTGCTCAATTTTCCTTCAATGAATAGATCTCCCTTGTAGAATTAAACACCTTTTAAAAAACACAGCTTTCAATCTTCTACTGAATTTATATTTCTAAAGCAATAGTTCTCAATGAAGTTGAATAGTTCTCAATGAATGATTTTGCCTCCCTGGAGATAGTTTTAGTTGTCACAACTTCAGGACAGGGTGTGCTACTGGCATCTAGTAGTCAGAGGCCTGGGATGCTGCTTAGCACCTTACAAAGCACAGGACAGCCCCTCACCACCACCAAGAATGACATGTCCCCTAATGTCGGCAGTGTCACTATGAAAAAACCCTGATCTGAAAGAAACTGTCACTGCAATGCCTCTCCAACTCCTTACGCCCATCACTCCTGACCAGCTTCACTGGAGAGATACACACAGCACCCAGACCATCCAGGTGACCAGACAGACGCTCCGCAAATCTATACAAAGCCCTTGCAATGGAGCTGACAGCAGATACCAATCAACCTCAGAGCCCTGGAGAAAAGCCAGGGTAGAAGAGCCTTCCTCCAACCAAAGTCTGAAACCCTCAGTTTCTTCCTGGAAGAGCAGAACAGCTCAAAGTGGATTATCACTTTCGTTTTTAAGGGTGCTAAGAAGTCTCCTCTTCTGGTGAGTAGTGAATAGCCCTGGTGGGCAGAACTGCCTAGGCAGTTAACGCCTTGAGGGCCAACCACACTGAGCCTTCTGACTAAATGGTGCTTCTGTTCATGGCTGTGACACCCACAGCACAGGACCTCAGCAGAAACAAGGGTCCTTAGAGGCCAGGAAAAGGGACTCCAGACTCCAGCTGTCACCTCTCCCTTTCCTCCCAAACTGCACAGACAATCGCATCCAACCAATATGCCCCCCAGTGCAGAACTGACATGTACCTCTGTTGAAGGTAAGGGGGAAAAAGGGCACAGAGCTTAACCTGGGGTCTTCCACCTTGACACTGCTGACATTTGGGGCCAGGTCATTCTTTGTGGTGGGGACACAGTCCTGTGAACTGTAGGGTGCTTAATGACACCACTGTCGGACCCTGGAGCATCCAGTAACCCCCACTGTGTTGACAAACAAAAATGTCTCCAAACATGGACAGATGTCCCCTCAGGGGCAAAACTGCCCCCAGTTGAGAGCCACTGGCTTAGACAGATTCTGAATCCCTGTCCAGGGCAAGCTGGCTCTGACTTGCAAATACTCATAGTACCAAAGTGGAAACAAACAACACAACACAACCTGGTTACAAAAATAATTCCTCAATGGTAAAGCAAGTTAGCACCCAAGCACCCACCTGGAGATGCAGTATTACCTCAAGCTGAGCTACTAAGAAAGTTTCATACATTCAACAGTATTGACTGAGCACCTGCTATGGGCCAGGCACCACTCCAGGCACTGGGGTCACAGAAGTGGATGTAAACGACAGAGACTTGCTCTCAGGTTGCTGACCCAGGTCTGAGACAAGCAAACCAGGCAAGGGCACTCACCCAGCATTGATTAATCATCTACTATGGGAAGGAACCAAAACTGCCTCCAGGAACTTACAGATAGAAAACCCCTCCCCCCAGCCCAGCTAGCATTGAGTTAGCACTTAGACCCCCTCCTTTACTCCCTCTGGCTAATGCGATCAGCATCCTCATTTCATGGATAGGGACGCTGAGACCCAAGAGTTGGAGAGGAAAACTGAGCAATAACTCAGCCTGGCCACAACCCCCTCAATGGGAACTACTGCCCTGAACAAGCCCTGATCATAAACTAGGGGCAGAGCAACTGACTGCCCTAGGTGCCAAATCTCTTCAGTCCAAGCCAGTCATAGGTTCTGCCTGTCTGTGGGCTTCAGCTGGACTCTGTCCCAGATGCCAGTATCTTCCTATAGGGCAGGGCAGGACACTGGGAGAGTCCCATGGCAAGAAGAAAGCAGAGGCTTGGGTTGCACTCTTTACTGTAGGGAAAGGCAAAGGGCAGAGGCAGATGGTATTGGCTTCAGTTTCCCATTTTCCATCAGGGCCTGGCCTGGTCTGGGGAAGGGGAGGGCAGAAAGAGAGTCTGAAACTGGCTTAGGGACCACCTTCCCAGAGCTCCCATGACCTCTTCAACATGACAAATGGGGAAGGGGTCATCCTCTTTTAGAGCCCAAAATGAGGAAGGGATTCATGCCAAGCACTTTGAGTATAACATCACCCCAAGGAACAGCTCCCCCCACCCTGACCCCTGTCCTACATGGAGGAAAAATTTTAGGTGACTTCCCATAGAAAAGGGCCCTAGACGTTTGCAATTCCATCTTCAAAATCCCCCTCCCTCCCTGCTCCACCCTCGGAGGTGGTGGTGAGGGACTTTGCTCCAGAATGTGGAAATGCTGAGAAAAAAGTTCACGAGTCCCAGGAGGGAGAGGCTGGAAGAGTGAAGAGAAAATTCATTCATTTTAAAGGCCCTTCCGTTGAGGGGATGAGAACCATTCAGATAGGGAGGAAAGATGGGGTGAGCAATGAAGAATTTGGGAAGAGAAGGGGCAGGACGTTTAGGAGGAAGGGTAGAGGCTTGGAACAGGTCTGGGGGAGATGCGAGAGTAAGTATGTTTGAGGGAGGTGGGCGATTGAGGGTGCCTGACGGAGTGGAGGATTGGGGTGCATCTAAGGCACAGGAAGGAATGTGAGGTGTCTGAGGGAGATGGAGGAGTTGGGAATGTCTGGCAAGAGATGGAAGCTAGAACATGTTTGGGAAGAGAGAATCTGGGAGTGGGCTGGGGTGGGGAGAATGTGGGGTGCGTGGAAGGGAAGGGGATCCGGGACGTAGGAAACAGTACTCGGGGTGTCTAGGGGAGGGATGTTTTGGGGAAGATCAGGGAACAGGCCACCTCCAACCCCCACCCCGGCTCACCGAAGAAGGGTGGCAGGTGGGACACCGCCTCCAAGAAGGGCCCGGTCTCGATCTGCTTGTCCGCAGGCAGTGGCTTCAGCAGGTGCTCCGCCAGCAGCGCCATTTCGGGGTCAAGGCCCGCGGTGATGCCCCAGCCCGCGCCGCGGGCGTCCACGCCACCCCCCGAATCGCTGCCGTCAGCGCTCGGCCTGTCACTGCCGCCCTCCGTAGGCTCCGGGGACGCCAGCGTCGCAACTTCCGCCAGCGCTGCGCCCTCGTAGCCGAGGGCTCAGCGCCGCCCGCCGGCCAAGCGCCTAAACTCCCGGGCTCGCGGCCCCGCCCCTCCCGCGTACACCCAATCCGCGCCCGCCGCCGCACCAGCCCGTCCAATCCGCCCCTGCCTCCTGCGGCTTTCGCGCGACCATTGGCTTGGGGGCGGGGCGATGTGGAAGCCCGCGGCTCTTGGGTCCCGGTCCGCCCAAGTGAGCCGCTCCCAGGTAAACTTTTCGCAGGCGTGACTCCTACCGCCTCCTGCTTGGCCCCGGAACCCAGCGGCCGGCTCCTATCTTGTCCGCGCTCACAACCTACACAGCATCCACGTTATGCTCCTTGCCAGCCAGCGCTCCTCAGAACGTCCCGCTTCGCCCCAAACAGGGCCTGTCCTCCCACAGCCCCTAGTGACCTTGTTGGACAGGGCCCGGGTTATGGTTCTCCATAGCTGCAACCAGAGGAAACGCTCGAGTGCTTGATTCTTCACCTTCAGCAACCTCATAACTGTTGGACACTGCTCAGGTCGCAAGCTATCTCACCCACTGCCCAACTGGATTCCTGTTTCACCAAATCTGGGGTCCAGTCTGACCTCAACAGTCTGACGTTACTGGGTGGACCAAACCCAGTTTATAATCCAACTCAACCACCCACCTGACGTTGCTTGTTTCCCAAATCTAACATGAGGTCGACAGCCCGGAGAACATGCTTCTCACAGCCCGATCAGATTCATCTAGCCACGACTCACCTAGATGCTTATGTCCTAAAACCAATGTTCAGTTTATCTAAAAATTCAGCATGCTGTTGTACAGAGCCTCTTATTCGTGCCAGAATAAATATTCATTATGCCCCTACTCGGCACCATGTGCTGTGCTATCCATAAAGCGATAAGCAATATAGCAAAATCTCTGCTGTTGAGAAGCTGACATTCTAGTGAGGGGCACAAACAGTGAAATATGTAAATAAGAGTGGTTCAGACACCGCTGAATATTAATAAAGAAAACAAAATGGTGGAATGATAGTGAAATGTAGCTATGGAGAATGACAGAAGGTGACAGAAGCCCACTGGCTGAGATGGGATGTAGAAGGTTAGGAATAGTACCTGTGAAGAAGTGACTCTTGAGCTGAGATCTGAAGAAGTAGGAAGCACCCAGGTTAAAGACTTAGAGTGGGAGGCACACAGGCAGGACTTTAAGGTGGCAAAGCCCTTGGTGTGTACAGGAGACTAAAGGGACCAGGAGAGGGGGTGGCAGAGGAGTAAGCAAGGAGGGCCAAAGATGAGTAGAAGATAGGATCCAGGTCAGAGGGGCAGGGAGTGGTAAAGAGTTTGCATTTTATAATAAGAGCCATGAGAAATTGCCAATGCCCAAAAAAAATACCTGCCAAACTTTATATTTTTAATTTAATGTTTCAGGGGACAGATGAGAGAAGAGATTGTTTCAAACCAAGGGCACAAGCCAGATAGAATCAGGAAATGACAGGGCCTAGGAGAAATGAAGCCATCATTATCTCTTGCACATAACCCAGACTGTGACATGCCCCAGCAAGCCAGATCTCCCACTGACAGGATCCCAAGCCACTACCTTTGGCTTGTTCCCACCCCACCCAACCTCACAGCCTTGGGCCTCCTTCGATACTATCTCCTCCTCAAAGCCTCCCTAGCCTGCCCAGTACCTCAGTTCTGTGCCAGAACCCCACCCACCTTTCAGAGGCCTCCACCAACTCCATAGAGAGATCACAGCTCACAAGGGGAACCTCTGGCATCAGATGATATTTGATTCTCAACTTGTTCTATCAAGTCATGCCATTCAGAAACCACAGCTGATACAAGAAGAATCTTAGCCTAAAATATGAGTTTGATGTGCTGAGATAGGTCCTTGCTCTGGGTTGGTGAGGTGTTTTGAAAGTTCATCCATGATATCCATCCACCTGCCCACTCATGACCCAGCCCTGTGTGAAATGCCTGCTCTGGAGTGGATTCTCATCTTCCCACAGCTACAACAGGCATGGGCTGGTACCAGGTGCCAGGCTGGTAGCATAAATAGATGCTGTGGGTTGGGTGTGACATGCTAAGGAGTGGGGAGGCTTTGGAGAAGTGAAGGCCGCATCACTCATCTAAAAGATGCTATCAGGCCACTCACCTCGAAAACCCACTGACCTGATGGTTAGCTTTTCACATTCCTCAAGGAAAGTCTGAAACCTAGATTTGTAGGTTAAAAAAATCACTTTATTTATTAAATGATGGGGCAAAAAAATCTAAATACTATGTAAGCCATATAAAATATTTATTTTGTATTCCTTTTTCTTCTGACACAATCTCAAGCTTACAGAAGAGTTACAAGTGCAATACAAATAACTTTTTCTTTTTTGGTACCGGGGGATCAAACTCAGGACCTTGCACTTTCAAGGCAGGCGGCAGAACTACTGAGCTAAATCCCTGGCCCTGAATGACTTTTCTTTATCCAGAACCATTTGCACATAAGTTCCTGACATAACACACCATCCTCCTGAGTATGTCACTGTGCATTTCCTCCAAACAAGACGTGCTACAGAATCAGCTCATCCACCAGTGCAGGAAATGCACAGTGATACCCTCCTGCCATGTTGTCCTCAGATCTTATCCAAGGTTTGCTGTTTGCCCCACTAATATCCTTTGTAGGATAAGGGCCCAGTTCAGGATCACATGTTGCATGCAGCTATCCTATTTCTTGAGTATCCTTTAAGTCTGGAACATTCCTCAGTCTTTCCTGGACTCAAATGAACTTGACACTTTTTTGTTGTTGTTGTTGTTCTTTATTTGTTTCTGGGACTAGGGATTAAACCCAGGGCCTTCACACCAATCTATATTCTCAGCCTTTAATTTTTGTTTTGAGATAGGGTCTCACTAAAGTCACTAAGTTGCCCAAGCTGGGCTTGAACTTGTGATCCTCCTGCCTCAGGCTCCCAGAGTGCTGGGATCACAGGAGTGAGCCACCACACCTGGCAGACCTTGACACTTGTGATGAGGACAGGGCAATTGCTTCCTGAAATATCCTCTAGTTTGGGTTTGTCTGATGTTTTCTTTTCTTTTTTTGGTACTGGGGATTGAACTCAGGTCCTTGCGCTTGCCGGGTCCTTGCGCTTGTGCTGCAGGTGGCAAAACCACTGAGCTAAATCCCCAGCCACAAGCTAGCTTTAACAATAGGACATCAATAGGCCATTAGTCGCTATCTCCAGTTTACTGTAGAAGGGCAGACATACACACACACAAATATTTGTTGAATATTTACTCTGAACCAAAGAAGACAGAAAGTTAACTTTAAAAAAATAATGTGTTGTGAGGGAAATATTATGAGAGAGAGGAACCCCTTCCTCTTTTGGACAACTGGGCCACCATAATTCTCCATGAGTTGCAAACTCCCTCTCAAGTTGATTGTCAGGACCAGTTGGACAAGTGGCATCACTTCCAAGCCTTGGAATTGACTCAGTGGGCGCAAGGTGTTCACTTTGCAAAATTGCATCATTTTCCCGAACCAGCTCCACCCAGAGTTAACAGCATCTTTCCAAACTGAATCACCAAATCCTGTCTCTCCCCAACAGCAGTTGTTGGGATAGGTGAAAGAGGTTAGATGAATGAAGTTCATGGCCTTTTTCACATTTCATTCAAGAAACTCAGCCTCTGTTTGCAGCATAGTCATCATCATCATCGTCATCATCATCATCATCATCATCATCACAGCTGACATTTATTGAACACTTGCTATGCTTACAGCCCAACACTTCTACTTCCTAGCAATTTGGCCTTGGCCAAGTCAGTTCCTATATATTCCCTATGGGTTCTGTAACTGATGACTTCCCTCTTGGTGGTTTAAAATAACTGAAATTTATTATCTCACAATTCTGGAGGCCAGACGTCCAAAATCAGTATCACTGGGGCAAAATCAAGCTGTGCTAGATCATATGCTCTCAGCAGGCACTGGAGGAGAATCCATTCCTTGTCTCTTCCAGTTCCTGGTGGCTCCAGGGGTCCTTCGGCTTGTGGCAACATCACTCCAACCTTTCCTCCATCTCTACAAGTCCTTCCCTGTGTGCATATGAAGTCTCCTTCTCCTGTCTCTTATAAGGACACTGTGATGGAGTGTTTCTCGGCTTTCTGTCATTATACTAAATACCTAAGATGGGCACCTTAGAAAAAGAAAAGTTTAGCTTCACAAGCGCAAGGTCCCAAGTTCGATCCCTGGTACCAAAAAAAAAAAAAAAGGAAAGAAAAAGAAAAGTTTGTTTTGGCTCACAGGTTGAGTGGTTTTTAGTCCATGACCTGCTGTTCTCACTGCTTTGGGCCCATGGTAGCACATGCTGGGTGGTAGTGGTGCATGGAGGAGCCACTTGTTTACTTCATGGCCAGGAAATGAAAGAGAGAGTGAAAAACAGGGACCAGGGACCCACAGTCTCCTTCAGGGCCATACTTCCAATGGCCCAAAGTTCTCCCACTCAACTCCACCTCTTAAAATTTTTACCACCTCCCAATAGCAACACAGGCTGGGGACCAAGCCTTTGGTCTTTCGGGGACAATTCCAGATCCAAATGATAGCAGATGGCATTTAGGGGCTGTTTGAGCTGGTGGGCTGAAGGGAGGTGTGGTCAGGCAAGGTTCCCAAAGAAAAGAACACCATGTGGAGCAGACATTACGAAAGAGAAACCAAACTTTTGTTTCCAGCATCAGGGCAGCATCAGAGCATGAGAGTTGGAACTCCAGCTCTAGAGCTCAAGGGTTTCATGTCTTTATCAGCTTTTCTGAAACACGGTAAGACAAAACAGCATGTGACCTTGCATACCTGGGTGGTACGTGTGTGGTCATCCATGCTGATTTATTATTATTATAACAAAGTCTGTCATGCGCCTGCACTAAATGACAGAGTTGTGTCCTCAGGTACCCTCAAGTGCCCTCAGATGCCCAGCCTTTGACACATCTGCCAGCGGCTCCCTACAGGGCCCACCAGATAATCCAGGATAACCTATCCCTTTCTGAAGATCCATAACTTAATCACATCTGCAAAGATGTCTTTTCCATATAAGATGACAGATAGAGGTCCCAGGGGTTAGGACTAGATTCCTTTGGAAGCCACTACCCAGCCCACTGCACTTCCCTTCTGAGCCTTGGTGTTCCCATCTGCACACTGAGGATGCTCAGAACAGTAACCGAGTCTCAGGGCTGAAGGGAGCTCTCAGTGGGTTAATGTAAATGTGGCAACTGGCACACAGGCAGGCAGGCAGCCCGCCAAGAATGGTGCAGTTATTATGAATCGATTACTTGAGTTATTTCTACCCAGGACTGGCAATTGTGCAGTAATTGATTCCATTGATATCACCTCTCCCATTGCCAGGTTTTCAGCAGGATTAAATGTGCCAAATGGGCTGTGTTGAGCCAACTCCTCTGGGTGTTAAGAGCTTCCATGCCAACCCGCCTTGCTATTCCACAGGGCCCGTCTACCACCTCTCCTGAATCAACGCCAAGCTGATACCAGCCAACAGACCTACTTGCTGCCACCCTGGGAAACAGTGCAGCACATGGCAGCCAAATATTGGAACATTTTTTCAGTTACTGGATGAAAACAGTATTTTGGTCATTTAAACAGCACAGGGTAGAGCTGGGAGTGTGGCTCAGTGGTAGCACTTGCCTAGTATGTATGGGGCCCTAGGCTCCATCCCCAGCACTGCAAAAATGAATAAGTAGATAAATAAATACAATAAACAGCACAGATTAGGGAAGAGGGAGAAGTGCTGACTGCCTCACTTTTGTACCCACATGGGTAGCCTTAAATGGATTATAGTCCCCTTTTCATGGGGTTCGACTTTATCCTGGTGGATGGCCAAATGGTTAAGTGTCCGATCTGGAATGGCTGTCCAATGGGGAATTCACTTATATTGGCATTTGCTCTTGTGGCTCTTATCTAGCTGTGTCCAATTTATTCCCACTTTTTTTTTTTTTCCTTTTTTTTGACTGGGGACTAAACCCAAGGCCTTTGTACTGAGCTACATTCCCAGCCCACTTTATTTTTTTTAATTTTTTATTCTTTTGGTACTGGGGATCAAACTCTGGACCTTGTGCTTGCAAGGCAGGCGGCAGAACCACTGAGCTACATCCCCGGCCCTCAGCCCATTTTATTCTTTGAGACAAGGCATTGCTAAATTGTTAAATTGCCCATGTTGGGCTTGAATTTATGATTCTCTTGCTTCAGCCTCCCAGAATGCTGGGATTACCACTACACCGAGCTAAGACAGCTGCTTTCTAGAAGCGCCTTAACAGGGAGGAGAGCTAGGTCCTGTTGCTCTAATCAGGTGGGACACAGAGGAGATAGTGCCATCAAACATACAACAAAACAGAAGCAGTTTTTGTTAAAGATCCCCAAGAGAAGAAGGTCACATGACTTGTAGGGTCAGAGGAAGCCTCAATCGTGGGTGGGCAGAGAGAGAAACAGAGACAGGGAGAGACAGAGGTAAATTACCCCTCCCAGGGGCCCAGGGTGTCCAATAGGTGGGTTGATGGAGGGGAGTTCTAATTGGTGGATTTAGAGCAAGCAGGCCTGAGTTCCAGGAGGTCAAGAGGAGACTGGGAAGTAGTCGCCTTGGCATATCTGCGCAGTCCATGCAGGGCGTGGGGGTCTGTGGGGCAAGTTCAGCACATTGTATCTAGGTGCCCCATAGGGAGGTGGTCACCAAGGGGCAGCTGTAGAAGGCAGATATCTGGACTGGCCCTGATGAGGAGCTTGGAGGAGGCGGCGGAGGGTGGCTGAGGCCTGCTTTGTCTCACTTCGTTTACATGGATGGCAACAAAAACAAGAATTCAGGACAGCTCCCCAGCTGAGGTAATGGTGTCATTCAAGAATTTCACTTTGAGGGCCAGGGATTTAGCTCAGTGGTGCCTGTACCTGCCTTGCAAGCACAAGGTCCCGAGTTTGATCCCTGGTACCAAAAAAAAAAAAAAAAAAAGAATTTCACTTTGAGATGGTTGCAGAACATTGTGAATAGGCCTAATGCCACTGAGTTGCAATCTTAAAAATGGTGAATGTTGTATTATGTGTATTTTATCAACCTTACATGAAAAAATTATAATTTTTTTAATTAAAAAAATTTTTTTTGGTATTGTTACATCCTTGGCACTTTTTTAACCTTTTTATTTTGGAGTCAGGGTCTCACTAAGTTACTAAGTTGCCTAGGCTGGGCTTGAATTTGCAGTTTTCATGCCTGAGATTTTAGGCATTTGCCACAACACCCAGGCAAAAATGACACTTTGAGCAATGTTGTTCCAGAAAAGTCTATCAATGGGAATTCTTCCTAGTGACTGAAAAATGACTTAAGCAATGCAATTCATTATTTTGTCTTACTTTAAAATGGGACCCCTTCTATGGAGCAGGGGTTCTGAGGTGGGCTGTTTGATTTCATCTCTAAGAACAGGATTTTTTTTTCTCATTCTGCTCTGTCAAGTGGCTTCCACCTAGGGAAATGACAACTGAGCAGTACAAAGGACCTCTTGCAGAAGTGGCAGCACCCAAGATAACCATTCAAAGCAGATGTACCCTCTGGTGTCCCATGCAGACTTGTACCCCAAGCCCACACTCGTTCCTGTCTTTCACAGGGGCATGGGTCCACCACAGTTGGCTTAGACAAATTAGGATTGACTCCCAAGCCACACAGAGAGGGGTAGACACCCCACCCCTATCAGGGCGCAGCTGGAGCAGGAAAGTTGAGAGAGTGGTAAGGCGGTAAGCAAATAATGATTTCCCAGCTCCCTCCTTTCTCAGAAAGAAAACTAAACCCAGCCCTTACTGAGGCAGAGGCTATGCAGAAAATTGCCAGCCTAGAGGCAATTATCATACAAACAGTTATCACATAGCACGTGCTGATCTGATCGCAGCTGGCACTGTGTTAAAGACAGCTGTTAGTAAACGAGTACTATTATCCCCATTTCATAGACAAGAAAACTGAAGCTTCACACAAGGAAGTAACTTGGAGCTGGTCAGACACTCCTTTCTTCTCATCAATCTGGCCTCAAAAAAATAATACAAAGATGGAAACTTTAGTGCCATTGTAACAGCTGAATGCATTCCAGCCACAGAAGTGGGCCGAGCTACCTGAAGGTTCTGGATAGAAGGTTTCAGAATGGAATTCTGTTTCTAGCCTCCTCCTGTGCTTCCAGAGAGCCCTCTTCCCCTTGTCACTCTGGATGGTGAGAGGAGCATGTTCCAGGCCCGTGTCCCTGGGTGAGAACATGGCCACCCAGCCCTGCCCACTTCCGGAGGACCTGGGAGGGACAGCCACGGGGCAGCATCTGGGTAAAAAATCCAGCAGAACCAAGGTACAATAACTAAAAGTAAAGCACATGAAGGTAGAATAGTGACCTCCAAAAAGGTCTAGTCTCGATCCCCAGAACCTGTGCCTGTGTTACCATACATAGCCAAGAGACTCTGCAGGTCTGATTAAGGTTAAAAACTTTGAGATGGGGAAGTTTGGCCTGAATTATACTGGTGGGCACATGCATCCTTAAAAGCTAGGAAGTGACCAAAGGGATACTGCCCTTCCAGCCTTTGAAGATAAAGCAGCCACACCCTGAGCCTTGAGGGAACCTGGAAAAGCAGAGACTATTTTTCTGCTGGGCATGAAGGTGCATGCAGACTGAGGCAGGAGGATTGAAAGTTCAAGGCCAGCCTGGGAAACTTAGCAAGACCATGTCTTAAAATAAAATAAAATAAAATAAAATAAAATAAAATAAAATAAAGCCCAGGCTAGGCTTGAAAATTTCGATGCTCTTGGTTCAGCCCTCCAAAGTGCTGGGATTACAGGAGTGCACCACCACCCCTGGCTGTAGGGTTCAAACTCCAGAAAAACAAACTGAAGAAGGGTTCATAAACTCTTGGACTGGGTGTAAATCTTGGATCTCAGTGTCCTTGCTATGTGACCTCAAGAAAGTTGCTTCACCTTTCCAAGCCTCAGACTCACTTAGGGAGTCTCATCAACAGACTCATATTGGGCTTGGTGGGTGGGCAGCTGTTACTGCACTGATCACAGTGGGGTGCTGCCTCCCCTGTCCACAGGGGTACAGAATGGGACAGCGGCCATCAGCTTGGCCAAAGGGGCAGGGCAATCTCAGAAGTTCTTGTGCATGTAGTCAGGCAACCAGAAAGGAAATCTCTGCTAATTAAAGGAGGTGTGAAAGAAAGCTCTTGGTGGTACTTTCTTGGGATGCTCCCAGAGTTCTGGTCCTAGGAGCATTCCATTTAAAAAACTTTCGTTTATTCTCACATGGGCAGTCCTGGAAGAGGAACAGTCATTATTGTCATTTCACAGACATGGTAGCTGAGGACAGAGAGATGAAATGACCTACCCAAGGCTACACATCTGGCATGGTATGGGTTGGAACATGGGCTTTCTGACTTAGAGGACATCTTGTTAAAAAATTATACTGTTTCCAAGAGAAACAAACAAAACAAAGAAATGGAGGAATGAGGGATGAAGAAATGAATAATGGGAGATTGAGGGCTGGGGATTTGGCTCAATGGCACTTGTGCCTGCCTCACAAGCACAAAGTCCTGAGTTCGATCCCCAGTACCAAAAACAAAAACAAACAAACAAACAAAAAACCGAGAATGGGCCGGGGATTAAGCTCAGTGGTACCATGTCTGTCTTGCAAGCACAAGGTCCTGAGTTCAATCCCGGTACCAGAAAAACAAAAAAACGAGAATGAGAGAAAAGGGAATGAATGAATGAATATTTTTCTTAAAATTATTTTAATGTTGGGGATGGAGCTTTGGGCCTTCAGCATGCTAAGCATACACTCTACCACTGAGTTACACCTCCAGCCCCATTTTCTTTTCTTTTTTTTTTACTGGAGATCGAACTCAGGACCTTGTGCTTTCGAGGCAGGTGGCAGCACCACTGAGCTAAATCCTCGGTCCTTCTTTTGAATGAAATGGTACAAAAAATAATACATGTAGCCCATGTGAGTTATAAAACACGAATAAAGGGAAAACCTAGAACCCATCACCAATCTAAGACTCCAGTAGAAAGTTACCAACAGTTGTGATTACGTGGGTCAGTGGTTCTCTGCCCCGGCTGCCCATTGAACACACCTAGAGAACTCTGATGGGATTTGGGGGGGAGGGGGGGGGTTGGTCTGGGCATCTGGAGTTTTAGAAGCTCCTTAGATGATTCTTACATGCCGTCATGTTTGAGAACCACTGGCTCCTGTATTTTATCCTCATTTCGTCCTCTTCCCGTTCCCCTTCATCTCCCCAAGTAACCATCCTCTGAATTTTGTTGTAGGAACTAAATTTTCCCCTACATTTTTCTCTATTTCAAGGATTAATACGTTTGCTATAAATCCCACAACGACTCTAGAGGGCGCTAGAGGGAAAACCCACACTATCCAGTAACGCACTGGAGGTGGCTTGGGCCTAGCAGTGCACCGTCGTCATGCCCGGTACCGCGGCAACCAGCAGGGGAACGGTTGGCGTTGCTCAAGGGGTACCTGGGAGCTAAGGCGCTGGACTGAGCCGGCTGGGTCGGTGAGTACAGAGCTCGGTTCGAGAGATTCTTCGGAAATTCCAGGGTGCAGAAAAACTAGAATTGAGGGGTTGCTCTGCCAGGGGAGCCCGCATCAAGAGGGTACGCGTAGGGCCCTGCCATAGACCGCCGCGCGCTGGCGGGAACCGGAAGACGCGAGCCCTTGGGGCCTGATCTAGGCTCTTGCGCTCCCTGGTCCCAATACTGTCCTTTATAAGCCTTTTTGTTACAGTTGGGTGTTGGAGCCTGAGATGATTCGACCGGTTCAGGGAAGCAGCCCCTCATGGTGGCTGATCGGGGACTGGAATCTTAAACCTTTTGACTCCTTGTGCAAAGATTTATCCGCCGGCTGCTTTTCAGAGCAAAGAAAAAAGTAGGTTAATCCTGCTACAGCCTTAAAACACAGATCTCACATTTGGCACTAGGACCTTGAGTACTCTTAAATTTGAGATTTTTTTTTTTTTTTTTTGGTACCCCGGATCGAACTCGGGACCTTGCGCTTGCGAAGCAGGCGGCAGCACCACTGAACTAAATCCCCGGCCCAAGTTTGAGATTCTTGATGTTAACACAGCCCTGTCACACATTCCTCAGACTCTGGTCCAAGCACTGATATACTCTGAACAGGAGGGCAGGTCTGAAGTTGGGGAAGAGGTGTCTGGAGTTGAGATTGCTCTGTTCTCAAGGGTCCGGCATTGTCCCCAGAGAACCTGATTCCTTTCTCCAGTGTGTTTCTTTATCTGCCCTCACGGCAGGCCAGATCACTGTCTTGTGTGACGGCCAGGCCAAGCCTTTGCCTGGGGGCTTCCAGAGGCGGACCATTTTGGTCCCAACAGGCAGCCCTTTGCCTATACAGTCTGGGGCTCTGGTCTTGGACTGATCTAAATTTCCAGATCTTTTGTTTCCTCAGCTTCCTGGCTTTGTGATCCTGGGCAAATCGTTTCACCTCTTTGAATCTGAATTTCCTCACTTGCCAAATAATGGGGTGATTTTAAGAATAAGAAAAACAATATATGTTAAGTGCTTGGAGCATACTAATGTCCCTGTTATTTAATGCAGAGCATAAAAGTCCCCAACATGCATAGTCTTGTATTGCTAGACCAATCCTTATCTGTGTAGCATCCCTGATAATGGCTGGTCCACTGCTGAGCACAGTCTGGGTTTATTTAAATTGGTGATTTGCCATCTTGGTGGCAAATTATTTAAGAATGTTGATGCCTCTGCCCCAGTCTAAGGTTTTTATGATTCAGTTGATTGGATTTTTTTTTTTTTTTTTTCCTACCAGGGATCCAACTCGGGACCTTTAGCCTGGGAGGCAGGTGCCAGAACCACTGAGCTAAATCCCTTGCCCTGACTCAGTTGATTTGGAGCGGAGCCCAGATGTGGGTATTAGAGTTCTACCAGGTGGTTCCTTTTGCAGCCGAAGGGCGAGCTCCATTCTTAAAGAGCTGAGGCCACCTGGTGAGGGTTCCTGGGTTTGCAGTCATTCTTCTCCTAACCATTGCTACTCCACTCAGATGGCACTCCCCACATTGCCTTCCTACTGGTGCAGCCGGAGGCTCCTGGATCAACAGGAAGCACGACACCGACAGCGAGAGCAGGAGGCCCGGCTTCGGCAGCAGTGGGAGCAGAACAGCCATTACTTTAGGATGTCTGATATCTGCAGCTCCAAGCAGGCACAATGGAGCTCCAAGACCTCCTACCATCGGAGGTGATTGTCCATGACTGCCAAGTGGATGGATGTGGGGGGCCGCCTAATGATCAGGGGATGTGGCTTTAAGGGTCCAGTGAGTATGGCTCTATGTTCTCTCGGGATTCACCAGATAGCACGGAGTACCTACACAAAACCCTAGCCTGTCAGTGTCACGCACATAGGATCATTTCTGGGTCATTTTTTTCCCAGCTGGAATTGGAAAAAAAAAAAAAAGAACATCAGTGAAGTAATGCATTCACATTGAAAAATATAAGATGAATCCAGGGATGGTGGCACACACCTGTAATTCCAGCACTCTAGGAGGCTGAAGGAGGATTGCAAGCTTAAGCCCAGCCTAGAAAACTTAGTGAGTTAGCATGACCCTATCTCAAAATAAAGAAATTTAAAAAGGGGCCGGGGATTTAGCTCAGTGGTGCTGCCGCCTGTCGTACAAGGTCCTGAGTTTGATCTCCAGTACCCAAAAAAAGGAAGAAATTTTAAAAGGGCTAGGGATGTGAAGGGCCTTGATTCAGTCTCCAGTAACATACCACACCGCGTGCGTACACATACACACACACACACACACACACACACACGTACGTACACATGTGCGCTCGTGAGCTCACCTGCACTCAATAATGCAGAAGTTAATGGGATGCAACCCAGAATCCTTGGAACCTCACATCTCCAAAGAGAACCATAGTGTGGCACATATCCTTCCATATTTCTTTCCCTATTTGTTTTTATGTTTAAATATTTACAAGACTCTTTATAGAAATACATGTAGACACATGGAGGTGAAAAGTGTAACTTTTGGAGTCAGACCTAGATGGAAAGCCTGGCTGATGGTTTGTATCACTTTCTTCATGAATGAACCTCAGTTTCCTCATCAATGAAGCTCAAACCAAACTTAACTTTTGAGGTTAAATAAGTAGTAATATAAAAGCTACCCATATATAGTACCTGGCACATATTAATTGCTCAAAATTAGCTATTACTTTAGCTATATTAGCTTATGTAAGCCTCTTATGTTTTCTTTTTGCAAAACCAAGATTTTCTAATGTGCGTACTGTTCTATGACCTGCTGTCTTCACTTTGGCAGCAAGCGTGGGGAGGAACCTTCCTGTGTCACTGTTAGGATTGGCTTTGCCTCTCACCCATATAGCCGGGAGGGTCACTGCCTGTGGCTATAGCATGAGTGACATGTCATGTGCTCCTCCTCAGCATGCACGCCTATCAGCGAGAGAAGATGAAGGAGGAGAAGAGGAAGAGTCTGCAGGCCCGACGTGAGAGACTCAGGCAACTTATGCTTGAAGAGCAGGACCTGCTGGTCAGGGAGCTGGAGGAGCTGAGGCTGAGCATGAGCTTGAGGGAAAGAAGAATCCGGGAGCGGCATGGGAATCTGAAATCGGCCCGAGAAGAGCAAAGGAAACTGGTAACTGTCAGAGATCTAAGGAGACTGGAGTGGGAGCAACCCCATGCTGTAGGGGTCATTTCCTGGGCACTCTGGTCTGATGGGACATCAGCTAACTCCAGAGCCAGCTGGGAAAAGTGCTTACAAGTCCTGTGTAGGGAGTATGTCTTGTAGGAGTCAGCTGTCTTCTCTTTAGTCCCTAAATCATCACAGCTGATTCCTTTTTCCTGTTCCAGTTCTGTGGTCTCACAAAGGTCTGGGACAGATTTTCTCTTCCAAAATATGTGGAACAGTGAGGCCACTGTGCTTTTTAGCTTGCTGTATCTTTGGGGGGCCCCCTAGAAAGGGCCCATCTGTAGCATCAGATTTTGGCTCCTTTCATCACCGTTCCAAGGGTCATTTGTTAACACCTTCCGGTCTCCTCAGATGCCTGCCTGGCTCGTAGGGCTTCGAGTTCAAGGCAGGCAGATTGGAAGAGCAGTGCAGGGACAGCATGCGAGTGGGGAGCTCTTGGCCTGAGCGGACCTCAACTGTGCATCATACAAAATGTGAATGGAGGGGCGGGGATTTAGCTCAGTGGTGCTGCTGCCTGCCTCGAAAGTGCAAGGTCCTGAGTTCTATCCCCAGTACCCCAAAAACCCCAAAATAAACAAAATGTGAATGGATTTGAAAAGCAACATTAGGCTTTCCTTTTTGTTTTCTTGATAGACTGCTGAACGGCTTTTGTATGAGCACTGGAAACAGAACAACCCAAAGCTTCGAGAGGTGAAAATCAAGAAGCTTCCACTGATTCTCCTGTGTAGATGAAATCATGTTTCCAGGTTTTTAAAACATGAATCTTGTGCTGGGTTGAAACAAGGGAACTTCCAGCTCCCTGAAAAGAGCACCAGGCAGATGACCTGGTGCAGACAAGACTGAGCGGTTCAAGCAGCTGTTTAACAAATGCTAATTTAATACTGCTGCATCTGCACAGGAGGTGTAGTCCTGGTTCTTGAGCTCACCATCTAGGTGGGGAGCCAGAGGTGAAGACTGCAGGTGAGCATGGGGCACTGCCTCCAGCTCAGGTCAGGGAGGAGTCTGAAAGGATGAACCTCACAGCATAGAGGTGAGGAAAGGACCTTCTAGATAGAGGTGACTGCAAGATTCAGGCCTGAGTCATGAAAACAGGGAGTGACAGGTGTCTGTATGAGGGGGGACATCACACGGGGAGGGGGAGTTCCAAGAGCTAAGGGCACAGCGACCCCTCTTGCAGGAAGGTTGAGGCTTCAGAGAAGATGCTGCAGCCTAGCTGGGGATGGAGAAGGCCTCAGCTGGGGTAGCAGGAGGTAGGAAGACAAATCTGCAGGAAGAGGAAGAGAGATGTCTTGCCTTGTAGCGTCATTCAGCAGAGCCAGGCTGGAGGGAGTTAATCCCATTACTGATCATCACTTTCAGCTTAACAGGTTTTTTTTTGGTACCAGGAATTGAACTCGGGACCTTGTCCTTTTGAGGCAGGCACCAGAACCACTAAGCTAAATCCCCTGCCGCTTAACAGCTTTTGTACAAGTTTGGTACCATTACTTTGTCCATAGCTAGACTTAGAAACTACTGGTTGCTGAGTAATGGAGCATCTAGGTCAGTGATGGTGAACCTTTTAGAGATGAGTTCCCAAACCGCAACCCAGAACCCACTTATTTATCACAGAGTGCCCACACTGCAATTAAACCTGAACACTGAGATTTTAGTCGAGGACCAGGCTCTTTCTCAGTTAACATCATATTTTAATATCTTTTGTCTTAAAAGAAAAACAACACACATGCCATAGGTTCGCCACCCCTGATGTAGGTGCTCTTGAGCATTGTGTGGTTAGCACTAACCTGAGGGAAGACCTCTCTCCCTGGCCATCTGCCGGCTTACGTGGGTTCCCCGAAGTCATTTATTCAGAAAAGTATTCTGAACATTCAAGTAAATTACAAATGTTCCCATTTTTAGTTGGGAAAGAAATTTTAAACTAATAAAATTTTCCAAAGAAAAGCTTTGGACTGTGTTGCAATTCATTTTTTTTTTTTGGTACTGGGAATCGAACTCAGAACCTTGCGCTTACGAGGCAGGTGGCAGAACCACTGAATCCCCAGCCCTTAGGATTCATTTTCTAATCCTAAAGATTCTCAAAGCTTATACCTCTTACTAGTAGTTACTAGTCTAGTAACGTCAGACTTGTTGCATCATCTGGCACTGAGAGTGCGTGTGAGCACAGCTGCTGCTTTGCAGGGGGAGTGTTGAGGAGCCAGGCTCAGGGCTGAGCTATTCCATACCAAGCTGTCCAGGGTCCTGGCACAGTAGAACAACCAGAGGTGGCCTTTTGAAACTGCATGTCCATTTCAGTGTCTGCTGACACATTTCCTGCTGAGTCGCAGGGCCACTGGGACAAGAGTTTCTGTTACAGTACCTTGTTCCAACCTGTGAGCTTCCAGTCCTTTGCTTTCTAGTTGACTTGTGTTCAGACTGTATGTGTATGGATCACCCTGCACTCCCTTACTGGCCACCTGGGCCACTCTTGAGTCCTCAGAAAGGGAGGTCACAGTCATGTTCTAGTGGGTGGCACAGAAGGCAGTGTGCTGTCCCCCAAAGTGAGTATGTCTCCCATGAACCTAGGAGGAGGTTAATATTCTTCTCTTTCTCATCTTCAGATTGAGATGGACCTTCACCGGAAACATGTGGTAAACTCCTGGGAAACACAGAAAGAAGAAAAAAAGCAGGTGTGACACATGACTCTGGAAATAGTCCCATATGCAGAGGTGTGAGATTGTCTCCATGTCTGAGTTTGTTTCCTGTCTTCAGTGTTACTGACCCTGGTTGAGGAGCAGGCTCTTTCTCAGTTAACTTGCCATGTGCTAAAAGTGAATGTTTGCTCTTATGCATTTTGGGATCCTAGGTGATCATTTCCTAGGCAGAATAAGGCCAGGTGACCCAGGCTGGTAGGTGATAGGTGGAACACAGGTCTTCAAGGGCATTTTTTAATCACTGGAGTCTTCTCAGGAAATTAGTGTCATAGACTCTGAGCTCTTGCTTGACAGCAGCCCACACCATGCACCTATTGCTTTGCCTCCAGATTCATTCTGCAATGTATTTTTATGACTGGTGGGAAAGGGAGGAAAGCAGACATTCTGGAACCAGGCCCTCCCTTGTGTACCCTTGCCCAGGGTCACAGTGCTGAAGAGGGGCTTGCTGTGGAGCCTGCCTAGGCCCTGTGGCCTGATGAATGGAGGCAGAGAGCTGGGTCTTTGCTGGCTGCACGTTACAGGTATTGACCTCCCAGGTTCATGTGGCCTCTCGTAGCAAGAAGCCACTGAAGAGCGAGAGAACAAGCGGTATGAAAATGAATATGAAGTGGCCCGAAGGGAAGCGATGGAACGGATGAGAGCAGAAGAGGAGAGGAGGCAGCTAGAGGATAAGCTGCAGGCTGAGGCACTCCTGCAGCAGATGGAGGAATTGAAGCTGAAGGAGATGGAGGTGAGCATGAGCCCTGTGGCCACCAAGGCTGCCTCTCTGCAGCTGCTTGTGAGTGTGAAATGGAGATTTAAGCTGCTGGTCCAGGAAGATCGCAGCTGGGGTGGTGATTCTAAGAGCTGCACCAACAGCAGGGTTCTCCTTTTTCTCACATGTTCTCCTGCTCTGCTTCTCCCGTGCTCTTCGGTTGTGTGCCAGGTTCTAGAACACTAAAATTCAGAGATAGTACCTGTCCCAGTAGGTGTGTTTAGAAGTTTGGAGTGTCTTAGAACACAGCTGTCCAGTGCACTGAGCAGGCATGACTTAGTTGCATGATCTAGCACACAGCTCTCCAGTGGCAGCAGATTTTGGTCCAGGAGGCTGTCTTTTGACAACACTATGCTCACTAGTTTCCCTGAGAGGGCTCGTTTTAGAAGCACCTTCCCATTCAGGTGAGGGGGGGCCCCATCTCCGCCTTTGACCTTCCATCCCCTTCCCTTCCCCTGGCCTGAATGTTTTAATAACTACATATTTGGTGCCTACCACTAATTCTGGGTGCTATAGAGCATGAGCAAATCTTACTCCTGCCTCACCATGGTTGCTGTGTCAGGCAGAGGAGACAGATGTTAAGTATGCTGAGTGTGGACCATCACAGGAAGGCCATGGGGCCAGGAAAGGAGCTTACAAGAAGTGGCTCAGCTGAGATGAGACAAACAAGGAGCTGAGAGCCCCAGAGATGGAGGGGATCATGAGCACCATGGTAGCCAGGGCATCTTTGGGTAGTGCCTGCCCAAAATGGAGATGAACAGATCGATTGTCACCATCTCAGTCTTGTTTACCATTGTAACCACAGGCGACCAAACTGAAAAAGGAGCAGGAGAATCTGTTGAAGCAGCAGTGGGAGCTGGAGAGGCTAGAGGAGGAGAGGAAGCAGATGGCAGCTCTACGGCAAAGGGCAGAGCTGGGGTATGTGTGGTATGCTCCACCCTTCACAGGCGGGCTGGCCTCTTACCTTCCCTGACTTGCACTGGGCTCCCTGGAACTACAGAGGATGCGGCCTGGAGTGAGAGCTGTCTCACCACCATTCAATTCCTTGTAAGGTACTGAAGGCAGCCTGCGGTTTGCTCATTTTTAGGCGCTTTTTGAGACATCAGTATAATGCACAGCTCAACAGACGCACACAGCAGATCAAAGAGGAACTGGTGAGTCTGAACAGACCTCTTGAGAAAAAGGATTTTCCACTGCTCTGTATGTAGTACATTCTCGGCAGAATTAAAAATAGTGAAGGGTAGGGGAGTGGGGAGATGCTGGTCAAAGGGTACAGACTTCCAGTTATAAGATGAATAAATCTAGAGATCTAATGTATAGTTAATACGTACTGTGTACTTGCAGGGCAAAGGTGAGGCTCAGTGGTACAGCACATGCTTAACAGGTACAGGGCCCTAGCTTCAGTCTCCAGCACTGCTTAAAAAATACATCTGCTACGAAAGGAGACCTTGGGCCAGGGATTTAGCTCAGTGGTTCTGGCGCCTTCCTCGCAAGTGAAAGGTCCGGAGTTTGATGCCTGATACCAAAAAAAAATCCCCAAAACAACAGAAAGGAGACCTTAACTGTTCTTGCCGCAAAAAAAAGTGTGTGAGTTGATGCATATGTTAATTAGCTTTACTGCAGTAATCATTTCAGTGTATATATGTGTCACAACATTAAATTAGCTGGGCATGGTGGTATATGTTTGTAATCCCAGCTACGTGGGAGGCTGAGGCAGCCTCATGGATCGTAAGTTCCAGCTCAGCCTGGGCAACCTGGCAAGACTCTCAATAACAGAATAATAAAATAGGGGCTGGGAGTGTAGTTCAGTGATAGAGCTCCCTGGTTTTGATCCATAGTACCATACACGCATAAAACATTATATTTCAAGAAAGCTATTAATTAAAAACACAAAGTGAGATTCCTTGTGCAGCCTCCTCTGTCAGAGACGTATGTTTAGTGCATCATCTGCTAGATATATTTACCTAGGCATACTTATAGCAAAGGGTTTCCCACCCTTTGTGGTTTTGGTTTGGTTTGGTTTGGTTTGGTTTGGTTTTTTTAAACTGGGTTTTGCTCTGTAGTTCAGGCTGGCCTTGAACTCACAGCCGTCCTCCTGCCTCAGCCTCCTGAGTGCTGAGATTACAGGTGTGTACCACTACATCTGCTTCCTTTTGGTTTTTAAATGTAATTGAAGTTGCAGTCCTCAGCTTATCTAACAGTACCTCCATAAGTTTTTTTTTTTGGTACCGGGGATCGAACTCGGGACCTTGCATTTGTGAGGCAGAAGGCAGAACCACTGAGCTAAATCCCCAGCCTACCTCAGTTATTTAAAAGATGCATTCCTTAGCATATCTAACAGTACCTCTAAAATTTAAAAAAAATTTTTTTTTTAACGATTAGGTTTTTGTTTGTATTTTACAGTACTGGGGATTGAACCCAGAGCCTTTGTGCTGAACTATGTCCTCAGCTCTTTTTATTTTTTACTTTGAGACAAAGTCTTGCTAAGACAGTTGGCCGCCCAGATTGGGCTCAGACTTTGATCCTCCTGCCTTAGCCTCCCAGAGTGCTGGGATTGCAGGTGTGTGCTTTCATGCAAAGCTAAGATCAGTATATTAAAATCGAATTTTTAAAAGCCATTCAGTGTTGGGGCTGGGGATTCAGCACAGTGGTTCCGCCGCCTGCCTCGCAAGCTCAAGGACGCGAGCTCGATCCCCAGTACCAAAAAAAAAAAAAAAAAAAGCCATTCAGTGTTCCTGTTAGATATTTTAATGAGCAACCTCGTGACTTGCAAACCGGTATTTTTCCAACCACCCCTGCTTGCTCTGGTCAGAGCAGACCACTAGGTGGCAGCATCACATCGTTCCTGATGTGCAGATTTTCCCCTCAGCACATCTTTTCCTCCTATATACTGTTCTGTTCTGTTCTGTTCTGTGTGTGTGTGTGTGTGTGTGCGCGTGCGTGCGTGTGTGCATGCGTGTGTAGTCTGAACGGGCCAGTCTGAACGGGCCAGTCTGAATGGACAGCATGGCATTTGGGTTGTTTCTAGTTTTTTCCTCTCCCATTAAAGCTGCAGAGATCAGTTGGTGTACCTATCTTTGTGCATCTGTGTCACTATAGACTATCTTCTCAGATTCTCAGATGTGGAACTGCTGCCAGGTGTATTCCAAAAGCTGTGCTATCAGATGTGCCCAAGGCTGTAGGGGCACAGGGTGGTGGGGAGGGGCTCTCCCTGTAGTCGGAGAAACGCTCCTTGCCTGTGCAGTGCGTTAGCCATCCCTGCGTGAGTCTGTTCTGGAGAGTCCGACACCATCCCTCCCTGTCCTGACAGCGTGGAGGCCCTGAGTGTCTGCCTCCTTGTGTGGGCAGAAGGGCGGTTCCTCTGGAGGGGAGGGGCTCGCATGTCCACACCGGTTCCCCTAGGAAGCGGACAGGCGGATCCTGCAGGCGCTCCTGGAGAAGGAGGACGAGGAGCAGCGCGTCCATGTGGCCCGTCGGGAGCAGGCTGTGGCTGACGCGGCCCACATGAAGCAGGTCATTGAGGAGCAGCTGCGGCTGGAGAGGGCGCGCGAGGCCGAGCTGCAGGTGCTATTGAGGTGAGAGGTGGCTGCTGCCTGATCAGAGGCTCCTGCCCTTTGTTTTGGGATCTTGAAATGCCTCTCAGGTCACCATGAGGGCCACCTCTGTTAATGAAACATCATCCTTCCTAATTTGTCTGTAATTCCCAGCAGCAGGTCTTTGCTAATGGATGTGTTTCCTTTAAGTTGTTTGAGATAGAAATTGTTATGGTTTATTTAGCCTACTGATCTGTTCATCAAAAATCCTAGAAATATGAAAGGAAATTATTCCAAATTATGGAGATGTTGAATGCCTCTTGGGTCTGTAAAAACAGATCTGGTACTTTTTAAAAATATATTTTTGTGACAGGGTCTTGTGTTGTCCAGGCTGGTCTTGAACTCCTGAACTCAAATGATCCTCATGCCTCAGTCTCCAAGTAGTTGGGACTAGAGGTGCATACAGCTGCTGCTGCAGCACTCAACTTGAGGCCTAAGAGTTAATCTAGTAGACTGAAGTAATCCTGTACCAGGCAACATACATTGAGGCTTATGGAGCCAGGTACTGTGCTGAGTCTGGACAGTCGTCACTGGGTCCAGCCAAGTGGTAGGTGTGTGGGACCAGGAGACTCGGGGAGGGTACCTGGCTGCCGCAGAGTGAGCTAGCAGCGACTCCAGGTATGTGGGGACAGGGCTCAGGCACCGGTGCTGTCCTCCTCTCCAGGTTTCATCACCTCAGTGTTAAATGGCTGCAGTGCAAGTAGGCATGTGTGCTTTTTCTAAGGGGAGGAGGTATGAAAAGGTAACTGAAGATATGTTGTATAGCGACACTTCCTAGGAGTGTCGTCCTTACCTGTTAGCTTTAGCATATTTTTTTTATGACTTAACTTTTTTTTTTTTTTTGGTATCAGGATCGAACTCGGGACCTTATGCTTGCAAGGCAGGCACAGTGCCACTGAGCCAAATCCCCGGCTTGCACTAACTTTTTTTTTTTGGTACTGGGGATCAAACTTGGGACCTTGCACTTGTGAGGCAGGCTGTGGAACCACTGAGCTAAATCCCCGGCCTGCACTAACTTTTTAAAGCTAACAGGTTGGGCCAGGGATTTAGCTCAGTGGCACCATGCCTGCCTCACAAGCATAAGGTCCCGAGTTTGATCCCCAGTACCACAGATAGATAGATAGATAGATAGATAGATAGATAGATAGATAGATAGATAGATAGATAGTGCAGGTGTGTTTACTTGAAGGTTGGCCCACAGGAGATGGGCGCTTTGGAACCATGTGTTGTCTGGTTCCCTCCCTGCCATCAGTGGTGGTAAGGAGCCTGTCATCTGTTTGTGTTTGCCCAGGGAGGAGGCCAAGGAGATGTGGGAAAAGAGAGAGGCCGAGTGGGCCCGGGAGCAGAGCGCACGGGACAGACTGATGTGCGAGGTAATCCCAGCTCAGACAGACACTGGGGTCGGTGGTCGCATACTGGCCCTGCACATGTTCTGGGAACGGTCTCCTCTGGCTATTTTAAATGAGGTTTAAAAATCATCGTAAAAGGAATATAAGCTTATTAAGAAGGGATTCAGAAGTACAGAAAGTGAAAATGGTAGCGCATTTGCCTACCATGCACAAGGTCCTGGGCTTGATCCCCAGTATCACAAAAGCAAAAACAAGGGAAGGAAGGAGAAAGAAAAGAAACAGTAAAAGTCATCCAGAGCCCCACCCCCCACAGCCACTGTTACTTTACTTCCACTCTTCTGTTCCTTTGCAGGACATCTTTCCTACATAGACTCTCTCATACTTTCTTAGATTTGAGTTCTGGCTTTTTAACATACTAATACATCTTGGAAGAACCATGTCGATGGCATCATCACGAGGATACACACGGTTTGCTTTTCCAGTCCCTTCTTGTGGGTATTTGGATTTTTAAAATTTTGAGCCATTATAAGAAATACTTTGAGGGCCAGGGATTTAGCTCAGTGGTTCTGCTGCCTGCCTCGAAAGCACAAGGACCCGAGTTCGATCCCCGGTACCAAAAAAAAAACAAAACTTTGAGGGCCAGGGATGCAGTTCGGCGGCGCCACG
The DNA here is from genome assembly GCF_000247695.1 of Heterocephalus glaber. Next base: position 10,591,004 of record NW_004624747.1, on the reverse strand, counting down.
ACTGCCTGGCAAGTGCAAGGTCCTGAGTTCAATCCCCAGTACCAGGAGGAAAAACACTCCAGGGAGCATCTAGTGTGTGAGGGTTCTCCCTTCTGAGGACATGAGGACACACTCCTTGGGGTAGATGAGCAGAAGTGAGCCAGACAGCATGTGTGGAAGACACCCCACAGCAGAGCAGTCTGCAGGGAGAGCCTTTTACCCCTGCGGTGGAAGCCACTGTCAGAGTGGCTCAGAAGTGGAAAACATGGTGTGCCTGCCAGTGGGCTACATTTTGAAACCCACAGGAAGTTGGGCCCCAATTGGTGATTTCTCACTTTTTTGTTTTTATTTAGTGAGACAGGGTCTCCATATGCTTATAGATAAGGCTGGCTGTGAATGCTCTGTGTAGTCCAGGCTGGCCTTGAACTGGAAGTGATCTTCCTGCCTCAGCCTCCCAAGTGCTGGGATTACAGGCATGTGTCATCACACCCAGCTGATTTTTACTTTTGTGCTTCCCCCATGGCTTTTGATTTTCCCCATTTAAATCCTACACCCCCAATCATGGCCACTTTATGTGTCCCCTCCTGAGAACATAGCTGTTGGCCAGCTGGTTCCCAAGTCCTGGCTATGGTCTGGGCTGGTGGTGGGACATCATCCCAAACACAGCAGGCTTCTGCCACTTGGAGCAGTAGATTTAAATCCAGAAGTTCAGGAGGATGACCCAGACACCTCTTGTCATCTGTGAGACTTCTGGTGGTTTTCTTTTTTTGGAACCCATTGATAGGTGAGGCTCTAAGGTTCTCTGTCCTTGCTTGCATGGAGGATTCCAGCTTGAGTCCTTTGCCACTGTTGGCACTCAGCCGTCTCCCCGTAACACCCAACCTGCTTTTGGTGTGTGTCGGGTGCCTCTTGTACACGGATACATCAACTGGCCAAGTCCCGTAGTTCAGCTGGCCTGTGCATAGTGGCCAGAGGCCAAGGACCAGGCTGGGTCTTGGTGTAGTTTCATCCCATCTCAGGCTCTGTGATCAAACTGAAATCTTCCTTTTCCTGTTTGAGGACAGGTTCTGACTGAGAGGCAAAAACAAATACAAGAAAAGATTGAGCAGAACCGACGGGCACAAGAGGAATCCCTAAAGCACAGGGAGCAACTCATTCAAAATCTTGAGGAGGCGAGAGAGTCAGCACGGCAGGCGAAAGAGGAGGATGAAGAACTGAAGTCCGCCAGGAAGCAGGAGCTGGAAGCCCAGGTGGGGCTGAGTCTGAGGGCAGAGGCAGCATCAGCACAAGTCAGGATGAGAGGCCCTTGACTCAGTGCTACCATGCCCAGACCCTCTTGACTGGGGGGTCATACTTCGATCCAGGTCCCTTACCTCTGGTGGGCATCAGGCCGGCATTGCTGTTTCTCTTTATGCTGTCTCCATAAAGAGACTATGCTTTATGCTTCTCTTTATGCTGTCTGCATCTGTAAGCAGTTGGTTCACTGGGCCACGATGGGTAACCAGAATGTTCTCCCAGACACATGCCACCTTCCAGCACCACCACATGGCCATTTGTAGTTCACTGAGCTCCCTTTCCATTTCCAGTACCTGTCATCACTGTCCCTTAGCTCTTCCTCCAGCACAGCGAGGACCGCAGGCATCCCTTCTGCCCAGGACCTCGTCTCAGGTTACTTTGTCCTTGGTGACCAGGTTGCAGAGCGTCAGCTGCAGGCGTGGGAAATGGACCAGCAGGCAGAGGAGGAGGAGGAGGAAGCCAGGCAGGCAGAGAAGCTCTCAGACACTCTGCTGCAGAAGGAGGCCAAGATCGTGGCCGAGCAGGGCTACCGGCCCAAGGTAGGTGCTGGCCAGGTGATGGGCCACCACAGCCCTGGGCATGGCTCTACTCTCCGTCTTGGTCCTTCCTTGCTTCTCTTCACTTGTATTTTTCTCATTGGACTGGTAGGCAGCCTCAGCACAGGGTCAGTTCAGTCCTGGATGAGCTTTAAGTAGTCCTCGAGGTGATTTTGCTGTTGCTGCTGCTGCACCTCAAAGACCAAGTCCTGACGAGTGAGCAGTGTCCCCAACCACCCTGTTTGAGGACAAGGAGCACTCTAAGAAGAGCTGTGGCCACAGCCAGTGAAAGGTGACAGTGGGCCAGGTCCCAGCTGCTCATCAGTGAAGCCAGGAGGCCCACTTGCCTGCCTCTTGACCTGTCCCCTCTGGCTGATCCTCTCCTCCCCTCCTGTGCATGTTTCTTTCCCTGGCTCTTGAGGTTCTTGAGTGACCCTTTCGGATAGCACCATGGGGAGCTCAGAGAGGCAAAGACTATTGCGCCTCCTCTGAGGGTGCTGGTGACTGGGGCTAATGGAGAGCCTTAGCCTACCTTTACCCAGGGGCCCCTGGGACTCTAGGGTGCATCCTCCAGGAAAATGTGCTGCAGAGAAAGAGGGCTGGAAGCTTCATGGTCAGGTAACTAGAGAACCGAGTGGAAAAGCAGGTCCTCTGTTTGTCTTAGAATGTTAACGCCCTAATACACAGGGCTCAGAGGTGCGGGGAACAGCATTTTCTAATCTCCCTTGAGCATGGTGCAGTGAGTGTCTCAGGGTCAGGGTTTCAGGGTTTCATAGAGCATGTAGGAAAATGTTTCTTAGGGCAAGTTATAAAAGGCCTCATTTATAGCTTAGGATGAAAGCTTTTTCGGCTGTAAGTCAAAGTCATCATTTATATCGTGCTTTAAGCTCTTAATTAAAATGAGGCTAAGTCCTAATGTTTCAGAGACTAACTGATCTGATCAGTTCTTTTTTCTTTTCTCAGCCTTATGGACATCCCAGAATTGCTTGGGACTGACTTCTTTGGTATCCTAAGCACAGAGACAGATGCTTAGTCCTTTGACACAAAGCCACCAGATACTCGTGCAGTGACCCAATTGTGCACCAGACAACTGTGCAGTGTTTGCTGATGACCCCTGGCCAGGTATATGACCAAGTGCACTGATGGCCTGGCCAGATGACAAGGTGCTGTGGACGTGCAGCACTGGGAGTGGCCCTTTCCTGCCTTTCTCATCCAAGACAAGTTCCTTTTAGGCTCATGTTTACAGTGCTGTCAAACAGTCCTGTATTTATAAGTAATGCAGGGGTGTAGATGGATACTAAAAGGTACAAGTTGTATTCCATGACAAATACGTGGTTTCCTGATGTCAACCTCTTCATGAAGACTCTGGCTAGAGATGGGAAGGAAGTTTTGTTTTGTTGGCTTTTTTTTCTCAATGCTGTAGATTGAACCCACAGCTTTGTGCCTATTAGGCAAGTACTCACTGAGCTATGTCCTCAGCCCAGTTTTTCAGTTTTTAAAATTGCCCTTTAAATTAAACTATTCTAGGCCCGGGGATTTAGCTCAATAGTTCCACTGCCTGCCTCCCAAGCGCAAGGTCCTGAGTTTGATCCCCAATACCAAAAAAATAAAAAAATAAAAAATAAAATAAAATAAATTAAAAATATTCTATTGAAAACAAACTTGGAGGTCCTGCATTTTATTTCAAGTTTACTCAATTAGGGGGCCGGGGATTTATCTCAGTGGCATCACGCCTGCCTCGCAAGCACAAGGTCCTGAGTTCAATCCCTGGTACTGAAAAAGAAAAAATTTCAAGTCCCAAAGGATCCTAAATGAAAGGATCTGGAAGAAAATAATTTGAATACATTAGAACCCTCAGTCTGATGGGTGGTCTGTAGATGCTTTCTGGAAGAAAGGTGGTGAGGAATGAGTCTTCTCCCTCAGAAAGAATTTTGTTAGAATTCCCATGGAGCAGTGAATGTAGAGGAGTGATGCCAACATGTATGCTCCTGAGCCTCAAAAGGGAAGTCAAAAGCTCACTGGGTCGGCAAGCCTTTTAGAGGCAGAGATGTGACAGTAGGGACGCCTGTGTTCTGGGAGTCTCAGCTACTCGCAGCTGCCTGGGATTTATGTGCCCAAAGGAAGGAGCTGAAGCTGAAGAAACAGATGAGACTCAGAACCACGGAGAAGCCCCAGGTTTCTCCCATAGTTGAATTAACATGACAGTTCCAGATTCATCTCTACAACAGCTACTGCTCCCACAGCAATAATCAGATTTTTATGACTCGTATTTTTACAATACCTTCCTCTGAGGTTTCAGTTTTCATTATATCATATTTAAGATGCCATATCTCAAATTACAGCTAATTATGGCATTTTTCTATGGCTATTAAAAATTAGAGTTTATTAAAAAAAAAAATCCCGAGTCTAAAGGCTGTATGACCTTTCCCTTCCATTATGCTGTAAAAACAGATTGAGCTACAAACTGTGTCCTAATCTGTTTTTCATTTTCCTATCTTGAGTTCTTTGGACTTGATCCTGAGCCCTACTTTCCTTATGCATGCTCATCTGTATTTCCCATTTCAGATGTTCATTAATTGTGAAGTAAGGTCCTGCTTTAATGGCTTCACTCACTTCCGGGCTTTGTTACTATTGTTCTTATTGCTGCAGAGTGGATTGCTAGTGATAGAATTTTACGATTTAATGCACATCTCATAAGTTTGGATTTATATGAATAGATTTTGTTTTATCTACACACACACACACACACACACCCACAGTACTCTGGATTGAACCCAGAGCCTTTGAAATAAACTATGTCCCCAGCACTTGTAAAAGTTTATTTTGAATCAGGGTCTTGAGAAACTGCTCAGACTGGGCTCAAACTTGAAAGTGATCCTCTGGGTTCAACCTCCCAGAGGGCTGGGATTACAGGTTTGTGCACCACTATGCCTGGTTTGACTAGTCATGTTTTGTAGGTTATATTCATTTTTTCTTGCGGAAGTGGTGTTCTTTCTCCTCTTATTTCCATGGAAACCACAGAAAATAATTAGCAAACATACAGTGAGTTTCAGTATAGAATCAATGAGGACAGAATGCCCAGCAAGTAGGCACTCATATATTTACTGAATAAATACTTAGTTTTTGAAGCTTGGCAGCAATCTTTATTAGCTTTAAAATTAGATTACAATAGTTCTCTAATACACTTTGATATTTCTTCTCTAATCTGGGCAAAAAACTTATTTTTAAAATTTAGAGCTTCTACCTCTTACTGTTCCTATCACAGCCCATACACACCTCTTAGCACATATGTGGTTTTTTTTTTGGTACCAGGGATTGAACTTGGGTCCTTCTGCTCGTGAGGCAGGTGGTGGAACCACTGAGGTAAATCCCTGGTCCAGCACATATGTGTTTTGATCGTGTTGTTACAGGTGTGTACTCAGTGACTGCCTAACCGCAGGAATTCCTTGTGAAAAATATGAGACGTCATCATTGTGGAAACACACAGAGTATTTATACAAACTAAGATGGTGCAGCTTACTAACACACCTAGGCTGTAATGGCATACATCCTAGAGCAGGTGGTCTGTCACTGATCCATTATGTGGTGTGTAACTGCATATTGGTTTTCTCGTTTCTCAGTACCTTTTTCTACTTAAAAATAATGATCTCTAGATTATTCTTCTAGCAGATTCTTCCGAAGGTCGATTCTTTTTTTTTTTTTGGTACCGGGGATCAAAGGACCTTATGCTTGTGAGGCAAGCAGCAGAACCACTGAGCTAAATCCCCAGTGGTCAATTCCTTTTGTATCAGATGGTGTTGAAGGCAATGGCAACATGAAATAATTCTTGTGGTACTATAAATCTTTTTCTCTGCTCCTCACTCAGCATGCATTCTCTCTAGGGCAGGCTGAGTGGTAGGTCTGGGCAAGATACAGAAATGAATAGAACACCGACAGTCCATATAATTTCTAGTTCACACATGTCAGATGACCTTCAGTAAGAGAGCTGGAAGTGGAACTCTTGCGACATTCCAGCAGTCCTGAGGATGATAGGAGAGTTGGGTTTCAGGGCGTAAGATGCCTTTATGCTGCTTTAGCATGTCTCTCAATTTATATCCAGCTATAAGTTGCAAATTCTTTCACTGCCAGTTTAAATCTTGAGTATGTGTCCTTAACTTCTGAAGTTCTCTCTGCGCATGTTCAATCATATGAACTAGATTTTCATTATATACTTTCCAGGCATTACATCCCTGCTATGGTATTAGTTCCACATTATCAATTTGAACTGCTTGATGCTCTAACTGAGCCATAGAAATGTTTACATATTCTTGCCATCCAGTGATGTCATTTTTCTGATCTGAGGAAGGGGCTGATAGCTCATGTCATTTATACTGAGCAATTCAATTGGTTGTCAAGCAGCCAGTATTTCAGATTCATTTCTCATTATGTCAGTTTTGAAAGCAGAATAATCTGGGGCTGTTAAAGTAGCTCAGGTAGTTTTTAGTAGGTTAGTATCTTTGAGTTTCCTTCTCTACCAGCGCTGCAGCTACTTCCCAAATGCCTGGTGCTTCATAGCCTCGGTCAAAATACAGCAGCGCATACACTACTACATGTCTGGCCACCAACTTCATGCCTGCCATTGCAAGGACAATAGTCTTGCCTATGTTTTCTGAGTTTTGATGGAATTTTCATCAAAGAAAGCAGCACCTTAGGTCTCCTGACACTCCCCAAACAGCAAGCTTACTCATAGAAGCTGGTACCCATCATTAAAATGTAAGTTAAACTGTAGTGTATTCATTCAACAGATAACACATAACACTAAAATTGAATGACACAGAGCAAACTCAGTGAAAAAAAGAAGGGAAACAGGTTCCCTTTTTTTATGTGTTCAAAAATAGGCAAAACTAAGTTGTTCCTTACAGATGCCCATAAAGGTTTCTGTATTAATTACTTGCCCATCATTGAGACAAAATACCAGATACCAACTTAAAGGAGGAGCGGTTTATTTTGGCTCACGGTTTTAGTGGGTTCAGTCCATATAGCTTGCTGGCTCCAAGGCAGAAACTACAAGGCAGACCAGCATTGTGGAGGAAACATGTTCACCACATGGTGACCAGGAAGCAGAGAAAGTAAGAGAGAGGGAGATCACACCTCCAGTGACCATTTCCTCCAATCAGGCCCCACCTTCCAACAGCACATTCAGTTAGATCCAATTATCTTTTAAAAGCCCCACCTCTGACTACATGAGACTAGCACATTTTAGATCTAAACTATTAACAGTTTTGTTCAACTGCACTGAAGTTTAGGGAAGGGCGCCCAGGCCCAGGAAAGGCCACATTCTGTTTTCTTACCTGGTAGTAGCACACAGGTAGGTCGGACATAGGAAGAGAGTGAAATGAGCATGCAAGCCAGAGAAGGAGGAGTGAAGAGACCAGTTCTGGTCTCAACACCCTCTGTATAGCAGCTGGGTGACCCCTCTTGGGACCAGTTTTTCACCTATGAAATGAGAATGGAATTGTGAGGGCGTAAGACAAGAAAATACACAAAGCATAGAGCTTAGAAAAAGCTGTTATTCCTGAGGATGCCTCCCCACAGGAAATCACCTACTAGTATGGAGTCGCTTATATCACTGCCAGTGGCTTTGGGCAGGAGTTTCACTGACGAAGGAAAAACAGGTCAGACTCAGGCCACACCACCCCTTCTCTACTACTGAGTCAGAAGCTCCCTCTACCCTTGGCTGCGGGAACTCTCCTTTTACCCTGGGGACCTCCTACCTCAGGCCATAGGCACAGGGCTGCTCTGTAAGTTGATGCTTGTGTACTCTGTGAGGTCCTGGAATCATTCCTACCTTTCAACTGGGCAGAGTCCTCTGTAGAGAGATCAGAGTCTTAACTGTGCAGCAGTTGCTGAATACCTCAGTTTGAAACACAGAAAAGATGAGAAATATCTGTGGCAAAAATAACTGGCAGATGAAACACAGACTTGGCCACCCAGGCCAGTTGCTTTAAGCATCCTCCTAAGGCAAGAAGAGGCCCCACAGCCAGCAGCACCTCCCCAGGGAGGGGAGGAAGGCAGTGGCTACAAAGAAGCCACCGCCTTAAGTTGCCTGCTCTGACACTCCCAAAACAGCAATGTTAAGGAGCTGGAGCCACTGAGCCTCTACTCCCTCCCTCCCTCCCGCTGTACCTCTGCCAAAGTCGCTGTCATTCCTCACTCAGTCAGTTCCACCCTGGATATCCACCTGTGCAGCAGAGCCTGTGGTTGAGAGTACCAGTTCCTTGCTCTGACCTGTTCCACCCCTGGGCTCTCAGCCCAGCCTCAGCTTCTGCATCTGCAAAATGGGCTAGTTTCAATTCCTACTTTTTGAGAATGTCTTGGTAACTAGTGGGAAAACATACATAGCCCTTAGCCCAGTGACAACACATAGTGAGTGCTGGCATTAACTCAGCCCCTGCAGTCAGAAGGAAGCAGGCTGGGCTGGGGAAGAACTGAAGGTGAGGTCCTGGCAGTGGCTGGTTAGAAGGGGACAGACAGTAAGACACTGTGAAGGGAGAAAGATGCCACTGTTAGGTCCTACAGGTGAAAACTGCAAAACCAAGGTATCTCTCAAATCTTGTCTGTAAGGTGGCCCAGGTGAGAGATGGGGCTTGCAGACCCACACCAGGGAAGGAGGCCAAGGCCAGGCGAGTGGGAATTACTTGGGCTTCTGAAAGGGAGGGGCAATGGAGAGCTGGCCAAGGGGGCCTGAGAGAACCAGAGGGGAAGAGAAATAGGAGACCAAGAAGGGAAGGTATTAGGAGGATGAGAAGAGGGATTTTGGAGGAGAAAGAGGCACAGGGGTCCTTGGGGGAGAAGTTACATGGGGGGGTGGGGGGGTGGGGCTAAGTTCTGAGTAGGTCTGAACAGTTCGGGGGCATGAAAAGAAAAGCAGCAGCTGGGGATGTGGTATGCTGACCGAGGACCCCGTGTGGACAGGGAACTTGGGGCGGGTGGGAGGGAGAGGGAAGTTTGTGTGTCCCTCTTAACCTCCAGGGGCCCTGCTCTGTGCTCTCATACAGCCACAAAGTGGCTGGGCCGCAGGGTGATACTGGATTCCAGTTGAGGGGAGGCCACGGTCACCTGGCAGAGGTGGGGACCAAGTCTCTGGACCGTGGGACTGACTCCTGGATAACCATCCCTGAGACGGTCAGGACTCGAGCTCCCTGTGTGGTGATGCATCCAATGTGTAGCTCCGTGGATCAATGCAGCAACAGCATGATGTCATGATGTGAGAAGTGAGGACCAAAGAGCTGGGCCAGCCACTCAATACTGGAGAGGGACAGGGCAAGGAACTCCAGGGGAAGCAAGACAGCCCCTGCCTGGCAAACGCAAAGTCCGGGTTCAATCCCCAGTACTCCAACAAAAAGACATCCTCCAGCTGGAGGAACCCCAAGCTTTGGGCACAAGCTGACAGTGCTGCTGCTCATCTGCCTCCTCTGGGCTTGAGGGGAATGGGCCTCTGAAGCCACTGCAGTGCCACCAACCACTGGCAGCTTCACAGTCCCACACAAGCCACATGCTCCAAGTCCTTAGTTCCATGACTTGGCCGATCAAGAGAAGTAAGGCAAAGTAGAGTAACAGTATCTGACTGCCCCTCTAGCCCTAACTGTGGAGCCCCACCCCACTGTTCTTGTCAAGTGAAGTGTGCACTCTTACTTCACAGGGTGTGCCAAGGAAGAGAGGCCATACATGTGAGGAACTGCATGCAGTGCCTGGCACGGCCTAAGTGTGAGCTAGCTAATGCTGTTCCTATGCATTATAAAATCACATTTAAAGCAGAAGGCAGAGCCAGGCATGGTGGCACACAGCTGTAACCCTGGCACTCTGGGAGGCTAAGGCAGGAGGAGCACAAATTTGAGCCTAGCTTGGGCAACTTAAAGAATTAGTAAGAGCCTGTCTCAAAATAAAATAATTTAAAATGCGCTGGTGATGTAGCTCTGAGCAAAGGCTCTGGGTTTAATCTCCAGCACACACACACACACACACACACACACACACACACACACACACACACACACACACACGCAAATATTAATAATAAATGAAACAGAAGGCAAGGCCCTTTGTGGTGGGAAGGGCCGGAAAACAGCCTGGGGCAACCTTAGTGTGGTCCCCTACCTGTTGTGCCAGTAGCACTGGCAATGATAGAAATGTTCATGCCTGCTACTGAGTCAGAGATTGTAACGCAGGCCAGAAATGTGCTCAGCCAGCCTTGCTGGACTCCTGGGGAACCTCCACCCAGGTGGCTCTGGATAGGAGCTGCCAGAACTGCCTGCCGGTTCCGGGCCCTCCCACACAGGCAGGACCACACAGAGAGGACACTGTATCTTTCCTAGACTTCTTGCTCAGAAGGTTCCCAAGATAGTCATGTCCTACCCCTCCTGGCCTCCTTCCATTTGGAAGGACAGCCCCAAGTCACCTCTCCAGAGGACAACTGCTGGTGACTGGGTGGCCCTGATGAACGGAGATGTAAATCTATACCAGTTTCCAGGTGAACCAGCACGATGGGGCTTTCTCTGTAAGTGAAAGCAGTCTGGGGGCCTTAAGAGACAGAACTAATCCCACGAGCCAGCTGCCTGTTAGGAAGAGGTGAGGGCATCTGTGCTGGGCCATCGTTGGCTGACCTAACAATTAAACCTCAGAAGTAAGATGCATGGACTTAGTGCAGAGCTGTAGTTCCAGCTACTCGAGAGGCTGAGAAACAGATGGGTTGAGCCCAGGAGTTCAAGGCCAACCTGGGCAACATAGTGGGACTTTGTCTCAAAAGAAAAAAAAGACTGAGGACCTTGATGCGGGATTTCTTTTTAAGAAATCTGTATGCTAATTTCAGAGGAAGAAAAAGCTGGTCATTGCTGTGCAGCTGACAGAGGCCCAAGGGTGGGAACAAGTTACACACTGTCATTAGAAACAGCGTTCTGTGAGAAAAACTCTTTCCACATTTCTGCGGAGTTCTGGAAACATCAACCAACAAGCGGGAAGCACAGCATGACCACAGAGACACTTACAGAGCCTGTTTATTGCATAACTAGCAGGCACAGATTCCAAAACGAGTTTACAATATGTGACGGGTCCAATAATTACAAGAACAGGATGTACAATAAAAATGAGAAATAAGTACAGAATAATGAGTGACAGGCATAAAACACATTTGAATAAAAGGCATCTCATTTTTCCTATGCAGCATTTTCCTTTGTAAGAACAAGGGTTATCCTCAACTAGGACAAGGAAGGAAAGAAAATGGGCTATCGGGAAGCTCACAGGGACTGCTGAGGATAAAAACATGCAGCTTCACTCTCGAGTCTACGACTCATGTCACCTGAGGACTGGGAAGCAGCTCCTGAGTTGTGCGTTTCAAGTTCCAATTTTATGAAATGCTGTCCTTGATCTTTGGGCCCACTGCATTGTTCTTTGGCAAGGAGGAACTATCTGCATTCCAAAGTGGAAGATGAGTTCGGTGCCAAGGAGCTCAGAGGTAGAGCTGCTTCCTTGTTTAGCCAAGTGCCAGCTCATAAAGTGCACCTCTGTCCCATCAGTTTCGGGGAAGAAAGGGGGAAAAAACACAAGACAGGCTGTAGAGTGGCTTGTGCAAGGCAATGGGATCCATGTGCAAAAGGGGCTGGAACAAGCATGCAGACAAGGTGTGACCTGCCAATAGGAGCAGAAAACTCTGACACCAGGTCTCAGCCGAGGCTATGGAAATGTGTGGGACATGTGGCCCTCCCACTGCCTTTGCTCCACCTGGGAACTCCTGTCTGAGTCTGGCACTACAGGTTCACCGGGCAAACTCTTCTGTGGTGTTCTCACAGCTATAAATACTTTGTTAGTCCCTACATTCCTTGAGTTCACCTAGGGGCGTTAAGGACAATGTTCTCTGCTGCAGGCACTTGGGTGTACTGCCCACTACTCCCTTCCCAGAGCCTCTGTAACAGAGACCTGTCCTCCCTGGGAAGCCAGGGGCACTGGCTCAGGATTGCCACTGGGCCTTTCTCAAGGACCCTGGGGAGCCTGACAGAGGGGCCAGGTGTTTGCAAGGAAGAAGAGGGACAGTTAAGTCCATGAAGCATGCAGACAAAGGTGTCAGGCAGTGGTTGAGCTTAAGGTAGGAGGCCCCTTCTAGAAGGCATCTCCTGAGCATCCAACAGTGATGCAGCACTTAGGGCTGTGTGGACATGTCAGTGGCCGAGTCTGTTGGAGAGGTGACCCTTGTCCCATGCTCTTCACAGTATAGCAAGCCAGAGCAGCACACACCGTGACCTAGTAAACCCAGCACCATAGTGGTGCTATGTTCAATGACAGTGTATGATCAACCTGTAAAGGTGTTCATCAGTCAAGTCTGAAGACAGAGGCTTGGTCAGCACATGAGGAGATGACCAGTACTTTGATCATTTTGACTTCTTCATGAATGACTCTGTGGGACAGAATATATGGGTAAAAAGAGGGCCAAAGGCAATTTAACAGAGGGTAAATGGCAGTCTGCCAGGTCCCGCTCAGGGGTGAATGCAGTATGGCTGGGGAGATGAGGCCCTTATGCTGCACAGCTTATAGGCCCTGCATGGGAGCTGTGAGTGGCAGCTTAGAGGTCACAGCTCACCTGTGCAGTTTCTGTGAACATGTCCGGAGTGGTTGCCAACATTTTTAATTAGAGGTACTTAGATTTCTGGTGTCTCTTGAAAAAAAAAATCAAAGTTTTTCCACTGGCAACATGAGTGGAGTGGGGAAACTGTTGTCCTTAATGGGTGGCCAGGGCTCCCCAGATGGCCTCCCTGCCCCCAACTCATGCCCCCTGCTGTGCACTGGGCTCACTTCATAAGCACATTGCCTGCTCCATCAGGTCAAGGACTGAGCCACCTCACACAAGACCCCTGCAACGAGCAGGACAAGAATATGGTCTAAGAGAACAAGAAAGGGCTTCTGAGCAATTTAAAAACACAGCCTCAGCATATTCTAGATTTCGACCTCTACTCTTTCATAGCTTTGGGACAGCTGTGGTCAGGCAGGCATACTCTCCACGGAGTTCTTGAAAGAACTCTCATGACTGGTTGCTAAGTACCAGCAACGTAACGGGGAGAAACTAACTCGGATGATTGTTTGTTTACATCTTACCTTAGAAGTCCTTACAGATGATGGGACATGCGAAGCAGCTCACCTGAGGAAGCTGTCAGTGGTTAAGGGAGTAACTGAGTTTTGGAAGAGAGGCACAATGCAATGTCAGTTCGTGGCAGTGATACCTGAATGGGTGGTACAAAATCAGTTATGGCTTGTTAGATTGATGCTTCTCTTTGCCATACGTTCTAAACGAACTGTCTGGCTTAGCGGGTAAGGCAGAGTGCTTGACAATGGGTGACAGATGACGGGTGTGCTCCTACCCTGAACCGTGGTAAACGGGACATGATGAGGAGGGCGAATCTATCTTTCTATGGAGACTTTAAGATGATGGTAAAATAGAAACAGAAAATCAAGATTAAAAAAACCTAACAGAACATTTAACACGATACAACAATTAGAAATGGAGCAATTCATTGTTTCCTCCAACAGAGGTTGTTACACTATTTTTAGAAAATGGCAAAGTCCTTTCTCTGCATACATGCTTGGAGATACCCCAAACTTAAAGAGATTTTGCAGGATGAAAAATTCACTTATTGCACAATGCTTCGTACGGAACAGGTAATGTTGATTTTTTTTTTTTTTTAAAATCCAACTCTTTCAAGAAAATGTTTTACTAAAATATCTCATTTATAGTTTTATCCATAGGCAGGAAGTTTTAAGGGATGGAAAAGTTTTAACAAATTTTGAGCAATGGAACTATTTTTGGGTGCATACGATCATGACCTCAATAGTCACAGACAACACAACAGGACATCAGAAACTGAACTGGTAAACAGGCACGAAATAAGGCAAGTGGGTTAAATTAATAGTCAAAAATTTGTTAGAAAACATGCAAAAATAATACTGAGTTTTCTTTTAAAAAGTTTTGAACTGTCATTAAATGTTTTTGTAAAAATCTGAAGAGTTCCATGTCTAAATCTGAAATCAGACTTTAAAAAGCCCAGAAAATACACGGGATAGTGCTCCGCTGCTCAGTTGTTGTTCTCTTTGGTGGTGATGGTGACCAGCTGTTTGGCGGCCTTGGCAATGTCATAGGCACACTGGATGACCTGCTGTGTGACCAGCTGGACGTCGGTGGGTGAGCCAGGGTCCCCTGGGAGGGCTTTCTTGCACTCTGACTGCAGCCGGTAGGCACTGGATGTCAGTAAACGAAGGGAAGTCCTCACTGTGTCAGACTTGGGTTTCTAAACACAAAGACACAGCCGTTCGTCATGGGCTGCAAGGTGTACATCCACTACCAAGGGACAAGCATGCTCCTGAAAACAATTCAAGTTGTTCTATATGGCCACAAGCATTTTTGTTTCGCATTTTTTCAACAGGGGTGGCTTTAACCATAGAGCGCTGTGCAGCCCACGATACAAGAGATGTAAAAATGCACTGACTTAAAGGATGAAGTACATGCAGGATAATTTCAGTAGTATGTGCTATTTATTTTGGGGTAGTTTTCAAAAATACTAACCCACGTAGGTCACTCTTTTTTTTTTTTTTTTTTTGGTTTTTTTGAGACAAGGTCTCGCTGTGTAGCTCAGGCTGGCCTTGAACTTGTGTCAGTCCTTCCTGCCTTCAGTTTCACGAGTGCTGGTATTATAGGTGTATCCCACCACATCCAGCAGCAGGTTACATATTTCCGATAAAATTTTATTCTATTAATGTTTTGCCTTTTAGTATTTGACTTGTATATCCTTGTCTTATAATTATTGTCTAGGCTTTTTGAGACAGGGTCTCACTATGTAGACCAGGCATGAGCCACCTCTCCTGACCTTCCTTTTCTTACTAAAGTCAATATTCATGTAGAACAAAAATATTCCCATGCCCTATATGATTGCATATTTAAAACTCTATGTGCTACAAAACAGTTAATGTAAAGGTCATAAAGAAATTTGTTCATTTGAAAGGATCTAAGAAAGTGAGTTGGAGGTGACTTACTTTGGGGAATAATGCTGCCATTTCTGTAACTGCTACATGTATCCTCTCTGAGCAGGGAATATAACTGCAAAATATTGAAGAGGTTATTTAAAGACAGTCAAAATGATTCCAAGGCAGAGAATTCTCAGGGACCAGAAAATGTCCTGTTTGCATTCTTTTAATGAAGGAGCAGAAGCTGCAGCCCACCCGCCATGTATCACACACCAAAAGGAGGCACACAGTTACAAAGCAGGGTCACATTTACTATTGGCTGGGGGAGGCCACAAAGCAGTATACAGACATTCACACACCTCCTCAAGTTGGTCCCTTACTTCTCACATTTTCCATCTCCCTAATTTCCACAGAGACAAAAGAAACAAGGATTTCCATGCCAAAGCCCACAAAAGTGAAAAATAAAGGACTGAAAAAATTCCTTGAAATTATAATTGGAATCTACATGTTTAATACCCGGGTGCCATTTAACCAATGGACACTTCTAAATTTCTTTCATTCATGTAAATGTTGGGGAGTCTAAATCTTTACTTTGTGTAAACAGAAAACATTGAGGTCTGCTTCCCATATTCACTCAGACACTTCACTGCTTTGTCACAAAGCCGCCATATGCTTGCTTGTGAGAAGATGCTATTAATGCTGTCAGCACTTTCTTTCATGTTGATCAGCTCTAAGAAAACAAGCCCATTAAATCCTTCCTTCCAGGTCACTAGGACTTTCAGGCCCCACATGTGACACAGCTTTTAGAGCCTCACTTAACAGTATGGCTCTGTGAGGTTGGCCCAGACAAGAAGACATGACAGAATCTCAAAAATGTAAGAGAAGGGCTGAGCTTGAATGCAGGGGCCTCAGACTGCCATCTTTCTTTATAGCAAGCCTCTTTCCCCTCACGGGTGGTCATCTAGCTTCTTTTTTTTTTTTTGGTACTGGGGATCGAACTCAGGTCCTTACGCTTGTGCAGCAGGCGGCGAAACCACTGAGCTAAATCCCCAGCCCAATCTAGCTTCTTGTGATAAGAAAGGACAGAATTAAGACTGGTTTTATTCAGGATTTTTTTTTTTGTTTGGTACTGGGGATCAAACTTGGGTCCTTGCACTTGCAAGGTAGGTGGCAGAACCAATGAGGTAAATCCTCGGCCCTTATTCAGGATTCGTATTCTTAGTACTTTACAAACTATGGATGAGGAAAGTTTCCTGTACCTCAAAAATGTTAGGATTTCCTCTTGAGGAGTATGCAGGGTGCAGACAGATAAAAAATAGCTGGGTAGGGGTGTGGCTCGGTAGCAAAGCATGTGCCTAGCATGAGTAAGGCATTCAATCCCCAGCACCATAAAAAACACAATCAGTGGGGCCGGGTATTTAGCTCAGTGGTTTCGCCACCTGCTGCGCAAGCGCAAGGACCCAAGTTCGATCCATGGTACCAAAAAAAAAACCCAAAAAACAAAAAAAACCACACAATCAGACGATGGTATCAAGTGACAGTTCTTAGATACGACATTGTTGCTGAGTCTGGGCTTTGTATTCAGGACTCACCCACAATCCAGGACATGGGAAAACAGAAAAGCACTCTTGGGCTGTTTGTAGCATGTTAGGAAATACTGCTGTGAACACTGTAGGTTTGGCCTGACACAAGAACCCATGGGGCTGTGTTTTAAATTTTTCCTTCTAAAACACTGAACCAAATGCCACTCAGCATCCATCATAGACTTAAAGCCCTCAAGGAAAATTCTTTCCCCATTTTTTAAACCACGAAGTTGGATTCTGAATAAAAATTATCATAAGAAATCTCTGTCAACTTTCTAAGAAATTCAGTATCAAAGCTATTTTAATTAATACTGCCTACATTTTAATTAAAGCCATTATCAGGGCCGGGGATTTAGCTCAGTGGTTCTGACACCTGCCTTGCAAGCTCAAGAACCCGAGTTCGATCCCTGGTACCAAAAAAAAAAAGCCACTATATTTCAAGAAAATGGTTATAATTTTCTAAAAATGCTTTCAAATGGAAAATCCCAACTTTTACTTTTGTGAGCAATTAGATCCATACATATACATACTAACCCAAAATGTCAGTGCACAAGAAGCAACTTGCAGATGTGAAGGGACGAAAGCCCACCTAGTCATACAGACTCTCAGAAAGAGGAAAGGCCCATGTCCACAGCAATCACTTGTTCCTATTAATATCACAGCAGCTGAGGGCTAAGGATTTAGCTCAGTGGCACCAAGTCTGCCTCAAAAGCTTGAAGGCATGAGTTCGATCCCCAGTACCAAAAAAAAAAAAATCACAGCAGCTGAGAGCCATGCTCAACAGTTTCATCCTATATTTTGTTATCCTGGTTGCAGTTTCGTTTTGAGAAATATAACTCACCCTTTCTCCACTAGATAGAGAAGGAATTTTTCCTAAGGCCATCTCTGGAAAGTTTACTCCTTACAATTATTTTGGGAAGTTCTGGGAAGCCACAAAAGAAAGTGTGTGAGGAGGTCTCTCTCTCAGAGAGAGTTTGTGTCTACAACTTCAAATTGGCACCTTTCATCAACTAAAGCTTTTGTGCCTAATATATTGTAATCCCTGAAAAGAGAACAAGTGAGGCAGATGAGGAGGAGGGGCTACAGGAAGGTCAGGGGTTGAGGGGAACTTGGCAGGCACAGGGAACCAGGACCAAGCCTAGAAGTCCCTGCATGGACTATAGTTCTATCTAGGATGAGCTTCAGCAACAGATCAACAAAAGTAGAAAGCAAGAGAAACAGGCAAGGCTTTCATTAGTACAATGCAAGGTTATAAATGAAAGCATCTTGGCTGTATAAGTAATCAGAGATTCTAGTAGAAACTGAACAATTTATAAACTATAAATTCCCTAGGCCAATTCTGGTTTTAAACCAAAACCATAAGCTAGTGGTTAAAATCTCTGCATCATTCCCTCATAGTCTTAAAGAAATAAATCAGATCATGAAATGTGCTAAGTGGATTTTTACATCTTGAAAAGAATCTTCCCGAGTTGAACCACCACCATATTGCAATCTCTGAAGCCAGAAAAAGCCTCAGGATAGACATTTACATTTTTGACAACTATCAAAGAAAGCTGTACAGCGTAAGCACATTTTTAGTTTGAAATACCAACACAGCAGTTCTGAACTAGCAGAAAGGAAAATTTGAGCACACTGATAAATAGGGTGGGGAGTACACAGGAAGGAATTATCCTTACATCAAGATTAATCAAAACACTGTCAAAATTGTACTGCAGAAAGTTATAGGACACTTTGCTCTGTACAGTAAGATATGGGATCACCCACTGCCATGGCTGTGGCACTGGGCAAAAGTACTAGGTGCTTACAAGATTCGAGGTGAGTGAGAGGCTTGGCAGAAAGAGAATGCCTAGGAAATGAAGAAGGGAAATAGCAACAAACTTTCTGCAAAAGGAGGCTGTGGAATTGTGCAGGCTTTTCTTTTCCTTGAGGAGCTTCTAGCTGTCCATCCATGGAGACTATTTTTTTTTGGTACTGGGGATCGAACTCGGGTCCTTGCGCTTGCGCAGCAGGTGATGAAACCACTGAGCTAAATCCCCGGCCCATGGAGACTATTATCTTTCAAGAAACACACATTATTTTTCTCCTCTATAGTGGGAAATTATACTGGGACAAATAAGAGCTGTATAAATAAGAAAGAAGGTACAGACAGAAGGATGGCACAGCAGTGTCAGGAACATAGAGAATCCAGGAACGGACACATCTTTTTTTCCCCTTGTGGAACTACAGATTGAAACTAGGGCCTCATAAGTGCTAGGCAAACTTTCTACCACTGAGCTACATCCCCAGCCCTTTCCATCTTGAGACAGGGTCTCAAAAAGTTGGTTAGCTTGCCCAGGCTGGGCTTGAATTTGTGATCCTCCTGCTTCAGTCTCCTGAGTAGCTGGGATTGCGAGCATGGGCCTCAATATGGGGCACAGCTGCATCTTTATGAAGCAGAATGGAGTCAAGAGAGAGAGCAGCACTGTGTTCCTAGAAGGCCTTCTGTCTGTACAAAGGGTGCGGGTTCCTCACTGCAGTCCTCAGCTTTGCGGTCCCAATACGTGATGTCATTCTTGGCAAAGAACAAGTGCTGCTTTCTCAAACCCAAAGGGGAGATGGTAAACAATGTTTTATGAGTGCATCTAGGTCCGACCCACCATGGGAAATCAGGACATCCTGGAGAACATTTTACAACTACCAGAATTCTCAGAGAACAAAGGATCAGTAGAGCAAGGGCCAGTCCCTTCCCTCCAGTAAGAAATCACTGTGGGCTATGCTTCTGATCTAAGGATGCAGACTCTCCCTTTGCAGCTGAGAATCTTAGAAGTTTATACATGCACGTTTGCACACACACACCAAGGAAGACAGGTAAGAAATAAGAGAGCAGGTTCCTCTCCTGATGTCATCTGTCTCAGCAATCATATCCCTGGCCGATGGCAACCTTGGCAGCAGCGGTGGCCAGAAGAATCAACCTGCACATTGTGAGGCAGCTTTTCCTTCTCTGCTGAGAACTAGGACTGTCACTACCTAAACACACTGCAGTTTTTATTTCTGGGCACATTTATTTCAGGGAGTTTCATAACACAATGGAGAAAAATAAAAATACCATATAAATACCCCTAACAAATAAAACCAAACTTACATGTTTGTTCTTAAGTTTTCACCTATCTAAAAGCCAGGAAATTAGAAACAAGTCCCATTCAGAACTTCAGCAGACTTCCCTCTTGGAGCATGAATACCTGCTCTCCCAGCATAGGACTACAGCTCCTTACCTGTCATGTTTATTTTCCTGGGCTGCTCTTAAGAGTTCCTGTATGTTTTTGGTGATCTGTTCAGTCTTCCGGATGACGTCTTCGGTGCTGGGGAGTGTGGGGCTTGGGGATGTGTGGGGTTCTGTTGCATCTGGTACTGAGCTATCAGCTGGCCACACCATACTCCTCTGCCTGCCCTTTCGACCTGACCTGTGAACAGTAAAGAAGTGGCTGAGTGTGACAGGTGCCTGGTAGCTGCTTTGGTTTCTGAGAGCCACATCTTCAGCACTGGCTGAACACACAAGCAGGCTTGTTTTGTGGTTTCCCTTATCCTGTCTAGCAGGAAACTCATGGCAAGGGCCTGCTTCATCATCTGGCAGCTACAGATTACCCAGAGGCTTTCTCCTTCTACCCTTGGGCTGAAGTTAGGACTCTCACAGAAAGGGTGAAGACAGGAAAGGGAGTAACTGGAGTGTGAAGCGTATGTCATTATAAAGCTACCTTGAGTGAAGACAATTCCTTGGGGGTACAAATGGGTGTAACCTAATGTCAACTTCACTAAGAAGTAAAATATTAAGTGTGCTGCAAATCCTGAGAGATGTATCTAACATGCTGGTAAAAGGACAAAGAGCCCTTGTGGCAATGATGTGAGTTGAGAAGCACATATGGTACAAACATATGCGTGAATTTTTAAGACCTTATAGGTCTGAAAACAAGGATAAGGGCGGTAGGTGGTCAAGGCCTGCAGGCCTCCCGTCCCCCCCAGCACACTCTTCCCACAGATGTACCCCATGTCATCTGGCTCCATGTCATTGGGAGTGTTGTCATAGTCACTCTCAGGGGTGCTGTTCTGTTTCTCCAGCCTGGAAGCCTACAAGCAAGGGAAGGGACCACATTAGTTTAGAACATGAGATGCTGCTTCACAGGGAAGCAATATCTGTTAGGCACCCAGATTCCGTCTGGGATAGGAGCCAACCCTTTTCTGAAAATTTAGTGAAAGATGAACAGTGGATCCCAGACAACACTTTCTTTCTTTTGGCATTGTTTTCTTCTGCGCTTAGTGGCTACTCCATAAACAGATCCTTGGTACAAATTAAATAACAAGACATGCAAGTCTGTCTCATTTAGTTCTCAAAAGAATATGGAATTTATGAGATAATGAGACCCAGTCAAGACATGTAGCTGGGGACCAGGGATTTAGCTCAGTGGTTCCGCTACCTGCCCCACAAGCACAAGGACCCGAGTTCGATCCCCAGTACCAAAAACAAACAAACAAAAAAGACATGTAGGTGGGCACGATGGTGCATGCCTGTGATCCCAGCTGTTCAGTAGGCTGAAGAGGATCACAAGTTCAAGGCTAGCCTAGGCAATACCAAAACCCTGTCACAAAATAAATATTTTAAAAAGGGGGTTAGGAATGTAGCTCAGGGGCAGAGAGCTTGCCTAGCATGTGCAAGGCTGAGTTCAATTCCCAGTATGGGGGAGGGGGCATTGAGCAAACATCCCAGCACTTATATGACCACTGACATTCAGTGCTGAAAGCTACCTGCAGATTATCTGGTTTAACATCAGATGAGAAAACGAAGGGCCAAGAAAGCTGGGTGTCCACCTAAAGATGCATCTGTAGAAAAACAGATCAGGGTCCCAAGCCCCCCGTCTCCTCCTCAGGTATTTCCAATATTCCATACCTGGGGCTTGGATGACTGCAACTTTTTGAGAACTGCTTCAGAGACAGCATTTATGAAACACCAGGGAAAACTTGAAATATTACTTTATAGCCATATATTGTTTGTATGCAAAATGGATTAATGTGGATTGATCCACCACTTGAATCTGCTTCCAAAAATATTTACCTCTTATAATATAGATTTGGCCCAACAATGGAGATTTGAAAAATGGGATATAGATGTAAATGATGAATCCAAAAAATGTTTTGAGCAAATGGCAGCACTGGTAAATACAGGGCCTCCCAGGTTAACAAAATGTGAAGGGTACCACATCCATTGAAGGGGACTGTTAGCTCTGGAATGTTTAGTGAAAATTATTTTCCCTTGGTATCTATTTTATCCATAATGTTTGGAGAATTGCTCTATCTAGAATAGAAATTGGTGTAAGCAGATTCAAAACCTAAACTATCTTGCAAAATACAAGAGCTATTTCTAGTTCTATACCTAGAGTTTAATCCAACTTAATCGAAAGATGTGACTAAGGACTTATACTGACGCTATAATACAATGAGGCTAAGCGTATAACTGTAAGTTAAGAGCTTTGTTTAAAAACATGGAGACATCCTAGTTTCACCCAAAAGAATGGCTACTTCAGAGTAAGTCAGTTGAAGGATATCTACACAAGGTCGAATTATTTGCTTATTATCGATAGCATTGGCCAGTCCCAGGTGAGGGTGCCTCCTCAGTCACACTATATTTTGCTTCCCGTCCCCACAGCCTTTTTTCCTCTTCTAGGGTAAATGCTCTGGCTGCTGAGGCCCTTCCCATTTGTTATTTATTTTCTTTTTTTTTTGTTACCGGGGATCGAACTCAGGCGGCAGCACCACTGAGCTAAATCCCCGGCCCCTATTTGCTATTTAGATGTGCTACTTACTTCCTACTCATCTTATCTGAAGAGTCTTGCTTTGGGCTTCTAAAACTCAATATGAACTCTTACTTTATCCACTCAAATTCACCTCACAAATGATGAAAGCACTGGGTTAGAGCTATCTAAGGGAGTATGTATAGTTAAATTCTATGAAATGTTTTTTCCTTTCCCCAGTGCTGAGGATTAAACCCAGGGCCTGTGTACCAAGAAACTACACCCCAGCCCAGATACAATTTTAAGATCCCTTTATTTGCATCTCCTACCTATAAGTAGTTCTGCTTCACTTGCTGCCCAATTCTGATCTGGCTTTATGGGTGAATCAGTGGCTTATTGGCTACTAAGACTGGTTGGGAGACCAAAGGTGGATACCATGTCCAGTGCCATGAAATCAGGATCTTCCAGACATGATCTCAGAAAACCAAAACACCTCCCCCAAACCCGTCTTACCTTTCACAGGGAATGCTTGACTAACCTTTACATTTATTTTCTTTTTTTACATTTATTTTCTTTGTGTATATATTCACACACACATAAATAGAAAAAAATTGCATTTAAATAATTATACTGGAAAGTTCATCCAGAGCTGCTCCACGGGGGGGCGGGGGGGATCTAGAAAACAGAATTAAACCTAGAAAATTCCACATTTTTATAATGAATCTTTTCTCCTTCCTTGATGTAAATGTATTACTCAAAATGATAAAAAATATACCAAGTTTCATTTAAACATTTTAGTAATGACTCATATACCCACTACAAGTGCTCAGGAAATGTTCCTTAAGAACAGCCACCACCACCCAGAAAATCAGCTACTTACACATTAAGTCCTTCATTGATGTCAACAAAAGCATACACAATTTTCAATACAGCCAGTGTTTAATTTTATGAAAATTACTGTGAACATGCA
Organism: Heterocephalus glaber; assembly: GCF_000247695.1. The sequence goes on along the minus strand of NW_004624747.1, from coordinate 10,567,900 downwards.
GAGCCAAGAGCTACAGGTTAAAAGTTCTGCTCTCAAAGTTGTTAATAGAAAAGTTATTCTATAGCTGGTGCCGGTTCAGTTTATTTGATAGTTTTGCAGTTTTCTCTGAATACAGACATGCTATAAAAATTTTAAAACCATGATGAAGCTGTCAGGAATGGCCAGGATAGATCAGTTTAAATAACTACTGTCAATTTTGTATAAAACTATCTCAGCAAGGGCTGCGGATTTAGCTCAGTGGTTCCGCCACCTGCCTCGCAAGCACAAGGACCTGAGTTCGATCCCTGGTACCAAAAAAAAAAAAAAACGCTTCCGATGTTTGGGCCGGGGATTTAGCTCAGTGGTTCTGGTGCCTGCCTCGCAAACGCAAGGTCCCGAGTTCGATCTCCGGTACAAAAAAAACACAAAAAACAAAAACTATCTCAGCAAGCAGTCCTTGCAATGATTTTTTAAAAGTAAGTTTCATTTTTTATTTATTTATTTTCTGGTACCGGGGATTGAAGTCAGGACCTTTTGCTTGCGAGGCAGGCACGGTGCCACTGGGCTAAATGCCCGACCCCTTGCAATGATTTTTTTTTTTGGTACCGGGAATCGAACTCGGAACCTTGCACTTTCAAGGCAGGCACTGGAACCACTGAACTAAATCCCCAGCCCTCCTTGCAATGATTTTTGAAGCCACTAAAAATTTTTTTTAGAAAGAACAAAACTGCAGGGGCCAGGGATTTAGCTCAGTGGTGCCACCACCTGCCTCACAAGCGCAACGTCCAGGGTTCGATCCCCGGTACCAAAAACAAAGAAACTTCATAGGGGATAAAAGGTTTATTTGACTCTTAATAACAAAATTTCAAATGAGATATTTCATTACTATTTTGCTGTCCTTAGTTTCACTGGAATGAAAATATTATAGTTCAATGTCAGTTTGTTTTTGGTGCTGGGAACTGAACTGAGGGTCCAGGGTAAGCGCTCTACCATTGAGCTACATCCCCAGCCCTAATTTCAGAAGACTTTAAGTAATATATATTAAGAACTGCATTTAATAGACTACTTCAAAATACAGTAAAAAATCCAAACACTTCATCAACCCATATGCCCAGGGGATGGACAGAAGGATTCTCTATGATTTCTAGGTGTGGAGGGAATGGACAACAGTCCAGTGCAAATTCCACCTTGATTGTAAAGGCAGTCCCTCACCCACACCTTCTCTCCTCACACCTTTGTTACACTACCCTTCATTAAAAAACAAACAAACAAAAAACTGAGCCAGAACTGGGTAGTTTGTATCACTGAAAGCTCTAAAAGGTTCTCCATCACTGTCTCAGAGCATGGAAGTAATTATTCGTTTACTGATGGTGTCTTCCAGAACAGAGACTAAGCCACTTAAATCCTTAGGACCCTTTAACTGACTTACCAAAATACTGGGGATGAGTTGCTTAATAAATATGCATTGCCTAACTACTCCCAAGGAGCTACATAGGTCCTGGGCTGTTCTTGAGAGGGAGAATTATACACCAGCAAGCAGGGTCTGACCAACCAAGTAAAAAGCTTTATGCTCACAGCTGTCTGTACTCCTCCACTGCTGCTAAGTGTTACAATTCTCATTTAGGGTTCCAGGTCTCTAAAACCATGGCTTGTCAAGTCTAGTGCTGACATAAATACGTTGTTGTTGTTGTTTTATTTTTTATTTATTTATTTATTTTTAAGGCATAACATTTTTGTGCTAGTCCAAATGTAAGTTTTAATATGATAACTGTAGCTCTGAACAAACTGGACAGATTTGCCCTATACCAATATTTAACCAGAAGCCAGCTAGTTTTATGATTGTTTAAAAAGACAGCATAGTATGCTCAGAATAAATGTTATAGGGGGAATCTGTGATCTCTGTTAAACACAATATGCAAATGAGTAATGTGGAGTTAGACAAAAGGGAGATCACCTGTGCAATACGTGCGTGAGAACATGGGGTGCACAGCGGCTGTGCTGTGAGAAACCAGGAGGGAAGCGCTGCCTCATGCAGGAGGGAGGGCAGTTAGCAAGGACAGGGACAGAGGGGCCAGCGCAAAGCGCCCAGGAGCACTGCCCTTCCTCCAGAGCAGACCATTCAGAGTGTACTTAACCCTTCGGGTGGTTTCGTCCCTTGACCAGCAAAGTGTGGAGGGGAAGGAAGGCAGAGATGAAGAGGAGGTCACAAGCGCACTCCTCCCGATCTGGAAGGGGAAAGAGAAACATACTCGGGAAAACACAAAACAAACAAAACCCTGACCATTTGCCCTGGCTTCAGGAAAAGAATCCTAGAGAACAACGTACTCTATGTGAGGTGAGTCCTGAAATCTCAGTGACAGCTGGTAACAAGGCCCCAGTGACATTTACCCCTTGGTGAAATACCTCCTGGAAATTACCCTGAATTTAGTAAAGGCTACTTTTCCACATGGGAAAAGATAACATAACGTATGTGTCAAGTTTGCCAACAGTTATTTTTAATGGGTAGCCTAAAATGAATACTTGTTTTTCAATCAGGACTGGTAATATGAAATGAGAAACTATACATATGATTATTGGTTGGTGTACCCAGCACTCTAATCTTTAGTACTATAATTAGAGAACTTTTGCACTATGACACCCTTACATTCTGAATTTTTCTAAAATAAAAAAGTACACTGAGTGGGCCGGGGATTTAGCTCAGAGATTTCACCGCCTGCTGCGTAAGCACAAGCACCCGAGTTCAATCCCCGGTACCAAAAAAAAAAAAAAAAAAGTACACTGAAAGGCTCAACAGCATTTCCATTACACCAAATACATCAAATAAATCACCTTAACAGTGTTAAACCCAAAAAATTTAAAGAAAAGTTGAAATAATGGGCATATCATAATACTGCAATTTTACTACTCTTTTTTTTACCACTCTTAAATTTGACAAAATTATTCTAGCATTTAATTTAATAGACCATCTCTTTTACTTTGCATTTTTGAAACTCCTGTACAATTTAACTGGGTAACATTTTAACACTCAAAATGAAAAATAGTATTCTCTGAATAAAGCATCACATAAAGAAATTTAAAATTTTATAACATTTTGTCAAAACACAGATTTTTATAATAAATTAATCCAAAAGACACACAATATTTAAAAACCTCATAACATAATCCTTATAGCATTGTAAAACAAGATTGTTAGAACCCTATTACAGAACACAGTCTTTGGAGTTTAACCCTTGAAAGGTGCACGTAGCATTCTTCCACTGCATTTTCAGGAGATGACAAAGCCACACCTCCATTAGGGAGGGGGGCCGAGGATGCAGAGGCTGAGCCGGCAGGCACACTGAGCACAGTGGAAAGAACTTTCTGGACTTGCCAAAGTACCGGCCCACAGATGCTACCTGAGCACATGCCAACACCCAAAGAGGCAACTTGATTTTAAGGGTTTCAGTTCCTAAAGGCCACAGCCCTGTCTATTTCAAAGATGACACTTCTGCTAATGACATTCACAATTTGCTTTTGTTTTGGGAAATGGGGGAAAATGGGAACTTTGTACAAATAGTCCAACAGGGGCTGGCTGGGAAATATCACGTGGAAATGGGGGCAGGAGTAAATGGGGGAAAGAAAGTGTGAGTAGAAGTTGAGTAAGAGCCAGAATCTCCAAGTGGCCTGGAAGATGTTCCACCCACGGCCTCATGTGCTTGTGAGAACACTGCAAACATCTGTGGATACATTAACAGACCAAACACACGGAAACACTCATAGCCCAGTTTGACAAAGCAGAGGCACAGTAGTCTGCAGCTGCAGAAGAGGGAACAGAGTAGTCAGGCTTCACAGAGTGAACAGCAGAAGCACCAGTGGTGTTACTTACATGTGCAGGGAAGGGCTGGAGTCTTGTCCTGCTCTCCTCTGGGTGGTTCGCTTCTCCCATTGGGAGATATGGTTTTTGACCTGATCCCGTCTCGTACATGGACATGGGCCTACTGCCCCGGGCAGATGGACGTCGCTTTAAGGAAGAGTGGCTGGAAGTTTCTGGGTACTCAGAACCAGTTTGCACCTGATATATATTGGTTGTGGCCTGTTTCCTGAGGCTGGAATTCTCACTCTGGAGTGTTTGAAGCTGAAAGAAATGTTTGGCAGTGGGACTGTGTTTTTCCATAGCAAGCAGACAAGACAAACACCAAGAAAACAAATACAATTACCAGCTTTAAACAATAGGAATGATAGCAGCTAGCTGTGCTGATAGTAAAGCACCTAAAAAAAAAAGTCTCCTTTCTGAAATGAGTGAAACATAACTTACTTTATCACAAAGGATAATTAAATAATTTAACTTCTGCATGTGGGAAAGTTACAGCCTCAACTTTTTTTGGAGGGGGGGGTTACCGGGGATCGAGCTCGGGACTTTCTGCTTGCAAGGCAGGCGGCAGAACCACTGAGCTAAATCCCCAGCCCCCAGCCTCAAGTTTTGAAAAATTGAATGTCCACTTGAGTTCTGTCATGGTGGGGAGGGAAAATGTTTGCAGACAAGCTGTACTCAGGATTATTCTAAGACAGTTTCAAGCAAGAGCTTGAGACCATTAAAACATGACTGAATAACCTGATTTTGAAATGAGTCCTGAGCAATTTGCAAATGTCAAAAGTGACAGCAGACACCATGCAAGCAGCACAAAAATAACTAGAATCGCTTTGCAAGCAAGAAAAATAGTGAGGTTCAGCTTATCAAATATCAGATCAGCTATTGATTTCCAAAAAGCCAACAAAAAATTATGATCAAAAAGGTTTTATTACATAACACTTCTGATATTCCAAACAGTTCAGCAGTTTTGAAAAAAAGAGGGAACTGAATTATGGTAAATTTCCCATATTGACATATCACAAAGAAAACTTGAAAACTATTCAACTATGCTAGCATCTTCATAGGAAGGAATCCTCCACCGTAGCACACTTGCTTCCCTCTGGTGATTGATCATCTTCCAGTCAGGGCTGGAGTATTTGGCCTTTCTCTCCTTTGGCTTTGTCACCCAAAAAACATGAACACATTCGTACTGCCTTTGAACTTGCTAATCTGCCTGCACTGCCCATTTTAGTTAGACACTGCCACTTGGAGGCCCTGAGAGCTCTTTGATTCCTCATATGCAGGCTCCTTCATGGTTAAAGGATCAGGAAGGAATTGTGGGGCTCTTTAAGCATCTGGCAGTTTAAACACAAGTAACTGGGTCCATTCTGCACGGGGTCCTTCCCTCTGGTGCACCTTCATCTTCCGAGACATTTTTGTAAGCTGGGTGTGGTATGAGTTCAGCTGTCTACCCTTAGACAGAGACTGTGAACTCTAATCAAATTCCCCTTCAGTGCCAGGGTTTAAGTCCACAAGCAACCAGGTCTGCACCAGGAGCTCCTCACTTTTCCAACAGCAAACCCATGCAGGGTTAGGAGTTATTTTCAATTTTTATTTAGAAAGCACCGATCTGTGAAAAATACACCAATAGTAGCTGTTCCTCTTCATTAATTAGCATCCTTGTCAAGCAACTGTTAAATGTGAAAGATCAGATATAAATCATGGTACTTAGTCAACTTTATAAAGAAAAAAAACTTTACCCAGCTTTGAAATAAAATCGATACATCTTTGCTACATAAACAAATTCACCTCTTCATATTAGTAGTGCCAAACCTCCAAAGAAAGAGTGGCTTCCTGCCTCGAAGACTATGCCTCATCTCCTCAAAAGGTGAGCCATGAGGAGGGCCAGGCTGCTTCTATACCACAAAGGCTTTTGGGATGTAGCTTGAATCTGTAACCTCCTTTCCAAAAAGAGACAGCTGTGCTGCAACATAACAAGCAGCCAGGGGGAATCCCTACATTCCAGGATACAGACAAGTGTAAGTGGCTTGCCAAAATACTTCTCAGAAACCCATGGTCTAAATGAAATGATCAGGGTCCAAAACATGAGGAGGTAAGTGACTCAAGAACCTCACTGGAAGGCTCCATTTGTCTTCCTACCTATGTAAAAAGTCTCCGTTAACAGGTTTTTAGACCAGACCTTGATACTGGAAACTTCAGGCCAACATTGTTCATACCTCTGAAACATCTAGCCTGGACTGTGTTGGAATGTGTTTTGAGAAGCACAAGTTCCTGGTTCCAATTTTAAAATATTTTTAGTAATCTATATGTATGTATGTATGTATATATGCATGCATGTATGTATGGATTGATTTGAGACAGGGTCTCACTCTGTAATTCAGGCTGGCCTTGAACTCACTTATCCTACTGCCTCAGCTTCCCTGGTGCTGGAATTACAGGCATGTGCTACCTCGCCCAGCTAGTACTCTATCTAGAGAGATTATCTTTGGATAAATTTTAATGATGCTTATCTTAATAAGAACCAGGCAATACTTTGGGGGGGGTAGGAAATAAAAAGTTACAGATAATACAATAGTTTTGGAAATCAAAAGCATTTGTAAGAATTAGATAATCAATGAACAATGGCATTTTGCCCGTGTTTCTACAGAAGCTTAAGACATTTGCTTTCAGATATATAAAGTTATCTCTGGAAATTTCTATAAACACTAAAAAGAGCATTAAAAAATTTAGAAGAGAGGGCCAGGGATTTAACTCAGTGGTGCCACCTGCCTCACAAGTGCAAGGTCTCGAGTTCAATGCCCAGTACCAAAAAAAAGCATTTCAAAAAGGGGGCCGGGGATTTAGCTCAGTGGTACTGTGCCTGCCTCAAAAGCAAAAGGTCCTGAGTTCAATCCCCAGTACAAAAAACAAACAAAAAACAACAAAGAATTTAAAGCGATGCTCGGCAGATTAATTTATAATAGGCAACGTCAGTGTGTTTCAGAAAAAGTCCCCTCAAGAAAATTATCAGTCTGATTCATGGGACAAACTATAATCTATTAAACATCTGTGTTTGAAAAGGCAGAAGGGGGCTGGGGATTTAGCTCAGTGGTTCCGCCACCTGCCTTGCAAGCTCAAGGTCCCAAATTCAATTCCTGATACCAAAAAACAAAAAACAACAAAAAAAGAAAAGGCAGAAGAAGGGGGCTCTTGCTGTGCCTTGGTCAGGGCTGCACACAGCCCTGGATTGAGTTGGGAGGCTCAGAACATGTGTCTGTCTGTCTGTCTAAAGGCTGACAAACCCACAGGCATTCTCATCCCCTGCATTGTCAGCATCAGAGCCGCTGGTTTCCCAAGTGCTCAAGAAAAGACTGGAACTCAACACAAAAATCCTAGCAAATCCTAGATGAAGATGCATGCAGCTTACTTCCCAGGCAAGCAGAGTAGTTTAGTTCTATAGCCTTCCTTTTCGAAGCAGCACTAAAAAAGACCCTGACACAAATGAAATGTATTTCTCGCCCCGGTCTTGGAAATCTCATTTTTTGAAGAGGACTAACTGATAGGAGCAATAGCCAAAAAATCTTAGGCAACATGAGGAATTTTTCAACTTCCTTTTCTTAGCTTTTTTATAAAGAACTACACATGCAATCCCCCTAAGTGTATGCTTTGTTATAATAGCCACACTCCTTTTAGGGGTTAATGCATTCATGCAGTTCTGATTCTCTTAAAAGGTAATAATGGGAAAATGTTAAACAGATGGGATTGTTTCTTATAGCATGCAGTTCTTGCTAGTAGAGGTGGAATGTATTCTCTTATTTACTGACAACTTGCTCTGTGGCAGGCTATGCTCTAGGGTCAGAAGGATACCACAAATTTAAGTGCTAAGTACTGGTGACTAATAAGGGATGAAGGGGGAAGGTTGCCAGGGTGAGGGTGGGTAAGAATTCAGAATTAGAACGAACAGGGAAAGCACACCTTGCGGGATGTGGGCTGGGGCTTCCATGATAATAAAATGACCACACCTGCCCAGGACTTTCACCTGCTCTGTCTTGATGCTGTGACTATGCTTTAGAACCAGCAGGAGAAGGAAACACATCCATGCATTGGCATCCAGGTTCCCACTTAGCCCAGAATATGCAAAGGTTACTTTATCTGGGGAATTTATTCTGGATTTATTTATAATCAGAGGTACATCATTTGAAATATGCACACACATCCTGACTGCAAAAAGACAGTGTGGCCCCAAGATTTCTAGGTCTGTTATAATAACTGCTTTTCTTCCCTCTAACCACAGCATGATGCCTGAGATTCTTCCTTATGCTATGGGTTAAAGAGTCAATCATCCTGGCATTTATTAACATGTTACCTTTTTCTGCATAATTCTCAGCTCGTCACTCAAGTTGTTATTCACCTTCATTAGCTGCTGTATCTTGGCCTCAGAAGCCACTAGAGCGTTTTTGACCTCCATAAATTCCTGTACAGTGACTGGTCCATCTGATAAATCTGAATCTAGGCTCTAAAAATAAATTGGGGAAAATGTTCACAATCTGAGAGGATGATAACATTAAATACTAACAGCTAAAGAATTTTAAATTCTGGCTATGCCAGCTGAATTGCAAAGTTAAACCAAATCAGGGCTTCTGAGAATATGTAAAACTAAAACAGAAAAGCAGGGTCACTGTATTATTTAAAAAAACATTTTTTTTTTTTAGAGAGGGTCTCACTATGTAGTTCCGGCTGGCCTTAAACTCACTATGTCGTTTAGACTGGCCTCGAACTCATAGCAATCCTCCTGCCTCAGCCTCCTGAGTGCCGGGATTACAGGTGTGCACCACCACACCCAGCTATTTAAAAATTTTTAAAGTCAGTATATTCTAATAGAATCATGGGGCTACAAATCTACACTGACAACTTTCAAAAGAGGTTTGTCCTGTTTTACATGCCTATCTCTTGCTCATTTCCCTTTTTCCTTTATTCTTTCATTAATTCATCCATCCAACATTTTTATTGAACATTAGGTAATTTCTAGGTGCTTGGGATGTATCAGAAAGGAAAACAAAGATTCCTGCTTCCATGGTGTTTACATCCCAGGAACATGAGAGAGGGAAAAATAAAAAACAAGTAAATATATAGTATTATTGAAGGTGATTAGTGCTGTGGAAAACAGATAAAAATGGAGCAGGGGGGTGCGGGAGCTTAAGTAGGGGTGTAGGTGGGCTGCATGTTAGGGCAAGCCTTTGAGTAGAGCTGAGGAGGTGAGGGAACACGCCAGAAGGTGCCTGGGAGAATGTTCCAGCTAGCAGCAGTACTCAGCTGGAGGGAGCAGATATGGGGGTAGGGGCTGTCAGTCAACAAAGGGCACATCACCCGAGAGTCCCCCAGTGGTCCCACTTTCCCTGAGGGAACCGGCAGGCTCTGGACAGTCCAGTCCAGTCAGGGCTATCCCAGTCAATGCCAATGGCATCATCATTCTCAGTCATGTGAGGCGGAAAACTCCAGACATATCTTCTTTAAGTCCATTTCTCCACTTCAAACTTCTAGACTTTCCTAGTCTGCCTCCTATCCACCCTCTCTCCATACCTGCAGAGCACCTCAGTGGGCCAGTCCTGGGGATTCAGCAGCAGGTGGGTGGATCACTCAGGACCCTGTGACCCTCTCCCTTGATCACACTCTGCTGCCTTACTCTCTCCCTGCTGGTCTAGGCCCTGAAGTGGTTCATGTCAGCCCATCTGACTTCTTCAGGAACATGCTAACTGGGCTTCCTCCCTTACTCTCTGAGGTAACCTCAACATCTCAGCTCTTCAGTCTTGTGTCACCTTTCTCCTGCTGTAGCCTTGAATCTCACTTTTTTTTTTTTTTTTTTTGAGTACCGGGGATCAAACTCAGGACCTTGCGCTTGCAAGGCAGTTGCCGGAACCACTGAGCTAAATCCCCAGCCCTGAATCTCACTTTTGTGTGTGAGTGAGAGTGTGAGTGTGTGTGAGTGTGAGTGTGTGTGAGTGTGAGTGTGTGTGTGTGTGTGGTACTGGGGACTGAACTTAGGGCTTAAGCTACATCCCCAAACTTTTTACTTTTTTTTAAAAGACGGGATCTTGTTTAATCACTAAGTTGCCCAGGCTGGCCTTGAACTTGTGATCCTCCTGCCTCAGCCTCCCAAAGTCCTAGAATTACAGGTATGCACCACCATGCCCAACAGAGTTTCACTCTTTTCAGGTGACCTACTCATGCTAGCATTGCCTCTAGAGGCCTTGGCTTCACTTTCTCTCTGCCCAGACTGTCCTTCCCTGACTCATTCACAGACCCAATGCTCGTGTCAATTTAAGGCACCTCCCAAGAGCCATCCCATTTATAAGGCCACCTGGGTGCTTGTCTGCACTGAGTTCTCACCTCACTTCCTCAGCTTCTGCCCATGCTATGTATGACACATATGCCTTTGTGCTTCTTACTGTAGTTATCCTTCCTCCCCAGGCAGTAATACCCTCATGGGAAGTAGGCTGTGTTCAGGAGACTATCTTGCAGAGATGGCTGTGTCTTAGCACTTGTCTCAGGGATGAAGAACCCTGATTTTAAAACTATTTGCTCTTTTTTTCACTCTGTTTGGCTTTGAGATAGCAGTGAACCTGACTTTACCTCTACAGCACCTTTCCCAGGGAGAGCCCTCAAAGCAATTCTGTAGAAGACTTTTAGGAGAGGCATATCCACCCTTTGTCCTCTCACCTTCTGCCGGTTTGCCTTGCTTGCAGTGGTTTCCAAGTCTGTGTCTTCATCTGATGCCACACTGTCATAGTCTGGCTGGTCGTTGTCCTGACTCTCAGTACTGTGCTGGCTATTGACTGTTTTCAGGATAAGCTCCACACTGTCTATCAATAGAAGCAAATGACTTTACTTTTAGACTTAAACATTTTTTTTTCCTTCCAAAAAACTACTGGGATGACTTTCTGGTTTAGCCATTTAGAGGCCTGAAAGAAAATGACAATAATAGCCATATTATAATCACACCAATAGGGGGCTAACAGGAAAAGGTATCAACTCAATGGAAAGCTGGATAGAGAGTCAAGCATTCCTCTGGCCTACTGGGCAAATTAAGGAGAGGGCTTAGGAAGGAGCTGCTCAAGTTGAGGAGGCAGGTTCCCAGGTTTTTATACCTGTAGCATGGCTGCAGATCATAAAGACCCGAGAATATGTAGTGTAGTGTAAGGGTAATGTAAAGTCATTTGATTATACCTGTAATATGCTTACAAGGTAACATCAAGTCAGAATAGAAAGCAAATTGTTAAACTACAGTTTAGAAACTAGGTGCTCAAAGAATAAGAACATTGCCATTTAGTCACTTGAATTAAGTAGAGAGATACATACATACACAGACATGGGAAAATGTGTCCAATGGACACACGTGTGTGTTTAATATTACAAGTGTCTATTCCATAGGTGTAGAATCAGAGATGATTCTACAGGCTCTGCCAAATTTTGAAAAAAAGATTTCACAAACTATCCAATTCTGTCAAATTTCTTTCTGATAACTCAGTAGTCTCTAACTTCTGATTTCTAATGTGGTCTCTTTCCTCGGGTTTGTTTTTTTTTTTCCCTGCAGTGCTGAGGATGGAACCCAAGGACTCACACATGCTAGGCAAGCACTCTACAATGGAGCTACATTTCCAGCCCCTTTCCCGTATATCTTGATGACTGATATCTATGTGACAAATTACAGTTTAAGAGGACTAGGTCCTATTTTAGTTCTTAAAATGAATATTTAAAAACATGGAAATATTTGATTACAGAAGTAATAAGGATTCAATAGAGAGATTTTGGAAGCTAAGGACCAAGGAAGACAGAAATCACCTACATTCATTGCTATATGATGATCTATTATTCTTTTCCAAGCACATATACTACACACACAGTCAATCCGTAATTCTCATTAATCTTGGTAGTTATATTCTAAAAAGTTGCTGTGAAGACTGCATGAGCCAATAATGAACCAATGTTCCCAGGGGAAATAAAGGATTAGGTTCCTGACAGCTTTAGGTCACAACATTTTCATCAACCAATTAATGCATAACCTTGTTTTATTTGTGTTTTTGTTTAAAGGCACCTTATTTAATATATATTGTTAATCCATTAACATTCAACTCATGGCTGACAGCACTAAAAGTCAAGCTGGAACAAAGTTCATCCAGTACACATCTTTCTGTAAGCCTTCTTGCTCTTACAAACACTAGACAGCACCTTCAGCCCTATGCTTAGGGCAAAATCACCAACAAAAAGCACAAAAATGGCACAGGAAAGACCAAAACATTAAGGAAAAAAAAAAGCACAAAAATGTGAAAAACATGGCACTAAACAGACCATGAAAGGGATGCCCATCTATGATGATGAGATCTACAAGGAGGAGGCAAGGAGTTGCTTTTTCAATCTCAGCTGGAATGTGCTTTGGGTGACTCAATTTTTTTGCCACTCTGCCTATGTCTGAGAATAACCTCAAGAGTGATTTAAGTATGATTTTGGTGTTACAAGTAAATTTCAACAACTAGATAAATTTGCAAATATGGAACGTGCAGGTGAGGATCAACTGTGTACATGTGGTATCCTCTCTTGTATGTTTGTAAATGATTCCTTTACAAAATTTGGATTATACTAAAAATTCAAAAATTTCATTCTGTATAATTATATATTCTCTGGAAAGATGTCTGTGTTTCATCCAAATATTACTTATTTCTAATGTTTTTGCTATCATACATAACATACTTATAACATCTCTGATTATTTTCCTTCAATTAAAAGTAGACATATTTTGGGACTTCACATTTATGCAAAGATTCTTGGCACTGCACTTTTTCCAAAGTTTATTCACTTTTTCAGAACTTCTTTATTCCTGGTTGATTGAAATTATTAAATCAATTTGTGAATAGGAAAAGGAAAGAACAAATTGTTGTCAGAACAATTCCTATCTTTGGGGAATGTGATGCTGACTGCGGACTGATTTTGATGGTACACATTTCTTCTGTTTAAACGCCTTACAATAAAAAAATATAGTGATTCGGGGGAAAAAACCCAACAGGTACACAGTAATGGGCTGCAGAGAAAGTATTTTTTTCAGCATGGAGTCATGACTATGAGTTACTGAACAAGACTCCACAGGTCACTTTGAAGTAGATGCTCAAGACTGTAATTCTGACTCATAATACTTCTTACTGTAGACATATAAAGTTTACAGCAACAAATTTTAGTTATTTAGAACTCAGTTTTGGAGTTAAGCAATAGCAGGTTGAGATCAATCAAGAGAGTTTATTCTGTTATGTCTTTAGTAGGATCTAATTTGAATTTCTGGGTTATTTTCAGGGTGCAATTTTACAGGCAAAGTGACCCAAAAGGAAAAAAGAAAACCCATACCTATGATAAGTTTGAATAATAGTTATTAATTGTGAAATACTCTTAACAAGAGCTCAAAGAGGTAAACTTTTCATTACAGCAGATTAACAAAAACCCATAGGACCGTAGGCTATCATGTCAATGACTGTTTACAACTTTAAATTTAATGCTTATGTCTTAGAAGGCCCCAGAAGTTAACATTTAGATGTTGAACACTTACCTTTTGAACTAGAGAGAGGACTTCCCTGCTGTCTCCTCTTGGCATCACTGAGAATGTCAATGACTAGTGTGGCAAACTCATGGGCATTAAACCGAGCTAGTTTCTGTCTGCCCTAAGGGAGAGAAAATAAATGAAAACATTCCCCAGTGTAAAAATATAGACGTAAACAGTCGCACCAAACCAGTCCGACTCTTTTTTTTTGTTTTGGTACCGGAGATCGAACTCGGGACCTTGCGCTTGTGAGGCAGGCGCCGGGACCACTGAGCTAAATTCTCAGCCCAAGTCTGACTCTTGATAGGATCCTGCAAAGCTCCTCTAGCAGTATCACAGAGTAACCAATCACAGCCATAATCAAATCAAAACAGTAATGTTTTCCATGAAAACAGGTTCAAGCCATTTATGTAAGAGAATTCCTTAACAATTAAATTTTTACAATGCGTGTTTATTTTTGTGAGCAAAAATAAAATGGCTCTGGCCAGCGGGGAAAGCTCAGTGGTAGAGTATTTCCCTAGCATTCACAAGGTCCTGGACTACCTAAATAAAATAAAATGGTTCTACCTCATGTTTTTCTTCTATTAATGATTTCGTTTTGAAATAGACTCAGTAATAAGAAATTAACATGCAGGGAAATTTCTAAATTTCAAGATAAACACAATTATAGTCCAGATGTGAGGACTTTATCCTTATATACAACTGTTGAAAATTGAAACTAAAATACTTTCCTCATTTACTCACCATTTCTCCTCTTGGTGGATAATGAGGCTATTTTCAAGACTCTATTATTAAATACCATGCTTTAATGAAACTGTGTGTAAAGCTATTTTATTAGAGCATTATTCCAAAATGAGGAATTTCAATGTAAAAGGACTTTTTTTTTAGGCTTCTAAAACTGGTAAACAATTTGCTTTTCTGAGGTCTATAGTTATTTAAAATCCTATCTGTAGCATGAGAAAGTATATTCTGCCTCTGACAGCTTGGAGTATCTCATATATTTTGTTAATTTGTCTTTAGGTTGCTTTTTTTGCGGGGGGTACCAGGGATTGAACTCACAGGTTGCTTTTTTTGATAACTAGTAAGTTTAAACATTTTTTGACAAGCCATTTATATTTTTTCTGTGAACTGTTTTATATTCTTTCCCAATAATCTATTTACATCTATTGCTGTTTAACAATCATTCTGTGAGTTGTGTTTATGTGTGTATAAAGGATATTAAATTTTAATCAATCAGGGCCGGGGATTTAGCTCAGTGGTTCTGCTGCCTGCCTCAAAAGTGCAAGGTCCTGAGTTCAATCCCCGGTACTAAAAAAAAAAAAAAATTAAATCAATCAAATCACTTAAAATGCTTATCCTGGGAAAATGACATACCACGACATCAGCCATTCCCCAAATACTACCAGTTACTTTTCAAACTGAGCCACTTGCCTGGTTTCGTGTTGATGAGTACTCAGGATTGACCGGAAGAAAGGGGACGACGGTTGTCTCGGTTACCAGGGTGCTGTGGTTTTGCGTGGCAAGCCAGACTAGCCAGAGGAAAGAGCCAGAGACAATCTCATCACACCCAGGGTGCCACCACTCTGTTGGGAGGCGCGGCTCACGCGTTACTAGGGAGACTTGGGGAAGCACACTCTGAAGCCAACACACGCAAAGGTACATGTCGACACACACGTTATGGGGACAGTAGAAATTGGGCAAGTAAAACACTGAGGCTGGCAGCTTGTTACTGCCCACTGACAACAGAAGCTTAGTAGATAAAGTCACATGTTAAGTCACCTGCATCAGTCTCTCGCCTGTCAACTTCATCGTACACATCCATGGCAAGTTCTTCAAACAAATGATTACTTAGCTGAAAGTAAAAAAATATCAGGAACACAAGGGACGATTAACACCAGGAGGACGAGAGGGGACTGTGACCTAGTCACCTTTTTATTTCCACTGTCTTATTCAAAGCCAGGGCCTAGTAAATACCCACTGTTACACACATAATAACATTTCCAAAACTGTACAAATTCTCTAGAAGTATCTGCTTCCCAGAATGGCTTCACTGCTCTGTGACACAGAGTCGCTGCTACTGAGAAGTCAAGAGGGGCTAACATGTATTATCTCAAACACAGTTCCAGCTCTGCCTGTGATGGCACCCTGGAAGTCTCACCTGCTCTTGACACCATTTGTCAGTTTCCTGAAACATAAGGGCTCCTAAACCCCAGGTAGAGTAAAATGAAAACATGCTCTTTGTGGGCCGGGGATTTAGCTCAGCAGTTTCGCTGCCTGCTGTGCAAGCTCAAGGACCCGAGTTCGATTCCCGGTACCAAAAAAACCCAAAAACAACAACAAAAAAGAAAACATGCTCTTTGTGAAGACAAAATGTGCTGTGCACAAAGACAAGACTCAGATTGTGGTTGGGTGTCTGCTGTCCTCCTCAGTGGCAGTCCTTACCCCACAGAGCTGAGTTCTTAACAAAGCAAAACCTGACTCATCAGCACACTGTGTGGTGTCACCTCCAGACACAATCACCACACAGGCGGAGGGGCCTAACCAGCAGCAACTGGGGGGATGGGGCAGGGAGGACAATCAGGTCTTCCCAACTCAGAGAGGTTAAGATGCTGCCAGGGCAGCTTGGGCTCTCTCTATACTTTCTGCTTCATGAAACTCACTTGGAGATGTGGCAGATGTGACTTTTTTTTGTATTGGGGATTGAATCCTAGGGCTTTACACTCAGCTACATCCCTAGCAACTCACCCACTTTTGTTTCAATTTTGAGACAAGGTCTTGCTAAGTCAGTGAGTTGCTCAGGCTGGGCTCAACGCTGAGATCCTCCTGCCTCAGCCAACCAGAGTGCTTAGATTACGGGTGTGTACCACCAAACCAGCTGGTTGTGACTTTTTAACTGACTGCTTCCCTGCTCTGTCAGAGCAGATGCTCAATCTGTTGTACTGCCAACTCTGTTCCCCACATCCACAGAAAGTACTGGGCACTTGGGGCCTCAGGAAACAGCCACTCGCACACTAACCCACTGGTATTTTATGCAGCAATTTAAAAATGCTGGCTAGAGACCTCATAGGAACATGTGAAACATGTACCATATATTGCTGCCACAATTACGATTTTTAGTTTTTTAAAAGAAGATACAAATGAAGTAAGAACTGAAAGAAATATACCAAAATGCTGAGCTTGAATCCATGGAGTATAGTGACTGAGGATGATTCCCCTTTCTCTATTTTCAATTTCTCTAGTGTAGTCAAATTACATTTATAATTAAAAACAAACCGTGAGAGCCAGGCGTGGTGGCACATACCTATAATCCTTTACTTGGGAAGCTAAGTGAGGAGATCATAAACTGAAGGCCAGCCTAGGCAATTTAGCCAGACCTTAACTCAAAAATAAAATCAAAAGGGTTGGGAATATAGCCCAGTGGTAGAGTACTTGGCCTAGCATGCCAAGACTCTAGTTCCACAAGAGAAAAGCAAAAACAAAAAGCCCTGAGAGCCTACTGTCAAATACGATAATGGATTAGGAACTTTAACTTGCTTCATAAACATCAGATTTCCCGCCTGGGAGTGATCGTGCATAACTGTAACCCTTACACTTTGGGAGGCTGAGGCAAGAGGATCACAAGTTTGAGCTCAGCCTGGGCAGCTTAGTGAGACCCTATCTCAGAATAAAAATAAAATAGCTGGATTCGCCACCTGCTGCGCAAGTGCAAGGACCCAAGTTCGATCCCCGGTACCAAAAAAATAAATAAATAAATAAAATATCTGGAAATGTAGCTCTGTGTGAAGGCCCTGAGTTCAATCCCCAGTATCTCTCCCAACAAAAAAATCCAATTTCCCTCTCTAAGGGACTATAAACTGGTGTCATTATTAGTAACAACAATTACACCAGCCGGCACTGGCTGAGTGATTACATGCCAGGCACTGTGCTAAAAGCATCCTATTTAGTACTTTTACTATTGTTCCATTTTACAGACAAAGGAATTCAAGGGATAGAAGTTAACAGCCTGCCTGCCCGGCAAGCTCAAGAACCTGAGTTCGATTCCCGGTACAAAAAATAAAAATAAAAAAGAAGTTAATAGCTTGCCTAAAGTCATAAAGCTAGTAAGTGATCGAACCGAGATTCGGGTTTAAGATTCAAATGTTATATATAATTTGGGGGGGGGGCGTGGATAGCCAGGGATTGAACTTAGGACCTTGCGCTTGCGAAGCAGGCATGGTGCCACTGAGCTAAATCCCCGGCCCTTAAGACCCAAATGTTAACATTTACTAATTCATGGAATACAAAACCATCATTGCTATTTGTCTTAACTTTTCATTAGGGAGGGAAGTGGGGGAGGAAGAGAAGGGGGCAGGAAGAAAGAGATGGAAATAGGAAGGAAAAGGAAGAAAGGAAGGAAAAAGAAGGAAAGAAAGGAGGGAGGAAAGGAGAGGAGGAAGTCATTAGGGGATGAATGGCACTGCTAAGAGCAGCCACCTGCAAAGGGACCACAAGGGAAGGGGAGTCAACAGGGATAAACTGAGTAGTTCTGGTCTGCAGCCCTCTACACCATGCCCTCTTTTCCCTGGGCCGGACACCAAGGCACAGGAAGACCAAGGTGCTTGGCAGGGTCAAGAGGTGAACCTGACTAGCCTGACCACAGTCTAAGACCTTAAAAGCTGTGCCAAACTCTGTCCAAGGTATGTATTTAAGCTACATGCTAGACACTAGACATCACCTCAGCCTTCATGCAGCTTTCAGACTAACAATGTAGGAGTCAAAGGGAATCTGGGTTTTATGCAGGTTTAATTCATTTATAATAAAAATTCATTTACCTATTATGAGTAACTAAATGAAAACCACACAATATTTTGTGCTAACTCCAAAGTTTATCATTTTTATCATCTTACCATACAGTAGTTAATTTAAGAAAGGCAATAAAACACACAGACACACAAAACCATAGATATAGAACACAGACACCAAACAAATTGCATAAAACACATTTATTTCATAATACAGTTAACTACTAGTAAGGTTAAATTCATTTTATATAATACTGAATATTATATGACATTCTAGAAAAGGGTCTTCTGAGAAAGGGAATAAGGAAGAAAGTCACGATGCAGAGAAGCAGCAGTTTCAGAGCTGGGCTTTGGAAAAGCTGCTGCCTACATTGTGAATGTGGTCAGATTTCAGCTCTTTAAATGAGAAAAGTCACAGAAACTGGGCAGGACAAACACTCACCAAGAGAGAACTCCTGGAGAGGACTGAAGGTGTCAGCTCCTGGCCTCAGAGTGTTATTCCACAGAGAAACTCCTGCACCTACGTGTGCACATGTATGCACGCATGCATGTGCGTGCACAAACACACACACACAAATGGGAACCAGAAGACTGGCTCTGAAAGGTAATTTGGATGATGCCCTCAAAGGTTATGAAAACAAGCTAAGAATCTTGGTTTTGATTCAGAGAACAGTAAGAAGAGTTAAGGACACTAAGTAATCTGGTAGCTAAAATGGCTGGGAAACACCCTGGTGAGGTACCATTTGATGGGACTGGACAAAGGCTGAAGTGGAAAGACTGCAAAGACACACAGATAACACTAAGGAGGTAACCTGCAGGACTGGGAAGGTTCTCAGCACATACTTGAGTCTGGACTGCCAGCTTTAAAAGCATAAATTTGAGGGACTGGGGATTTGGCTCAGTGGTTCCGCCGCCTGCCTTGTAAGTGCAAGGTCCCGAATTCGATCCCCGGTACCAAAAAACAAAAGCATAAATTTGAAAAGCTCCGAGGAATGGCATACAATGGGTGAGAGACTTGTAACTGTGGCAGGGAGTCAATCTTCAGACTCACCACCACGTCAGCATCAGTTTTGATCACTCCCTAACATCCTATGTGGCCAGAGAAAGTAATCCCAAGGGAGTGTACCCCACTTACTCATTCACACTGAGAGACACTAGGGAACTCTTATGAAGAGAAACCATTTCCTACTGTCATAGACACAGACTTCACTTTTAACATGACAGAGAAAAATGAGATTATCTGAAGCAGAGCCAGTGAACTGGATATATTAAACTGAACTGTGCTTTCATTCTTCATTGCTACATAATCAATGATCTACTTCTAATGTAACATCTCAAAGTATGCAATAAAATCATCTGACACAATAGTAACTAGGACTGAGAAAGGTACCAGCAGGATTCCATCCTGGGATTCACAGTAAAGAGAGATACTCACAGACTGAAGTTTCCTCTTAGCAGCTTTTGCCAATTCAGACAAATCCAGGCTGCTAAGAAAATGTACAAAATGCATAAGCAAATCAATAGAACATGTTCACGAGCTCTGCAGATAATTAATACACACAAGGGATGAAAATATCAGTTATAGTCTAGGGACACTATCTGAGTCAAGCATTCAATAGCCAGATAGACTCAGTGAGGAAATTGACACAATTTGGCCAAAGTGACTCCTAGAAATACAACACTCATACAAAATAAAAAACATCACTCACCAACTAAAATGACAAAAATTATTGCCAAGTGAACCTCTGGGCCCTTATGTGGAGTCACAATTTTTCAAGTATTAAAAAAATAATCAAGTCCAGGGCTGGGGATTTAGCTCAGTGGTTCCACTGCCTGCCTCGAAAGCTCAAGGTCCCGAGTTCAATCCCCAGTACCAAACAACAACAACAACAACAAAACAAGGGGCTAGGGATATCACACAGTGGTAGAATGCTTGCCTAACATGAATGAGAGACCCTGGGCTTCATCCCAGCAACAAGGGCAGGGGGTAAGATAGGAGAAAATATGATAAAGTGTGAAAAATCAGAAGGGCAAGATTGCACCTGGAACAGCAGTTAATCATTTCATAAACTTTTGATAGTATTTGTGCAAAGGTAACTGGCTAACTAGGGTTAAAGGTTCACTCCTGTAGCAATGAATGCATCCATCTTATAAACTGGGGTCAGCAAATTATAGCCTTATTTTTGTTCAGCCAACAAGCTAAGAATGATTTCTATATTTTCAAATGGTTGGGGGGGGAAATTACTTCATGAGGAAAATAATATTTCACTAGGTGTGAAAGTTATATAAAATTTAAATTTCAGTGTCCAGAAATAAAATTTTATTGGAACAAATATGCCCATTCATTTACATAATGTCCATGGATTAGTCATCTATAATGGAAGAGGTGAGTAGCTGTGACAGATGCTGTATGGCCCACAAAGCCTAAAACATTTATGGTCTGGCCCTTGACAAAAAATGAGTTTGCCGACTCCTGTTATAGACAAAGAATACAATCTCTTATGATACAGAAATATTTTGTGAATATAACCTATGCTACAATATACTACCACAACTGGCTAAAACAGTGACCCTATCTCTGACTCCAATTTCCTTATTAATTGGTTACTTGTGCTCTTTCAAACTTAAGTTTTATATGGTTTACTTACAGCCGTCTTATTCCAAATTGTACAGCCATAAAAGAGAAAAATGTATGGGCTTTGTTAAACAAACTATAATACACTTAAATACTATACAACCATGGAAATATTGGGAACAGACAAAATTGATTGGTATCTCCATGGCTTACCTGTCTGCCATTTGAGGTATTATAAAGTGCTGTCCATTTTTGTGATCTGAAACAGAAACCAGTAATATAAATATTGATAAAATCTGTTGAGGAACACCACTATTATTTTCTCAATTTAAGTTGTGCAATTTCTATTCTTCCACAATTAAGAACCACATAAGGGAGCAGGGGTTGTCAGGCTGGCTACAAATTCCCAAACCTGAGCAGTATCTAGGATCACATCCTTATTTTCTTCTGGAACAAAGATTCAGACATCATTCAGCAGAAGACCTTTGCTTACCTCAAGCCTTACGATTAGTTCACCCCAGGATAATTGATTATCTTCAGCCATAAAAGAAATGTTGAGGGAACCGAATTAGTGCTTTTTTTAAGAGTAGGAAATTTTATTGGGGAATAGGAATGGGGAGTGGGAATAGCTCCTGAGAAACAGGAGGGATCCCAAATGGGTTGCCTAGCTTCTAATATTATATATAAGAACTTTAATCCAAGACCAAAAGTATTTTCTCCACGTCTTCTTCTAGAAGTTTGAGAGTTTTAGATTTTATATTGAGATCTATGATACAGTTTGAATTAATCTTTATGTAAGATGTAACATTTAGGATGAAGTTCATTTTTCTGCACATGGATGACCACTTGTCCCAACTGTTGTCCTAATACCACATACTCTTCCTCTCTTGGATCACTTTTGTGCCTTTGTCAAAAATCAAATGAACAGACTCCCACCAGCACACAGGAGGTGAGCCGCTCCCAGCACACGCGAGGAGGCTTCCTGGCCGCCAGACAACCCCCGCCAACACAGAGGAGGTGAGCCACGTGGGCGCCAGCAGGACTCCCCACACACACTGAAATAAGAGGACACATAAACAAGTCTCAAAACCAGACTTCCAGATCACTTACAGCAACCCCAAAGGGAAATGAGATGGAACAATCTGATACTAAACCACCTGGACTCCCTGAACTGGCAACAAAAGAGGATCTGGCCATGTTAACTTTTTATAAATTTGCCGCTGGAGTCAATAAAGCAGCTCTTTGTATGGGGAAAATGAAAGTTCTGGAAAAAAAAAAGGATCTGGAAAAAATGAAATCAGAAATAATTTCTCAGATAACAGCAGAGATTGTGCTCATAGTGCAAGACATGATTAATAAATCTAGAGA
>NW_004624747.1:10527490-10541687 GCF_000247695.1 Heterocephalus glaber | reverse complement strand
GGTACAAGATCCCAATGATGAAGGTAACTGTATTTTATACCTAAAATGTACCAATAAAGTTAATGGGGAAAAAAAAATCCACTGAACATATTCATGGAGGTTTATTTCCAGATTCTCTATGTTGTTTCATTAATCCAAGTATTTATCTCTTTATTAATACCACAGTTTCAAATACTATATTATACTTTTTTTTTGGTACTGGGGGATCGAACTTGGGACCTTGCACTTGCGAAGCAGGTGGCAGAACCACTGAGCTAAATCCCCAGCCCTCAAATACTACAGACTTTCAGTAAATCTTACAATCAGATGGTATGCTTCTTCCTACATTACCTTTTTGCAAAACTGTCTTGGCTGTCTATTCTTGTGTCTTCCCATTTAAATTTTAGAATCAGTATGTTGATGTCTACCAAAAAGTCCTGAGTTAAATTAAGTTTCTACAATAATTTGTGGAAAACTGACATATTAACTATATTGAGTCTTCTGATCTATAAAAATAGCATGTGATTCTACCTCTCCAGGTTTTTTGTGATTTTTTATCAAAATTTTGTAGTTTTTAGCATACAGATCCTATAGATAAATTTATACCTAAGTATTTAATTTGAAGCTATTGTAAATGGTACTGCTTTTCTAGTTTCAGTTTCCAATTTTTCATTGCTAGTCTAAAGAAATATGGTTGTTGGCTACTAGCTTTGTATTCTGCATCCTTGCTAAATGCATCTATTGGTGCTAGGAATTTTCTTGTAGGTTCTCTGGCATTATCCACCTAGAAATGATCTCATTTGAATGGGGAGTTTTATTTCCTTTTTCAATCTTTATATTTTTTTCTCCCCTTGCCTTTACAGTAGTGGTTAGGATTTTCAGTGGGATGTTGAATAAGAGTGCTATTCACTCCTATTATTAGGAGTGCTAACTATTGGTTTTCTAGAGATCTTTCCTCAGGTTAAGCAAGCCCTGCCTGATCCTAGTTTGCTAAGGTTTTTTTTTTAATCATTCATGGATACTGAATTTGGCTGAACTACTTTTTCTGTATCAACTGATATGATTACATGATTTTTCTCTTTTGGTTAGTTAATGGAATGGATCACCTTAACTGATTTTCAAATCTGGAAATCACTATTGGTTATGTTGTATTTTTCTTTTATATATTATCAGATTCAATCTGCTAACATCTGAGGAAGATTTTTGTTTACATTCATGAGGGCTATTTTCTGTATTCTTTGCTGGGTTTGGTATCAGTAATATTAGCCCCATAAAACAAATTGAGAAGTATTTTCTCTACTATTGGGGGGGGGTTGGGGTTTCCTTAATAGAATTTTTTAAATGCACAAATTCAAATATTTAAAAATACGGTATAGGGGCCAGGGATTTAGCTCAGTGGTGCTGTGCCTGCCTGGCAAGTGCAAAGTCCTGAGTTTGAATCCCGGTATGGAAAAATAATAAAACTTTTAAAAATACAGTATAGGAGTGGGCATGGTGGCACATGTCTGTAGTCCCAGCACTTTGGAGGCTGAGGAAGAAGGATCATCATGAGTGAGGCCAGCCTGGACTATACAGCAAGATCTTGTCTCAAAAAAATCAAAAAAAAAAATAAGTAAAAAACAAATATACAGTATAGGACTGTAGGACAGGGAGTACCTCAGAGAGAGAGCATTTGCCTGGCATGCTTGAGGTCCTGGGGTTAATTCCCAGCACCACATTAAGGAAAAAGATAGGTAATAGATAAATGAATGAACAAATGATTACATACTTATAATATCCCCTCTCCTTTTTTTTTTTGCTTTTTAGAGACAGGGTCTTGCTATGTAGCTCAGGTTGTCTTTGAGCCCATGATGCATGCCCAGCTGCCCTTGAATTCGCAGCAATCCTCCTGCCTCAGCCTCCCAAGTGCTGGGATTACAGGCATGTGCCACCACACCCAGCTCTATCCCTTTCTTCTTGGGTGGGTTTTGGCAATCTATTGCTTTCAAGGAATTAAGTGTATTTTATCTAAACTGTCCAATTTATGTACATAGTTATCATATTTTTTCTTTTTTATAGTGCTGGGGATCAAACTCAGGGTCTTATGAATGCTAGGCAAGCACTGTACCATTACCTTATTTCCCTGGCCCTATTTTTAATTATCCTTTAAGGTCTTGGGGGAGGGGTTTAGTGCTATCCTTGTCTTTCTATTCTTTCCTTTTTCTTTTTTTTTGTACAGGGGATCAAACTTGGGACCTTGTGCTTACAAGGCAGGCAGCGAAACCATCTTTCCTTTTTCTTTTTCTTTCCTTTTTTAATCAATGTAGTTAGACATTTATCAATTTTACGATTTTTTTTCAAAGAATCAATTTTTTTTTGGTACTGGCAATCGAACTCAGGACCTTGCGCTTTCGAGACAAGCGGTGGCACCACTGACCTAAATCCCTGGCCTGAATCAATTTTTGGTCTTAATTTTTTTACTGTTTCTTTTTTTCAATTTCACTTATTTCTGTTTTATCTTTGTCATTTCTTTTCTTTTGCTTGCTTTGCTCATCTTTTTCTAGTTTCTTCAAGGGGAAGTTTGATTGAAGATTGCTCTTTTCTAAGAATTTAATGCTACAAATTTCATCTAAGAATTGCTTTACCTGTATCCCACAAATTCTGATGTTTTATTTTCATTTTTATTCAGTTGAAAATATTTTCTAATTTCTTGAGACTACTCTTTAGACCCAAGGATTATTTGGAAGTGTGTTGTTCAATTTCCAAGCACTTAAGTATTATCTGTTTCTAGCTTAATTCCCCTATAGTCACAAAATATATTTTGCAGGGTTTTAATTCTTTTGATTTGCTAAGGTTTGTTTTGCTAAGGTAAACCAGTATATGGTTTACCTTGGTAAATGTTCAAGATGTACTTGAAAGGTAGATGTATTCCAATGTTGAGAAGAGTACTCTATAAATATCAACCAGATCCACCTAGTTTTTGGTTTACCTCCATAACCTTACTGATTTTCTATCTAGAAGTTCTATTTATTACTGAAAGAGATGTGTTGGGTTTCCAACAATAATTTTGTTCTCTTTTTTCCCCACCAATTGTGGATTTGACCTTTTGTTCTTTCAGTTCTAAGCTTTATTTCTTTTTCTTTTTTTGGTACCAGGGATCAAACTCAGGGCCTTGTGCTTGCCAGGCAGGTGTGGTGCCACTGAGCTACCTTCTTGGCTCTTTTAGTTCTACTGAAGTTTGTTTCAAGTATGAGGTGTGACTGAAAAATACAGTGAATGTTTAAATTTTTAAAAATTATTACAAAAGACAAATTACCATTAATTTCCCTCAAAATACTCCCCCTCCGAAGGGGAAGGGGAAGAGGAAGGAAAGGTAGGAGGGGCTGGGGAAAGGAAAGAAGGGAAAGGAATAAATATGAGAAAAGGAAAAAACAGAAACAGTCTTTGTAAATGGGGAAGGGTGGAGAGGTTAAAGGGAGGGCAGGGGAATGGGGAAAAAAGTAAGAACCAAGACGTATCATGTAAAGGTACAAATTCTCAATGATGAGTGTCATAATTGTATACCTAAAATGTACCAATAAACTTAATTAAAAAAAAATTCTCCCTCACTTCAAAGACCCTATCCCATCATTCTTGCCACTTCCTTAAGCAGTTCTAGAAATTCTCTTTCATGTCTTTGCACTGTGGTGGCTGCCTCAATGTTCTAAACTAATGCAAAATGTTTATTTTTCATGACTATTTTGACTTTGGGGAAGAGCCAGAAGTCACAGGTGCCAGATCCTCCCACATTTGATGAATAAGGTAGATGAGGAAATTAATGTTTTTATGAGCCTGCCTTTCTGTTGGATGGCACTTGGCAGCAGTATTCTCTGTATTTTTGATTATGCCTTAAAAAGACACAGAATAAGACTTCTAGAACTGCTTCAGAAAGTGGCAGGAATGATGGGATAAGCATGTCTGAAGCCAGGGGGAGTACTTTGAGGGGAATTACAGACTTTTACTATACCAAAAATTTAAAAGTTAAATATTCACCATATACTTTGATCACCCTTTGTAATGTGAAGCTCTGTTGCTTATGTACACATTTAGTCTTTTATGTCTTTTTGGTGAATGGCCCCTTTTTCCATCATTTAATGTCTATCTCTAATTTTCTTTGTTCCAAGATTTGTCTGGGTTTTTTGGGGGTTTTTTTTGGTACTGGGGATCAAACTCACGACCTTGGGATTGAAAGGCAGGTGATGGAACCACTGAGCTAAATCCCCAGTCCAAGAAAATTGGTTTGTTTTTGTAGACCACTATTTTTATTTATTTATTTATTTATTTTTGGTACCAGGGATCGAACTCAGGTCCTTGAGCTTGTGAGGCAGGTGGCAGAACCACTGAGCTAAATCCCCAGCTCTGTCTGTTTTAATATAGCCACTCTTGCTCTCTTTTACTTAGTGTCTCCATGGAGTATCTTTTTACACCTTTAGGCGTTTAACTTACCTATATCACTATATTTAAAGTGAAATTTTTTTTTTTTTTTGGTACCAGCAATCAAACTCAGGACCTTATGCTTGCGAGGCAGGTGGCAGAACCACTAAGCTAAATATTCAGTCCAAGATTTTTTTTTTCTTTGCAGTACTAGAGATTGAACCCAGGACCTTTGCACTGAGCTACATCCCCAGACCTGTTTTTTCTTAATTTTGAGACAGGGTCTCACTAAGACATTAAATTATGCTGCTGAACTTAAACTTTTGGTCCTTCTGCCTCAGACTCTGAGTGTTGGAATGTGCACTAAAGTGGGTTTCTTGTACATAGTATACAGTGCGATCTTTTTTAAAACCATTCTAACAACCTCTGTTTTTAATTTATACATTTAGATCATTAACTTTTTTTTTTTTTTGGTATCGGGGATCAAATTAGGGTCTTTGCGCTTGCAAGGCAGGTAGCGTAACCACTGAGTTAAATCCCCAGCCTCTTTTTTTTTTTTTTTTGACACAAGGTCTTGCTGTGCTGTACAGTCTGGTCTCAAACTCCTGGTCTCATGTGATCCTTCTGCTTCAGCCTCCTGAGTCCTAGAACTCCAGGGCTCTGCCAACAGGCCCGGCTAGATCATTCGCATTTAATGTAATTATTGCTATGTCTGGATTTAAGTCTATCATTTTATTATTTATTTTGTTTGATCCTTAGTTTTTGTTTTCCTCTTTCCTCTCTTGAATATCTTCATTCAAAATATCTTATTTGAGTAATTTCTAAAATTCCACTGTATTTATGTCTAGAGGTTTTGACCAATTATCTTTGAATATCCTTTTTTCTTTAGTGGTTACGCTAAAGATCACAACATATATACTTTTCAGTCTACTCAAAAATAATATTTTACACTTTCAAGTAGAATGTAGAAATATCTTAATTCTTTTGCTGTTTCCCTTTTCCTGTTGTGGCTGTCATATGTGTTATACTGTTATATGCTGATGATTTTTTTTTGGTACTGGGGATATTGAATGTCATTTTTTTTTTCCAGTCCTAGGGACTGAACCAAGGGCCTTCATACTAAGCTACATCCCCTCCTTTTATTCATTTTTTATTTTGAGACAGGGTCTCACCAAGTCAGTAAATTGCCCAGGCTGGGCTCAACTTTTGATCTTCCTGTTTTGGCCTCTCAGAGTGCTAGGATTACTGGTGTGCACCATTAGGCCCGGCTTTGAATTTACCAAAAGCTCTTAATTAAAACAAAACAACAACAACAACAACAACAACAACAACAACAAAACTGCCTAGCATGCTAGGTCCTGGGTTCCATCACAGCAAGGCAAAAACAAAAACAAATGCAAGATCCCATCAATGCAAATGCCATTTAAAGGTGCCATTCGTTCTTTTGGGTTTCAAAGATTTTTTTCATCCAAACTGGCGTTTGATGAGAAACTTGAGATTTTCCTGCGCATCTCCACTGAGCAAGCAGCTGTGCTCATGGTAGCAGGAGATCCCCGCAGACCCAGCGCAAGGGGACCTCGGCTCTGGGGGACACACGGTCCAGACAGGTACAGACGCGGGAGGGAGCAGGCCAAGAGCACCAACCGGGCACGGAGCCGGCCTTCCCTGTCCCAGGCCCGGCCTTCCCTGTCCCAGGCCCAGGAGGTGGCAACAGGCTGCTCCCAGATGGTAGGTCGAGATGGCCAGGGAGGCCCCCATGCTGCTCCCACCACTGGACCTCCCAAGCTGCAGGGGAAGGCAGCCAGAATAGTGCTGGCGGAGGCTCGCGGGAAGCGGGAGTGCAGGCGCCTTACGCCAGGAGGCCAGGAGTCCAAGGCAGGTCGGGCCTCATGATGTTTTAACTTTTGCTTTCAACTGTCATACATATCTTTTTTTTTTTGTACGGGAATCGAACTCAGGACCTTGTACTTGCAAGGCAGGTATGGTGCCACTGAGCTAAACACCCAGTCCTGTCATACATATCTTAAAGAACATTAAAGGAAAACATATATCATATTACTTCCATTACTCTTCTTACATTCCTCAAGTTACAAGATGCTCTCACGCATCATTTTTCCGAAAAGAACTTGCCCTAGAATTTGTTAGAACAATGAATTCTCTTATTTTTCTTCATCTTACAATGTCTTTATTTTGCCTTCATTCCAAAGGTTATTTTCAGTGGATACAGAGTTCTGGGTTGAGAGTTCTTTTCTTTTAATACAATAAAAATACTGAAGGAAATGAAATTCTTCTCATCTCTGTGACTTCTGATAAAAATCAAGGAACAACCTGGATGCTCAAAAAGTTTGGGATTTCAGAGTATTCTGGAGTATTGTACTAGGGACGCTTAATAGATAGTCATGCAAATATTCCAAATCCCCAGATCTCCAAGATCTGAAACATTTCTGATCCCAGGAATTTTGTATATGGTATATTCAACATTTATTGTGTCATTTTTTTTTTCCTGGTTGCTTTTAAGATGTTTGCTTTCATTTTAGTGTTCAGCAGTGTAATGTCATTGAGTTCATCCTCTTTGGTGTTTGCTCAGGTTCTTGAATCTTTGCCTTTTGAAAAATCTAGAATTTTCCGGCCAGTATTTCTTCGACTATTTATCTGTACATCATACTCTTACTCATCTTTTGGAGTCCAATGATACAAATGTCAGACCTTCTGGTATTTCTCCATAGTTTCCTGAGGCTCTGTTGAGTTTTTCCTCCCACTCTTTTTCCTGTTGTTCAAGCTGGATGATTTCTACTGATATATTTTCAATTCACTGACTTTTCTTTTTTTTTTTTTTTAACTTGTTATTAAGCCAATCCAATGAGTTTTCAATTTTTAGTTATTGTATTTTTCAGTTCTAATGTTCCTATTGGTTCTTTTC
Organism: Heterocephalus glaber; assembly: GCF_000247695.1. Next base: position 10,534,396 of record NW_004624747.1, on the reverse strand, counting down.
TGTATCTTCTATTTTTCTGCTGAGATTTTCAAGAATGTTCTCTTTTAGCTGGGTGTGGTAGCACATGTCTGTAATCTCAGCCCCAGGGGAGGCTGAGGTAGAAGGATTTCAAGTTCAAGGCCAGGGCTGGGGATTTAGCTCAGTGGCACTAAGCCTGCCTTGCAAGTACAAGGTCCTGAGTTCGACCTGAGTTCTATCCCTGGTGTGGGGGGGGGGGATATCCTGACCAGATCAAGTTCAAGGCCAGCCCCAACAACTTAGCATGTCCATATCTCAAAATTAAAAATAAAAAGCAGTGGGGGAGTAGGTCAATGCAAGGCTCTGGGTTCCTTCCCTCCTGAGTACAACAACAACAAAATTCACTCTTATTTGTAGGAGCATGGTCTTACTATCTATTTTAAAATATCTGTCTGATAATTCTAACATCTGTGTCACCTTGGGTTTCCTATCCGTTGATTGCTTTCCTCTTGCAAGTCCATGAGATTTTCCTGGTTCTCAATATGTTGAGACACTATGGATGGAACCTATGATATTGTGAATATTATGTGGTAAGGCTCTGGGTCTTCTTTAAACTCTGGAGAATGCTAACATTTTCGTTTTAGCAGGCAACTTTGCAGGCTGAGTTTTGCCTGCTGGGCAAGAGGCAAGAAAATAGGCAGTAAAAGAAAAGCAATCCAGATTTCCTCAGGCCCGTAGCAGACATTTAGACACCTATGTTGCCACTGCTGTTGCAGTTACCACAGCCCCAGATTGGCCTCGGGCTAGGATGTGAGTGAGGAGAAAAAGAAGAAAAAGCCCCAGGGGAACTCCCCTACTCTTCATCCTGAAGAGTCTCATTTCCTGCTCCTGAAACTAGAAAGAGAAGGCTTAATTTGTGATGTAGTTCTAGATCTCAGACTGACATTGAATTCATATCAGAAATAAAATTAACACGACATTCACCACCAGCTTGGTGGCCTTCAAGTTCCCTAATTTATGAGGTAGGATTTACTTTCCAAAGTTCTCAGAGAGCTACCAAGAACACTTGGTACAGAGTTTTAAGCTCCATTTGGCAAGAGGTCTAGGTGGGGTATGCTTACTCCATGTTACCCATTACTGGAACAGCAGGGGCTCATAATTCTGTTGCACAACCAGGGTGGGGAACAACTGTGTACATGTACATGGACATTATGCAGGAAGGACTGGCAAACTTATTCTGTATAGGGCCGAGCTGTAAACATTTTAGGCTTCAGGATTGTTCATGGCAACCACTCAACCTATTCAACTCTGGCACTGTTGTGTGAAAGCAGCCATATACAAGACATGTAAGAAGGCGAGGCTAGCTTGCAATAAAACTATTTAATAAAACAGCTGTCAAGGGCTGGGGATTTAGCTCAGTGGCACTGCAACTGCCTTGCAAGTGCAAGGTCCTGAGTTTGATCCCCAGTACAAATAAAAAAGCTGTCAAGCTGTATTTGGCTCACAGATCATGGTTTTGAGATTCCTGTACCACATCACAAATAATAAGGCTGGTTAAAGGCAAAGTTTACTTTTGGGCTTTTTTTCCATCATTAGATAGCAGAATTCTTCAAATAACTGGAAAAGTTACTGCTTTTTTCATCCACTGCTAGTCCCATGATAGACAAGAACTATACCATACATTCAACTTTGATTCAGTTATGCTCTTTGATTCATGAAGCATCCACCTCTCAAGAGCTAAAATAAAATTTTAAAAACTGAAATTTCAAGATTTCATGAACTTTATATTTATATACAATTAAAAGTTCTCCAGTTAACCTTTCAAATAAAAATCCTAAGTCACAATTTTCTCAAGAATATGTTAAAGCAGAGGAGGTGTCATTAAAAAAAAAGTGTCCCAACTTGTTTTTCCAGAACCTTCCAAACTGGAGGTGTGGCTAGTTCATTATCCTTTCACTCACCTGGTTTCCTGCCACAGAGATAGAAGGCCAGTCTGTCAGTCAGCTCATACTGTATCTCTACAAGGCGCTCTGCCAGCTCATGGTGCCCTCCTTGCCTACCAAGAGAACAAAGTACCATCAATACTACTCACTATTCACAGGTTTCAGAGTAGAAAAGTACGAAGACATCCCGAGACACCTCAGCAGTATATCAAACATAATTTTTAATTTATTTTTATTTTTGATACCGGGGATCGAACTTGGGTCCTTGCGCTTGTGAGGCAGGCAGCGGAACCACTGAGCTAGACCCCTGGCCCTAAACATGATTTTTTAGAATCAACTTTTCTGTGTGAGGCAGACTGCCAACATCTACCTTGAGTCTCAGTTTTACAAACTTTTTTTACCTTCTGAACTATCCCCTTTCCTTTATAAACATACAGAATAGAATAACTTAATAAGATATTCAAAGACTTATGAAGGATAAAGATTAACTTTATTTAATGAGGTGAGAAAATAAAATGAAGGTAGAGGTTCCCAGCAGTTAATGAGGATGTTCCCAGAAATGTACAATATTCAGGCCTCACCCTGAGAAATTCTAAATCAGTAAGGATGGGATGGGCCCAGACATCAGTATTCTGAAGAAGGCCCTTCCCCTAGATGATTCTGGTACAGCCAGGCTATCTCTGGGTAAGTTTAAAAACTACAGTACCTGAAGGGCGTCAATTTAGAGACAGACCAACCTAATGTAGAGCTCAAACCTAAGGCTGTTTTCTTTTTGTCAGGGGGAGACGGGGGTCAGTTTTTTGAGATAGCGTCTCACTATGTAGTCCAGGCTGGCTTTGAATTCGCAATGATCCTCCTGCCTCAGCCTCCCTAGTGCTGGGATTACAGGCGTGCGCCACCACACCCAGCTTCTCTTTATCTTCAATTTCTGTAGCAGAAATATGAAATAAATATTTAAGCTACTTGGAATCCTTTTAATAACAAGGCATATAAAAAATGATTATGTGGAGAGACTATTATATGTAAAGTACATATGAGGAAATTCCAAAGAAAATGATAAAGTGTTTACTGTGGGCTCTTTTCCTCTTCAAAGGTCAAGTCTCATTTCAGTCAGTTTCTCCTCCTACCACTCAAGGCACCACAAACTACCCACCAACTGGCCTGGGGATTTAGCTCAGTGGCGCCTCGCCTGCCTTGCAAGGGCAAGGTCCTGAGTTCAGTCCCTTGCTACCAAAAAACAAAACCAAACAAATTACCCACCAACCACCATATGTCTTTGATTTTTAACATGTACTTTTTTTTAAAACATCTGTGAGGGCCGGGGATTTAGCTCAGCGGCACTGCACCTAGCTTGCAAGCACAAGGTCCTGAGTTTAATCTCTGGTACCAAAAAACAAAAAACAAAAAAAGATCTGTGAAATCATAATTGATTACCTGACAGACCTTTTCTAATGCTGCAGAAAATAGTGATGCACTGTACAATCAATGCAGACTCAGATCTGATGGGACACTGGATTCCTGCTGTTTTCAGGCACCTCAGCTCTCTCCAGTCTGGTTTCCTGCTGTGTCCAACATGCTGTGTCCATACCAACTTCTGACCTTGACTGCCTTTCCTCTCACCTGGAATACTTTAGTTACTCCTTTACAGGTCCACATCTAACCTATTCTTCAAAGAACTAAAGAAATTTCCCAATGATTTGGGCCACAACAAAGAAACTACATATATTTTTTAAGACTAACTCTGTTTTGAATCACTCGTTATCTTGCCTCATTTAACCCTTTCAGGCATATATGAGTCATTTCTTCCAAAGATAAATTCTGGGAGGACAGTTTGTCATTTCACCCATTTATCCTGTGTGCATCAGAGCACGGGGTTCTGCAGTAAAAATAAATTTGGGAAAAAAAGGAAAGATGATTGGTCTTCTGTCCTTTAGTGATATTCAAGACTAACCTATGGATTTACTTATTTTTTCATATTTTTTTTATATTAGAACTTTCAAATAAAGAAAAATTTAGCTGGGCATAATGGCTCATGCCAGTAACCCCAGCTTCTCAGAGGCTGAGGTGAGAAGACTGCTTGAGCGAAATAAACTAGTTGAAGCAACATAGTAAAACCTCATCTCAAAAAATAAACCACTGGGCCTGCTGTGCAAGCGCAAGGACCCGAGTTCAATCCCTGGTACCAAAAATAAATAAATAAATAAATCACCGATGGCTGATTTAGCTCAGTGGTGCAGCACAAGTGCAAGGTCCTGAGTTCAATCCCCGGTACCAAAAATTGAACAAAAAAACCCCACCACCAAACGCATACAAAAGGAAAAATTTTTAAATTGTACAGAGAGCATCCAGATGTCCACTACCTAAAACTTACAATTAACAATTTCCTACACTTGTTTAGTCCTACTATTTCCAGATTTGTTTTTAAATTCAAGCAATGACTAAAGAGTATTACAAAACTGAAGTGTGGGTTCTGTAATTTCTTGATACTTGATTTGTATTCTATGTCTCAAATACCCGTGTTATAAAGGATCAAGTCAAAGATGAGAAGCTAAGCACACTGATTTATAATTCTATCTTTCTCTAATTTTGTCAGGCTGGGCTTATATGCATTTGAAATGTATTCATCTGCAAAAGAGAATGTAAATTTTTGAGGTTTGTTTTTTTTTTGAGACAGGGTCTTGATATTCAGTTCAGGCTGGCTTTGAACTCACTAGGTAGCCCAGTCTGGCCCCAATTCACAGTGTTCTCCTGCCTCAGCCTCCCGAGTGCTGGGATTACAGGTGTGTACCATCACATGGACTTTTCAGAATGTAAATCTTGAAAAGGGTTAAACACTAATCAGACACAATTTAGTTACCTAACAACAACTCATATCCAACACAGAGAGTATCTCAGTCTCTTACCTTGCATAATCAACAGGAGTTTTCCCACCAGAATCTTGTGTGCCCGGATCTGCTCCATATACGGCCAATAATTCAGCTTGTAAAATCTGCCCTGCTTTGGAGGCAACATGGAGTGGTGTATTTCCTTTTTCCTAAGAATCATTAATAAAAAGTAAACACAAAAAAGCAAATTAAATAAACTAAAGGCTACATGAACACTACTCAGTGACAACTTAATATCTGAATCAATACACATTTTCTTACTGGATGAAAGAAGTTAGCTTGGGCTCCTAAAGATAACAGTCTCAGACACGTTTCAAGATTCCCTGTTCTCACGCTTGAATGGAGTTGCTGAAAAAGATACAAACAAACAAGAACATCTGTTGAAAGTATCAGGAATGACAGAGCAGCTGATAGCCTATTTTAATATATATTAAATTAATAACACATAATCTTTATTGGATTCTGTTAGGTAAATGGAAAAGTCTCCTAGTCTCACAGGGCAGGCCAGGCCCATTTTGCTGATAGGGAAACTAGGGCCATGAAGACTGACCTGCCAAAATGCAGGACTCCTCTAAGTAAGTGACACAACCAGAACCTGAGAGAGAGTACAAGGTGGCTGCTCATGGCTCTGAAATCTGATGGGACGTGAATTTCAAGCCCTACCTTTTCCCTTCAAGCTGTGTTACTTTGGGACAGTTCTCTAAGTGAACTGAACTTCAGTTCCCTCTTCTCTAAAATGGTAATAATAACACTACCTACTGACAAGGTTATTATAAGGATTCAATGATATAATTAAGTACTTGGGACTGAACCTGGTGTACAGGAATTTCTCAGATAATTCAGATGCTATTATAATAATTATTATTACTTGTCATTGTTATTGACTTTACAGCTTCAAATTCTACACTGGTAAGATACAGGACTTTGCCTTACACTTTACTCTCTCCACAACACTACTCCTGGCCTAACCACAATGGTTTCCTAAAGTCTCCCAGAGTGGGAAATAGGCCTGTAGGACACCAAATTCTATACTATTGCAGAAAAGCTCAAGCATTCAGAAGAGGAGCTGCCTTCCTTCAAGTCCAACCTAGACTTGTCTAAGATGCAATATTATAGGAATGGAGAAATCTAGTCTATCATCTACATCCAAATCTCATTTTTTTAAAACTTAGTAAAAAAAAAAAACCCACGTGAGTCTTACTTATTAGTAGAATAATTATATATGTTTCTATGCAAAGTTTAATATTCTGAATTGTAAGGGCCAGGCTCTATGTGAGAATTTGTCAAAACTAGTGTTTTAAAAATATGTGAATTTCCTGTAGCACCTCTAAAACATTCTAAAATCCATGTAAAGAAAACCATCTACTCATTTTATAAGTATAATAAACCTGTGTACTACAACTTTGAGTCACATTCTACTTTCTGCATTTTTTTTTTTTTTTTTTGGGTACCGGGGATCGAACTCGGGTCCTTCCGCTTGCGAGGCAGGCGGCAGAACCACTGAGCTAAATCCCCGGCCCTCATCCTACTTTCTGAAGATCCTTCTTACTATGCAACTTGGGAAGCTGTCCTTATTAGAAACAATTGTCCAGCAACTTTCTAGTCTTTTCTAGAAATATACTCTGAGATGGCACTTATTTCAAAGTTAAACAAACAAAAACACTTACTGAACTATAATTAAAAAACAGTGAAAAGGGCTGGGGATTTAGCTCAGTGGTGCCAACGCCTGCCTCACAAGTTCAATCCCTGTTAGCAAAAAAAAAACCAGTGAAAATATAAAAATAGTTTTCTAGCTCCCTATATTTTTCTCTCTCCCCTTGTACTTCATTCATTAGGAAAAATGGCTGCCATGTGAATTAAGGTTAAAGATGAAACTGACTGGAAAAAAAAGGTATTATTAATAATTTAATAATTTTTTGTTTTGTTTTTTGGTACCGGGTATTGAACTCAGGACCTTATGCTTGTAAGGCAGGAGCAGTGCCACTGAGCTAAATCCCCAGCCTGAAAACGAGTTTTTTCTCCTTCCTTTTTGTCTTGTTTTTGTGGTGCTATGATTCAAACCCAGGGCCTCACACATGCTAGGAAATCAGTCTACCACTCGGCCAAATTGACAGCTTTTG
>NW_004624747.1:10493680-10527390 GCF_000247695.1 Heterocephalus glaber | reverse complement strand
AAAAAAAAATGTTTTTACATAAAACAATACAGTGTCTCATCCAACTCTCAGGGATTTTAAAAGGTGTGACCCACCTTACTAAGATCTTTGGCAGTGACACTATCGTCATCCCGGCAGGGCAAGCGATGGACAAATGCTAACATCTGATACTTGGCTCTGATGAATTCTGCTTTAGTGGGACTGGTCAAAAACAAAAAAGAAAACAGTTCACTTGCAGTTCAGACATGACACTCCCCATTCTTTGGACTGTAAAAAGAAGAGGAAGTGACCCACATCCCCCACTTGAGAATAAAACGAACAAGGCTGAAATGAGTTTCAGCAGTGCTCAAGACCTGAAGTCTGAAAACATACATTAGTCATTATAAATGGCTGGGACTGCAAAAATCTGCTTTTTATAGCATCTTTCTTCTCTGTGTAATTTTCTTAATTGACTGCAACCTTGGGAGGAGGCAGCATTTAGTCCCATCTTATAGGTGAGGCATAAGGCAGACTGGTGTCTAGAACCTAGATTTCTGGTCTGACAGCCTCTTCTTTGAGTGCCTGAGTTTAAATCTGATTACATCTACAGCCTCCAACCCTCGGTCTCTTAACTGGAGAAATCATTAACTCTTGTCTAGGGGCCATGCAAAAGAAATGATCCCACCTGCCTCTGCTGAATTTCTACCAGCAAAGAGCCCAATGCACAACTGGGGTAGCCGCCTCCTGCACTGCCTTCCTGGAGGCTGATCAAAAATAGCTGCACTCCTCTCAGTGGAGTCCCATTTGTTACAAAGAGATAGAAGTATTTATAAACATTCCACTCACTGTACTTTATCCTGTGGATTAGCTTTTCTTCTTCCACTCATAATAGAAGCAGGGTCCAGCAAAGAATGCTCCCATATAGAATTAGCACCATTGTTATACAAGGTCTCAACCATCTAAAACCAAGCAGTACGAAATCACATTTTAATTTCTTTCTACAAATAGTGACAGGATTAGGAAAACAAAGCCCCATCACAAATACCAACATGTTTGGGAATTTCACTCATATCATTGTTTTCTGATTTTAGAATGAGAAGAGGAACCTGTATGCAAAATTTAGCTTTGGTGGGAAGGACAGCTAAATCCCTAAGTGGGTTTGATTGTTATATAGTTACATATTGAAGGAAGACTAACTTTGACACTTAGCACAGTGCTTCCCAACACTGAACAAATACTATTTTACTCACTTACTATGTTATTTGCTTAACATTTTTCTTTAAATCTACCCATTTAAAAAAACTTTCATTAACAATTATTTTCTGATATACTAGTTATAGTTTTCTTCTACACGTTAAAATAACACAACCATTAAAATAATTATATGAGTATTTCTTACATGTGTCTTGAGTACCACTGGCAGCTTATGGTCCATACTTTGGAAATTGTTGCTCACACTGTAAACTACTCATCTCTGGACTTAATTCAGTAATACAGTCTGGCTTTACCTACCCCCTTTCACATGAGAATGAGCTATTGGAAACTTCAAAGCAAATGATTTCAATGAGCCACATCTCCCGATTTCATTTTTAAATCAGGACTCCTAGGTGGGCATGGTGGCTCACATTTATAACTCTAGCACTCTGGAAGGCTAACGCAGAATGATTGCAAATTTGAGCCCAGCCTGGGCAACTAGTGAGACCCTCATCTCAAAAAAATAAAAAGGGTTAGGGATGTAGGTCAGTGCAAAGGCCCTGGGTTCAATATTCAGTACTACACACACACACACAAAGCAGGACTCCTAAAATGGCCCCATTCGTTTTTTACAATCTTAGAGATATTTCATATCAGAGATCCAAACCCAGTTGTTTTTGGTCCCTTGGTTCATTCAGACGAGTTTAAGGGACATGCTATCCATTTGCCACAGATTTAGTGAAGTGTGTATTCAAGACAAATGAAGGAAGGTAAAACACACACTTAATCCTGAGTTCCAAGAGAACTTGAAGAATGTGTACCCCAAATCGAAATACAAGTAACATGACATCGGGCCCCAAATAAGACCAAGAGCCCACTTAACACTGAACAGAGACATAGTAACTTAATCTGATTTCTTTCTTTCTTTCCTTTTTTTTTTTTTGACACAGGGTCTTGCTATGCAGTTCAGCCTGGGCTTGAACTATGTAGCCCAGGGCTAGCCTCGAACTCCTGGCAATCCTCCTGCCTCAATGAGTGCTGGGATTACAGGCATGTGCCACCACGCCTCATCCACTTAATCTGATTTCTGATCAATAACAAAAGGTTTTTATTGTTGTTCTGTAGTACTGGGGACTGAATCTATGGAATCGAGCATGTACTCCAGCACTCTATCACTGAGCTACATTCGTAGCCCTTTTTATTTTCAGGTAAGGTCCCCCTGTGTTGCCAGGGCTGGGGTTGAACTTGCAATACTCCTGCCTCGGCCTCCTGAGAAAAATGGAATTACATGTGTGTACCACCATATCCAGTTTTTTAGTTTTTTGTTGTTTTTTTTTTGGTATCGGGGATCGAACTCAGAACCTTGCGCTTGCAAGGCAGGTGGTGGAACCACTGAGCTAAATCCTTGGCCCACCATATCCAGTTTAACTACAATTTTTGGTTTTTGTTTTTGTTTTTTTGGTACCAGGGATAGAACTCAGATCCTTGTGCTTGCGCAGCAGGCAGCGAAACCACTGAGCTAAATCCCCAGCCAGTTTAACTACAGTTTTAACAAAACTTCACTTGATCTTAGACAAAAGGCCAAGAAGCAATAGATTTAACAAAACTTAAATTAGGTGTTTCAGAAATGTTTGAGGGTGGGATTTAGCTCAGTAGCACTGAGCCTGCCTCGAAAGCACAAGGTCCTGAGTCCAATTCCCAGTACCAAAAAAAAAAATGTCTGAGGAATCCCAAGCCATTCTTCTGTTAAAGTGAGAAAAAACATGTTCTTAAAATATTAGCAAAGGGGCCAAGGATTTAGCTCAGTGGTTCCGCTGCCTGCCTCACAAGCGCAAGATCCCAAGTTCAATCCCCAGTACCAAAAAAAATATATATTATTAGCAAGATACTGAAGAATAAGTACATTAATTAAGTTTCTTAGGCATTAATTGTTGGAAACATACATCATAGTATGTGGAAAAGATGAACTATTTAAAGCAATTTCTAGTGACAATCTAGAAAGTCAGCAGTGAGACAATATTAACAAATTTTAAATATGATTGAGATTGTGAGACATTTACATTAGAAGAGAAAAAAATCATTTTTCTTTTTTTTGGTTATTTGAGACAGGGTCTCGCTATGTAGTCCAGGCTGGCCTCAAATTCACAGTGATCCTCCTGCCCCAGCCTCCCAAGTGCTTGGATTACAGGCATGTGCTGCCATGCTCAACGAGAAAAAAATCTTAAATGATGAATTCAATACAGGATAATACATGTACTTATACATAGAAATGATGGGCATAGCATCTCTATTTAATTATCAACCATTTTTCTTTTTTTTGGTACTGGGGATTGAACTCAGGTCCTGGCGCTTGCGCAGCAGGCAGCAAAACCACTGAGCTAAATCCCCGGCCCTATGAACCATTTTTAAGAAGTATGCTAGGAAAAATTCACTGGCTAAAACAATGAGCAGTAAAGCATAAATTACAAACTGTGAGAATTCTTATTCTTTACCTGAAGAAGTGTAGGAGGCCATGGAGTATGTTTAAGATGCCTTACTTGGGAGATATGACGCCCTAGACTCCGATGGACACTGCAACACTCGTCACATATAAAAGTTCCCCTATTTACTGATGCCCAGGAAGGATCTGGAAAGAGAATGAAATCTCAGTGGCAAGGACATCAGTTGGTTGCTCTACCACAGGACAGAAAAAGATGACTGAGTTTGGTTTTTCAGAAACACAAGACATTTTTGTTGTTTACTAAAACAATATACTAATGTTTATCAATGTATCAAGCTGGTGATGGTCTATGATGACACTACCTTGGGTGATAGAAGTACAATGTTAACTGAGTTGAACAACCCTAAATAAGCAGTTTGCTTCTTTGTATTTCTGTATCCTTAATGTGGATCCACCACCCCAGATGCTCTTTCGTTCCATATAAGAGAAGCAAATGGAGAGAACAGATGAATCATTTGAAATCCATCTCCACAAACAGCAAGATAACCCAATTTTGATAGTGAATTCTTCACATAGCAGTATCTGAAGTAAATGAAATGATTGCTGTCCTAACTGCTACAAATCAATGTCTGTATGTGTTATGCTCTAAACATGAACTGTCCTCTAAAAAGGTGGGGTCTAGAAAAGGGATTGGACCATAAGGGCTTTAACTTCATTAGTGCACTAATCCACTAATGAGATCATAACTTGATGACAATATTTTGAGGTGATGGAAACAGGAAGGTAGGCCTCACTGAAGGGAGTGGTCCATGGGGGGGTATGACTTTGGGGACTATATATGGTATCCAGACTCTTTTTTCTGGCCCTTCCCTACCTGCTTCCTTGCTGCCGTGAGGTGAGCTTTCCTCCAACACACCTTTCCACCATGATGTTTCTGCTTCTCCTTGGAGTTGACTGACCATGGACTGAAACCTCTGAAAACATGGCCAAGATAAACTCTTCCTCCTTCAAATTGTTTATCTCAGGTATTTTGTCACAGCAACAGAAATCTAACTAATATAATAATTAACAGAAAGCTGTGAGAGACAGAATTATAAAATTGTTCAGCAGCTATGGTTCTGAGGGCAGAGAAATCTGGCTTCCTCAACTAGAAAATGTTCTACAAGGGCTGGGGATTTAGCTCAGTGGTTTCGCCGCCTGCTGCGCAAGCACAAGGACCCGAGTTCGATCCCTGGTACCAAAAACAACAAAAAAACCCAAAAATGTTCTACGATATCCATTAGTTGTTTTAAACAAACTACAGTAGAGTTTTACCTTGCAAATGATCTGAAAAAAAAGCTGCTTCACAGAGGCAAAATGTAAAACATAAATGAGTAATATTTTTGGTGTGTGTGGAACTCTTTTTCTTCTGAAATCCTACAGAGCTTCATTAGACATCCTTTTTTTTTGACATCTTTTTTTTTTTTTTTTTTTTCTGGTACCAAGGATTGAACTGGGGTCCTTGTGCTTGTGAGGCAGGCAGCAGAACCACTGAGACATCCTTTAAAACAAGGAATATTTCACACCTGGTAAGCAGGATAGATCTGGGTAAGTAAACTGAGAGCTGAGAAACGCCAAACAAATATAGATCCTCTCTATTTCATCAGCTTCACAATGGGGTGATAATAGGTGTCACTCAAGCTGCCTGGTCTAAGGGTTGTATTTTTTTTGGTACCAGGGATTGAACTCAGGACCTTGTGCTTGAGCTAAATAAATCCCTGGCCGTCTAAGGGTTGTATTTTTAAATTCTTCAATGTCCACAAAAATCTCTAAAATGTATGAACTTCATCTTCACCATGTTTTTTTTGGTACTGGGGATCGAACTCGGGTCCTGGCGCTTCCAATGCAGGCAGCGGAACCACTGAGCTAAATCCCCAGCCCCATCTTTACCATTTTTAACAGTTTATCAAACCTTTCAAGCCATATAATGAAAAGTTACAGGATTTCAATCAAAGACAAATCTTAGGAGCCAGAGAACGTGGTGGTTGTGAAAGTTGGCTCTAGAGACAAGCAGTCCATGTTTGAACCCCAACTCTGCCACTTCTTGAACAAGGATCTCAGGCAAGTTATTTCATTGAGTATGGGTCAAATGGGAACAATACCACCTCTGAGGCCAGTGAGGATGCAGAGTAAGTAAAATACCTCTCATTCAGTAAGTATTCAATAATGCTAGCTGTTTCATCTTTTCTAAATATTATTCAGTTATTTCCAAGAGCCTACTAAAATTCATCAGCACTTGAAACAGTTTTTTATTGGAAATACAATACTTAAAATATTTCACGAGTGCTATTCTATTGTATTAGTATCTCACTGAGATTTTCAGATGACTGAATTTAAGATTAAGTACAATGTATTTAAAATGAACTAGATTCATTAAAAACAACTAAAATATTTAAGATAGGATCAAAGTTAAATACTTCCCATGAAGTAAAATAATTCAGTGAAGTATAATTTTGCTAGTATTATTATGCCATTCTAAGGTGCAAAGATGGGAAATATCAAAGATGAAGGGTCCTTATAAAGGTAGAGAATAATATTGCTTTCTACCTTTACTACTATTAACAACCAAAAATAAACAGATAAACAACCTGTTTGGAAACACAGCTTTGGTTTTGGTTTCTAACATATCATGCAAAGGGGCTGGGGATTTAGCTCAGTGGTGCCGCTGCCTGCCTCGAAAGTGCAAGGTCCTGAGTTCGATCTCCGGTACCAAAAAAACAACATATCATGCAAAGAATTCATAGTATTAGAGGAAATTAAACAGGAACAAAACAAGCGAGGGTTTAACACACATTTAGTGAGTTTCTCAATCACTTAATCTTCATGTATTGGAATCCCACAGAAAGAATATTAACAACATAGAAAATCAAGATTGAGTTTGAGTAAGGTTGAGTGAAACCCTTCCAGTTTAACTGGATGTTTATGGCAGGGCTTTCTATGGATACCGTAAATGGACTTCAAAAATCTCTACCCCTCCCCAGTCTACCTAACAAATTTTGTGTGAAAAAGTACACACACATTTTCTGGGGAGAAGGTCTTAGCATTCATCAGACTCTCAAAGGGGTCCCTAACTGGACAGTAACTCTTTTATGAGGACTCTGCAGGCTTTGTAGAAAAGGCTGCACAAATTCCTAGCTGCTCAAATTCACAGAACATGTTAAGGTAGCCTCATTATATTCAAAACAGGAAGGAAATGACTCAAGTCTCTGTAGATGAGGCATTCAAGACAACTCTAAAATGATACCCTGGAAGAAAAAAAATTCTGAAATGCACAAAACACTGCAAAAGTGCAAGATAATATTTAGGATGGCAATAGAGAAGCAATCTGCCTTTCCCCCATATAATCCAACAAGTAAAGTATATGTATCCTAAGAGGGAGTATGAAGTGAGACGCATGTGAATCAAACACATCACAGCCAAGTTCAACTGAAAATAGGCAAGAAAAGAAAGAAGTGGAGCAAGTAACATTTTCAGAGAAAACAACAGTCTGTGTAACACTGGTTTATAAAACACTTCTTTTTTTGGTTTTGTTTTGTTTTTGGTACCAGGGATCAAACTCAGGACCTTGTGCTTTCAAGGCAGGCGCGGTGTCACTGAGCAAAATCCCTGGCCCTAAAACACTTCTTTTTAAACTCTTCTATTCCCCTCTCTATTGTCAAAGGAAACTGATAACACCACTTGTACTACCCTAGCCATGAAATAACCACATAAAGAGTTATCACAGTACTATTTAAAATCAGTCTCTGTTTCCAAATGACAAGATGAAGATCCGAACAGTTGCAAAGCCACTGGTGTTCAATGATTCACATAAGATCATTTATTGGACACTGTTGTCCCAAGAAAACCATCTGACATTTGAATTAGTTTAAACTTAAAGCTGTTAAGTCCAAGGATAGAAAACAGCATATAATAATCTATCCTGAGACCTGTCAATTCAACTCCAGTTGCTAAAATAGATCTAATCTTTAAGTCTGAACATTACGCACAATAAGAATGGTTTTGACCTTTCAATGCCCCTGTATGCTTACACTGCCACTAACTTTATGTGTATTTGTTTGCTAAAACTGTAATTTAGAAATTCAACTCTAGCTTTAAGGGAATGCCAGGGTTCTGAACTGAATAATATAATTTAAAAAAAGAAAAAAAAACTTAAAAGAGATTATCCTAGCAATATCCATTTTATTTTCCTAATCACCGAAAATGGTAGCACTCTTGATTATCCTTATTTAAAAAAAAAATGAGGAAATCAAAGCTGGACCAAGTCAAGTCACCAGCCCAAGGTCATTGAGGCAAAAACTAGTGTGAACCTAGGCCCTCTGGATCCCCAAATTTAAGACACGTACTGATTCTTAAGTGCTGGTTGTGTTTGCAAGACCCCAACACGGAGATTCCCGCCCCCACGGAGTAGCTGCCAGGATGTCAGGAGTGGGAAAGTCATCCACCAGCACCCTCTGGCAAGTCTCCAGGAGGAAAGCCGGGAGTGTAGCCCA
This sequence comes from Heterocephalus glaber, assembly GCF_000247695.1. The sequence goes on along the minus strand of NW_004624747.1, from coordinate 10,519,269 downwards.
CCCAGGAAAGGTCCCCTTGCAGGGACAGGGGTCCGATGAAGGGTGACACCTGCAGCCTCTGGCAGCCGCAGCCAGGAGGGCTCTCGCATTTTACTTCTGTAATTGGCCTTCCTGTGGGTTGCCCAAGCCCCTTCCTGTCTGGGGAGCGGCTCGGGCCCCCCACCACCTCCCTGACTGGCCTGGGACCGAGTGAAGAGGGAACGAAATGGATGAGAGGGAGGCGGCCCCCTCCCCTCCTGGCTGCCAGGCCCGGGAAGGGTCTCGCCTCTGCAGTCTCAGGGCCCCCTTGCTTGAGCCGTGTCTCGGGGTGCGCGGCTCGGTCGCGAGAACCTGTCGGTCTCGAGGGGGCGGCCCCGGGGCAGGGGTCCTGGCAAGGAGCAGAGGGGCGAGGGCCCGGCCGGTGCGACTCACCCGGCCCGCTACAGTCAGCACACACATCGCTGCTCCGAAGTCGCTTCGACATGGCTCCCGCCTTCACCTGCCGGGAACCAGTAGCCCCGGGAAAGCGAAGGCGGCGGCGGTGGCGCTTCCGCTCTAACGGGTCCCAGCGGCAGAGCTGGCAGCAGAGCACCTCCCCTCGGCGCCTCGCAGCAGCTGCGCAGCACGCACGCGCGAGGAGATGTCTTTCTGCGACTGGCAGATCATGTGACCGGAAAGGGCACGTTTCTCTGCCGCCATCTTTAGTGAGGGCAGATGCCGGCTACAGGATCGTGTCTTATGTCTAAATCCTCTTATTTTTAGGTCTCCTTTTCTGGAAGAGATCTGCCTCATACTAGCACTGATTAATATCACAGGAAGCAGCAAAATCTTGCACCTACCACCTCCCTGAGGCGAACAATGATTAAATACTCTATCCAACAAATAGTTATTGAGCATCTGTTTTCCACACTGTTTCAGGTTCTGAAGAAACTGCAGTTAAGAAAGAAGACCTTTCTGGTTCTTATGGAATTTACAGTATACTGAGGGTAGATCTATAATAAAATAAGTAAAATGAGACTATAGGAGATGAATATTTCTTTAAACTGCACTTTCAACCTTACCTTCAAAATAGAGATGATGTATTGTCTACTAATAGTCCGGTTTGTTTTTGTATGGCCTTTTACTTAACAATTATTTCTTTTTTAAAAAATAAGAAAAAAGGGGAAGACGAGGGAAAGGGAAAGAAAAAAAAGAGGAACAAAAATATGCAACAAATTTGTATATAGCCAGAAAAACTAAATATTTACTACCTGGCTAAGGAGATAAATTATGGGAAGATGTGGTAGTATTATAGACAGCTAAGTTAGGTAGAAATATTATAGGTAGTCAGACAGGGCTAGGCCCTCAAGGGAGTTAGTGTAGAGGATGAAAACACATTACAATTGTGGCTGGAGGCACATCTGCTGAAAGCCAGGCCTCAAGATAAAGATGAAATGACCAGACCTACATGCTTCCCCAAGGGATAAGCAATATACTATAATTGGTATCACCTGGTCCAATAAAGTCTGGATAGTCATCAGTCACTCAGGTGGGTGACCAGGACCTCCTGATTCATCTCCCTTAAAAAGCTCCTTGTTCTTTGCATGTACCCTTGCTATGTGACCTGCTTCCTCATTGAATCAATATTACCTAAGCAACTATACTTGTTATCTTATTGGTTGACCATAGTTTTGACCTACAGTGTTTTTCTCTATAAAACTTCCTCTGTGAAGTGAGGTCCACAGCAACCCACTTTTGAATCCCCTCCTGTCTCTCAAGAGCTCTCTCAATAAAAATTTCCTACTCTTAACCTCCGTTGTTCATTAGAATTCATTTTTTGATTTGAGGGAAAACGAACTTGGTGTATCTGACATCTAGCAGGTTCGGAGTTATTTCACCTGTATCAGTAGGACTATTCCATGGAAAGTCTTCAATAAACAGTAGTTCCTACTATTCTTGACATTACTATTATTTTCTAAATACTGATTTTCTTCATATATTTGGAATTTGAGAATAAGAATAGCTAAGCTAGAGTAGTTTATAGGATGGTGTGAAATAAACAATGAGATGAGCTTAACCAGCATGAAGGAGAGAAAGATGTGAGCCAAATATTAATGACTATTTATTGTATGTATTACATGTAAATACAACTATCATCTCCAACTACCAGATAATGGATACTGACTGTAGGCCAGGTACCATCTTGGTTTTTTAGTGAACAAAAGAGATATGGTCGCTGACATGGTGGAGTTTTCAAATAATGAGATAGGCAAGGAAAAAAGAATGAGAAGTCCCAGAAAATGCCTCAGAAGCACTGGTGGGTCCATCTGTCCAGTGTGATAAATGTGCAATGTGGGAATAAACACATAATTTCCACACATTCCACAGCTATAGCCTCTGTGTGCCATCCTGGTGTTTCTGCATTCTGTTTTGGTACAACTCACAAATCTTCTGGGCTCCACTTCCACACGTGTGAAGAATGGATTAGACTAGGATTCTTGAACAGCTGTTGCAAGGCATCTGAAAAGCTGAATATGCATGAGCAGAGAAGGGAAGACAATGTTTTCAGGATGCATTGAATAACTTTGTCGAGCTGCAGACTACTGAAGAGAAGTGGTCAAGGAAGCATTCATAATGCCTGAGGTTCAAACCCAAAGGATGAGCTTGCTTGCTTGCTTTCTTTCTTTCTTTCTTTCTTTCTTTCTTTCTTTCTTTCTTTCTTCCTTTCTTTCTTCCTTTCTTTCTGTCTTTCTCTCTGTCTTTCTTTCTCTAATTTTTGCAGCACCGGGGACAAACTCAGGACCTTCTGCTTGTGAAGGCAGGTGAGGCACCACTGAGCTAAATCCTCGGCCCAGAGCTTTGCTTTTGTAGACTGCTCAAATCCAAGTGTATTAGTCCTTTGAGGCATAACTACAAATCCAAATGGCTAGCTTAAAGATGATACACAAATTGAATAAACCACCACTGTAGGTAGCTCTGAATCTTAACCCAGTTATTAATTCAGATAGAAAAGTAGTTTTCAGATGGAAACAATTTCTCTCTCAGGGGGCATCTGGCACGGTCTGGAGACTGGGAATGGTACTGGTATGGAGTGGTTATTGAGGCCAGGGATAGGGATGCTGCTCAGCATCTACAAAGCATCAGATATCCTCCACACAAAGAATTATCCAGTTCCCGATGTTCCCAAGGTTGAGAAGTCCTGACATAGGACTATATGGAGCCCAAGGTGGTGCTGCACGCCTATAATTCCAGCACTCGGGAGGCAAAGGCAGGATCGCCGTGAGTTCAAGAGATAGATAGAACTCACCAGCCTGGCTACATGGTGAGTTCAAGGCCAGCCTGAGCTACATAGTAAGAGCTTGTCTCCAAAAAAAGGAACTATGTGTCTTATTATGCAAATATCCAAAGCCACTTCTCTAGTTTGAAGTTCCCCTTCAAATATTATTGGCTCTGCCCATTTCCAAAATGGCTTCTAACCAATCGTGGCAGGACCTGCCCTGGTCCAAAAAGGCTCCAAGGGAGTCAGTGGCCAGAATGGTTTGGTCCGGACCCTTGTTGTCACCCTCCACCCCTACTGCGGTGCCAATGGTAGAGGCTCGGTTGTGGGCCGAACCATCTGAGGTAGATGGAGCAGAGGGAGTGAGGCTGGTGATGAGTAGATCGAGCTTTTCATGTTGAGGTCTAGGGCCAAATAATAGACCTATGGCTCTAGTTCCTAGGCTTCTCTATGTTTCCCGTTGTGATGCTGGATGCGGATGGAACTGGGAGGATTTCGGCCCACTGCTTGGCTTCATCCTCCCCTCCGGTAGCCTGTGGTGGTTCGCTCCCCGCACTTCCCTGTTTGGGGCAATTGGGCCCACCGAAGTCGGTTGGGGAGCTGTCAGCTGGGCTGCTAGTGTGAGAGCGAGCGCGTCGGGGCGCTGGGTGGGCGCGGCCGACCCGGTCCCCGACCAGGCCAGCGACCCTACACCTCGCGCGTGCCCACACGCGGCCCCCTCAGCTGCCCGGCCGCGAACCACGCCGCTTGGTGGTCCGCCCGCTTCCTTCGTCTTTTCCTCCCGCCGGCCTCGGAGACCCTGCTGGGGCTGAGGCTTCTGGGAGACGGGTGGCCAGGGCCGGCCGCTACCTCTTCGCCATGTCCTTGGCCCGCGACGCCAGCAGCCACTTTCCCCTCCACCTGCTAGTCTGGAATAACGACTACCGGCAGCTGGAGAAGGTGCTGCGAGGCCAGGTGAGGTGAGGGCAGAGGGAGTGGCAGAAGCCCTTCCAAGTCCCTGAGCCCATTTCCAAGGATCTGCTCCGGGGCCCCAGTTAACCCTTTGACTGTGCAGTCGTGGGACAGTAATATTAATAGAACGTGTATCGAATGCTGTTTGTATGTCGGGCCCTGTTCCGAGGGCTTTTTGTATATCGTCCCGTTAACCTTTCCAGTAGCACAAGGAGGCCAGTACTATTTTTCCATTTGGCAGAGAAGGAAACTGAGGCTCTCAGATGGTCACTTGCCTTTGTGGGAGGCGGCCTGGCTAGTTAATACCACGATGGGAATTTTAAGGTAGGCCAGCTATTAATGCACAGTCTTAACCATTATTAAGCTCCATTACCTCAAAGACGAAAGGCCCACACACACCCCTCTACTCCACCCACCGTTGTTGTGAAGTACTTGGTCGGTTTTAGAATCTGTGTTCTAACTTCCCTGTGACCTTGGGCAAGACATTTTGGTTCTTGGGCCCCATTAACCTATCCATGGAATGAGGATGTTGGTAGTGATTCGGGTAAACCCAGCACAATATTTGATTGTATTAACAGATCTGAGTTGAGGCCTAGGAATCCGCATTTAACAAGCTCCCCACGGAGGCTGATGATACATGGTAAAGTTTAAAGATTGCTGATGCACAGGCTCCTTAAAAACCTCTTCCTGTTCTAAAGTGCTTTGATTCATTGTCTTATTTATTACCATCTCTTTAAACAGTGGTTCTCAATTGGAGGTGCCCCCCCCCTTTGGCAATGTATGGAGACATTTTTGGTTGTTTTAAGTGGGGAGTGGGTGTTCCTGGCATCTAGTGGGTGGAGGCCAGGGATGCAGCTTGACATTCTATGATAGATGAAGCAGCCACCCACAACAAAGAATTATTTGGCTCCAAATGCCCTAGTGTCTTGGTTAAAAAACCATGCTTTAAAGGCATCCCAGTAATTCTAGGAAGTATTGATGCCCTCAAGTTACAAACTAACAGATTTAGCAAAGAGGATAAGGATTTGTAATTATTCTTCAAATCTGATTTAATTGTATGGTTGGCTTCATTTTATTCAGTGTGTTAAAGACTTTTTAAATAGCTCAAAATTGACTCTGTAATTGTCAAGAAATGTCAGAGATTTCTCAAGAAATGTCAGCATTGGCTCTCTTTTTAGTTGGCAAAAATTAAGGACGGTCAGCATCACAGAGTTTGAACACTTACTGCTAAGTGCTTGCAACCTGCCTTATTTAAGTTGGTTGAGGATATACTGGAAGTTAAAAACCTTTTTTTTACATTTCAAAAGGAACTTCAGACAGAACAGTTTTTTAGTGTCATTGTTCTTAATTAGCTGGTGTGTAATTATTTAAAAGTTAAGGAAATATGAGACATGACCCAGACAAAATGATTCACCATTAAGTATCTCATTATACCTGATGACTTAATCCTCTATTACTAGACATGGCTTAGGGATTCTCTACCATTTTACTCTTAGCTCTATTGGTAGGTCTCACATAGGACATTTTTTAAATGACCAGTTCTGTTTTGTAGGGCTCTTGTCTGCTATTTGCATCTCTATTTCTCAGAGATGTGGCTGACTAGTTTGTGAAATGTTGAGAGAAAATACAAAGAAAATCACAGAATTTAAATCCTCTTTGATATAAAGTTTCATCATTAAATCGTATTCTTTCTATCCAGCTTTATGAAAACAGTGGGCTTTCTATTCGTTGGAGGTAAAGAGTTTAAATGTTTGATAAGAAAAGTACAAACAGAGTCTTGGTTTATAATTCAAAGTGTTGGGCCGGGGATTTAGCTCAGTGGTTTCGCTTCCTGCTGCACAAGTGCAAGGACCCGAGTTTGATCCCCAGTACTAAAAAAAAAAAGAATATACATATAATTCAAAGTGTGACATAGTTCTTTCTTTTTCCTGCAAACTGTGATAAAGGTATCCATTGAAAGTTCTTGGTGCTTTTTACCTGCAAGAATTTAAGGACATTTGTGATTAGAATTTGGGTGTTAAAATCTTGTAGCAGACTTTTCTGGAATATATTTTAGATCCTTAATGCCCTTGACTGTCAAAGAGTTTGAGGCTTGAGGAACTATACTTGCTAATTGTTTGGTTTTGACTTAATCAGTTACTACTGTGGATCATTTCATAGTACTGTATACCATTTACCTCTGGGGAGGAGACAGGTGACCTCTTCTCATAAAAACATCTGGGGAAGCTTGACTGTCATAACCATGTAATCTTGAAAGTTGGCCATTGAAGAGGCCCAGATCTGGCAGTTATACAGGACCCTGTGTTTAGTTGATGTTCTTCTATCATCATATTGAAATTCTTAACTATTTTTGAATATGGAGCACTGTATATATTTTATTTTTTTTTAGCCCTGTATATTTTTATTTTTTGCTGAGCCCTCCCAATTATGTAACTCTTTCAGGGTCATGAAGGTGATAATTGACATCATAAAAATATTAAACTACATTAAAATATATAGCAGGAAATGTTTTCTTGCCTTCATGTGCACTAGATCCTCTGTTGAATACGTCTGCAGCCTGGAGGCATTGAGGTTTAATGGCCAGCACTAACGCTGATTAAGTTGTGAGGTTGGGCATACATCTACCCTTGCCTAATTGTTTCATCACCTGTGAAATTGGGAAGAGTAACACTAGACACTTACTCTTATGAGGGACAGTGCTAATGTGTTTTACGTTGCAGTTTTAGATTTAATGTTCACATCTCTTTCCTGGGGAGGTTGCTACTGGAATTCTATCTTATAGATGAGAAAATCAAGGTAAAGAGAAGCTCAGTTGCATGCTAAATTAGTGTGTGAGCTGTGACTTGAACACAAAAAGTCAGATTCCATCCAAATCCTCTATTATTCTTCTTTAGTATTGTTTTTTGTTGTGTTTTGTTTTGTTTTGTTTTGTTTTGTTTCTTTTCGGTACTGGGGATTGAACAGAGGACCTTGCACTTGTCAGGCAGGCGAGGTGCCACTGAGCTAAATCCCCAGCGCTTGTTTTGTTTTTTTGAAACAGGGTCTTTATGAGTTCAGGCTGGCCTTGAACTCACTATGTAGCCCAGGATACCCACTGGCAATCATTCCTCAACCACCCAAGTGCTGGGATTACAGACATATGCCACCATGCCTGGCCTCAAATACTATATTCTTAACCTCTCTGCTCTTATTTTGCTAAAAATGTCTCCATTTTAGGATTATGAAGAGTATAGGAAGATGGACTGGGGATTTAGCTCAGTGGTTCCACCGCCTGCCTGGCAAGCGAAAGGTCCCAAGTTCAATCCCTGGTACCAAAAAAAAAGTATAGGAAAATAATGGATCTGAAAGTACAGTGGCATAGTAAATGGAGCAATACCATTTATCAGTAGCTCCTGCTTTTATTATGATCATGATTTATAAACCTGGGAATTTAGCTTCTTTTATGTAGATTCCAGTTTTTCTATAAGGAATGTATATTGGCTGCATAATTAAGAAAAATTGCTGTAACTTCAGCAATAAAACTAGATGTTCTCCATAATGTTTTGTTTGCCAGTGAGTTTCTGCTGTCTACTTCATTCCTTTCATCACACACGTGAGACTTGAAGCAGGCATACTGATGGCTGTAAGAATTTAATTTTGCTCCAGGAACTGCTATGGCACAAGAAGAATTGAATTTACCCAAAGAGGATGAGCCATGTTTCAGCCCCAACCCCAGATTCTTACTCATAGCCAGCATTGGTGTAACTCTGCCAACTATGAGATTGTTTCAGGCTGTAACACTTAACCCAGGAGAAGCACTTAATAAAGTGCCTCTTAACCCATCAGCTTTTTAATGTTCAGTGGGGCCCTGAAGGTGTTGAAGTTGAAACTATTTGTGTTCTGCTTATGTCATTTTGTTAGAGAGATGTGTTAAAATCCTTTGGCCTTCTTAATGATGCTGGGGAAATGAATGAACAGTTAAGGGACACATGCAAAGATGGGTCCATGCATCTTAGACAGCTCAGAGAAAACTCAGACCAAGTGGGTAGAGGTGGCAGATGAGCCCTAACTAGACCCTTGATGGTGAACCTTTTAGTGCTGTGGGACGCATGCTGTAGGTTTGTCACCACTACTCTAGACACACATGCCCTCCTTAAAGCACATCATCTAGGCAAGAGAAGGAAGACTAAGAAGGAGGAGCTAAATCCCTGGCACAAAGTAAGGTGTTTTTAATTGTTCCCACTTTATAAGCAAACAAACTGAAGTTCAAGAGAAATTAAGCAATTTGTCAGAGGGTAGAACAGTATATGAATAAGAGTTTATGTATTGCATAAACATACATTGTTTTTTCCAATATCTTTATTTTCCAATATCTTTATAATATAATCTACCCATGTAAAATATACTGTTCATTGATATTTAGTATATTCACTGAATTATGTAACCATAACTACTGTCAAATTCTGGAACATTTTCAACACCCCAGAAAGAAATCCCATATCCCTGATAGTCAGTTCCCATTTTCCCCAGCTCCTTCAGCCTCAGGCAACCACTAATACACTTTCTTTGTAGATTTACCCACTCTGGATATTTCACATGAATAGAATCATGCAATATGTGGCCTTTGTTTCTGACTTCTTTCACTTAGTCTCGTGTTATTATGTGTATTAGTTCTTCATTCCTTTTTGTGACTGTTTAATATTCCATTGTATGGATATATTATATTTTGTGTACCTATTTATTATTTGGTGGACATTTGAGGTTTTTTTACCTTTTGGTTTTTATGAATAATGCTGCTATGCTTATTTGTTGATAAGTTTTTAGAAGGTATACGTTTTCATTTCTCTTATGTATGTGGCATGGAGAGGAATTGCTAGATTATGTGGTCATTCTATATTTAATTTTTTTTTTTTTTTGGTACCGGGGATCGAACTCGGGTCTTGCGCTTGAGAAGCAGGCGGCGGAACCACTGAGCTAAATCCCCGGCCCCTATATTTAATTTTTTAAGGAATGCTTATTTTTTTAGTTCTGCACTATTTTATATTTCCACTAGCAGTCGACAGGGTTCCTGTTTCTCCACATCCTTGTCAACACTCCTTCCTATGTCTGTTAGATTGTAAACATTCTAGTGGGTGTGAAATGGTATCTCACTGTGGTTTTTTTGTTTTGTTTTGGTTTGGTTTTTTTGGTACTGGGGATCAAACTCAGGACCTTGGGCTCGAGGGGCAGGCACGGTGCCACTGAGCTAAATCCCCGATCCCTCTCATTGTGGTTTTGATTTGAAATTCCCAAATGATTTGTGATGTTGTACATTTTGTCATGTACCTTTGTGAACTTGTATACCTTTTTTGAAGAAATGTCTATAAAAATTCTTTGCCCATTTTAAAATTGAATTATTTGATTTATTATTATTATTATTATTATTTTGTACTGGAGATCGAACTTGGGACTGCGCTTGTGAGGCATACAGTGGAACCACAGCTAAATCCCCGGCCCTTACTTTTTATTATTGAATTATAAATGTTCTTTATATATTCTGGCTACTAGGCTCTAGTATATAATGTGCTAATAATTTCCCCCATTCTGTAAGTTGTCTTTTTGGCTTCTACATGGTATCATTTGAAGCATAAAGTTTTTAATTTTGTGAAGTCCAACTTACCTACATTTTTGTAACATATGCTCATTGTTATAGCTAAGAAAACTGTGCCTAAGCTGTGGTCATGAAGATCTACTCCTGTGTTTTCTTCTGATAGTTATTATTTTAGCTTTTACATTGGAGTTTATGGTCCATTTTGAGCCAGTTTTCATGTATAATAGGTATGAAATTCCTTTTGCATATGAACATCCAGTTGTTTAAGCACCATTTGTTGAAAGGACTATTTTTCCCCCAATTTTGGCACTCTTGTTGAAAATTTATTATCCATAAATATGTGGGGTTTTTTCAGGACTCTTGTATTCTACTGACGAAATGACTGTCTTTATGCCAGTACCACTGTCTTGATTGCTATAGCTTTGTATGGTAAGTTTTGAAATTTGGAAGTATGAGTCCATCTTAGTTACTTTTCTCTTGTTGCTGAGACAAAATACCCAACACCCAAAGTTAAAGGAGAAAAGGTTTATTTAGCTCACAGTTTGGAGAGATTTTGATCTATAATTGGTTGGCTCCCAAGGCAGGGTGGCTTGGCAGAGGAGGACAGTTCAGTGGGTAGCAAAACAACAAGCAGCCTTAACGGTGTCTTTCTGCCCCCTTTATCTTATCCAGAATACTTAGGGTGGGTTTCACTCACACTCTTAATCCTCCTGCCCTTGAGCCTAGCATTGCACCAAGAATCAATTCCAAGGACACACACTAGATCAGCCATCTCTGGAAACCCCCCACCTATGACCCTATAAGGCATGGGGGGGGGCATCTAGACACAAACTCTTAACAGAGTCCTTTGATCTTTGCCTTGCTTTTTATGATGGTGATTCTGTGTCCTTTGCAATTCCATATAAATTTTAGGATCAATTTATCAATTTCTCTAAAAAACTGGCAATTGAATCTAAACCTCAGTTTGGAGAGTATTGCCATCTTCAAACCTTGAATGTAGGATGTTTCTACATTTATTTAGATTGTTCTTTAATACATTTCAAAATGCTTTATGGTTTTCAGAATATAAAGCTTTGTATTTTGTTCAATTTATTCCTAAATGTTTATTCTCTTCGATGCTACTATAAATGGAGTTCTTTTCTTTTGTGGTACCAGAGATTGAACCCGGGGCTTCTTATATGCTAGGCAAGAGCTGTACCATTGAGCTACAACCCTGGCCTGGCATTATTTTCTTAATTTCATTTTTGTAATCATAGGATAAATCTTACTTGTTTATAGTGTATAGTAGCCATTCTTATATGTTGCTGAGTTTGGTTTGATAATATATTTTTGAAGATTTTTGCATCTGTATTCATAAGAGGTAGTTTTCTTATGCTTGTCATCAGGATAACACTGGGCTCATACAATAAATTGGAAAGTTTCTCTTCCTCTTCCGTTTCTTGAAAGAGTTTGTGAAGATTTAGTATTCTGTAAATATTTGATAGAATTCACCAGTGAACACATCTGGGCCTGATTCTTTTGGTAGGGAGTTATTAAGTTATTGATTTAATCTCTATACTTTATTCAGATTCTCTCTCGAGTCAGTTTTTCTAACTTGTATCTCTAGGAATTTGTCATTTTCATCTAAGTTATCAAGTTTTTGGACATACAGTTCTTCTTGGTATTCCTTATAGTAGAGTTGATAATAATATCCCCTTTCATCCCTGATTTTTTTTTTTTCTTTTGGTACCGGGTATCAAACTCAGGACGTTATGCTTGCCAGGCAGGTTGCAGTGCCACTGAGCTAAATCCCTGGCCCTCATCCCTGATTTTAATAGCTTAAATATCCTTTTTTTTGTTTTTTCTTGCACAAGCTAAACATTTTTCAATTTTGTTGATATTTTCAAAGAACCAACTTTGGCTTTGTTGGTTTTCTCTCTGTCTCTTTTTTTGGTTGCTGTTGTTTGTTTGTTTTGTTTTCTTTTGTTTTTGAGACAGAGTCTCACTGTGTAGTTAAAGCTGGCCTTGAACTAGCTAGTCCAGGCTGGCCTTGAACTCATGGCAGTCCTCTTGCCTCAGCCTCCCAGAATGCTAGGATTACAGGTTTCTGTCACCATGCCCAGCTCATCCTTTTCTTCTAAATCACATTGTCACCATAACATAGTATAGATTTTCTTCTTGGCTTCTCATTTTAATTGAGAGGGAGGCACAAGAAGCTCAGAAGAGTTATAGTTGGTCATGCAATCTATGGCTTATACATGTTTTTTTCCTGTGTTACAAAATAGGAAAAGTTAACTTAATCTGTTTGGCTTTTATTTATACATATCTGAGAGTTGTGCAGGACTTTTGAGTATTAATCCTTAGTCTGAGTTACTACCTTTATTCCAGAGTGTGAATTGCAGTAAGTAGAGTTTCTTCTTTCATATGATTAATATTCCATATGTCAGACAGTGTGCTAAACCTAGTACCTTTTGTTTAGATTGAAGTTATACACTTAATTTATATAATACAATATAGGATGGTAAAGTTTGCTAATTATTTCTTTGCTGCTAAACTTCAACTGTGCTTATACCCTCTTCCCCCCAAAATAAGACCTATCTGGAAAATAATCAGCTTTGAAAACTAGAAAAACTAGAAATCATTATTCTTTTGCTCGGTGGCTACTCTGTAAGGTAGTTAAGACAAGGATGGGCTGATTGGGGCTGCCATTTCTTTCTTTTTCTTCCCCCTGTACAAGGGATCGAACTCAGGACCTTACGCTTGTAAGGCAGATGCAGTACCACTGAGTTAAATCCCCAGGAAGGCTGGCATTTTTGATCTCTAGTTTTCAAGGCTGATTATTTTCCAAGTAGATCTTATTTTCTGGGAAATACAGTAATTCATATCCTTGTTCCTTTTAAGAAAATAACTACTTAATTCAAATTAGAGGTAGGGTTGAAAAAGCTAGAAAATACAATATTTGGACCCATCTTTTGGAATTCTCAGTCTCTTTAGAGCAATGAACAAGCCTTGGGAAGAGTCAGGGAATCATTGCAGGTGATGTGGACCATGTTCCAGGTCATGATGGTACACTAGTCTTCCCTTATCCAAGATTTCACTCTCTGAGATTTCAGTTAACCTTGACCAACCACAGTCTGAATATATTAAATAGTAAGTTTCAGAAATAAACAATTCATAAGTTTTAAATTTTATGTCATTCAGCATAGCATGATGAATTGGTACACTATCCTGCTGTGTCCTGCCTGAGACGAATCATCCTTTTGTCCAGTGTATCCATGCTGTATATGCCAACCACCCATTAGTCACTTACCTTAGTAGTCACTTTGGTTATCACATCCACTGGTGGAGTTTCACAGTGCTTGTATTCAAATATCCCTTATTTTACTTAATAATGGCCCTAAAGCACAAGTGTAGTGATGCTGAGAAATCACATATGTCAGTGAGAAATCATAAAGTGCTTCCTTTAATTACAAAAGTGAAAATTCTTTATCATAAGTATGTGTACTTAGGAAAAAACAGTGTATGTGTCTGTGTCTGTGTGTGTGTGTGTGTAGGTCCACTGGGGCTATTGCAATATATTCTCCAAGGATGGGGTGAGGGGACTGCTGTATTTCAGCACCAAGAACACTGAGGCCTGGGGTTGGTCCAGGAGGCCTTGTCTTCAGCCAGCAGAATGTTTTCAGCCACCTCTATTATTTCTTGATAACATTTCTTATCGTCACTGCACAATAGCCATAATATAATGTTAGCAAAACAGGGAGGTTCAATAGCTGTTAGATTGTGGTTGTTTACCCACAGTCCCTTTGTACCTCCCTTCTTAAGTGCCATATAATATCTGTCTTTGGAAACAGGTAGTCCTATATAATCTCTAGCATCCCAAACCAAGATAAGGCACATTTCTCAAGAAATGTTGTAGCATTTAAAGGGTTTTACATTCTAAAAGTCTTGTGGCAGTCCATTGTGTCCTTGCAAGAACTTTCAGAGCCCTGTTTTGCAGACTGTGCCCAGCCATTGAGACTTTCAGCAGAGAAACTGCTGCTTGGCTCTAGAGACCCAATGTAGTGCTGAAAAGAGTACTTGAATAGTAGCATAGGAATGAAGCATTAAAAGCCAAATGTGTCTGCTTAGTACAGGGAAGAACCCCCTCACACACACACACTCCCCAGGTGGTTAGAAATGAAGTGTGTTGTTATGTTTCTCTACAAAAGTATCCACGTAAGTGCCTAGAGGATCGTACTCTTTGACAGTAAGACATGCAGATTAGATGCTGCTAGATGTTGTATGTTACTTCAGGGCACTTGGAACCCAATACACAATCATGGAAGAGGTGTTTTGGTGCAAATTTAGCTAGAGAATGTAACCTTTATTCTGGCCCAGATTCTCTTCTGTATGCTTTCAGGGTTTTTTTTGTTTTTGTTTTTGTTTTTGGGTACCTGGATCAACCTCGGGTCCTTGTGCTTTCGAGGCAGGCGGCAGAACCCCTGAGCTAAATCCCCGGCCCTGCTTTCAGTTTTGATTAAAGTTCTGCACTTCCTGTTCTAGACTTGAATGTTGATATGTGCTGCAGAAATCCCCCACATTGTATGTAAGAAGGCAGTTGCTTTTCATGAAAGCCTAGACTTAGAGTGTTGTTGAGAACCTTAAGTTGTATTTTATGATCTGAGGCCAGTGGTCATATTTATTCATTTATTATGTACTTTATAGAAAAAGGAACTCATAGCTTTAACATTTTTTTAAAAAGAAATTCAGTAACTGTTATCTTTATTGGTAGCCTCAAGAGGTGTATTTCAACTATGCCCACATGTACACATACCATGTTTCTGTAGTTAATTAAAATACTACTTTCTACTTTTTATACTTAACATAGCTCTCAAACACATTTTCATGTTCTTATATACTTATAAGAATTATATAAATGCCAGTGTTTTCTTCACAGAATGTGGAAGCTCTGGATCCACGGGGTAGAACATTATTGCATCTCGCAGTTTCTTTGGGACATTTGGAATCTGCTCGCGTCTTACTCCGACATAAAGCAGATGTGACTAAAGAAAACAGCCAGGGATGGACAGGCAAGTATACTTGTAGAGTAATTTAAAGTTGTTCATTTCAGTTTCTCTTTCTAGTTTCAATTGTGATCTTCCTCCCCACCAGCTGTTTCTCTTGGGACAGGGGTAGGGCGAGAAGATGGGAGCTGGGGATGCTACCTTATCTGCCGTACAGTGGCTTGAACCCTTGATGGGTGATTTCTTTTCAGAAACAGCCCTCATGTGAACCACTAACCATACGTGAGTGTGGAGGCCAGTTTTAACCTGAGAACATGGTGAGAATGCCACTGAATCCATCAGGATAGGCAAAAATAAAAAAGAAATTATCAATAGAAATAGCCCCTTTTGGTGAAATCCTAGCATTTCACTGTCTTGCACATTCTTACTATTAATTTTGTGTCGACTGAACAAAGATTCTCTCTCTTTTTTTTTTTTAGTAGTTATGTTCTGTTTGGGACTTTTTCACCCCTTGAATATTTATTTTTTATCTTTATATTTTATGCCATTTTTCTTTTCTTTCTGTTTTTTGGTACCCGGGATCGAACTCGGGTCCTTGTGCTTGCGAGGCAGGCGGCAAAACCACTGGGTTAAATCCCTGGCCCGAGCAAAGATTCTCAAAAGTGCAAGTCCTGGCCTCCAGATCCACATGCAGCCACAGCATGTGACCTCACAGTTAGAGCCAGCTCTCTGAAAACACTGTCAGGACTTCAGAACCTGTACTGAGGTTGGTGGGGAGGGGAGGGTGGGAGAGGTTTGATCAAGAGGCTAAGTCTGCTCCATTTTCTTTTCTTTTTATTCAGTGACAGGCTAGCGATCAGAAGTTATGGTCATACCTGATAGCATTGGACTGCAGCCTTTCTCCCTTTTTGCCCCAAACAAATTGGTTTTTGAGCTATACAGATATTTTGCAGACTGGCCTTGGTCACAAAGCATGTGACTACTTGATGATTAAATCTTACTCTTTCGTTTTCCAGTTTTACATGAGGCTGTGAGCACTGGGGATCCTGAGATGGTGTATACAGTTCTTCAACACCGAGACTACCACAACACGTCTATGGCCCTCGAGGGAGTTCCTGAGCTGCTACATAAAATTCTTGAGGTATTTATAAAACTAGGCATGCTATACTTTGGGCTAAGTACTGATATAATAGCTGTGACATAGTTTGACATCCTTGGGTACCTTCCTTAGAGTTTCATGAGTAGTGATTATAGTTTGATTGCCAGATAGCACTATTCCTTGCCTGTCCACCTTGTTGAAATATGGGGTCTCTCAACAAATTATGTTTGTCACTGGGCTACGTCTTTAAGGGCTATTTTAAAATTATAATTTAAGGAATATGGATATTTTCTTAAAAGTGCCTGTTTTATTAGGAGCAGCACCCTGCTCAGAGGTAATCAGAAAGAAATGATGATGCTCATGATTTGTTGTAAAGGCATCTTCAGGGCCTACTGAAGCCCAGAGGTCTGTGTGCAACTTCTGCTTGCCACCTTTGCCATTTCTAGCCATGAGTATTTTGCAACTTCTAATCCATTGGCTTAACTTATTTGTAGTTACTGGCTTTTGTGCAGTTCATCTGTCCTATGAATTACAGTGTAGGCTCTCTGTAACTCTCATAGGCCTTTCTTAAAACAAATTTACTTCTGAGCTTATTAGGCTCATGGAGTGTTTGGATGAGGGTTGCCACTCTTCTGATACTCTTTGTTATTTGAAAGAAACATTTTGTCAACCAAGTGCAATATTCCGAGGGCAGTAGGAGACAAGAGAGTAGCAGTAGTTCAGTTTTCACTATTATTTATTCTGCATTAAAACATGGACATGAGTTCCCCCAAATAATTCCCAAGATACCTGGTGGTTAAAATAGCTTTATAATTTCAGTTAAAACACATTTCTTAAAAAAAATTAATAGCTCTATGGAGAAAAAGAACAACTTTGTTATAAGAAAGTCAGTCATTGTTCATTATTTGAGCACACTTTAAAGAATATTTTATGATACTTAAGCAGAATTATGTCTGAGATACTATTCATTTCCCATGTATTACAGTAAAAACTCCTATGAAATATGAAATAATTGATGTATTATGTTAAAAATAAAGTGTATTGGGCCGGGGATTCAGCTCAGTAGCACCGTGCCTGCCTTGCAAGCACAAGGTCCTGAGTTTGGTCCCCGGTACCAAAAAAAAAAGTGTATTTAGGAGTATGCAAAGGTCACATAGATGTATTGTTTTCTTACTTAATTCATTGCCAGAGGAATTGAAAACAACATGTGCCTATTTGACAAGTCAGAAAGTAACTTATTTAACATGAGGTCACCCTTTATTTGAAAAGAATTTTCTTTTTTTTAAACCTGCGTTGACCCATAGCAGTGGATTGTATTGATTTATATTCTCTGTTTAAAGTTATAGACAGCTCATAAGTAACTTGTGTACTTAGTGGCACCAAAGGCTGCTGTTGATGTGTATTTCAACAGTGTCTGCTTATAACATGTCAGCCGGCTACTCCTTCCCTTCCTTCCTCTAAAGATTGAACCTAGGGCCTTTGTACTGAGCTACATTCCCAGTCCCCCTTTTTTTCTCCTGAGATGGAATCTACTAAATGCTTGGGCTGGGCTTGAACTTGAAATTTCCCTGTCTCAGCCTCCCAGAGTGCTGAGATACAGGCATATACCACCACACCCAGCCTATGCCAGCCTTTCTTATCAGCTATCTCTTGAAAGCTGTTTTGGTTCATCTCTGGAATCCGGGCGGGTTTCACTCCAGGGTAGGTTTCTGGCTTTCCTGCTCTGTGCTTCTGTAAACATACACCAAAGCCTTGTGGGTGTGAGGGAACAGAATAGCTGGTAGCACAAAACTTCAAGAAGGCCAAATTCTAAAAGTTTAACAGAAAATTGGGGCGAAATCTGGTTAACAATAGGGAAAATCCAATTCCTGGGACATGATGTCTAGCAGTCTCATTTTTGGTGATCCAGTAAATATGCAGCACTGCCTAGCACACAGTCAGGTTTCCTGCAGAATAGATGGAACTGGCTGAACTTCTCTTTGTCGAGGATAGACCATTATCCACACTGTATAGCAGCACTTACGCCCATCTTCCAAGCTTATGTTTCTGTTACTCTTAGCAACCTTACTGAACTCCCAAGTCAAGTTTGATTTTTATTCCTATCAACTCCATCACTTTCTGTTAACTTTCCTGACTAGATATATTTTATTTCAAGGTGAAATAACTGCTTCGGTTTAAAGTAGGTATTTATTTAGTGGATTTGTACACTGTTTCCTCTTATTTTCTCTGTTCCCCCTTAATGTTTTTAAAAAGCTGTATTAATCCTTGCTCTGTTTGTGTTAGTGGCAAGTTAGTTAAACCTTGTTTTGTCCTTCAGGCTCCAGACTTCTATGTGCAGATGAAATGGGAGTTCACTAGCTGGGGTGAGTGGCTGTAGCCTTGCAATTTATTTCTGTTTCTAAATTTACTTAGCCTACGTATAGGTTTATTTTCCTTTATAAAAATTTCATATTTTTTTTAAAAATCTACATCTTGGAAATGCAAAGAAAAAAATAAGGAAAAACAGTCACTTCTAGTCTCACTTTGTTTTCCTTCCAGTCTTTCTCCCCAAGCATTGCCCCCCAAACTTGTATGAATACATTATATGGACAGTTTTGTCTCCTCCCTTTATTGCTCACATGTATCCTTTTTATTAGTGGGGTTTTTTGGGGGGGGTACTGGGGATCGAACTCGTGACCTTGCGCTTGTGAGGCAGAGGCAGGAGGAGTTTTTGTTTTGATTTTAAAGAGATGGGGTCTTACTTGAACTCCTGGGCTCAGATGATCTTCCTGCTTCAGTCTCCTGAGTAGCTGGGGACTATGAGCCATATCACTATACCTGGCTATCTTATTAGCTTTTTAAATATCCCTTTAAATTGCTAGAATTTTATTAAGTAAACTTACCATAATTTATTCATTTCCTTATGGGATTCAGCTTTTTTCTTTCGAACTTGTTATTGTGGGGAAGATGAGGCAAATATTGGTATAGCTTGGTTTTTTTACAAAATGGATCTATTTCTCCAAAGTATTATGTAAGGTAATTGACCAATAATATATTTTCATAGATGGTCTGCTTTTACTTGTTAGTTAACAGTAACACCAACTCCCAGAGTTTTGGCCATTTTTACTTACAGACTTCTTTTTTTCAGTCAAGAAGTCATATTTGAAATGAAACATTTAATTAAATAAAGTAAGAAGTATAAAAAAGAACATTAGAGGGCGAGGATTTAGCTCAGTGGTTCCGGCGCCTGCCTCGCAAGCACAAGGTCCTGAGTTCAATCCCTGGTACCAAAAATAAAAGAATGTTAGATTTTTCTGAGAAACTAAGCAGTTCTTTTCTAATGCAGATAATCACTATGACCTCGGGTTTCGTTGAAAAGTAAAATCTTTTAGACATTTTATATTCTGAGTGGTGGATATGACAATAAGCCATATGGCAAGAATAGCACATGTGAATGAGAAAGGCCAGATGGCAAATACTCACTTGCCTCATGGAGATTAATAAGTGAGTTCTCTTCAGGATTGAGAATACTCTTGAGAAATTCATTAAGAGTTCTCTCTGATAGGGCCAGGGATTTAGCTCAGTGGTTCTGCTGCCTGCCTCGCAAGCACAAGGTCCCGAGTTTGATCCCCGTTACCAAAAAAAGAAAAGAAAGAATTCTCTCTGATAAATTGGACAGAAGGTCCATTTTTAACAATTTATTTATTTGGTGCTGGGAATAGAACTCAAGGCCTTAATCATTTGAAGCCCACACTATACCACTGAGATATATCCTCAGCCCCTCCATTGTTATTTTGAAGAAACTTTTTTTTTTGGTACTGAGGATCGAACTCAGGACCTTGCACTTTTGAGGCAGGTGGCGGAACCGCTGAGCTAGATCCCCAGGCCTCCATTGTTATTTTTAAGGGTGACTTCCTGTATTGTAAGTGTGGGAGCCAAGTGTAGGAGTCCAGTTGTATTTGGTAGTTACAGTCTTGCCACTCCTTTCCTTTTAAAGTCAGAGTTCTGAGTTCCTGGCCTTGGTGTCCTGCTTGACCCGGGGTTTTTCTCACTCATGCACTTCTCTCCTCCAGTGCCCTTGGTTTCCAGAATATGCCCAAATGATGTCTGTCGAATTTGGAAAAGTGGTGCCAAACTGCGCGTTGATATCACATTGCTGGGATTTGAAAATATGAGCTGGATAAGAGGGAGACGTAGTTTTATATTTAAGGGAGAAGGTGAGTTGATTCCATTGCAGTAGTCACAGTTTAAGCTAAATTACAAAGTGAATTTTAACCATCAAAATGGGTTCACAGTCATTCACCTTATCTGTTTTTTGTTTTGTTTTTGGTACCAGGGATCAAACTCGGGCTCCTTGCGATTGCAAGGCAGGCAGCAGAACCACTGAGCTAAATCCCCAGCCCTATTCACCTTATCTATTTGATCCTATCTGGGGCATGTATTTCTTTTTCTTTTTTTTTTTTGCAGTACTAGGGATTGAACTCAGGACCTGGTGCTTGTGCAGTGTCACTGAGCTAAATCCCTGGCCCTGGGACATATATTTCTATTCTTACTAGTTTTTTAACTCTATTCCTTAGTTTTTTTTTTTTTCCAATCTTAGTTTTTGTCTGGTTAATTGCACATATCATTTACCACCCAGTAGTACTCCTATCCTTTTGATGTGAGACAACTTATGTACCTGAGCCTTTCAATACAAGCCTTCTGTCATATATTTCTTTATGGTCCCTCTATGATTAGGCCTGATCCCTCCAAATGGAGGGTAAGAAATGGTATTGCTCACCTCATGTGGTACACAAATAATTTATATTCTATAATATATTTATAAAGGTCATAGAAAAAATGTGTTGCTAATAAAGAATGCCAGTTATTTTAAAAATCTGCATCTTTGTGAAACGTGAAGTTTGGAAAGCTGGCTAGATAATCTCTTTGCAAATGGGTAATCAATAACAAATAATACTCTAGGTTTTATCAGACAGCATCCGGGAGCAAAACTGTAAAAGATGATGTATTTTAACATATGAAACTTCCTTGTTTGTGCATCTTCTTTGCACTGTGCTTAGTTAGACCCTTGTTTCTATTAACAGACAACTGGGCAGAGTTGATGGAAGTCAACCATGATGATAAAGTAGTCACCACTGAACATTTTGATCTTTCCCAAGAAATGGAACGCCTCACACTGGACTTGATGAAGCCAAAAAGCAGGGAAGTTGAGAGGCGGCTCACAAACCCAGTCATTAACACCAGCCTTGATACTAAAAATATTGCTTTTGAAAGGTATGAATTGAGACTCCAGATTTTAATGTCTACTCCCTGTACAGACATCTTTAGTGACCTGTATATGTTAACTGCAAATTTTGGATGGATTGGGATTTCTTTCTAATATTACATAAACACTAGTGGGTTTTAAGATTGATCTGTACTCTAACCAAATACAAATTATAGCTGATTTCTTACATTGCCTATTATTTTTATAGTATATTGGTTAAACCATGGAGAAACGTCTTCATATTCTTTTATATGGGCCCTTTCTAGTGGATTTTATTTGCATTTTATTCTTGTTTTGGTATTTTGCATCTACAACACAGTCCCAAACTGTGGAGCTGTGGGTTTCTGGAAGCAGGAATTGACCCAGTATTGAATTTGGTTGTACTAATATTAATCAAATTTATACTTACTATATAGGTAAATATGGTTCTTTTTTCCCACTTGTGAGGTCCAATAGTTTAGAGTAAGAGTGTACAGGGGATTCAGTTCTGTTCCAGACTGTATGAGGAGAATTCTGTGCCTTGATTAATCCAGATGAGAACAGTATCCCTGGTTGTCTACCTTTGGGTCATGCAGAGGGTGTGGGGGCCCTTTGAGTGGAAGACATGTAGAAGCTGTCATGGAACACACTGAGGTGAGGGAATCCACTTTAGTATTTGCCTAGGATGTCACATCCAGCTCTCTGTAAACCAAAGTAACATAACCTGAGCTGAAATGGACACCATTACCCTGGATTTAGGCGTTCTTTTTCTCTTCATGAATATGCTGTCATCTTTTTAATTTTTTCTTCTTTCTTTTTAATATAAAATTGGTTTTTAAAAACCTGAGAAGCTGAGTGTGGTGGCACACACCTATAATTCCAGAACTCTGGGAGGCTGAGGCAGGAGGATTGCAAATTTGATCCCAGCCTGAGCAATTTAGCAAGACTGTTTTAAAAATGAAAAAGAGAAAAGGCTGGGAATGTAGCTCAGTGCAAAAGTCCTGGGTTTAATCCCCACTACCAAAAAAAATTTTTAAATGACATTTGTATTTAGTCAAACATATAACTTAAGTGCCCCTTTCTTCTAAGTGGAATTAGGTGCCTGTGAGTAGCAGAAGGAAAAACAAAAACCCACAGTCCAGATGCTGCTTCTATTTAGGTAGGAGCAGCGGTGTCCCCTGATGCAGGAAGTCCTCTCTCCAGCCTCCTCCCACCAGTCTTACTAGTTGACAGCTGTTGTCCTCCAAGGACAATGCTTTACCTGGAAGAGTCTTGAAAAGATATCTCCAGGCCTCACCATGAGCCTCTGCGGACAGAGTGGACACCTTCAGCTTAGTGTTCTCTTTGTAACACAGGAGGTAGAAGAGGCTGCCTGGTCTCATTGCCTGAGCCCATCAGTAGAGATGAGAGTGGGAAAGACCGAGCACCATCAGCACTGCTGCTATATTAACCGTGGCTTTGGGCAAGTGCTTGATCACTGTGGTTTTCTGGTTCCTTAACTGAAAGTAAAAAAATGAGACTGACTCCGGATGAAAACTCTGAAGTCTGTGCCTCAAAGATGTTATGAGAAGAGACATTGTTCCCTATGTAGTTCATTAGCAGAGTTGCTAGTCATTGTTTATTATTAAGTGTAACTTATTAGGGGAGTACGCCAGTTATTGGCTTTATCCCACTGAGTGCAGATGGGAAATCATAGCACATTTCGTTTGTGCTGAGGATGAAGGCATATTGTGTGTTTGCATGGTCACAGGGTTTTCAAATAGTTTGAGTTGATTCTTTTTTTCCAGTTGACAATGGGCTGCTGAGTGTGAATTTCTAGAAAACAGCTGTTTTTTTTAATGATGCTCAGAATTAAATGTGTGATCGGTGAGCTTGGCTTTCATTTAGCAAGGATTTGAGCAACTCCTGAATGTGAGGTTTGCTTGTACAAAATATGTGTGCAGCTACTTCTGACCAGAGGTGTGAGCATTTCTTTGACTGAATGTTGAAAGTGTGGCTTTCTCTTGTTCTATGATAGTCACTTTTGTCCATTTCTTTCTTTTAGTCTGTTACTCAGAACTTGATACTTGCAAATTACTACCCTCCCCTCATATCTTTTGGTTGTCAGTGTTTACTCTCTGATTGCACTTTGGGCTTTTCTCTTCTTTGAAAGGTTATACTCCACTCACCTGAAATCAAACATTCTCTGCCACCTTTAGAGCTTTTCTCCAAGTTGTGCAGCAGTTGCCCAGTCATAGTGTCTGCCAAGTGATCTTGGGAGACAGGCAGAAGTGAAAATGGTACAGGAGGGAAGTTGTACAAGCTGGCAGCACATGCAGAGTCAACCAAGGGCCAAGGAGTCATTAAAATATTGGTTTTTAAAACAACGTATAGACACTGAGTTTACTAACTAAATTGCTACCAGAGTAGAAATGCAAAGGGCAATAAAAGCCAGAATCGTGATAAAGCAGATGTAGATGACTGAAGAGCCTGGCAGGTCCTCAGGAGAACAGCAAAGCTTTGTTTTCTCAGCATGTGGGAAGGATGAAGTGGAGCAGGTTTGTCATCCTTTGATCGCTCAGAGATCAAATGCCAGAAAACAAAAGTAACTTAGTGCAAAGACGCAGAACCGAGGATTGGATTAGTTAACTAGAAGGAATATCTCTATTTTCAATTGACGGTTAGATGGGGTCTGTGGCTTATTAATCAGTAAGTTATGGTCCGTAGCCGCCAGCCCTGTGATTTAATTATTTTGCTTCTGCAGTGTAAGTTAGCATTTGGTGTAATCACTTTAAGATTTTTGTTTTTCCCTGGATGGGTCATATTGTATGAATTGTAGATAACTAAGAGGAAAATTAAAGCTCTGGTACCTCCTTTCTCTGACAGATTAAAATATACACATAAAGCTCAATATGTCCCATCTAGACTAATTTCATTAAGCAGATTCTGTTAGAAGGAAAGCAAAGCATAGAAACACAAAATGTAAATATGTGTTTTTGTGACTTTGCTAACCTCCCACTGTTCCCAGAGCTCCTTCATGACATCCCCCTTTACTCAGGGCTCAGAGCAGAAGGCAGGGTTTCGCCCTACACAGGGCTAAGTAGAGCTAGGATGTGATTTCTCAGACAAAGGACAGGGCGGGGCAGGGCTCCCCTCAGTGGTAGTATTTCCCAGGGTAAGCGCTTTAAAACAAATCAGAACCTCTTGGCTGCTCTTGAGTACTAAAAACGTTTTTCTATATGTAGAGTTGAATTAACTGGGTTTCTGGACACATAACCAGTATTGCAGCTGCCACTGGAATGCTGGGTTACTTTAAAAGCGGTTCCATAGACTGGAATCAGAAGCTGGGTTGAAAACCCATTTTAATATCCTTTCCCTCTATTGCACTAAACTTGATAAATATGAATCACAGGCCATTTTGCAGGCTTTAATCCTATCCGAGCAGCTCAACCCAGTGATGAGTTCCTACCCCACCATCTTTCTCCTGAGGAGGAAGATACTCTCTGCTTCATTGTTTTGAGAATTCCTGGATAGAGATGTGGCTGCTTATAAGGATAGATCTTCTAATATCCATGCCCAAAGTGAAGATAACCCAGATAAATGCTCCAGTGATACCTCCCAGATACCTCCTTGTGGCAAGCCCTTGGATGCTCGTCATCTTCAGTCACTTCTTTAGGATAGCTGTCTAATAAATGTCACCACCTTTGTCCCCTATGCTGGCAGTTTTTGTAAAGAAGCCAAGAATGGAGGCTCTTTATGCCTGGAATGAGGCAAATTAATAACTGTGGGAGGAGGGTGGGGGATGTTTAAGCCATCTGTCATTGGCAGCATCCTTTTGTGGACAATAGGACCATGATTTCCAAGTGTCCTTCACTAACTTAAACTGGGGGAAAAGTTGTAAAGGCTGCAGGGATAAATCTGAATGGCATATTGTACATGTAGAAATTTGTGGTGTTCACTTTTTATCAGAACTAAATCCGGATTCTGGGGCTGGAGGACAGATAAAGCAGAAGTTGTTAATGGTTACGAAGCAAAGGTAAAAGGAAACTCTTAAAATAAGATTTAATATAGCTATTTAGCTTCTATGCAAATGAGGAGTCTATTCAGATTTTTTTTTTCATGCATCTGTGCCATGAAAGTCCTCTGGGGAATAAGTATTGTGTAATGTTTGTCTCACTTGGATGTTTTATCTTATTTGACTTTCAGAAAATAGGATAGCATATCCTGAGGAGGTCTCTATCCATGCCATAGAGAAACAATGTTATAGAAGGAAATGAGTACAGCAAAGAACAAGCTAGTTATTCCTTTGACTCTTTCAAAAGAAGAAAGAAAAAAAGGGCTGGGGATTTAGCTCAATGCCGGCACCTGCCTCGAAAGCACAAGGTCCTGAGTTCAATCCCCAGTACCAAAAAAAAAAATGAAGAAAGAAAGAAAGAAAGAAAGGATTAGATTTAGCATGCTTGGCCCGGGGATTTAGCTCAGTAGTTTCGCTGCCTGCTGTTCAAACTCAAGGACCCGAGTTTGATCCCCGGTACCAAAAAAAAAAAAAA
>NW_004624747.1:10460298-10487562 GCF_000247695.1 Heterocephalus glaber | reverse complement strand
TTCAGGCTGGCATTGAACTCACTGTGTAACCCAGGCTGGCCTCCAACTCAGCAATCCTGCCTCAGCCTTCCGAGTACTGGAATTATAGGCATGCAACACCCAAACCCGCTTCTCTTGTTTTTTTTGTTTTTTTTTTTTTTTTTGGTACCGGGGATCGAACTTGGGAGTTTGTTTTGTTTTGTTTCTTTCTTTTTGTTTTGTTTTGCTTGTTCTTTTGTGATGTTGAGGATCAAACACAATGTTGAGAGTTTTTACCATTTTTAAGTATTGATTTTTGTCAGCTGCTTTTTGTACAAGTATGAGAGAGTGATAATGGTTTTCCTCCTTTTAGTCTCCCAATATTATGACTTAAAAGATAGTACTTTAGTGTATGTAAAACTTAAAATAAAAAAATTAGAGTCAACAGTAATATACAACTTTATACTCCAGTGTTGCAATAAAGTTAGATAATAGTATATGTTCATGACTTGTATAGCAAAGGAACATTTATCTACTCTTGGTAGGAAAAGTAAATTGGTATAATTTTTTGAAAAAAATTTGGCATTACTTAATAGATTGAAGACATGTACACCCTATGACCTAGCACTTTCTAGGTTTGTACCCCAAAGAAATTTATGCATATAAGAATCTGGAGACCCCAGTAATTAATAGTAATATTGTTCATAATAGCAAAACTCTGGAAAGTAGCCGCATGTCCTCAGATCATAGAATGTACAAATTGTGTTACATTAATACAATGAAATATTTTGTAATAGTAAAAATAGCCAAGTGTATCAAAATTGATAAATCTCAAAAACAGTTGAATGGGAAAAAGTCTAATTTGAAGAATAAATTAAATATGAGTCCATTTATGTAAAGTTACAAAATGAGCTAAACATTTTTTTATTTTATGCACATGTGGCAAAATTCTAGAGAAGAGCTAGATAGTAAAAACCAATATTCTTAATTATGTGTTTACCTATGGGGAGAAAAAAGGGGATATTGGTAAGGGGAGTGCTGGGAGTGTGGTACTGGGAATATTTTGGGCGTTTGCCTAGATGAAGGGCACACAGGAATTTATTATTACAGTTGTATTTTAAGTATGAAGATATCGTATATACTCTTACATATTTACTTATTTCATAATAAAAAGGGAAAAACATTGTTTTACTGTATATGTATGCACATACATACCAACCCACTTCAATACCCATCCATATATATCAGTTCTCAAAGTACATACAAACACTGGCTACCTTTAGTGTTTAGAAATAGACTTGGCATAGGGAGAGAAATCTTCATTTTTCATTTCATAATCTTTTATATTTTTCACCATATGTTATTTTTTTTCACTTAGAAAATCAAGGCACCAAGAAGAAAACCTGTATTCTGGTACTTTTTGCTGTTGGAATTATTCTCAAAATTTCTCACATGATAGCATGCCTTGATTATGATCACTTTGATTTTTGTTTTTGATACTGGGAATTAAATCCAGGGCACTATATTACTGAGCTATCTCCATATTATATCTCCAGACCTTTTTACAGTGGACCCTTGACTTTCAAACTCAATTCATTCATAAAGGGTGGTTGTAACTCAAGTTGGTTGTAAGTTAAGACTTTTTCCCATAAGAAATAATGGAAATACCCATAATGTGTTCCAAATCTTCCAAAGCACCCCTTAACTAACATTTTAGGGTTGTGCATAATTTACCAGAAACAACAATAGCTTTCCTTGTGTATTCACCAAAAAGTTATAAAATGTGCCTAGCTTATCAGTAACAACAATTTCAATACTCACCATTCAAGTTGACATCTTCGGCTTGCAGGAAGGGAAGAGGAAATGGAAGGTGGGTATTGTTTGGAAGGAGCATCCCCTTCCATAAGAACATCAGGAGTCTGGCTCTCTGGGGTCCTTTCTCTCCTTGGGGGAGTCTGTAGCCCACTAGACCTGCTTCTGGCTCACTAGGTCTCAACCTTTTCAGAACTAAAAACTGGTCTAAGGTTGTCTGTTTCTGTCTTTTATTTAACACTGTAGTATGACATGGTTTGTCATTAAGCAAGTGAGTGCAGCGATTGGCTTTTTCTCCATCTGGGTGGGTCTGCTCTACAACTGTTTGTAGCTCTGTACATTTTTTCAGGATTTCCTTTATTTTGCTGCACTGATTGTTGATACTTCTCTTCCTTTTCAGAAAACTCCTCAGCTGCCATTTTCTGTTGTTCACATGAATACCACTCTCATATTTCTTCTCCACAATTTCCTCCTTCTTTGCAATTGTGATTGCTTTCTTTACCTTCCCTTCCTACTTAGTTTCTTTTCTAGATTTTTGGGGGCCATTTTGATAGCAGTAATCATACCAATTATATAAAGAAAGCACTGACTGAAATCATATCACAAACATGCACATTTAGGCTCAGACTGATGCTTATGTACACTTACATATGCTTTTCTGCCATTGCAAGTCTTTGTTTACAACTGCACAAGCGTCCGGCATTCTGGTCATAACTCAAGACCTTGGTCGTAAGTTAAAACTAAAATTCCAATCATAACCCAAGTTGTTCGTATATGAAGTTGATTATAACTTGAGGGTCCACTGTATTTTTTATTTTAAGACAAGCTCTCGCTAAATTACCCATGTCCCGCTTGGAATTATGGTTGCATGCCACCATACTTGGCTGGTTTGTGCCCAGCTTGGGCAACTTTGTGAGACCTTGTTACACAAAGGGGATGAAGAGGTAGCCTGGGATGTAGCTCAGTGTTACAGCATTTGTGTGTCATGCAGTAGACCACTTGTGAACCTATGGCATGCGTGCTGCAGTGGGCCGTTTGTATCATTGAAAGCTCTAAAAGGTTCGCCATCACTGCATTAGACCCTACATTCAGTTTCCAGCACTACAAAAAGAAAAAAAAAGTTGGGCATGAAAATTTATTATAATTAACTCAGATCAAATCCTAGACTGTTGTCTTTTGTGTTTCAGCTTCCCAGTTCACAAACTTTGAGGTTGATCAATCTGTGTTTGAAATTCCTGAGTCTTATCACGTTCAAGACAATGGAAGAAATGTGCATTTGCAAGATGAAGATTATGAGATAATGCAGTTTGCCATCCAGCAGAGCCTGTTGGAGTCTAGCAGGAACCAAGTATGTATGTCAGAATAAATAGCAGGGCTTGGGAAGTGTTACCCTCTGGTTTGGACTCAGTTTTTAGATAACCAAAGACATATTCCAAATAACAAGGTTGGCATATTCCTAGTTTTTACATAGATAATTTTATATTTTATGCACCTTGTCTCTTATAAAAACTTAACTATATTAGACCATCTGCATAATCCCATTCAGTATCACTCACAAAGTATCTTCAAACAGATTTTCTTTTTCTTTATGTTTACCCATGTAGCTAATAATTGTGTATTCTTTGAAGTGTACTTTATCATTTTTTAATACTGGAGTAATAATTTCAGGCTAATTTACATTATCAAGGTTTTCCTAAATTTTAAAAATGTTAGTAGTCTTAGATGAAGGTAGTGATGTGGACTTTAGCTCTCTCCCTCCCTAAGGAAAACAGACATCATATGTGATGAAAATGGTTGTTGATTCTGTATACAAATTTTTTTGTTGTTGTTTTCTTTGTTTTGTTTTTTGAGACAAGGTCTCACTGTGTAGTTCAGGCTGGCCTTGAATTCCCTGTGTAGTCCAGCCTGGCCTCAAACTCACAGCGATCCTCCTGTCTCAGCCTCCAAAGTGCTATGATTACAGGCACATACCACCTCATCCCACTTGTAAAACTTCTTATATGCAAATATTGTATTCCGTTGTGAGGGCTATCATCTCCTTAAACTGAGTGTCTACCAAAAAATAGCACCAAAACGGGACAGGCCTGGGTAGTTGCCTTTTGGGGTCTTAAATGGTTGCCCTTCCAGACCCCTACAATAGTCTGAGGATTGAGGTCCTCCTCCCCACCGTACACTGCTTCCATTCCTTCCCTTCTATGACTCCCAGCTCTACTCCTATGTGTCTGGTCTGCTTTCTCCACTCTCTGGTGTGTCCTTGATGCGTCCTATCCATTTCTTTGGTCACTAGTTTCCTCTTTCCCTCCATTGCTCATTCAGCAGGTGTTTGCAGTGTTCTAGGAATTCTCTGGTGAAGCAGCCCCAGCCCTGCCTTCATGGGACTGCTAAACTTTGAGAATAGCACCTCTACTTGCTCCCTACTCACTCTAGCTTTTTGCTTTCCAGTTTTATCCTTAAGTCTTGGAGCTTGGGTAATGTGAGTCACCTTCCTTTACTTCCCCTTGATACCACCACAGTCCTATTCCCAGACTCACAAAGATTTCTGAGGCTGCTGGGCCAGAATCTGGGGCAGGCATATTCCCTTTGGGATTCCCCCTGACATCACTGTCAGCCCAGTCCACTCTTCCGTTCCCAATATAAGTGAGGTTATCTTATTTCCTCAAATCTACATAAACCCTGTGGACCATAAGTTTTGACAAGGGGATAGTCCAAGTTCAAGATGACAATCATTTCTTCTAATCTTGCTGTAAAAAGAATTCCCTTTTTTGGGTCATTTAGGTATTCCCCAAGGTTAGCTGTTTTCGAAAGACTGATTTTGTGTAAAGTACAAGGTGGTGGCCACAAGTTAGGATAGTACCTGATATACCCTAGACCAATGGTGGCAAACCTACAGCATGCAAGCCACAGCAGGCTGTTTGTTATCCCTGGATGCTCTAAAAGGTTTGCCATCACTGCCCTATACCAAATATGACCTGAAATTTAGGGGTCATTTTCAAGGTAACCTGAGTCCCTATTAGTTGGTGTGTGTGTGTTTGTTGTTTTTGTGATAGGGTCTTGCTATGTAGTTCAGGCTGGCCTTGAATTCACTATGTAGCCCAGGCTGGCCACAGCCTAGTGGCAATCCTGTCTCAACCTCCCAAGTGCTGGGATCACAGATGTATATCACCACACCTGGCTCCTAAATCCCTATTAGCTTTCTTTTGTTTTTTAATGATGGTTTTATTGTATGTTAGTGGTCAAAAATTCATTTTTATTTTTTTTACTTTGTATGCATTAAATTTATTTAATCTTAACTCTAAATTTTTTAACATTAGACAGCTTAGACCTTATTAGTGTTTTGTGCAGCACTGTCCGTAATAAGCACGTGAATATTTTAAATTTTGTTCTTGCTGCTTTCATTTCCTTATCATTGTGGCAACAGTTTCTTATATTCATGTCCATCACATTTGTTTTCACTAGGAACTTTCAGGACCAGCTTCGAATGGAGGGATCAGCCCAACACACAGCTATGAAGCCCAGTATGAGAGGTGACTGACATGACTTTTGATGATGTGACTGTCAAACTGAGGTTGACCAAAAAAACTAATGTTGACACAGCCACTTAATACATAGATATGTGGCACACTGTCTAGGAGGACAGACTTACGTAGTTAGCTCTCCTACTTCCTCTTGTGGCAGTTACTCATTAAACTAGCTCTAACTGGGCTGGGGATTTAGCTCAGTGGTTCTGTCGCCTGCCTCACAAGTGCAAGGACCAGAGTTTGATCCCTGGTATCAAAAAAAAAAACAAAAAAAAAACCTAGCTCTAACCTCTTGATAGTGTGTGTCCAGGAAGGGATGATAGAAGTGCTGCACATAGGTGAACAACTGATGAAGAAACTAGGGTTTACCTTTCAACTTGCAGCCTCATCTCTAAGTAGATCTTTGAAACTTGAGTTTTTTACCCATATGCAGCACCAGTACCCCCACAGGGTAAATGGTATTGTGCATATAAAGTGCATGGCACAGAATGCATTTGATAAACAGTTAAGAAATGTAGGGCTGAGGATTTAGCTCAGTGGTTTTGCCACCTGCTGCGCAAGCGCAAGGACCCGAGTTTGATCCCTGGTACCAAAAAAAAAAATGTAATTGCTACAGCCGGGTGTGGTGGCAGACGCCTGTGATCCCTGTGATCCCAGCACTTGGGGGGCTGAGACAGGAGGATCATTCCAAGTTCAAAGCCAGCTTGGACTACATAGTTAGTTCCAGGCCAACCTAAACTACATAGGGAGACCTGGTCTCAAAAGAAAAAAAAAAAGGAAGAAAAAAATGCAGTTGCTGCCACCACCATGATCCCGATAGTAATGACTATCTCTTTCCTTCCTGTTTTCCAACCAGGGCAATCCAGGAGAGCCTCCTTACCAGCACCAAAGGCCTGTGCCCGGGTGCCCTGAGTGAGACAAGCCATTTTGATAGTGACTTGCAGCTGGCCATCGAGCTCTCTGCCAAAGAGCTGGAGGAGCGGGAACTCCGGCTCCAGGAGGAGGAAGCTGAGCTCCAGCAAGTCTTACAGCTGTCACTCACTGAGAAATAGACATTTCTCCCCACAGGGTGCACAAAGCAGAGGCCCTGGGCTGCACATGAGTGCTACGTCAACTGAGGCCCTGCCGCTGAGGGCCTGCCCTTGGTGCAGATGGCAGCTGCCCCTTCTTTTGCAGAGGTGCAAGACCAGGGATTCCCAGGCCCATCCAGGATGCTCCCGGGAGTGGAAAAGGGGGGATTGGCAGGTCCCTTCTCCAGGCTCAGGGGAAGAGAGCATCATCACTTTCCATTAGCTATATAGGCTTGCAGGTCACATTTTTACTACCAGCTTTAGACAAAAACCCCAATCCCTGCAGGTTTGTAGATACATTTTTATCAAGGAGTGATAACAAAACAAATTACTGCAGTCGGGGTGCTTTTATATATGAGAGCAGCAACAGCAGCCTTTGTAGAATGGTTTATGAATTTAAGACCTTGTACTGTTCACCAAAGAAATGGGTTGTGCCGATCTACTCTTTATTTTTACCTTTATATAGATGTTTCTAGAACATTGTCATTATTCCTCCTCCACCTCCACCTTATTCCATTCTTTCCACCCCCAGCTAAAGTTAAAGAGGAGAATATATACAGGATCTATTTTAGATTGTGGTTAACTGTTTGCATCAAATTAAGATATACAAATGACCACAGATGTTGCCTTAGCCTTAAAAAATTACTAATAGTTTCAAACTCCACATATTGAGAGATTGATTTGAATTTGTGTAGGCAGTTCCTTTGAGAGCAGGATCCTCCAGGCTAAATCTAAGGCAGCTAATCCTGTCCCTGAAGGGAACCCACGGCTTGTTCTTGAAGTGGGCAAGCTGGCCATGATAGTGGAACAGCAGAGAACCAAACAAAGGGTGTGTTCAGCACCTGCTCCAGTGAAGGATTTCTACGAAGGAGCCTACGAAGAACTGGCTGCATGTTCTAGTTTCACACAGGAGAAAGGGGTGGATTTGAAATCAGAAAGGGAACTAACATGGAGCTCAATACATTGCTGTTCTTTCAAAAGGGAAAATAATTTCATGTTGCTTTTTAGAGTTCAAATCAACATCTTTCTGGATAAATATATTTTTTAACAGAATGTTTTTATTATTTTTAAAAGATATAAAAATGACTTCCCATCAGTAGCAATACAAGGTTATACATTTTAACCAGATTTTCTCAGGCCTTTTTTGGATACCTTTAGTAGTTAACTATTTTGTCTAACCCTCCTGTAAATATCTATCATACCATACAGATCCCTGGGAATATAGCAACTCATTCTCATTCCCATAGGCTGCACTGAAATAACCTGGTAAATGGTATCCTCCTCTGTTTCACATCTGTTTCCTGTCATGCTTCTTTTGGGAGAGGGAGAGAAACATAAACTACTATTCCAGTTGATGTCTGTATCATACAGTTAGTGTTGCCAGTAAAACATTCTTAGACACAAAGAACTGTCCTTTTAATTCAAGAAAGCCATCTGCCTTTTTTTGTCATGATTGACCAAAATTCCTCCTCTATACACAAGGCCAGTATAGGCAAAAATCATTTTTTGTATGCAGCTTGGCATTTTGTTTACTTGGCATTTACTGTGAGTGAAGTCACTTGGGAATGGCTGCAGGTAGGCCACAATGTTTACTCACTAAGGTGAATCACAGGTAATTTCTGTGTTTGCATTCCATTGCTCTGCTTCCTGAGGTCTTTGACTTTGTCCCAAGAAGTCACTTAAAAAGGGACTGAGCATCATGTCAACCCGTCACAGCATTTTTCATGTGTACTCTCAAAGTGCAAATAAAGACTGCTTCAGTAGAGGGTGCTCTATATACCATATCCTGGACAGTCTGAGTCTTGTCTCTTTGCACATTGTTTTCTAGTTCCAGGTGCCAGTACATCGCTCAGTTGTACAAGTATACAGTTACAAGATGGCACATTCGTGTCAGCCTACCTGCCCAAGTTACCCAGTACACACTCAACATGCAACTCGTTCCAGAGTGTCCAGTGTTGGGTTACTGAAGACTGCTGCAGATGCCTCCTGGAGGTGCACTGGCTCTTATGGAGGAAGGCAGCCAGGCACATCAGTTCTGAGTGAACATGCGGTCTCTTGAAGCCAAAGTGCTTTAGGAGGCTGTTCTCACACATCCGAATGATAATGAGGGCTTAACAAACTCATCCTACACCTAAATATGTTGGTATTAAACAGAAAAGGCAGTGGCCAGCAAGTTTGAGTTCCAGAAAGGAGGCTTTGACACCTATAGGAACATGTGAAAAGCTGCTTTGATTTGGGAGGGAAGTAAATAACAATACTTTGAGCTGCAAGAGCACTATAAAAATTTATTCGTAGGTTAAAAGGTGCAGTTTCTACAGGTGAATTTTTTTTATTCAAGCTTGAGTGGCCCAGTATCAGCAGAAACTGAGCAATTTTTGCTCATAAGACATTGTAGGAACTAAGTATATCAAAGTGGCTAAGATTCTGTTCTATAAACTTGTCACATTATACATAATGTGAGGTATCAAGGAAGCAGAAAAGTTTGCTCTAATGATAAGGAACAGAAATTTTCCAGCCTCCTGCTCATCACAGATAACATCAAGAAAGATGAGTTGGATGATGGAAACTTTTTCTTTACAGTACTGGGGATTGAATCCAGGTATTGTACATGCTAGGCAAGTGCTCTACCATCGAGCTGTATCTAGCCTAAATTGGAAATTTCAGGTGACTGCTGGAGTTCAAAGTCCCACCCACACTTATGTCTAGAAATATGTGTGGGTTTAAGATTGAGGTCCAGTGAAATATGCAATATAATGTAGTAATATAATATGCTAATAGTGCTCCAGAGCCCCCAAATTTCAAGCAGTACTAGGAGACTTTTTTTTTTTTTTCCTGGCACCGGGGATCGAACTCACAAGCTAAATCCCTGGCTCTGAGACTTCTTAATACCAACTTTAAGAGTTTAGTGTTTTTTAACAACCCATTTTATCTAATTGGCACAGGTTAATTCCATGTGTTCTTCTGCCTACACAGGTAGTAAGTATAGTTATAAGATCTAGGGATTAATCACCTTCCCCCATCCCTCCAAAGATGAAGGGTAGGAAAATAATTCCACTTGAAGTATTTGGCCAGTGTTTGGTGTATAAAAGTTTTTGGTATAATTCCCTTTTCTAGAAATGCTGCTTTTATCTTTATACATCCCTCTGTAATAAGCCTCTTTCCACAAAGATTACTCTTACTCTAGCTTGAATTCATGTATGGAACAGATGATAAAATTGGAACAAAGATTTAGTCTAGGATTTATGTACAGAATAACTACTATAAAGTTGTTTCAGAAAACTAGAACAGGAGCCAACCATGCCATATGAGCAAAGAGCAAGTCACAAGGTTTACGGGCTTGGCAAATTTTTACTGTTTCCTTTAAAATCATAAAAACAGCCAGGCGTGGTGACTCATGCCTGTAATCTCAGCACTCAGGCTGAGGTTGGAGGATCGCCAAGAATTGGAGGCCAGCGTGAACTGCATACCAAGATCCTGTCTCAAAACACCAAAAAAAAAAAAAATCCTAAAAATGGCAATGTATATTGTGGCCACATATCAAAATGTGCTGTTACACTGAGGTGGAGATGGATATGTGCTCCTAGGGCTGAACACTATCAAACCTCATTTCGGTCCCAGTCAATAACTGGGAATTTCTATGGACAGTCCACCTTGGGTGATTCCTTTACGTTTACAGGATCTTTTCACTTCACTGTATCTGCACAAATTGGAATGTGTCTATCACAATTTCATAGGTGAGAAAAGTAGAGCTCTAGAGAAGTTAAGCCTGTTAATAATTGGAGATAGGAACAGACCCCAGGCCTTCTGACCTACACCGGTCTGGTTTGACATGGCACATTCCCACATTTTATACACTTAGGAAATAATTACGAGGCATAAAACCCTATATAGAATTTTAATTTTAATTGACATTTTGCTCAAATGGAGAGAACAGTGAAAATTTTATGGCTCAATTTTAGAAGCTTACAAACTAAATCCTTGGGTCAAATAGTGACAGTAGCCCTCATTAGTTACTTCACATTGAATGCAGGTTGTTAAAAAGAAAAATAATCAGTGCTGCGCTTCAGTGGAACATAAGCATTTCAATTTCATAACAAAAATCTAGCACCTTTAAAATAATCACTAACAACTTATTAAATATGAATTACCATTTCAACCAGGGAAAAAATAATCCAGTTTCACCAACAGTGCAAAGTAACAGCAGCATTTTCAAAGTTGAAATTAAATCCGTGTAAACACACCAGCCTGCACAGTGGACATGCACTTCTTAGTTGAGCACATTAAGGGCTGATAGAGGGATCCTGCTGAGTCTCTTGGATTCCCAATATGAAAGGCTAGCATGAGTTTTAAGCCAAGGGCTGCATAAACTTAAACAGTACAAAGCAGATCAATGGTTGAGCAGGATAGGACCCTTGTTCTGATGGGCTAATGAGGAACATTTTCAGGCCAACCCTGGAACTTTCTAGGCCAAGGGTGCACATGGTAATAGGCCTACCTGATGCAACCCTGATTTCAGTGGGGCCATCTGAGTACACATCCAGGTTCAGGTGAGGAATGCTGGCCTAAATTGCCCATAATAGACACTGCTTTGCAACCAGGACATTCTAGGTCAGTGATGGTGAACCTTTTAGAGCTTTCAATGATACAAACAGCCTGCTGCCCCTATGTTTGCCACCACTATTCTAGGTCAATTCAGTATAATAAAAACGTGTCCTTCGTAATGTACTATAACTGAATGGCTCTAAAGCAGGGAATGTTGGGCCAAGGCTTTAGCTCAGTGGTGCCGCAGCTGCCTTGCAAGTGCAAGGTCCTGAGTTCGATCCCCAGTACCAAAAAAAAAATTAAACAAAAAAATAAAGCAGGGAATGTCTACATGTTTAGCCTCCCTCCCTCCATTTCAAGCATTAATGATTAGTCCTTTCCAGTTTGGTTCTTACAGACACAGGATTAGAATGTTTTGTTTCTCACAAGCATTACATCTTTACATTAAACCTTAGAGTTGCAGGCCTTACTTTTTTTTTTGGTACCAGGGATCAAATTCGGGTCCTTGCACTTGCGCAGCAGGCAGTGAAACCACTGAGCTAAATGCCTGGCTCAGGCCTTACTTTTAACAAGTACAGCCTTTCAAAAAGGAACACTGATAAGCAGACTCAACAGCCAGTTATCTGCATGATCTTAGGAAAATATCATTGCTAGTAGACGTTTCTTCTAAGTCACTTCGGATTTACCAACTGTCCAGACCAAAGGACATTTCCAAGTAGGAAGGTTCTGATTCCAACTTCTCCACTGGCTCATGTGCATCACAGCTTATTCTGTTTCCAAAAACTCGTGGCACAACTTGCTTGGTGTCACCGACGCCGAATGGGCTTGTAGACACAAAATGCCATAAGGATGACAGTCACCAGTAGGATGCTGAAAATGGTTCCCATCAACACTGCAAAGGCAAAACAGGTTATGTAATGGCAGCCCCGGGTTCTATCATTTATCCATCTGCTGACAATCATTTATCAACTGCCATCTGCTGCCAGGCATGTGCCAGGTGCAGGGGAAATAGTTGTGAACAGACCTCATCTCAAGTTGTCTGCATGTTCATGGGGGAACAAAATGTAGACAAATAAGTGCCTTTCACATAGCATGATATGCTATGAAGAAAACCCAGACAGGAGTGGTGGTGCATGCCTCTAATCTCAGCTACTTGGGAGGCTGATACAGGAGGATCATAGGTTCAAGCCCAGCCTGGGCAATCTCACACATTTTTTTTGGTACCGGGGATCGAACTTGGGACCTTGTGCTTGCGAGGCAGGTGCCAAAACCACTGAGCTAAATCCCCGGCAGCCTGGGCAATCTCTTTAACACCACCCTAACTCAAACTAAAATAAAAAGGGCAGGGGATACAGCTCAGCACACCCTAGGCTTAATCCTAGTACTGGAATTTTTAAAAAGAAAAAAACAGTAATGTGACGGTGATGGGAGAAGGCTGAGCAACGGTAGTTTTGGCGGGGGGGGCTACACACAAGTTGAGCCCTTAATGAAAGAATGGAACAGGGTTGTAGTCCTGAGGACCAGAAAGGCCCTGAACAGGCTCAAAATGGTCACCGAACAGAAAGGAGGCGAGTATGGAGGGAGTGAAACAAGAGCCGGGGAGGCCACCAGACAAGAAGGCTAGAGCCGGTTTGTGCAGCGCACTGGCGACTGTGAAGGAAACATGGATTTCTCCCCCTAAATTCAAAGAGAAGCCACTGGAGGGTATGGGCACATGGAGGGTGACTTGATCTGATTATGTTGGGAAAAAAGATCCTTCTGGCTGCTGTGTGGAGAACCATCTGATTACAGGTAGGCAAGAGAAGCAGTGAGGCCAACTATGTCTATAAAGCCTCTAATAAAATATGATTTCAGTGAAGAAAATATTGCAGGCTCTAGATGAGTCTTTTTCTCTTTTTTTCTATTTCTGGTTTTGTTTTGATTTGTTGGGGGAGCGGGTACCAGGGATCGAACTCTGGACCTTGCGCTTGTGAGACAGGCAGCGGAACCACTGAGCTAAATCCCTGGCCCTCTGTTTGTTTTTTGAGACAGGGTCTTGCTATGTAGTTCAGGCTGACCTTGAACTCACTTATGTAGCCCAGGCTGGCCTCGACTCATGGAGATCCTCCTGCCTCAGCCTCCAGAGTTCTGGGATTACAGGTGTGCACCACCACACCCTGTTCACTAGATGAGTCCTGACAAAGGCCTCCAGACCAGAGAGACAACTAACTTCACAAACCTATTATGTTTGAGGGTGTAAAAACGTTCACATCTAAAATTTTCAAGGTGCTCAGGTGAGAAATGGGATCCACAACCAAGATCTACAACTTAGGACCAAGTTATTGGCGATAAGGATCTTGCTCTAAATTAACAGAACCACTCAGCAGCCAGAAAGTTTGACGGTAGCAATGATGTGCAATGTTGTTTCTATGACTCATATGAGAGATCTTAGGATGCATTCAAATCATCTCTCTTTTTTGGTGAGGGGAAGGAAGGGTAGAAAAGGTGACAAAAACAGCATGTCATAACTCCAAAAGGCCAGAAGTAATTTTAAGGTCTGGCTAAACAAAACCTATAACATACATGAGCTAAATGTCCTATCTCAAAATAGCTGTTAATAAATATCTGCCCTAATTTTCAAATGTCTTGAATATCAAGTTTCTACAGTTCTGACTATACTTGGACTTAGTTGTCTTGTTCTAGTTAAACCATTTTCTTGCATTGTGCAAGGGCTCTAAAACAAAACTCCCATGGGAGGCTGAGGCAGGAGGATCATAAATTCAAGATCAACCTCTGCAACTTAGTGAGACCTTGCCTCAAAATAAAAAAATAAAGGGCTGAGGATGTAGCTCAGTGGGAATGCCCTGGGTTCAATCCCCATTCCTGCAAAACAAAACATTCCCAGAGCAAAAGTTCTGAGGAACGGAGGGGATGGAAATTTTCTCTTTAAAAATGCTTAAAATTGTTGTTACAAATACACATCCATTTGGATCGCCATCCACTGGGGCCTTAATCATCTTTCTACCCTTCCCTGCACTTTGCAGGTAGCATTAATTGCCTGGTTGGCAGGCCCAGACAGAACTCTGAAAGACTATTTCAAAAAGTCCATCTTTATGGTCATTAAGTCTCATTTTCTGCACCCATATAATGGGACAAATGAAACCCACTTAAGAAGATTTTCTTTGAGGCCTAACTATAGTTACCTTCAACAAGCGTTCAGGCCAGGTGTGGTGGCGCATGCCTGTAATCCCAGCACTCGGGAAGCTGAGGCAGGAAAATCGAGGTGAGTTCCAGGCCAGCCTGGGCTACATAATGAGTTCAAGGCCAGCCTGAACTACATAGTGAGACTCTGTCTCAAACAAAAACAAAAACAAACAAAAAACCCCAAATGTTCAACAAAGCGGTAGGCATATAATAAACACATGAAAGTAAGTGACATTATTATAGCCAAGATAGGAAGCATGGCACATTGGCAAGAGTTAAGGGTTTAGGATCAAAGCATCTGGGTTTCCATGTACATTTGCAGGCTATGTAATCTTACACAAGTCACCCAACCTGTTTCTTTCTCTGAAAAACAAAGATAAAAATACATAGTGCATAGGACTATGGTTTTCAAACTATCAAGGCAAAGGACTAGTTTTTACAAGTTCTAGTCTGTCCCAGGCCCCACTGTGTATGCCTACTTGGCAGCTCCCTTTCTCTACAAAGCATTCCAGTTCATGGACACCTAGAACTGCTCTTTACCTGCTTGGGTATTGCAACGTCACCTTAAGTTTTGAAACACTCTTGGTTTAAGTCACCTTTTGCAGGTAATACACAGATTGCAGGCCACCCTCTGAATAGTGCTGTTCTACAGCAGTGGTCTCAAAACCATGAGAATCTGGGCCTGGAGGAAAATGGCAATGTGTGGAGTCATTTTGATTATCTCCGCTGGGGATGGGCGGTGCTACCATATATACAGGATAAGGTGAATGGTGCTGCTAAACATCTACAACGCTCAGGATACCCTCCCCTGCACCTGAGAAAGAATCATTTGATCTAACATGTCAGAATATCCAAGTTGAGAAACCCTGTTCTAAGCAGAATAATCTGTGGAAACTACTTAGGAGGGTGCTAGGTACAAAATAAGTGATCGATCATGGCAGTCATTGAGTTAAGTAAGGTACAGCCAAGTCAATCCAGAAATGTTACTATGTGGCCACTTTGTGTATCTATGGACTTACTAGTGAGGTACAGAGAATGATGACAAGACGCAGGTCATAGTGAAGTTTATCAAGCTTTTCGGGGTCCTTCTGGAGTAGTGCACGTGCATAGATACGCATATACGCATGCGTGTATGTGTCTGAGACCCTCCCAAAGTTAGGTTTCAAGCTCCACAAAACCCGTTTCTGACACTGGCACCCACTACTCCCTGTTTAACCCTGAGTAAAAAACAAAAAACCAAAAAAACCTCATCTCTCTGAGCTTCACTGTTCCGCTTTGAAAAAAAAGGGGGGGGGGCTTAAAAAATCGTGCATTTTCTCATTGTTACTGTGAACTCAAAAGAATTCACGTACACAAAATGCTTAGCGCAAGACATATGGTACATAGAAAATGCTCAACAACTGCCAATTAGGCCTTCTTACTACGAGTATTGGTCGCTTAGCAAAGAAGACGGGTCGGTGTATAGAATGCGTCTTGTTGACCACAGCGAGGAGGGAGGGAATCCAGACTGACACCGAGGTCTGCGGATTCCGGTTTATTT
The DNA here is from genome assembly GCF_000247695.1 of Heterocephalus glaber. Next base: position 10,471,939 of record NW_004624747.1, on the reverse strand, counting down.
AGGTGCACACAGCACGTAACGGAGGAGCATACTGGTTACCAGGCCCTGCGATGAGTAGTAAGCTCGAGCCTTTGCCCCCAGGCCTCCGGAGAGGGGGGTCCCAGATCTCTTAAGAGAGGCAGTGCAGGCCAGGCTCCCACGGCCCGCAGCGGGAGATGCGCAGGCCCGATCCCGACGCCCTCCAGACCGCGACGCTCACCCAGGTTCTGCCCGCGCAGCACCGCGTACGGCCGGCTCCGCTCCGGCGGCTCCACCGGGCTTGGGGCCTCCACTAGCCCCACCAGGAGGACGCACAGATCCAGGGACAAAAACAACCACGCCAAACGCAGCATCTTTCCCCGGCAGTAATGGCCAAAAAAGCCACTTCCGCAGCAAGCTCCGCCTCTGTCTCCACCAGTTCAAGGCTTTCCTCGCCTCCACCCTTTTGGACCTGCGTCGTTGCCGTGGTAACTGTACGCCGGAACAAGTTTTTCTAGGACAAAGGTTCCGCTGCAACCAACGTTCCGGTTCCGTACAGGCAGCGTTCCACAGCATTACAGATCCGCTATGGCAACGTTTCGCCATCCTTTGGGCTGCAAGAAGGCCTCATTTAGAGGGAGTATTCTTAGGTCCATTGTGGACCTATGAACCCCACCTAGAAATCTATGCATTTTATTACTAAATCTTCACCACAGGCCTCAGAAATAGACTGTTGCCGTGACTGTGTATTCCCATTTTACAAATGCCACCGCAGGGAACCCTTACCTAAACATCTTTTCCTAAAATTGCAGCCCTCCTCCCTCAAAATACACACTTCCTCCCCTCCTTTCATTCTCATTACTTTTCTTTTTTCTTTTGGTAGCGGGGACCGAACTCCGGTCCTTGCGTTTACACAGGAGGCAGCAAAACCACTGAGCTAAATCCCCAGCCCTCTCTTTGCTCTTAAACTTAGCACCACTTACCTTTTACATTCAAAGCATATTTTATCATTTTCTAAGTATCTGCCATCCACCCTAGAATGTAACATCCACGAGGGCAGGGTTTTGTGATTGCTCATTGATTTGTCCCAGAGACAAGAGTAGCATGTTATATACAATGAATGTTTGCTGAAATAGTGAGGAAATTGAGCTTGTTTGGCGCAACGCTACACACAAAAAGAGACAGGGCTAGACTTTGACCCAGTATAATTTGTAATCCGGAGGCTGAATGGCCTCGCTTCATTGCTCAGGCTTGATCTGTAGTGACATTGGTAATATCTACTTCAAAATGGATAAGCAATGCAAAGAAGATATGGGGAGCATTTTGTTTACTCTGGAGAGTTATATCCAAACACATAAGACCCCAAAGGGGAATGTATTTATTTTTTTAAAAAACGAAACAAATAACAACAACAAAAACTAAGTGCCTACCATACCCCTGCTCTCATGTAACCTCTAGTCTAGATAGGAAGTCAAATAATTAACAAACTAACAAATGATTAGAAAGAGAATTATATAGCTCAAAATTGTGGTAGATGATATAAAGAAAAATAATTGCAGGGTATTGAGTATAGACACCAACAAGGCACATTCCCATCAGGCTGGTGGATTTCCCTTGCAGAACTCTATCCCTGGGAACTGGTAGAATGTGGGCGTGAAAAGAACTTCCTCCTGAAAAGAGGAAAGAGAATATTTCTCTTTAGACAAGATCAGGATCTTTAGGTCCTGTGGTGCATGCCTGTAATCCCAGCACTCTGGGAGGCTGAGGCAGGAGATCACAAGTTCAAGCCCAGCATGGCCAATGTAGTGGCTTAGTGAGACTCTGACTCAATATTTTAAAATAGTAATAAAGGGCTGGGGATGTGGTTCAGATGGAGGCCCTAGGTTCACTCTTCAGTAATAACAACAACAAAGTCAAGACCCTGACTCATTAAGTTCTTGTGGGAGATTTTCCTGGTGGGCCCATCACTTCATACTAATGCCCCATGTTTCTTTTCTTTTGGTAGGGGGGACTGAACTCTGGACCTTGTGCCTGCAAGGCAGGCAGCAGCACCACTGAGCTAAATCCCTGGCCCTGTTCCTTATGTGTTTAAAGGTAGAAGTAGGTAGGGCCGGGGATTTATCTCAGTGGCACCGTGCCTGCCTTGCAGGCACCAGGTCCTGAGTTCGATCTCTGCCACTGGAAGAAAAAAAAATACAAGTAGGTAGTGGAGCATAATGACAAGACAAGGATTCCAACTCTAGTCTTGCTTGGCACTGTATCACATCTCAATCTCAGTGTCTACACCTAGAATATGGGAATGTTAAGAGAATTGATCTCTGAGTTGTTAGAGAATTGAATAAGAAAATGCATGTTAGCTACATTGCACACTTTAAGTGATCTGTGTTGGCGATTAATATTATTCTGGAAAATCTACCTTAGAAGAATGTGTTTGGAATACACCTTAGAAGTCATTAGTCTAATAGTTCATGAATTATTGAGATGCCTGGATTTATCATTTTCCTTGAGCTGCCCATCACTTAACTATTTCCCATTCAAATTCCCTTCAATGAAAAAATGTACAAAAGAAAAAAAGGAAGACAAGCAATTGTTTAAAGAGAATGTATTCTATGCAATCAGCTTCCAGGCATTTTGACCTTCTTTCTGCTCCTGCTTCAGGATTTTTGCTGCTCCCTTTACCTTCAGTGGCCTTTCTTGAGAACTGTACATGGCAGGCCTCCGCAGGCCCTCAGGCTGACTGTCTGCTCTTGCTCGGAGTTCTCTGTCCTCATCCCTCAGAGCTGCCCCTACAGTCACTCATCTTCACAGTTCTGTCTCCCCTGCTATGTAGTTATCATCACTATCTGCATTTTGGTTGTTATTTTTAATTTTTTTCTGTTGTTGTTTGTTGCCTCGCCCCCACCCCTTAACTGCAAATTCCACGAGGACAGAGACAATGTCAGGTTCACTGCTCTGTCCTTGGTGCTGGAATGATGCCTAGCAGAGTAATGTCTTCAAATACTTGTTGAGTGGATATGGAGTAATAGTGTTGAGGAAGTTGTTGGTTGATATTAAGGCCTGGAAAAAAAAACCTGGAGATAACCGATCAAGGCAGAAAGATTTATTACCACAACAAGTACAGTAGTATGTGGGGGTTTTAAGTAGCAATTTTCCTGACATAGTGGACTACATAGACTTAAGCATACACTCTACCACCAAATTTTCACAATTGACCGGTTTTTTTGTTTTTGGGGGTTTTTTTTTTTTTGGTACCAGGGATCGAACTCAGGACCTTGGGCTTGTGAGGCAGGCACTGGAATCTACAATTGACCGTTTGATGTTCAATTCATTGTATCCTGTATTCTGGTGGCTTCTAAACATCATTTATCTAACTAGATTATAAACTTCTATCAGGGTTTCAGGACACCCAGGTAATTTAAATTTCCAATAATAAATAACATTCAATAAAAGTACATCTCATATATTACACTGATATCACATTTGTTGTTTATTTGAAATTCAAGTATAATTGGGAATCTGCATCTCTGTTTTTGAACTGACTTTACTAAATTACTAGACTCTTTTTTTTTTTAATTTTACCGGGGATCGAACTTGGGACCTTGCGCTTGCGAGGCAGGCGGCAGCACCACTGAGCTAAATCCCCGGTAAATTATTGGACTCTTAATGGTGTGTCAAGCCCAGCATTAAGTGCTGGGACAGTGCTGTAGACAAAGGGCAGAATAGTCTTTGTCATCATATACAAACTAAACAGATGTGAACACAAAAGAACAACCTTACTACAAGCTTCTCAGTCTTGGTAGAGGATAAGCATACAGCTAATGCAGCCCTGAGTTTCAGGGCTGGAACACTTACCATGCACAAGCCTCATCTCACTTAACCCTCACAACAGCCCTACTAGGCAGGATCTGTTATATCTGTTTTATGGAAAATGATGAAACTGATGCCCAGAGAAGTTAAATCACACAGTCAAAAAGTAGTAAAGTGAGAACTTGAGGTTCATTTACAAGCATTTTGGTACTAGATTCCATGTGCCCAACCATCTCATTCTAAATTTATTTTCAAAAAGAAAGTTAGAAGCATGTAGTAATGAAAACAATGAGGCAGCTTTCTAGACCTGAGAATGTACAGAGGAAAAACTATGGATTTAAAACACATAATCTGGGGTAGGGGGCTGCAACTGCTTGTCAATTTCTATTGCATGACAAATCTAACTCCTTCAAACCTGGAATTTGACATAGTCTTCAGTCACCAGTAAGTGAAAGTAGTACAGTTAGAAACAAAGGAGCTGAATGAGTCACTTCTTTCTCTACCTTCAACTGTAAACATCACCTTAATGGTTACCTATGCTTCTATTTTCTTAAAAGAGGTACAAAATAAAATAACAAAAGCCTAAGAGATCACCATGCCTAGACGCCAGTGAGAAATTCAGTGGGAGGCACCAAAAAGTCAGAGGTGTCTGGCCTTTAAATTCTAAAAACCTAAGTTATCACTGCCCTTTTTGCTCTTTTGTAGATGGCTAAGTTAGGTAGAAATGTTATAGGCAAACAAGGCTAGGCCCTAGAGGGAGTCAGTGCAGAGGGTGAGAACATATTACAACTGTAGACAGAGGGACACTTGGTCTTAAAAATCATTTCCAGATTTGGACTTCCTAAGAGCTTACAAAGTGATAATGGGCCTTCTTTTAAAGCAACAGTCACACAGGGTGTCTCTCAGGCACTGGGCATTCTTTATCACCTTCATTGTGCATGGAGGCCACAATCATTGGGAAAGGTATAGAAAATGAATGATACCCTAAAGAGACCCCTTTGCAAAACGGCTCAGGAAACCCACTTACAATGGCCTCACTTACTACCTTTAGCTCTTATCAAAGTTGTAAGAAATACACCTCAAATTCTAGACCTTGGTCCATTCTTGAAAAGGATGCCCTTTTCTCACTAATGATTTTCTCTTTGAGAGAGAAACAGAGGCCTTACTAAAAGATGTTACCTCACTGGCTAAATTCCAACAGACTCTTCCACAGCTAACAGCTCAGCTTAAAGAAAAGGGAAATTCCATATTCCAATCTGGAGATTTAGTACTGGTGAAGTCTTCTCTCATCATCCCCTTCCCTAGGACAAACTTGGAAAGGACCATACACAGTGATCCTGTCAACTCCATCAGCTGTCAAGGTAGCAAGCCTGGATTCCTGAATATATCACACCCAATTCAAGCCCTGGGAACCAGAGACTGTCACTGAATGTGAGCAACCATCCAAATACAGCTGTAAACTCACAGAAGACTTAAAATTCTTGTTCAAAAAGAAAACAAAGTCTCCAGATAAGTAACCTAAGATGTTACTTCTATCCTTTTTACTAATTACTTTACCACTTAAAAGAGAGTGCAATTCCTTTCTAGGGTGGCCACAGGAATATGCAGAGTTGTTACAACAAACCTCTTGCTGGATATATGGCCTGCTTCCCTTGTCAAGTACATCAGGACTTCCTTGGTAGGTATCCTCACTTCAAGGAAATGATTGGAATAAACTACAAGACTACATTGATGAGACATGAAAAAGTTCAGTGGTTCATAGCTTAGCCCACTGTTACAAGGTAACTGAGTGGCCTATAAACTCCACCCTGAATGATCCTGGACATAATCAAATTTTTTTCTAAAAATGCCACTAAATCCTCTCTATAGGCACGAGTAAAGCTTCTGTTAAGTAAGAGTAAGGGTTCTATTGTGAGAGACAACAATCAGATATCAAGATGGCTACTTTCAGATATGGGATGATTGTATGTAGTTAACTCCAACTATAGAGCAACTTAGCAGAAAAGTTAGCCCCCTTATGTTTGGAGCAAAGAAATCACTCTTATTCTCATTGGCTTAATGATACTAACTACTTGGAATGGACACCCCTCGAGCTGGGTATACACAGGTCATATAACTTTACAGGTCAAAGATAGTTTGCAACAGACTGGTTTAATCATCCTGGAATTAGATGGGAAGCCCTCAGTGGCACTCACTGGTCCTTAGCCTTAAAGGTAGATGAGACACGTTAGGTAAATTTAGGACTAATAAATCTTGTATTACCATGAATCCTGATTCCTGTATAAATTGTATTGCATTTCAATCATGTATGATTGCTTGTGTCAGTATTTTTCCCTAAAAAATGAGTCCACTTGTTTTAAAAAATTTCACTTTGGGCTGGGGATTTAGCTCAGTGGTTTCGCTGCTTGCTGTGCAAGTGCAAGGACCTGAGTTTGATCCCCGGTACCAAAAAAAAAAAAAAAAATTCACTTCTTTACTCCAGAAACTGTCTTCTCATGACCACATTGTACTAGAAATCTTTTATCTCTGGCACTGTTTCTCAGTGATATACAAGGGGACTGCTGGTCCATGTGACTAAAGGTCAAAATTCAGTGTTACCAGCACTGATGATCTAAGATTTCATGAGCTGCTGCCCTGAGGGCTCAGGGGTGGGGGAAATGAGTACAGGGCAGAACCTTGAGCTACACTTTAAGAAGAATAAGATTTAGAGGGGTAGAAGGAAGACATGATGGGCAACCTGGCCATGCAATACATAGGAGAGTTAGATTCCAAGATGAGAAGCTCAGGAAAATGAGTAGAGCATCCTCGCCTGGACCTAGTCTTGCTCAGAGTTTGGATGATAGTTGGGCTCCTGTGTGAGGTTGAGGGGAACACTGCCTTCATTATTGCCATGATGTCGTCCTAAAAATGTACAGAGAAGCACTTCCTTTTCTATAGATTTTTTTTCCATCTGCCTGTGATAAACTGACCACTTTTATTTGTTGGAATCAGTGAGAAGCAGAGAATAGAATTTAGTCGTTCAGTTCTCTGACCCAGACTGACCAGAACACAGGTCATCAGTGACAGAATACAGGGTCAGGCCAGGCACGAGAGGTTACCAGGTCTGAGTTCAGTGGGGTTAGGTTAGGGAGCAGTTTCTATGTTTCACCTGCTCCCAGGATTTGCCTGACAACTGATGCTTGTGTAGACACTGCTGGCCAAGGGTTGCCTGCCACAGAAAAACATTTGAAATGGAGTAGTATCACAGGGCATGGCCAGCAAAGCTGCAGCCCATCTAGCTGCAGAGTAGGTGGGGGGCATGAACTCCAGTGGAGGACAAGCTCAGCACAGTGATGGGGACTGATCCCTCAGTCCAGGTGGACCACACTGCTCCCAAGTATGGCCAAGATGCCATCACTTTCACGGTATCTCTGACGTATTCTAAAATCTTCAGTCTCAAATTCTGTGTCCTCCCACTGATGGGGAGAGCAATCCTGGCCCTGGCTGGTCCCTCCTGTCTCTCATTCCTCTTCATCCCAGAGCTCAGCCCTGTCTTAGGCCCCACAAGTAGCTGATTAATTCCACCTTACTGGGATCTTGTGGAGGTATATAAAGGTTCTTGCCACTCACTGTCCAGTTTGTTGGGCCCCACACTGAGCCATGAATCTGCCCAGGCCATGACCAAGGGTCATGGAGATGAAGGTGGGCTCCTGAAAACTGTGTCATGACACCCTCACTCCCTGCTCCTGCTGTTGAGATTCTGTCTAGACAGGGTTTGTGGGGCCCTGCTAATCACCATTTCACTAGGCCCTACTGGGAATTTCTCTGGGCCTGGATGTTGATTTCATGGTTTTAGTGTCTCCACAGCCTCAGAATACCTGACACTCATGCATGTGCCCAGGGAGCACCTATAAATGAGCAATAGGATGCAGCCAGCAAACTCCTCTGCAAGGCAACACGAGGGGAGGAAATCATTTCTTCCTCATCTTTGGTTCTCAAGATCTTTGCTATGTAGTGTGCAGCCACTACACAGATGTGCCTGTTATATTTTAATTAAATACATAAAACCAAACATTCAGAACCGTATTAGACAAGCTATGTTTCAATTGCCCAGTAGCCGAAATGTTTATGATATAGAGAAAACATTCACAACCCCAGAGAATGCTCTCATTAGCAGCTGCTATGATCATGATTCTTCAAGGCATGTACATCACAGTTGGAATACCAGCTTGATATGTTTAGAAATAAGAGCTGTAATGGGCCAATAGAAGTGAGAAGTGGGAATGTTTCCTTCAGACTCTCTCTCAAAGGCAAGCAACTGTTTGCAGTGTTTCTCAAAGCCCTCTAACTTCACAGAGCCCAGGGTAGAGGATCCAGAGGAGAGAGCAAGGTGATCTCTGTCATCTACTATATCAGTCTTTTTTTCCATTGTTATAACAAAATGCCCTTGGCTTGATACTTTAGAGGTGTGTGTAGCTCACAGTTCTGGAGGTTCAAGAACACGGTTCTAGTATTTGCTCATCTTTGGTGAAAGCCTCTTCATGATAGGTGCACATCCAAGAGGAAGAGATCGCATGTTGAGACAGGAAGCTAGAGGGATTCATAAGCCTGGGGCTCTCTTTGTAAAATATCACTCTTGAGAGAACTAACAAGGGTATGACAAAACTACATTCATCCCTTGTGGGAGACCAGAGGAAAACTGAGGCCTAATTGGCTTCCTCAGTGAGCACAAACAAGAAAGGCTGCACTCAGGGGTGATTGCATGTTGCAGATTCTAGGGAAAAGTTAAGACAGCTGAGATTAAGTTGTTTACCTGAGCATGTACTAATGGATATTGGAAAGCAGATGAATCTTATGTTACTTTGATTGCTTATTCTCGTGTTTTGGTGAATAAAGGTAAAATGAGCCAGATGCTGGGGCCTCCTCTGCCTACTAGAGGGGACAGCCCTTGGCTGCCTGCAGGTTAAGCTGACTCCCTGTCTCTTTGTCATTCATCCTTGTATGCCCCCAGGTCAGAGAGAACAAAGAAGTCGGTGTAGGTCTCCCACAAGTGGTGCCTGGGTGAGGAAAGCTTGGAGGTGTGGGCTGGTTCCCCACGGGTGGCACTTGGGGAACTAACCTCAGGCAGGAACCTGAGACCTGCAGTGAAGGCCAGCTGGGTGGGTTGGCCACAGTTGGCACCCAAACAGGGACTCAGGACCAGGGTTGGCTACCATCCCTTCTCAGGGTTCAGCCCCCAGTGACCTAAATACTTCCACCAGGCTCCACTTCTGAAAGGCTTCATCGCTTCTCAACATTATCAAACATCTTAAAACAAAATATTAGGTGATTTATCTCTATGAGATGGTGAATTGGTAGGTAAGAGAAATGAGTAGACCTTGACAAGAAAGGAAGAAGAGTGTTCCAAAGATGACCAGGACAGAGTGAATCTGCTCCACATTCCCTGCAGAAGTGGGTGGATGAGTAGAAATCTGGAGTGTCAGGAAAAGTACCATGCAGAAGCCAACACAATAGTATGAGGCCCTTGGTAAGAAACTACCATCATCTATAGGTGTAATTCTTTTCCCAGGCCTGGCATAATCTCTTTATTCATGTCCCTTCTCTCCAGAAATATGGGGTCTGATATTATTTTCTGTGGCCAAGGTCATTGTTGGTGTACAATACCAGAGTCTGCAAATCATCCAACACCCGCAGGAACAGCCACCACAAGCCTCACTACCCCTCTCTCAATGTAGGGTAAAGTCATGAAGTACAGTGGGGGCCAACATCCACTGTGCATTAGAATTCCCTGGTGGTTTAATGTAAGACCTTTGGGCATCTCAGCCAGAGAGAAGCTTAGATTTGGTGGGTCTAAGTTTTTGTTGTTCTAAATGTAGTCTCCAATCAGGCAGTGTCAGAAATCCTGAAATCTCCTAATTGAGAATATGCATTCTAACAAAATCCCCAGATAATCTTTACTCACTAACTTTTGAGAATCCCTCATCTAAGCCATGGCTTAGACATTAGTATTTTTTGTTAAAGATCGACAGGCTATTCTACGTATTGTCAGGGCTGAGAACCACTGATGCTAGAGGATTCACAATATTAGGTACCAGAGATCAGCTAATCCCCATATGGAAATGGAGAGCCAATTCCTAAGGTGATTTTTCATAGTCCTGTAGTGGGAAGAAAGTGGAATGTGCAGATGCCTTACATGGGAACTTCCACATCCTTGGGTTCCTCTGTAGAGTAGCTCTCCTTTGGGGCTCCAGTTCCTCAATCTTGGAGATTACTTTCCCCAGCTGCTGATGGAGCCTGCTGTCCTTCTTCCAAGAGCCCACAGCACATAAGTAGCACATAAAGCCTCCCCGTGGGGCTCTTTCTGCAGTGACTATGCAGTTGAAGCAGAAGATAAACCCACAGTTTAGGTAGATTGGTTTCCAAAGTAAATTGTACAGAAGGCACATTTGCTTACTTCTAGTAAGAGTTCTGCCATGTCCACTGTCTGGGGGATATGTACATGGGAACAAATTTCCATGAGTTGAATGACTTTAGTGGTGACAGTGACACAATGTTCACATGCATACACTCATTGTATTCCAACTTTGTAATCACTAGAATAAGACTATGAGTACAAATACTAACACATCTGCTCCATGTCTTCAGGGATTTGAGGTTCTATTTGGAAAAAAATACAGATAATCTTGTTCTGAGGTAAAGGAAGGATCCGTGCTCATCAGGACCCTCCAGTTGTGCCAGCAGATGTGACTGGATACACGACACAGTTGCATCTATATCACAAACAGAAATGTGGTGTCGTCTCACTTTCTTTTACAATAATCCAAGTAATTTTCTGATTCATTAAATAAGAGATGCATCCTTCCTGAAGCCCTGGAGTTGAATGCAAATGTACTGCTCACAACTTCCAGTGTGGGGTCCAGTGTGATTGATTTTTTCAAATACTGGGTTGACAGGCAGATAGCACTTGTAAGGAGTCATTAATTATCTAATTATTTTCATCCCTCTCTGTCATACCTGCTATTTTCTAGACATCTAAGAAGGGAAAACCAAAGATACAATAATACACTCACTTCCTTTGTTAGAATCTCTGTCCTCCAGCACCTTCCATGGTAGCTCAGGTCTGGGTCAGGGATACAGGAAGGCCTTTTATTTGTGAGTTTTTCCCCCCTCTCTAGTCATACCCTGCCACACTTCCTCAATCTAATCAGAATTTTTATTCAATTATAACAGAAAAGAGGTTTTAATTGGTGCTATTTCTCCAGTTGACAGTAACCTTAGTCAAATATTCAATCATGACCAAAAAAATTTTCCCCTTTTTTCCGTCTTTTTTTTTTTTGGTACTGGGGATCAAACTCTGGACCTTGCACTTGCGAGGCAGGCAGTGGAACCACTGAGCTGAATCCCTGGCCTTTTCCTTCTTTTTTTAATTTTTATTTCTTGGTGGTGGCACTGAGGATGGAACACTATGGGCTTCATGCATGCTGGTAAGCACTCTAACACTGACCTCCATCCCCAGCTCTATATTTTTTTATTATGAAGATACTATTACATTGCCATCACTTTCTATCGGATTAGACTTAACATACTAATTATACAAGCTTATTTTAGAGTTTTTTTCCCCATTATTTGCAAGTAGGGATCATTCCTCTATATGTATTAAATATTCCAGGCTTTGTTTATAATCCTCAACTAGATTATTCAGTATGATCATATTTATAATTTTATTAAATAGTAAAAATTTACATACATCAGAATAAAAGGTCACAGGTGCACGGATTCCATGGAGAAAAATTTAAATCATTTCAATTTACTCCCATTTATTTATCTCTGTTGCTGAATAACAAATTGTGAAAACTGACCATTGATCTCCTGACAGGTTTCAGGCACTTTGTAAAAT
>NW_004624747.1:10422598-10441170 GCF_000247695.1 Heterocephalus glaber | reverse complement strand
AAAATAAGAACCAAGATATATCATGTAAAGGTACAAGATCCCAATGATGAATGTAACTGTATTTTATATCTAAAATGTACCAATAAACTTAATTTTAAAAAGACTACAACAAAACAGAAAATATTTGTATTACCTTTAATAAGGGAAGCATTGCTGTGCTGAGTTGTTTTTGGTTTTGGTTTTGGTTTTTTTGATATCAGGGATCGAACTCGGGACCTTGCGCTTGCACGGCAGGTGCCGGAACCACTGAGCTAAATCCCTGGCCCTGTGCTGAGCTTTTAAAAAATAAAAAAATTTAAAAACAAAACAGCAAAGTGGCAAGAGTGATGGCATATGTGTGTTTGAAACAAGGGGGAATGGGAAATATTTTGATGTCTTTTACTGTAATACATTTTAAATTTAATCATTCACTGTATATTTTGATCACACCCTGGATGCTTGAAAAGAATGTATACTTTTGCACTCAGAGCATGCTTTGCTCCATGGACCATTAAGTTAACTGCCTTGTTCAAGCATTCTCTTACCTTTTTCATTCATAATTCATTAATTTCATTAATTACAGAGATGCATGGACAGGAGTCCCCCGAGCTTAGCTTCCTGGGGTCTCACAGCCAGAATTTAACTCTCCCTTGTGGGTCGAGGCTCAGGGTCTGCTGAATGGCCAAGGCAAAGAGGAGAAGATTCATGAGCCCCAGACAGGGGTATGTGATGCTGCTCCCCGAGCTCAGCCCCAGCCGGGCTCGTGGCGCCCCCTGCTGGCCTCCTTCCCTATATCAAACACACATCCGGAGGGACAGCACCCAGGTCAAAGGCAGGGAGGGCCCCATTCCATGTCCTGTTCTCATTTGTCCCAATAGAGCCATTGAGTCTTTTCTTCTTTTACTCCCTTTTGCCAAGTACTATGGGGAAATGAGCTCCTGCCAGCCTTTTCCACTGAGAAAGTAACATGACAAGGTCTCCTGTTGTCGTCTTGAAATTGACTCCAAGCTCTTCCCCCTCCGCTCTTCTACAAACTAGACTTCTATGGAAATTCCTGCTGGCCCTTGGCACCCATGAAGGAGGAGAGAAACCAAGGGGCAAGATGAACCTTGACCATTGTGAGGGTCTGGTTAGGCTTAGGGTCTTCTGGCTGAGAATTAGGTTTTAGACAATAAGGGTTCAGAGAAAATCATGGTTAGAGTGCCTGGGGAAAAAAAAATCTGTTTTTAGAAAAGGTGTAAATATGTCAGGTGTTGATATGAAAACAGGAAACTAATGGTGAGACACAAAAAGATAGTCAGGGTTGGACCTTCTGTATTTTCTCATTGTCCACTAACCACAATGCTGGCTGCTACCCCAGACTTGCCCTTCTTCCTTGGTTCAAATGCACCTGACACCCAAAATACAGCACAGGACTGAAGAGGGGGGTGAGTGTGAAGGGCATCAGGCCTTCTCAGAGGAGCTAACCTGGGAATGGGACCCCCCCCACCACCATTTTCAGCCCATGTTCCCTCAAGGCCAGGAGTGGGGCTTCTTGAAGAGCATCCTTCCTGCCACAGAAAGGCATGCTCAGGGAACACAGTAGCTCTGTGTAGCTGGGGCCTGGAGGATGAGGATGGGGCAGGGTAGGCTCAAAGCAGAAAGGATCTGCAGATAGCTCTGGAAACTTAGGTTTCCAAATACTTAAGGGGGTGTTTGAGAGGTGGGGCACTCCATCGGACTTCCAGAATGGAAAGATTGCTCTGGCTACCAGGAAGAGAAAAAAAAGGTGGAAGGGAAATCAGGTCGGGGAGGAGGGTGCACACTGGGCCTGCAGAGGGATGACAACAGCCTCGACTAAAGTGAGCACAACTGGATGAGATGAGAAGGTGGTGTCAGGAGATAACAAGAAGCGGGACTGGGGAAAGGATGGATGAGAAAGGAGGCGGGTGTATCTTATCTCTAGCTTGAGGTCAAAAGACTAGAGAAAAGAGTAGGAAATAAGAGCTGACATGCATCCTCAAGATGCAGAAGAGGAAAAGGCTGCTGGTTCATACAGCGAGTGCTGGTGGAGGGCCTGTGCCTCGGCACCGCAGGAACACTGGATGCTTCCAGAGTGGGCCCCAGACAGGAGGGAGGGGCTTCAAACTTTAAGACTCCCATTTTTAAGACCTGGATACAGTCCCAGAAGCCTTCCAGTCTCTCCTATGAGCCCAGGACAGTTCTTCCCTTTTTGGGGTGCCCTGGGATGATCCTGGGAAAGGCCAGTCCAAAACCATGCAAAGTGCCTTTCCTTTTTCCAGGAAATGAGACAACATGAGGATTCAGTAGGGAGCACATTACCGCTTGGCTACTTTCGATGCCCTCTCGCACTTTTGGAGTTTAAGGAGCTGGAAGACTCGAGAGAGGTGCAAAGGGGAGAAGCTAAGATGCTTCTGGGCATCTCCAGGGAAGGACAAGCTAGCCTGGCTACAGGCAGTGACAAGGGAGTGCAGGGTTTTAAAGCCAGCCAGAAAAAGAGGGAGGAGGAAAAGGAGGAAGAGAAAGAGAAAAGGGAGAAGAGGGAAGGAAGAGGAAGAAGTAGGAAGAAGAGGGAGGTGGAGGGAGAAGGAGGAAGGAAAAAGAGGAAGGATAAGGAGGGAGAGGAGGAGGAGAAAGAAAGAAAAGGAGGAGGAAGAGAAGGAGGAGGAGGAGAAGGGAAGTCAACAAGACCCAGGTTTGGTAGGATCTCCTAAGTGCCGCGCAAATGCTCGTAGAGCACCACCAGAGGGCGCTCTAGACATCTCCCACATGTTGAACCACCAGGAGGGAGGCGTAGCAGGCCACCTGACTGCAGTAACAGATATTCATAAAGGCAAAAGCAATTGAGGGGGCGAACATCAGAGGGTCTCCAACACCTGGCCCCCAGCATTCTGAAGATTTGGCAAGTGTTTGGCCTTTGTGGTGCAGAAGGGACAGCCCACACATGGCATCCTCCATCGCTTTGTACCCTAATCCCTACTCACCAGACAACTCTGACTTGCTTTCAGATACTAAAGACTGGGTAGTTTCCCAGAAGAAAAAGGGTTCTCTTCCCCCACTCCCAGAAAATTGATGCATCCCGGCACATACATCCAGCTTATATTGTGCTGGTGGAAATCCACTTAACCCCAAGGGCCAAGCAACTCTTGAGTGGATTGAGGCCAGCTGGTTTTCACCTTGGCCCATGATGACTGAACTCACTTGTCACCTGAGAAGTCTGGTAGCAACTGGCCAGGGCTCCAGCATAATATCCAGAATCGTTCTCCCCTTGGCTGCTGGATAGATCTGACACTAAACCACTGCACACTTTGAGCAACTCATTGACTTCAGCTTCCCAATCTGGCCAGAGTGGCCAGAAGTGAGCATCCTGGCCAGGGATTTAGCTCAGTGGTTCTGCTGCCTGCCTCCTAAGCACAAGGACCCGAGTTCAATCCCCGGTACCAAAAAAAAAAAAAAAGAAGTGACCATCTTGAGACTTTGCATCCGTGAGCACTCTTCCCGCCCTCCAACCTGGAAGTAGACACTGGCAGTGTCTTGTGGGTGTGAGGGGGAGTGACATGAGGACTGGCCAGGGACAGACAGGTGATCAAGACTCTGTTCAAAGGACTCTACATTTCACTCAGGGAGGATGGGATGGGTCTGTGACACACTGGTCTTTGCAGTTTTTTGTAAAAAGTAAGGTATAATGTCACATTCTAAGTTATGTTGAAAGAACTTCAGGAGTGATTAAGAACAGAAATTTAAAGAAATGTCTCAGGTCTGGGGGTATAGCTGAGTGGTAGAACGTGTGCTTAGCATGCATAAGGTCCTGTGTTTCATTCCTAGCAGCACACACACAAAATACTTCAAAATACCAATAGTGTTTGTTTGTTTTGGTACCCGAGATCGAACTCAGGACCTTGCGCTTGCAAGGAAGGCGCCGGAACCACTGAGCTAAATCCCCCGCCTACCAATAGTGTGATAAACAACTTCATCTCATAATTTGATAAACCTGTTGGCATTCCTTACACCTCTGAGCCCCACGAGGTGGTGAGATGGCCTCATTCCTCCATGTTACAGAGAAGGACACTGAAGCCACAAGCTGTGACTTGAAAAGTTGGGGTAGGTACTGGCACTGATCCCAAAAGCGGTGAGAAGCACAGACAGGAAGTAGCAGGTGAACTCAATAGCAGACCTCTAATCTACCTAGAAATGACGCTCTATTTGTGGTTAATAATGCAGAACGCAGGGTGAAAAATGAGCATGGCCTTTATGGGTTAAATAAGTTAATATATACAAAATGTTAAGGTTAAAATAAATGCCTGGCTCAACAATAACATTAATAACATAACTTTATATAACAAGAAAAATGTATACAAAGAACCAGAAAATGAAGTCCAATAATTTGCTGCTTATGTTACAGATAAATATCAAAATATATACACAATTTAAAAAATAAGATGCTCAGCTAAACTCAAGAAAAG
The DNA here is from genome assembly GCF_000247695.1 of Heterocephalus glaber. The sequence continues at coordinate 10,436,728 of NW_004624747.1, read as the reverse complement.
CAAGGCGCTTCCATTATGATATTTGAAAAAGAGAAATTTAAGCTAGAACCATTAAAAAGCAAAAGGAACTAAAAGGCAGTCTTTCAATATATCATTATTAATATATATGCCCCACAATTTCATATTTATTTATACCCTGCCTGTTTCTCAAAGAGCATTCGAGAAAACTACACCAACACAGCAAAAATATCTATGAAAGAGAAACAGAAATTAAAAGTAAAATAGAAGCCAAGCCTAGTGGCCCATGCTTATACTCCCAGCTACTCAAGAGGCTGAGGCAGGAGGATCACTTGAGCCCATGAGTTCAAGGGAAACCTGGGCAACATAATGAGACCTTCTGATCATAAAATAATAAAAATAAAATATAAAAGTGAAATACAAACAAACAAAAGGACAAACATAAAAACTCAGACTATAATTAGTGTTAACTATTTTGGGATCACAGAGCCCTTTCAAAATATGAATGTTACAGCCCCCCCATTCATTCAAACACAAATCCACACATCTTGTTCCATACCCACACATCCACAAGCCCTAAAACCCCTATATACTTAGTTGAAGGCAGTACTTAGATCCTAGTTTAAGAACTTTGAAATAAAAGGAAGTTCAAGTAAAATAATTTTTAAAATTGAGTTAGCAAATAAAACTGATGAAATAAAAATTTTTAAAAGAATACACAAATGTTTTATCAGAGTTGATAATGTTTCCTGGCCCACAGAAGTTCTGTGGGTACTTGAAAATGTTGATACCATAGTATAAGAAGTAAGCAGCAATGACCTAAGCATTCATCCCTTAGAAATATTAAAAAGTAACACTTGGGCCAAAAGGAAATTCTCAGTACTATAAAGACAAACAGGGTCAGGGATTTAGCGCTGGGTTTGATCCCTGGAACTAGAAAAAAAAAAAAAAGAACAAAAGCATGTCAAAATTTATGAAGATCAGACAAAGCTGTAACTAAGAAAAAAAACCATAAACCAAAAATATCTACATTCATTAGCTAGCAATACTAAAAAGAAAATACATATATATATTTTTGGTACTGGGGATTGAACTTGGGACCTTGAGCTTGCAAGGCAGGCACCGGAACCACTGAGCTAAATCCCCAGCCCCAAAAATTATGTTTAACCATTTTGAAATAATATCTAAAAGTATTAAGCCAAGAAAGGGAGGGGATAGAAACATTTTGACAAAACAATTAGATTGATAAACAAAATAAGAGTTGGAGGGGTTTTTTTTTTGGTACCAGGGATGGAACTCAGGACCTCACACTTGCAAGGCAGGCACAGTGGCACTGAGCTAAATCCCTGGCTCAAGAGTTGGAGCTTTATAATACTCAAAAATATCTAAGTAAGCCACTACTGGATGAAGGAAAAGAATGTAAAACAATAAAAACAAAAACAACTCAATGATAAAGATGATAAAGAGCTAGGGTGTAGGTCAGTGATACAGTGCTTGCCTAGTATGCTTAAGGGTCTGGATTCCATCCCAGCACCCCTAACAAAACAAAATGATAATTAAAATATTACCAGAGGGCCGAGGATTTAGCTCAGTGGTTCCACCGCCTGCCTCCCAACAGCAAGGTCCTGAGTTCAATCCCCGGTACAAAAAAAAAAAAAAAAATTACCAGAGACCGTCTTATAATTTTACACTGAGAATCTAAATAGAGATTTCTTTAAAAAAATACATAGTAAGAGTGAAAGAATTTGAATAAAAGGAACTAGGCTCTGCTCATACTTCTAAAAAAAGTACGTGCTCTTATCATTTTTATGTAAGACTCTGTTAACCCTTGGGGGAGGCGATAGTCTTTACCCTCATGTTATATAAAAAGAAGAAAAGAAAGGGAGGGAGGGAAGAGGAGAAGGAAGAGGATGAGGGAGAAGGCACACTGCAAAACGTGAAAGTGGCATCAAGTGAGTCATAAAAAGCCAGGCATGAACAAGATGGCATCTAGCAGGGGCCACTCTGAACTCCACGTTCATGTCTGTCATGTTCGGTTTCTTCAAATGGAGCAGGTTGGCTCAAACAAGAGGCTACACACATGGAGAAAGGTTCCTGAAAGTTGGCTTTAAGGAGTAGTAATATGTGCAAAATGATGCTTTAAAAATCAACACGGGATATGATAGTGCAGGACTGCAATCCCAGCAGGGGATTGGGAAGCTGAGTCAAGGATCACAAGTTCAAGCCCAGCCTGGGCAATTTAGTGACTTAGCCAGACCCTGTTTCGATAAAAAAATAAAAAAGGGGCTATGGATATACCTTGTGAGAAGGCCCTGGCTTCAATTTTCAGTACCACCAAAAAATAAAAATTAAAAAATCAACTAGAGCTGGGTACAGTGGCACATGCCTGCAATCCCAGCAACTCAGGAGGCCAAGGCAGGAGAATTACGAGTTTGAAGTCAGCCTGGGCAAAGTACGTGAGTTGGGGATAAAAAGGGTTGGGGATGTTGCTCAGTGTGATATAGTGTCCCTGGGTTCTGTCCCCAGAATAAAAAAAAAACAAACAGGGGCCGGGGATTTAGCTCACTGGTTCTGCCACCTGCCTCACAAGCACAAGGTCCCGAGTTTGATCCCTAGTACCAAAAACAACAACAACAACAAAAAGAAACATATCGATTTGGCTGGAGTGTGCAGAAAGGGCAAAAATGGAAAGACTCAGTGTAAGTGACAGATGCTTTCTGGGTAAGGAGAGGCCTAGCCAAGACTGGGACAGAATGGGAGCAGAGGGGGTGAAAAGGCAGATCTTTCAGGGGCCCTACCTAATGATACCTGCTATCCCAATTGAGTCTTGGTATTCTCTCTTCACTCCTGATAAATGACTGAAGATACTAGGTATTAACTGCCTGGAATGGTGCCCAGGGACACCCATCAGGTCCTGGGATTGCATAGTCCAGCTGGTCACACAGTGGGTTCTGGGGGACAATAGGCTTCTGGAAGTGGCCAGGACTTTCACTGGGATCTCTCCAGCTCATTATACCCATGATTCGAAATCTCTAGCCTAAGCCGGGTGCGGTGGCATGCACCTGTAATCCCAGCACTCAAGATTGCCACAAATTCAAGGCCAGCCTGAACTACACAACAAGACCTTGTCTCAAAAACAAAACAGAAACAGAGAAACAAAATCTCTGACCTACCAGGCCTCACTTAGTAAGGAACAAATATGGCTTTCTCATGTTTATTTGTCAAAACTATATACCACACCATGCTTCTGGCCAGCTGAAATAGCCATATCACCACGATATAGTCATGTTATTCCAGACATAAACTCTCGGAAAACTTCAAAAGAGCCATGATTGCCTTTTTCTCCACTAGCTCTGAGGAGTTTGGTCAGCACCACAGAGCTGGGGATGTAGCTCTGTGGTAGAGCACTTGCCTAGCATGTGCAAGGGCCTGGGTTCAATTTCCAGCACTGCAAAACGAGATTCCCTGGCCTGGGACAAGCGCTTATCAACTGGCAAGACAATTGTCACTGCTTGAGCCCATTCCCAGGGTTGGGGTGGGGGCAGGGCCGAGACAGAATGGCCTTCAAGCTCTGCTCTGTCAAAGTGAACAGGGTGACAGGGAAGCCATTGGGGCCGCACGAAAGCCCAGCTCAGGGCTCACTGCCCAGTCACATGCTGTAACTTATAACCACCTAGGGAGCTTCAGAAACATGTCAGGGATCCAACACTAGTGATGCTGATTGAATGAGTCCAGGTGGGACATGGTCAGTGGCACTTCTTAACCCCCAGGTGAACTACAGTTAGGAAGGTAGAAAGATCACCAGAGCAAGCATGACACCACTGCAGCAGGTTTGGGAGTGTCTACGAGGACATGTCAATGTATTGGACACTTCTCTGGTCTGCAGGTAACATGCTTCAGGGTAGGGGGTCACTCAGGGTCTCCATCCTTAACCGCCACCCATGACTGCTGGGCTGTCAAGGCACTTTCAAGTGTGGCCCCATTCTGAACAGAATCCTAAAACCAACCCTTAGAAGTACATGGCCAGGTCATTCATACAGGGAAACAACCTTGGGAAGTTGTGGGGCTCAGGTCACAGAAGTAGGCGGGGGCGGTACTGGACTTTGAACCTAGCCCCCCCCTTTAGGATTACACACTTTAATCTGACTGACATGGATGAAGTAGGGAGACCATGAAAGAAACTTAGTTTTAGCTCTGCTTTATGGATAACCAGATGTAATTTCTCTAAAAAACACACTGAAGTTTTAAAAACTACATTTGTCAAAACAGCTCATGAAACCATTCCATGTGTAATCCAGGAAACACGCTATTTGCAGAATAGGAATTGAATCCAGACATTCCCACACTCTTCTGAAGGAACCATGGCCTCCTCCTCTTCCAAATCACCTGCTTCCCACGTCCCAACACCAGGGAGTAAAGAGAGGAATCTGTGTAACTGCCAGACCAGAAGTGGGCCCTGATGGCATCCAAGGCACACTGTGCTCTTGGAGCACCAGGTCTCAGGGAGGGGTTGTTCCTGGAGGGCATCAGTACCAGCACTCTGCTGAGTCACAGGTGTCAAATATCCTGTGGCCACAATAGGGCCAAACCTGTCCTCTTGTGATCAAGCCACTCACAGAATCCACTCTCATGCTAACCAGAGGGCTATGAGACCATGCCCAAGGGGGTCACCACCCTCACCAACCCCCAAATCAATCCTTTGAGACCCTCCTCTGCCCTGGTAATATGTTTTGGTTATCATCATCAATGCCCAACCCAGGCACAGAATTCCATTTTGCTTCTTTCATATCTACTTTTGAATTCATTTTCTTCAGCTGACTTGTACTACAGATGATGTGCTTTCTGTCTTCTGAAAGTGCCAATCTGCTGCCTTAAAGAGTATATCTAAATTTCCTTGGTTTTTCTCTACTTTCTGCCCCTTGACATATTCTTCTTCCAGACACTGAGAAAAGCAGGAACAGGGAAAAATAAAATCTCATCTGTAGGCTTAGGAGTCAAATGTAAGAATAAGAAAGCTGAAAGCCAGCTCTTTTTGTGGGCTCGCCACCCCCTTGGCCCTCTTCCCTTCCACCCAGGAGCATGTTGAGAGCTTGGTGCCACATGGGGCTTCCTGATAGCAAGGATGCTCAGGAGGACACTATGGGAGGTTGTCCACCCAGCAAAGTTATCAGGGAGGTAGGTGAGGTCTTAGAGACAAAGTTACACGGATATGGACTCCATCTGGCAAAGGCTTCCACGCTGTGGTGGGGCTTCCCATTCTAGAGCTTCTCCCCAGCATGGATCTTTTGATGCCGGATCAGGTGTGAGCTCCCTCGGAAGGACTTGCCACACAGATTACACACGTAGGGCTTCTCTCTGGTGTGGGTTTTATAATGCTCGATGAGAGCTGACCTGTGCCTGAAAGCCTTGCCACACTCGCAGCCATAGGGCTTCTTGCCAGTGTGGATCCGCTGGTGCTGAATCAGCGCAGAGCTGTGACAGAAGGCTTTGCCACACTGACAGCACTCATAGGGCTTCTCCCCAGTGTGGATCCGCTGGTGCTCAATAAGAGAGGAGCTCTGGCTGAAGGCCTTCCCACACTTATGGCACTTGTAGGGTTTTTCACCAGTGTGAGTCTTCCGATGTTCAATGAGGTTGGAGCTCTGGCTGAAGGCCTTTCCGCATTCTTCACATTTGTAAGGTTTCTTCCCTGTGTGAATTCGCTGGTGCCGGATGAGGTGGGACCGATGACAAAAGGCTTTTCCACAGAGATCACATTCGTGGGGTTTCTTTAGGGTGTGGATTTTCCGATGCTGGCTCAGGCCTGAACTCTGGTTGAAGGATTTCCCACATTCCTTACACTGATAAGGTCTCTCTCCTGTGTGAATTCGCTCATGTTTTCGGAGGCTGGAGCTCCGGCTGAAATCTTTCCCACATTCCCTGCATTCATAGGGCCTCTTCCCAGTGTGGATTTTCTGGTGTTGCGAGAGGGCTGAGCTCTGGCGGAAGGCTTTCCCACACTCCCGGCACTCATACGGCTTCTCCCCAGTGTGGATGATCTGGTGGCGGAGAAGATGAGAGCTCTGGCTGAAGGCCTTGCCACACTCACAGCACTCGTAGGGCTTCTCCCCAGTATGGATGACCAGGTGTCGCAGAAGGTGTGAGCTCTGGCTGAAGGCCTTCCCACACTCTCGACATGCATAGGGCTTGGCTGGCTGTGGGGTTCTGTGAGGTGCATTAGGTCCCAAGTGGCCCCTGGCCACTTCTTCATGAGCTTGTGGACTGGACTCTTCACCATGGATGATCTGACACACACTGATGTCAGGTTTCTTGAGAAATGCTTGGCCAAATATCTCTTCATCCTGGGGTCTGACTCCTGGGAGGATACTCTGAGGGTGAACAGGGCTTGAACAGAGACTGAAATTCCCCTCGTAATCATCACATTCCAAGTCTTGCTCCCCAAGAGGGATCTCCTTGTAAATTACAGCCATTTGTTCCAAACCTTTTTCCTGAAGAAAAGGATCTCCCAGGTCTTCCCCTTGGAAAAGGTCTTGTCGTGTCTCTAACCTGTCCTCAAATACAAAGGTCTCTCTAAACTTTGTTGCTGGAGAAACCTCCATTGTGAATCTCAATCCCAATGACTGTATGTCTTTAAAAACACTCTTCTTTGAGCTGCATTCACTGTTCTCATAATCTGAAAAAATAAGGGATGTTGTCAAGTCAGTAACACAAGGATCTCATACATACCTCCTTCCCATGTTAGAATCTATGGCGGAAAAGAACAAATGAGCTGGGTGTGGTGGCACATGCCTACAACTCCAGCAGTGTGGGAGGCTGAGGCAGGAGGACTGCAAGTTCAACCCCAGCCTGGGCAACTTAGCTATTTAACAAGACCCTGTCTCAAAAAATAAAAACACCTGGGGGTTTTTAGTGCAAAGCCCCTGGGTTTAATTCCCAGTACTGCACAAAAGGAAAGAAAGAAAGAGAGAGAGAGAGAGAGAGAGAGAGAGAGAGAGAGAAAGCAAGCCAAAAGAGTACAATATAAGACAGTCTTGGCCTTGAGATGAAACGAAATGAATTAGAGTTGAATTTCATTTACCAGAGACAACTGGAAGACAGATAGACAAGCAAAATCAGGTGCCACATCAGGGTATCTAGACTTTAGTGTGAGTGTTCACAAAGGGGGCTAAACAGGAAGTGGAGCCATTATGGAAAAGGGGGCAAGCCTCTGGTGACTGGATGATGCTGGTGGTGGGATTTTGGGAAAAGACAAAGAGTACAGCAGCACCACTAACAGCAGGTAACCCAGCCAGAACGCTAGAAGTCAGCCTAGACTCTCTCATCCTTACCCAACTCAGCCTGTCCTGTCCACTTCCTGAAACCACATGCAAGGCACCTCTACCCTTTATCCTCACTGCCACTGTCCAGCTTAGGCCTCAGGGCAACTCCCCAGGATTTTTTCAAAACTCACCTCTTAACTGGCCACCTACCTCCAGCTGCTACCTGTCCATGCTCTACACTGAGACAAAAGTCAAATACCCAAACGCTAGTTTGATCTCATAATTTTCCTTCTTGCAACCGCTCAAATCCTTCACATGGTCCTTCATACCCAACCCCTCCAGCCTTGTCTCCTGCCTCTCTCCCCTACACACTAATCTTCTAGCTCAACAATTCATTTGTACTGCTTCTGTCTTCTAAAAGGTCCTTCCCCTGCCCTCAGACTGCATCTGCTCATCTTTCCACACTCGGTCAAAATGTCCCTTAGTCCCTACACACTCAGACTCTTGGCCATCTTGGTGAGCTGAGGTATTGAGTGTACCCTGTCACAGCACTCACCACCCTGCATATTTATAAGACTGTCCCCAACATTAGTTTCCCAGCTCCCTAAGAGCAAGTACTGTGCTTCTTCAACTGTGAAATTCCCAGTCCCCAGCACAACAGCACAATCTCAGTGCACACAGTTGTTGAATAAATGATCAAAGGGAGGAAAAGCCATTTGTTTTTGCGCTACAACTATCACACTTTTTTTCTCGTCAAATAATCAAATAATTGTTTAGGAGATATAAATAAATGAAGCAGCACTGTTCCAGGGGAAAGGGTGTGTTTTAACAGGGACAAGGAAAGATACTAGAACACCCCATTCAGCCCTCCACTCTACTATAGTGGTCACTGAGGAAGCCCAACAGAGCCCATTCAGAAACTTCTGTGCTAGAGAGATAAAGGGGAAGTCCCAAGCGATGTGATAGTAATAACAACTATTCTTGTTTATAAGTACCTACTACGTGCTAGAGAGCACTAGAACTTCATATGCATATCTCATTTATTTATTTTAGGGGGTGGGGATAGGGTCTTCCTGTTTAGTTCTGGCTGGCCTTGAACTCACTATGTAGCCCAGGCTGGCCTTCAACTTGCGGTGATACTCCTGCCTCAGCCTCCGGAGTGCTGGCATTACAGGTGTGTGCCACCATGCCCGGCTCAGCCTATGCTTTTCAACCTCAAGTCCAATAACCTTCCATTTTCACCCAGGTTCTCTTCTAGTACCACCTCTTCTCTGTCTGGTTTACACTCTCTCTCTCCTTAGTAGGTCCAACTACGGGTGTCTCTTCAACTCTCCCACCAGCATCATGCTGCTCACCTACTTGTCCTGTGGCAACTTGTTGCTGATTCCCAACCCTCTCTGCCAGTTCCTCCTAAGATGTTAAATGATGGCCAGCAAAATCGTACACCTATGCACAGAATCATGACATATTTCAAGTTTCCAATTTCAGCTAGGACCTTAGCATGCAGTGCTGGCATTCAATGACCTCCTTATTGCCAAATCCCCATCTTCTTGGTCCTCACCTTCCCACCCCATCTGACACTGCTCACCAATAGCTCCTTCTCCAAAAGCAGCTTTTCAGAAATTGCAAATTGGCAGGCTGGGGATCCTGCCACATAGACACGTTTGATTTGGCTCTCAAAGAATTAGGCTTTTCCTTAGTGCCAATACTCAAAACTCAGTAGGTTTCCGGCATTGTTTTAAAAAACTGGAACTTTTTCAATAATCCACGTTGCCTACCTGGATGCCTGCAAGTTTTGAGATTCCCCCTACCGCTTCCCCACCTGCCCCTACTTTATTCCCTTGGTTTCTGAAAGTTTTCTTCTCAATCTCCATCCCTTCTGATCACTCCTTGGTATGTGTGGATTGCAAATCTTCCTTCACCTACCTGTTAAATCCGGGTATTTCCCACGTTCTCCTCTTACAGATTTTCCATTCCCAATAAGTAGTAGCCCCTACACTCTGAAGCCCCATTACGGATAAAAAGTTGGCAATAATTTAATCTGTTCCTAAGACGTGTTAAATGTTTTTGGATGAAAAATCAACAGGTCTGGAAACCCATGCTTCCTATCTCTCTCGGAGCCTTCCCCAGCTCTTCTTTTTTTTTCTTTTTGGTGCCGGGGATCGAACTCGGGTTCTTGAGCTTGCAAGGCAGGCGGCGGAACCACTGAGCTAAATTCCCCCCCCCCCCCCCCCCGCTCTTCTTGCATTCGTCACCCCTCCTCCAGGGTGCCACCAGGGCGCGGGCACCAGGCAAACCCTCAGTGTGGTCAGGGTCTCCGGGCTGAAAACGCGCGAGTAGCTGCAGACCCGTACACGTTGCCCAGATGGCGACGCAACGCCCCTACAGGCTTCCCATCGATTGAGAACACCCCTACGAGGGGCTACCAGAGGGACAAATGGTCAGGCGGCCTCAAGTCACACTGGCGAAAGTGCTGCCACTCACCTGAGCCGAGGCGGGGCGGTGCACCTGGGCTGGGGCGGGGCCGCGGGCGGGCGGGGCGGGGCCGCACCTGAGCCGCTCCAACCCGCGGCCGTCGCGGCCTCGCTCTTCGTCTGCAGCTGACGCGAAGCCCGCTGCCGCCAGCGTGCCTGGAGTCCCGCCCCCGGCCCGAGGGCACTTCCGGGACCGCTCTAGGCCGCGCGGAGGTCCCGGGATCTCGGTGGTCCTACCGCGTCAGGCCGGAGGGCTCCTAATCTTCCCAGATCCTCGGGGCAAAGGGACCCGGATCAGAAAAGTCTCTGTTGTAAAAGGATTGAGGAAGGAGCTGGGCCGCTATTGAGTGGAGTGCAAAAGAAAAACAGAGGCCAGGAAAGACGGGCCTGTCTAGACCACAGGCACCTGCTGCCACTTCCTGGGGGCTAAGTATGAGACAGCAGCCGCCTGGGAGTTTGGGGTTTTCAGAAGAAGGGGAAGGGATTCCCATAGTTCTCGACCCAGAGGCCCTGTTCGTATTCTCCCTCTTCCTAGGGTAACCCTGGTCCTTTCTCCCCAATCCACTCCCACAGAGACAATTCGGGAGGTGTGGCTGGGAGTGTAGGCAGGACCGTCCCAGGCCCCTGGAGCCTCTGATTTCTGTGCGTCTGGATATTAACCTCCACGCATGAGGCGCCTCTTAGGGGGCACCAGAAAGGAAAAGAGATGCGCTTGTTTTGTTTTTGTGATGCTGGGTGTGTATTCCAGGACCCCCTGCCCACTAGGCCAGTGCTCTGCCACTGGGCTACCCCCAAGCCCAGCATGGAAATGTTCCTGAATACACACATGACCCAGTTCCGAACACTCAGCTCTGCTTCTGCTGGCAAGGCTTGTCCTTTCATCCATGGCTCTGCCCCTTGGCCCATAGCAGCTCCGGTGTGGGCACACAGCCTGTGGGAAAAGCTTCCCCCAAGAGATAGCAATCTAATCACAGGAGACCAATAGAACACACTGTTCCTGGTGGGAAGGGAGGCTATCCAGGCATCTGCCCACCTGCCTTTGTCACCTTCATCCCTGGCCCTCAGGTGCCTCTCAGTTCCCTCCATGCCCATACCACCTATACACATCTGCTTCCCTGCTCCATCAGTGACCCATGGGGCCTTCTGCAGACTCCAGGTGGGAGCTAGGGGCTGCCCTTCCACAAGGCAACAGGCTTGGCTTTGTGGGGACCAGCCTCCCCAGATTGTCTAAGCATTGGACCACAATCAGCCACGCAGAACTGAGGACAATAGAGCTGGTTCCTTTTTCTCTCCCTCTAGTGCCTCAGGCACCGGAAGGCCAGGCCACCAGGCTGAGCCCCTGGGGGCCAAAGGCGAGGCTGGGCCACTCCCCAAGGGTCTCAGGTGCTTCCTCTTCAGCAACGATCCCGTACACACTCCCAGACAAACTACAGTCACTTTTTCAACCAGGAACTCATGGCCTTCATAATAATATTGAATTTTATTAATCCATTGTACAGTGAAAGGAAAGCAAGGATCAGAGAGAGGGCGGGGGGAGGTATCCAAGTTCAGGGGAAAAAATGAGAGGCAGACAGGAGACATGCATCCCACACCCCACCCCTAGGGATCAGAGCTATAGCCAACAGAGCAGTAATAATCTGCATCATCCTCAGGCTGCACTGGGCTGATGGTTAGGATACAAGCATTGTGGGCTACATCCTTGGCAGCTGAGAATCGGTCAGGAATGTCATCAGGCCGGTGGTAGTCCTCCTCAGAATGGTAGTAGAGGAGGTATCGGGGGGCACTACCTGCCCGCTGCTGGTACCAGGACACACCATAGTCTGCAATGCTGGCATGCTGGGGGATGAGTGTGCAGGAGAGTTGAGCCACTTGGCCTGGGAAGACCAGCAGTGCATCCGGCTGGGCCAGGGCTGGCTGGGAGACTGAGAGATACAGACCCACTGAGGCCAGACCTGGGTCCCTTCCCTCCTGCCCCTGCCTATGATGGCTTGGTCAAAGCACAAGGAGATGCCCACTGCCACAGCCCCGTGCCATGGGATTGGCATTAGAAGGGGCATAGGAAGCCTGGTTCCGTGTGACTCAGGTTATCCTCTCTAGGCCTCTATTTCCCTCTGTGAGTGAGGGTTTTGGAGTTAGTGATCCCTAAGTCACCATTAATGCCAGGTCCCCAAGAATCCATGTTCACATGAAAGCCTAGCACTCAGAACATAGGACTAATGCCGGGGTTCTCCTGCTGCCCATCTCCCTTTCTCTGCAGACACTTTTCCCCTCAGTTTCATGACTTACAAATCCTGTCTACAGGCTAACCATCCCCGGAATACTCTTGGGACTGTACCACCCAAGCCTCAGCCTCAGGCCACTGGCCACTGGGGACTTTCTCTGGGGTTAAATTGCCCTTGAGGGCCTGTGGGGTAGGGACAGGCCAGTTTTCCCTGTGAAAAATCAAGGTGTTAAGCTCTGTTCTCCTTAGATACCCCAAAGGGTTAGAGTCTGAAGGGACCTTACTGATCTCATTATTAACAAATGAGGAAACCAAGGCCCACGCAGGAAGTGACTTGCCCTAGGTCAGGGCAGAACTGCCTGGAGCCAGGTGTCCCTCTAGCTAAGTGCTTCACCTAGGACTCTCTTGTTGGCCTCCGTTGATTTGCTGCTTTGCAGGGAACTTCTCAGGTCAGTGCCATCCCCACTCCACCCCTAGGTGAGCCAAGCCATGGGAGGGCTCACCTGCCAGGAAGGCTTCCACCAGCAAGAGGACCAGGCACAGGGGACAGGCCATGACCAGAGGCAGAGAGGCAGGCAGGGAGATGTTGGGCTAGGCTGTGCTCCAGGTGCTTAGGAGCACAGGACTGGGGAGGCTGCTGGACCACAAAAAGGCATGCAAATTAACCCACTGACTGAGGAAGGAGAGGTGTGGCTAGGGCCAACAGCCTAGCCCTATCTTCCCAAATGTCAAGGTCCTGGTACACAAGACTGTGGGACATCAGAAACCTGGAAGTCCTCAAGTGCAAGTACAGCAGGAGGTTGAAATCTGCTATTTTTTTTTTAGCACTGGGGATCAACCCAGAGTCTCCAGCATGCCAGGCAAATGCTATAGCACTGAGCTACATCCACAGCCCAAGAATTTACTTGTTTTATTGAGGTACAAGGGGAATATGGGAAAGTACACAAACCTTAAGCAAATAGATCAGTGATTTTATATATAACACACATGTTCACTCCACACACAGAGCACTATAATCTGCATCTGGATCCAGATGTAGAACATTTCCAGCCAGGCATGGGGGCACACATACTCTGAGAGGCTGAGGCAAGAGGATTACAAGTTTGAGCCCAACATGAGCAACTTAATGACTTAGTGAGACACTATCTCAAAATAAAAAATCAAAAAGGGCTGAGGATATAGCTCAGTTCATTCCCAGTACTGCCCTCCAAAAAGAGAAAAAATCGAAGATGAAGATTTCCAGGTCTCCAGAGGATCCCCTACCTCACTGTTCTAGAGTAATACTCTCTACCCCTGCTATAATTTGAATCTAGAATGTCCCTCAAAGGTCTGTGTATTAAAGACTTGGTCCCTAGTCCAAAAGCAAAAGGGCCAATTGAGCATGGACTGAAACCTTCAAAAGGTGAGCTCAAATAAACCTTAATTATCTCAGGTATTTGTTATAGTGATGGAAATCTGACTAATGTAATGCCCAAGGAAACCATCATTCTGACTTCTATCACCTCACATTAATTTTGCCTGCTCTAGAATTTCTACTATAAATAGAATGATAGTGTGTTATATGTTTGTGAGGGTCTGTGCCTGCTTCTTTTGTCCAACGTTATGAGTCATCCATGTGCAGGCAACAATATGTAATTCTAATAGCTGTGTGTAATCCGTTTTCTGACTACACTACTCTCCTGTTATTAGACATCTGAGAGCTTTCCACTTTCTGGCCAAGACCAGTGAAACTGCTGTGAACATTCCTGTCAGTGTCTTCTGGTGTACCTGTGTTTTCATTTTTGTTGGAGGAACACACAGGAGTGGAACTGCCAGGAGGTAGGGAATGTGTACATTTAGATTTAGGAGACACTGCCAAGGTTCCAGCTGTAGTGATATTAAATCCTCACCAGCCTTGACACTGTCGGTCTTTTTCATTTGCCAGGTAGAGACAAGTTGAGGTGGCTTACACCTTGGGTTTGAATCCCATCTCCTTAGGTGCATAACTTGAGCCAAATTACTTCTCTAGGTGCCTTAGTTTCCTCATCTGGAAAATAAAGATTAGCTGCTGGGTGTGGTGGCACACACCTGTAATCCCAGCACTCGGGAGGCTGAGGCATGAGGATTGCTGCCAGTTTGAGGCCAGCCTGGGCTACATAGTGAGTTCAAGGCCAATCTGAATTACATAATGAGATCCTGTCTCAAAAAACCAAAACAAAGGCCAGGGATTTAGCTCAGT
>NW_004624747.1:10382605-10422498 GCF_000247695.1 Heterocephalus glaber | reverse complement strand
AAAATTTTGCACCAGGGATTTAGCTTAGTGGTTCCGCTGCCTGCCTCCCAAGCGCAAGGTCCCGAGTTTGATCTCCAGTACCAAAAAAAAAAAAAAAAAAGATTAGTACATTGGTAGCTAGGGGGTAGTGAAGACCCAAAGAGAGGATGTTGTCTTAGTCTCTGGTTACTAAGACACAATATGTGAAACTCGTGACTTTAAGGAGAGGTTTATTTTGGCTTACATTTTCAGTCCATGGTTGACTGACTCCTAGGCAAAAATGTATGCTGGAAGGGTGTGGGTGGAGGACAGCTTCTTGTCCTATGGCAGCCAGGAAGCAGAGAGCAAAGGGAGGAGCTGGGGAGAGAAACCCTTCTGGGTCATTTCCCCAGGGCTGGGCACACTGCATTTATTAAGTGCTGTAGTTTGGATATGAAATGTCCCTCAAAAATCCCATGTGTTAAAGGTTTGGTCCTCAACTTGGCATCGTTGGGATATTCTGGAACCTTTAAGAGATGAGGCCTAGTAAGAGGCCTCAGGTCACTGGGGACATGGCCTCAAATAATTTACTGGGAATTCATCCACTTTCTACCTCTTTGTTTCCCAGTTGCCAGGAGGTGATCAACTTCTCTGCCATATGCTCCTGCCATGATATGTGGCCTCACAACGGGATTAACAGCAGTGGGGCCAACTGACCATGGACTGAAGCCTCCAAAACTATGAGCCAAATAAACTTTTCCTCTTTTTTCAGTTGATTATCTCAGGTATTTGTCACTGTAATGGAAAGCTGACTAACACAATAAGTGTGTCTTTTATTTTCTATATTCCAGTGCTAATCTTGGAGGGGCCTTGTTAACCCTGGAGGAACTGACACCACCCCCAAGGTTATCTTATCTCTAGAAATATAAAACTGCTATGTATTTTTCAAATGCAAACCTACCAATCCTAAGCCCACACCCACCAACCCCTCCATTATTGGACTCTCAAACTCCACCTGTTGATCACCTAGGGCCAGTTGCCATTGTATTGGAAACGACCCCTATGCTCCAGAGTCCACTGAAGTTATTCAAACTGGCCATTTCTAAACCTGCCTATCCTGCCTTGCCCACTCCTTTCTGCAGAAACCCCAAAGAAGGTCCCTCCTCACACTTCCTCTCTCTCCCTCTGCCCCCTGACCAATGGTAGTGCTTCCTGGTGTAAAACCCATGGCTTAGGGACCTCCTCCTCTTGGGAACAGAGTAACACAATCTTGTCAAGAGCACTGGTCTCTTGATCTGTTGACCTCACCATCCCTGAAAAAAACAATAAAACCAACCAAAACAATATACTCTCATTTGTCCCCTAGTGCAGTCTAGACATCTAATAGGCTGCTGGCACCATGAAGATGTGGACTTCAGAGCATATGACTTTTTTTCTTTTTGGTACTGGGGATTGAACTCAGGACCTTGCACTTGCGAGGCAGGCACGGTGCCACTGAGCTAAATCCCTGGCCCAATATGTCTTTTTTTTTTTTTTTTTGAGACACAGTCTTGTTGTGTAGTTGAGGCTAACCTTGAACTCACTATGTAGGCCTCAAACTCATGGCAATCCTCCTGCTTCAGCCTCCCAAGTTCTGAGATTACAGGTGTGTGCCACCATGCCTTGCCTAGAGTATATGTCTTTGACAACCCATGGGACACTTTTAAAGCAGCTGTGACACAGAGATACACACACTCTCATAACCCGGGTATGGGTGGAGTTGATTGCTGGACAGGCATAGACCCCTCTGGAAACCTGCACAGGCACACGCTTTTCAGCATGGAGTGGGTGCTGCCTTCCATTGCAAAGTCTATTATTGGTGCAGGAAGAACCAAAACATGTGCAAGAACGTTCTGTAGTGGATCCTGTAGAGAAAACAATGGAACCTAAATCCAATATTTCATTTACAAATATGGTTTCTGTAGATGAGAGATTTACATTCAAACCACATCTTCAGGACCCAGAAAAAAAGCAAAACATTTTGAAACAGGAAGCCATATTCACAGTGAAAGGAGTCCGCCACATTGTTACCTTGAAGGAATGATGGCAACCATGATGTCACGAAGAGCTGATAAAGGCTGAGAGGCGGTGGAATGGGTAACGCAGAAATTAAATGCTGAGTTTGAAGAATCAATAGGTTTGGCAGGAGAAAGCATAAGGACATGGATGGTGGCAGCAGCGTTTGTAAAGAAATGATACAGGAATTTGTTATGCAACATCAGGTCCCCCACGTCTCTCCTAGCAGACGATATATTTATTTGTTATTTTAAAAATACAACAAGGGCTGGGGATTTACCTCAGTGGTTCCGCCACCTGCCTCGCAAGCGCAAGGACCCGAGTTCAATCCCTAGTACCAAAAAACAACAACAACATTTCAGGTAGAATTTTTTTAATAAGCTGGAGTAAGGCTATATGACTGTCTTCAAAACAAAAAGATACAGGGGTTCTAAATTACAGGGATCATTTAGTGTTAGGATGGCTTGAAATGATTAATAGTGAGGGTTCCAGTATTTTTGTGGAAATATATATGTGCTGCCGAAGCGAGCACAATGTGGAAATATAACAATACAGGAGAAAATATAACTCCCAACCTGCTAGATGTCAGAAATGCAGAGTTTGTGTCCCTTAAAATAAAAAAATGAATCTAAGAAACAACAGAGGTTAAGAGTAGAAAAGATTTATTGAGCAATAGCTCCTGAGAGACAGGAGGGGACTCGAAAGTGGGTTGCCACCGAGGTCACTTCTCTAAGAATGCTTTACAGAGCAGAATCATGAGGTGGGTACAAAACCATGAGGTGAGTACAATGTGACTCAAACTATAATCAACCAATAAGATTACAAGTATAGCCAGTTAGCTAACATTGATCCAAAAGGAAAGTGGATCACATAGCAAGGGTATATGGAAAGAACAAGGACATTTTTGGGAAGGGATGAGTCCGGATGCTCATCCAACTGGGTGACTGATGTCTAGCTGTACTTCCTGGCCCAGATCAGGTGCTACTAATTATACTGCTTATCCCTTGGCGTGGCATGTAAGCCTGGTCATTGCATCTTTATCTTGAGGCCTCACCTTTGACAAATGCGCCTCTAGCTACAGTTGTGATGTGTTCTCATCTTTTCCACTGGGTCCCTTGAGGGCCTGACCCTGTCTGCCTAGAATATTTCTATCTAACTTAGCTGCCTATAATATAATGATTTTTTTAAAGTATTTAGAAGAAATTAGTACTGACCCGGAGACTTCTTAAAGTAAAATGTTTAAACGTTTTGGACATTGGAACCCTACTTAGCTTTGGACCAACTCCAGAACAAAGCAGACCCACTGCTGAAATATACACAGTGGCGTTGATGCTATAAATTAGAACAGTGTGTATGAGGGAACTCACTTTACTTTTTTTTTTTTTTTGGTGCCGGGGATCAAACTTGGGTCCTTACGCTTGCGAGGCAAGTGGAGGAACCACTGAGCTAAATCCCCAGCCCAGGGAACTCACTTTAAAAGGAGAAATTGTATAGTTGTTTTTGTTTTGTTTTGTTTTGGTTTTGGTACCAGGGATTGAACTTGGGTCCTTCTGCTTGCGAGGCAGGTGGTGGAATCACTGAGCTAAGTCCCCAGTCCGAAATTGTATAGTTGTAAAAGACATTACTTTGTATAAAATAACTTGCTCTGCTAAAAAAACCAGTGTTATAGCAGCACAGTTTATAATAGTTAAATCTTGGAAACAGCTCAAATGTCCATCAACTGATGAATGGATAAAGAAAATGCTTTTTTTTTTACACAATGGAGTACTACTCTGCCATAAAGAAGGATGAGCTTGACACATTTATAACTAAATGGATGTACCTTGAGACCATACTCTTAAGTGAAATAAATTGGACACACTTGTTTAAATACTGAGTTGTTTCTCTGGTGTGAGAAATTGAAAGTAGAAATAAGGACTAAAATGTATAATAGATGTTGGGAAATGAGAAGGGGAACAAGGGAGGAAGGAGGCAGAAAGGAAGGGACAAGAAAAAATAGACAAGAAATGATGGCAAGAGCTGATGAGGGGGTGGGAGTGTAGCTTAATGGTAAAGCACTTGCTTAGCATGCTTGTGGCTCTGGGTTCAAGCCCCAGTACTCGAAAAAGAGTTGATGGTAGTGAAAACTAACAAAAAAAGTGCTTAAGGCACACTGTCGATCCAGGAGATAGCAAGACAATGCAAAATGATGACACACTGGCAAACACATTGGCAGTGTCTTATAAAACTAAACATACACTGTTGACCTGGCAATCCCTAGAGAAATTAAAACCTCTGCTTCCTGTAGGCAAACACCTATACAGGCTTTATTCATAATCTCCAGAAGCTAGACACAACCCAAAAGAATAGCAGGTGAATAGATTAACAAACTGCAGTACCTCCAGACAATGGGACACTTCAGCAATAAGGAGGGAAATATTTTCAATACACATAATGTGAAATGCATCATGCTAAATGAAAGAAGCCAGACACAACAGGCCCCATATTGTGTGGTTCCATTTATATGACATTCTGGAAAAGGCATGGACAGAAAAAAGAGCAGTGGACACCACTGACTAGAGTTGACTATGTCAGCCTAAATAACAATTCAAGAGAGATTTCTAAAGATTAATTAAATTTATTTGGGGATAGAGTAACATTGCAATGGGAATACACTTACACATAGTCAACTATGAGTGTATTCAAGGAGGTTGAGCCAAAGGGAGATTTCAAAAGGTGAAATGAATACCATAAAATATTTTGCAGCAATAATCCTTGGCTACAAGTGTCAATAACAAGAGTGGCGTCAGTCCAAGACTAAACACACAGTCGCTGGGCAGATGTCCTTGCAGAAGCATTTCTGTGTGAGGCTTTGGTGGCCTTTGTGTAAGATTGTGGTTCTGGTAGGCTTGTTGTGGATAGCTCTTATTATCAGACGTGCATGCAAGAGATTTTCCTTCTTTTGTGACCTCCCAGGTTTATTTATTTTGGAGAGAGTTGATTAGGACTTGAAAAAAGTGTCTCCATTTTGCTTCAACTACAATAGCACAAAGGAATTTTGGGGATGATGTAAGTGTTTTGTATTCTAACTGTGGTGGTTGGTGATCCAACAAAACTCAAAAACAAGCTAGGCATAGTGACACATGCCTGTAGTTGCAGCACTCTGGGAATCTGAGGCAGAAGGATCACAAGGTTTTTTTTGTTTTGTCTTTGGTACTGGGGATCGAACTCTGGACCTTGCGCTTTTGAGGCAGGTGGCAGAATCACTGAGCTAAATCCCTGGCCCAAGATCACAAGTTTGAGTCTTACCTGGGTACTTTATCAAGTCCCTGTCTCAAAATAAATAATTAAAATTAAAATTTAAAAAGGGCTGGAGATGTAGCTCAGTGAAAGGTAGGCTCAATCCCTAGTATCTCAAAAAACAAACCCTCAAAACACTGAAAAGAGTAAATTTTAATGTGTGTAAATTATACCTCAATAAACTTGACAAGAAAAGAAAAAGAAACAAGGATGGAAGAGTGGAAGGCTAGGAGAGAGGAGAAAGGCAGAGAGGGAAAGAAAGCCAGCACAGGGAGGTCCCTAGGTGGTAGAGAGCCTGCAGAGGTTGGTAGGGGCACAAACACAACCACCTCTTCCAGGCTGGGGACTCTGTCTCTTCCTGGTGGTGAATGTGGGCTCTGATGTCTGCATCTGAACATCCCCGGACCCCCAGCTTGGAGCCCTCACTATGAGCCTGATCAGAGCACCGCCTCAGGGAATGTCCGCCCTGCCAGCTTGTTACCGGGATACTGGGGGTAAGGTATTTCCTGCCTAGATGTCTTAGCGGCTCCCACTGCCATGGAGACCAGTTTAGGAGCTGGGGGAGCTACTCTGGCCCAGCAGGCGGCAGGAGGAAGAGGCCAGGGGTCTAGGACTACCAGAGCAGGTGGCTGAGCCGGGACCTGGGCGCGACCACTCACCCCTCCACCTTCACAAGACCACATCTCCTCAGCAGGACCCCGCCCTGGAGTAGATCTCAGGCCCAAGCCCTTTCGGGTTGAGGAATCAGGAGGTGGAGGATAAAAGCCCCCCCACATCTGTCTCCTCCCCGCTGCTGCAGCCATGTTTATCACGGTAATGTTTGGAGGTAAGTGGGGTCCCTTGTCCGGTGGGGGAGGGGCACACTGGGGGAAGTGAGAAGGCAGCGGAGGGAAGAAGGGATAAGAGCGGGGAGAAATGGGGGCTTGGGGAAGCAAACTTGTAAGAAAACCTGAAACAAATCCCTTGAGGGAAAACCCGAGCTGAGTCCTGGGCAGGTTCCTACCGGGTGAGCTCCCATTACTGTGCAGCCCTTTAAAAACTGTGTCTCTTGGCCATCCAGCCAGTAGTCCTCAAACTTCTAATGGCATCAGATACCTGAAGCTGAAGTTGCCTATTTCCCGCCCCTCTGGTGCGAGGCAGGTCGGATTAGGGGTGGGGGAGGGGGCCATCCGGTGGGGGTGGGCTGCTGGGCAGGTGCAGAAGGCCCGAGTTTGTGCTGGGGCGCGGCACAACTCAAAGAGCTGGATGGAGGGCTCTCCAAAAACAGTATAAACATCTGCCAGGACAATTGTGCCCTAACCACAGCCCTAAGAAGGGGAGAAATTGGAGAGGCAGAAGGCCTTGAGGGGAAAGTAGGGGATGCCAACAGCTCACCTCTGCCCCTCAGCTGGCCACTGGGAGCTGGTCAACCCCTGGTGCAGCCTGATGACCCTCACTGCCCACCTGAAGCGTAAGGGGCAGGTGCCCCCAGATGGTAAGGAGGTGGGAAGAGGTCTGGGGAGAAGGGGCTGAGAGCCCCCCCAGCAGGGCTGCCAGCTCTGTTCAGCTTCTCTCCATGCCCTTCAGCAACCATTGCCCTCTTGGCTGAGGATGGGCACTTGGTGAGCCTGGGCGAGGACCTGAAGGAGGGGACTTCCTCAGCTCCCTCCATGGGTAGTTCCCTGCTACAGGATCGAGGGGCCTATGTTCTCGTGCAGATTATCAGTAAGTGGAGCCCAAGACTCTTCCCTGCAGCTATATTGAAATGTAAGGGAAGGACGGCAGGCTACAGACAACACAAGGTCCTATCCAGTCCCCTGTCTTGGCCAGGACTGGTTCCAACCTGTTCCTACCCAGTACCCTGTCCTATCTCCCTTGCCTGGGCAAGCACAGATCTGGAGTAAAAGGTAGGATAGGGACCATCAGGCCAATCAGGGGATCTTTTATCCTCTCCACAATCCACAGGAGGGGAAGGCGGAGCCCCCACCCGCTATGTGTCCCTACTGGAGAACCTGGATGACTGGTATCCTGAGCTGGCAGGTGAGTGTCAGGGCAGAGCCCCAGGGGGAGGGCACATCTGCTCTCCAATCCCCACTAGGACTTCCTGGGCCTTCCAGAGGAGCTGCGCTGGCTGTCAGGCCTCCCAGCTATGGGTAACAGCAGGAGGAGACGCATGGGCAATCGGCGCAGCCAGCAGGAGCAAGGCACTCCTTCAAGGTCCCGAAGGGTGGTCTCACTGACATCCAGGGCCCGCTAGCTGGGGCCAGAAGCACAGTATGAAGAAGGTATGGATGCCCAAAAAGACAGGTTGAAGTGGGATCCCTTCCCAAGGGACAGACAGGTGTGTGCAGAGGCAGACCCTCAACCAAGCCCACATACATACCCCCAAGAGGGAAGACATTGTTTCATGAGATGAGTCCCACCCTGCTGGAATGTAAGCACCTTAGGGCAAGAATGTCCTCAGTGCTTAGATATAGAATAGGGTATCACACAATAGGGGCTCAATGCCTGGATCAGATCTCCAGCATTACCTCATGGGCGGTGCGTGCCTCATGTGTGTGTGTGTGTGTGTGTGTGTGTGTGTGTGTGTGTCTTTACGACAGCTGAGGATGTAGCTCAGTGGTAGGGGACTTGCCTAGCATGTGTGAGGCCCTGGATTCCTTCTCCAGTACTGTAAAAAAGTGCTTGATGAGGCAGTCTGCACTGGGTTCAAATGACCTACTCCTCTGTTCCAGCAGGTCCTGTGACCTGGCACACTACACCCAAGTAGCCGAGCTGGACTCAGATCCAAGAGGGGTGGCTCTGACCCCTGTCTCATGTGATCAGGTGCAAGCAGACAGCAGCCCTGCAGGAGTCCTCTTGCGGAATCTGGAATTACTGAAAAGTTGCATCAGCAACGGGCAAGGTCACATTCAGAATGTCAGGCTGTGGGTAGGAGATCCCCTAAGATGTGGGTGCAGATAATGGGATCTAGAGGCAAAAACATAAGTGGAAGGAGCAGGTATCTCTGAGGGGTGGAGATAATAGGCTCCTCCCTGGATTATAGCCTCCAGTCAGATGCCCTTGGTGTCACCTGCTAATATCTTATTACCTCACTTTGGACTGCCCAAGGTGGTCTGTCCTTGGC
The DNA here is from genome assembly GCF_000247695.1 of Heterocephalus glaber. Next base: position 10,414,100 of record NW_004624747.1, on the reverse strand, counting down.
TAGCCACAGTGCACATTACAACAGGGCTCCTCCCACACCACCACAATAAGAAATCCATCCATCTCCCTGACCCCACCTCACCAGCCAGGTTGCTCCTGGCAGATAGGCCAGCAAGAGGGCACACAGCAGGCTGTGTTCTAAAATAAACTCTTTAATTATATGTTTGTGTCTTGGATTATCTGTGGGGTAAGAAACCCCATCGTTACTCCCAATCCCAGGTACAATCTGTCATCACGGTCCAGCTGTCGGTGAGGGGATGGGGTGGGTGCAGAGGTGTGGTTGGGAGCCATCTCAGAGCTAACCCGTGAGTCCGCAGCAGCCTCTTCAAGGCAAAGAGCTCAGACCTGTGGGAGTGGGATGCACAGGCTGGTGGTCAACCTGCAGATGCACAAAGAGGATTTGACCCCCAACCGCACTTCGGGCAGGGCCTATTTGCTTACTGTGGTTGTATTTGCACTGCTTCAGGGCCTCACTGAAGCCCTCACATAGGGACAGGTCACTCTGACTGGTGGAGCAGTCCAGGAACTGCTTGATCTCGTAGGAGCAGGGCCCCATCTCTAGGGGGTGGGGGGCAGCACGGACAGGGGCCTAGGGGGACATTGCAAGAAGCAGCAGGGTCAGCTCAGGGTTGGTACCTAGGGGTAGGTTCCAAAGCTGAGAGCTGAAGGCTCTCCTTGCTTTTCCAGCATGGATGCCCCAAGGGTCTAAGGTAGGTTGAATGACCTGGGGCCTGTGTGCCCCGGTCTAGCCTCTGCTGGCCCATCTGTGAAACAGGGCAAGACGGCAGCCTGCTCAAAGCCACTCAGCAGAAGCCGACAGGTTTTCCTGCTGACTCAAAATGGGCATGTTAGGCAGCTGTAGGGGAAAGGAATAGAAGGTTCTAGAAAAGCCCTGCACTCTATATATTCTCAGTATAAGTCCCACCCCCACAAGTTCTAGCACCTTCCTGGCTCAGCCATACTGATTCTCATGACCCCTGACCCAGTTTGCTAAGATTGTGCTTGGATTTGGCTCAGGACTAATGACACCCCGGTGAGGGACTGGTCATCAAGGAACAGGCATCATGGCTACGCACTACCCTTCACCGTTGGGCCCAGAGGGGACATACTGGACCTGAGTGTGAGAACAAAGGCTTGGGAAATTCATCATTCCTCTCTCCCGCTAAGGTTAAGTGACCTTGGGCGAATCTCTGAGCCATCTGAGCCAGGGTTTCACCATCTTTAAAGGGCTGGTTGGTGTCAATGCCTAGAAGCCCTGGGGCCTCAGCTTCAAGGAAGAGGTAGAGAGAGCCTGCCAGTGAGTGACACTGAGCTCAGCGGCAAAGTGAGTTATGGCACCCTTCTTAGTCAACGTCCCTGGCCTGAGGGGGCTCAGAATACACCAGGAAACTCCAGTGGCCTTGAGGGCATCCTGCCTCATTCCTCCTGGACCCGCTGCTCACCTGTTGGGCAGCGGGCTGGGCAGGTTCTGAGCTTCCTCCACTGAAGGCTCCGGTCAGGGCGCTGCCCATGACATGTCCCACAGCCGAGCCCACGGCCACCCCGGCGGCTGTGGACGCCATCTGCGCCATGAGGCCTGGCTGGCCGGACGGAGCGGGGGCCGGGGCGGCTGCTGAGGGCGGTGGGTGAGAGGGAGGGTGAGCAGAAGTTGCGGCTGGGCGGCTGCAGGGATAGAAAAAGGGTTAATCCTGCCCGGACTCCAGGGATTTGAGACGCCTGCAGCTCCTGGCAACTAGCCCCCTCCTCCAGGGCATGAGGGCGACCTCCGTCTCAGGAGTGGGGTTGCTGCACCCCATTCCTCCCCCCACCCCTCCCCCCACCAAGATGGCGCTGTAGCAACCAAGGTCACCCCGCGGACGTCCTCGGAGGGGAGCCCACGCTTCCTTAGCCCCCGCCCCACGGGACCCCTGTCTTCCTCACACCTGGCTGGCCGGGCAGCCATGCTGCGGCTTCCCCGAGGCATGGTAGGATCTGGAGGAGCTGAGTTGAGGTGACAGTGGCGGCGTCTCCCGTGTCTCCGTCTCTGGGACAGACGCTGCAGCGCTAGTCACTAGGCAGCCAAGGGGCAGGGCGGAGCTTCAGGGACACGCCCCCGCGGGAGGCGGTACTCTCCCAAACCAGTCCCTAGTTCCCCAGCGCCCTCCCCGCACCTGGCGCTACACGTCTTTGTCCAGGAGCGACAGGACCAGGTCTTTTTGTTAGAAGGACCGCGGCGGAGCGCAGGGAGTGAATCTGAGAGCTGTCGGAGGAAGAAGGTGCAAGGTTGGGCTTAGCTTCCTGCCCCTGCTCACCAGTTTGTCGACTACTTAGTGTTTTCGGTTTGGCTTGGAGTAGAGCATGGAAGGTCTGCAGCCATCCGACCCAGAACTCCCGCTAGGGGGCGTCCAGACCCTTCTTTGACTTTTCCTGAGTCAGGCGCGGATGGGGGAGGCTGTGCGAAATCCGAAGCATCCACCCGACCTGTCCCACTGGGATCCTGACCACAGGGATGAGGCGCCGGACCCTGACAGCGCTTATGCGACATTCAGGACATGTCCATCCCAAACGCTGTCTCAGTGACAAACGCTGTCTTCAATCTGGGTGCCTAGAAGTGCCTGCCCTGCAAAGGTCAAACTAAGCACAGGTTTGAATCCTGAGATTTTAGGACTTTTTTTTGGTCCCCAAGGCATTCACACTGACCTACATCCCCAGATCTTTATTATTTTGATACAAGGTCTCACTAAGTTGCCCAGGTGTGTTCGAACTTGTGATCCTTCTGCCTCAGCCTCCCAGAGTGTTGGAATTAACAGCTTGGGCCATTAGGTCAGGCCCTGAGGCCTCAGGATTTTAGCATCTTGGTTCCAAGCCAAGGTGGTGACAAAGGTGTGAATTTAGAATGCTTCCCAGAGCTTCCCTGCCTTTTAGGAACTTGAAGGTTTTAATGTTTTTTTCCTGGGTGATTTTGCTATGGCTATACTGTGATCCTTCATGGGGGCAGGGAGAGACTGACTTCTTTCCCTTCCCCTGTACAGTCTGGTGTACTAGAGGAGGCTGCCTGGCACCAGGAAACCACCAAGAGCACAAGCATCTGGGAGAGGAGGCTTGATCACCAAGTGGGCACCCGAGGTCCCTCTAGGAAGGGGAGGAAGAAAATGCAGGGACAGATAGACAGCTGAGTTAGGACTGGCCCTGCCTGGTGACACTCATTTATAAGTGTGCAAAGCTATTCCCAACCACATACACTTTTTTTTTTTTTTGGTACCAGGGATCCTTGTGCTTGCAAGGCAGGCAGTGGAACCACTGAGCTAAATCCCCAGCCCTCACACACACTTTTTACAAAAGTCATACACACTCCTGCATTCTTATACTTACTCCTTTCAACCAGCCTGGGCAGCAGGGACCTCCCCTGCCCAGTCCTCCATTTTCTTCTCTCTGAAGTGAGGGCTGCCATCCACTTCCAGCATGGGCTTCCTAGTGAGATGTGTGTGTAAGCCTCCTCACAGATGAGCCTGCTCCAGCCCCACTCTTTTGCTTGTGTAATCCCTGTCCCCCCAGTTCCCATTGGCCAAATGGAACTATCCTGCCAGGCTTATCAGGACCCTCTTCCTGCAGGAAGCATTCTTCGGCCACCCCACCTAGCTAAGTGCACTGTTGGCTGGTAACCGTGTCCCCACCCCAGGATCTGCATCAGAATGGTTGTTCTTTTTTTTTTTTTTTGGTACTGGGGATCAAACTCGGGTCCTTGTGCTTGGGAAGCAGGTGGCAAAACCACTGAGCTAAATCCCCTGCTCTGGGATGGTTGTTCTTTAAGCTCCTGTGGCTGGTGGCCTGCATGTTCCACAAAGCATGGCAGTGCACCCCTGGAGGCACTCAGGGCCATTTAAAGTAGTTAAACAAATAAATGTTTGACTTTAAAGTGTATGATTTTTATGTGAATCAGAAAATGTATAAATAGCTCACCCAACTCATTTTTAAAATTTAAAAAAATTTGAGCACTATTACTAAAATAAGGGTGAAGTAGACATTGGAATGCTTACCTTTAAAAAGTGAAGCATGCAGTCCAGGTGTGGTAGTGAACTCCTGTAATCTCAGCACCCAGGAGGCTAAAGCTGGAGGGTTGGTGTGAGTTTGAGGCCATCCTGGGCTACATAGTTCAAGGTCAGCCTGAATTACAGAACAAGACCCTGTCTAAAAAAAAAAAAAAAAGTCAGGCACTCACACAAAACAAAAAACCCACAATTTTAAAAAAAGTGTGGCATAGTTTACCTTTTAAAAGTGTAATCCCAGCACTCTGGAAGGCTGAGGCAGGGGAATTGAAGCTTTGAGACCAGGCCTGATGGACAATTTAGCAACCTATTGGGATCCTGTCTCAAAATAAAAACAAAAAGGGACTGAGAATATAGCACAGTGCAAAGGCTGTGAGTTTAATCCCCAGTATCCGCCCCCCCCCCGCACACACACACACACACACACACACACACACACACACGAAGGGAGGCAGGCACTAAAAGAAGCTGCAGTCTCTTGGTCCTAAAACTCACGCTGTCCTGTCCTTCCTCGACCTCTAGGGGTCTCTGTGGAGTCTTTCAGAAGAAGCTGTGAGGCCATCCTCCCCCTTGCCCCTCTGGGCCCAAACTGGATCCTCACTGCCTCTCCTTGCTCAGGACCTTGCCTGTCTGGATGGAAGGGCGCCACTCCCTGGATCTCTGCTCTGGAGATGAGGGGGCAGATTGCGCGGTGTGGTCGGTAGTGGAAAGGCCCTTTTTAGCAGGAGGTGCACAGCAGGATTGGACACAACCTCCAATCAGAAACTAGTGGACCCCTTCTGGAATGTAGACACCACCCTCCTTTGATTCTCACCTCTCCCTCCTGTCCCAGATTTCTGGTTCAGGAGATCCAGAAGAGCCTGTTGGGCCCTGGGTGGGGGCAGTCCGGGCCTCGGGTTCCCCACTCAAACACCTGTCTAGTGCCTTCCTATGGCCACCTTTCCCTTGCCTCTCAGCTAGAGGATCTCTAGACCTCCACTTGGCCCCTGGTATGGAGTAGCCTGGCCCCTCCCTCACAGAACCTCAGTTTTCCCGATCTATAAATTGTCGCTGTTCCAAAGTGAAGGACTGGGGACTGTGGATGTAGCTCAGTGGCGTCTCGCCTGCCTGGCAAGCACAAGGTACTGAGTTCGATTCCTTGTAATGAAAAAAAAAAAAAAGAGGAAGTGGTCAGCAATTGCCATTGCCTCAGTCTCCCCATTTAAATATCTTTCCTCACAGATGGATCAGCTGGCTCTGCGGGGTGGGGGAACTTGCCCAAGGGTAGGAGCACCTGTCAGGCTGACACAAGGTCGGAGGTCAGGCCACAAAGGAGACCTGGAGGGGTGATGAGCCCTCTAAAGGTGGGGTAGGGCTCGGGAGGAGTGAAATCGGACTCTCTGAGCCTCACCAGGTCTAAGGCTTTGGGACGCCCAGCACCCAGCAGGGAAACTGAGACCCAGAGCGGCACCGGCTGGCCAGAGTTACACCCAGCATTAGACCTCCGAGGATCGAGGCTTGGTCCGCTCAGGACAGGACCCATCTCTAGGGCCCGATCCCTGCAGGTCCAGCCCCTCCTGAACCACCTCCCCCACCTAGGCCACCGCTGCCGGGAGAGTTTAGAACAAAAGGCGGCGGGAGGCAGGACGGGGCGGGACGGGGGCGGGGCGGAGGCTATAAGGGGGCCGCAGCCCAGCGCGGCCCAGCAGGCCCAACAGCCCCGGGGCGGATGGCTCGGGTGGCCGGGCACCGCGGCGCTGCCCCGCGCTCCCTCCTGCTCCCGCTGCTCCTGCTGCTCCCACCGCCGCCACTGGCCCATGCCAGGCCGCTGGTGAGTGCCCGCCGCCAGCCTGCAGCTCCTCCCCGAGGGAGGGCCGGCACGAGGGCTGGGCCCACCGGCGGAACTGAACCCACTGGGGCGCCCAGGGTGGTCTGGCACGGCCTGTACCAGAAACGGCTTCTGGCTTCTTGTGGGTGTAATACCGAGCTTCCCGTCCCCGGAGGTGTGCAAGTGGAGTCTTCGCGGGGATCGCTCGGGCTGGTGAGGCGGGACTCGGCGGTGGACCCACGCCCCCTCCCAGCGTGAGGACCTGCTCTTCGGGCCCCAGCCGCGGATGCTGGGATGTGTTGGGAGAAGTAGCGGAGGAGGGAGTGGTTACAGGGCCTGCTATTCATGGCAGGGACAAAACCAAGCAGGTCCCAGGTGGTGTCACCCTCCAGGTGTGTGGCCACCCTGAGCACACCTCCAGGTGTACAGCGGGGTGGTGGATAGAGGAAGAGCTCGGGAGGGGAGCCAAAGCGCTGGGGAAAGTGGGGTGTGAGTGTGGAGGAGATGCCGGCCCCCAGGCACCTGTGGGAGACGAGTCTGGGGGAAGTGGAGTCTGAGTGACAATGTGTGTGATCATCAGATGGGTGTCAGAAAGAAAGGGGTGGTGAGACCCTCAGGGGGCAAAAGAGTGGGGAGAGAAAGAAAAAGGAGAAAATGTATGCTCAAGAGAGAGCACAGCAGAGTGAGGAGAGGAGGGACTGTCACGGCTGGGCTTTAGGTACCAGTCACAGGGACAGCTCAGCATGGCCTGGGGCCAGAGCCTGGACCACTGCAGGCCTGAACAGTCCTGGGGGTCTGGCCCACTCTGCCCCACAGCTGAAGTGTCCAGGCAGCTCCGGTGACGATGGGAGCCAGAGGGTGTGACAACCTGCTCAGCCATGCCTGCTCTCATGGGCCAAGTGGCTGCCATTGGCTATGGGAGAAGGGACTGGCCGGAAAAGCCGGAGAGAATGGATGGGGAGGCCCTGCCTGTTCCCTAGCCTCTCCCAGTCCCCTAGAACTTAGACCAAAGTCAGGAATCACCCTGGGCAGCAGTTGAACCTATGAGTTGGGGAATTGGAGAGATCTGGGTTTGAGCCATGTGATACTAGGTGAGCCGTAAGCCGTCTTTCCCCTCAGAACCTCATTGCTCCACCTATAATGAGGGGATGGGACAGGAGGGGCTAACAGTAGCTACTGCTGAGCTTTGAGGATTACACGAAACAATGCCAGGTATGCTGGAGACACTGTCACCCGTAGCTTCCACTCTGATGCTTGTGCAGGGTCAGAGCTGGGATTAGAGGCTGGCAGGGTGGGGGCTCTGAGCTGGGCTATTGTCGGTCACTCTGCAGATGTGCAGGGAGCATTTGGGGTCACCTCCAGCGTGTTTATCCCTAGGTTGTCGTCAGCAAGGCCAGAAGAACTCTGTAAATATTTATCCATCCCAAATCCCAGCTTTCAGAGTTGATGAAAGCTCTACAACCCTGTGGGACAAAGCTGCTTTCCTTCCTGGAGCCAGCAGAGGGAGTGGGTGGAAAGGGGCTGCTAGAAGCTGGAAGAAGATGAATCTGTCTGTCATCGTGGACAGGTTACCTGACCTCTCTGAGCCTCAGATGGGCATGATGCGTCACAGAACAGCGTGGTGGTGATGCTCCTCTATCTTCTTACAGCCTAACAAAGTCCCTTCTCTCAATGTTGCCTCTTGCTGACAGCAAAAGGCATAGCTGTGGTTAATTATCCCCATTGTGGGGAAAGCAAACTGAGGCCCAGAGAGGGATACACCCAGCCTGTTCTTACCTGGTGGTTCCCTAGCCCAGGGTCTTCCCTTATCTCCCCTCTACCAGTTAACTCCCACTTTCTGGGTTAGCAGTTGGCTCAGAGCCTGACCTTGAGACTCTGAGCTCAACTAGGAGACTGGGTCAGCCAAGAAATTCCTTGAGTGTGTCTGAGACTCTGGGGTTGGTGGCTGCCAGCGAGAGCATCTAGGGTGGGGCAGCCCAAGGGAGGCTACTGGCTGAGGAAGAGGGAATGCACTAGAAACAAAAATACTTCTCAGGAATGTGGGTTTGGGAAATAAGCCAAGAACTGGGGGGCAGGGGTGAGGGAAAGCCCTGGAGCGGGGAGGCATGAGCCCAGGTCTGAGCCCAGCTTTTACCTGACTTGCTTTGTGAACCTGGACAAAGTTCTCAACCTCTCTGGACTCTTTTTCATGCTCTGGGAAATAGGGTGATGGTTGCTCCCCTAGCTCCTCGGGGCTGTAGATGAGACTACTATGCCCACCAGTCCACCTCATTGGATCCCAGTAGTCCTGGAAGGACCTAGAATTTGGGAGCAAATTCTAGGGAAGGACCTACAGGGCCAGGGAGCAGGGCCAGGAAAGAATGCTTCTCTGTGACAGATGCCACAGCGAGCATTACAGAAGGATATCACTTAGCTGTTTGTTATGGCACCATCTCCATTTGACAGATGGGAAGTTTAAGGCTAAAAGAAGACAATGACTTGTCCGGAGGCATAGTGGTAGAACTAGGCTTTGAGAACCTCAGAGCTTGGCTGTTTGCGCTGCACTGGGAGTGCCATCCATGATCCAGGATTCTGGCTGAGGACTTGGAATCTCATGGAGGAAGGGGAGGAAGGCACAGTGAGGTGTGTGTTTGTGATCTTCCTTCCCTTCACGGCTGGCTGCACCAGCCTTCACTAGGGAGCACAGGAGAAGAGATTTCTGGCATAAATAGAACTGGCAGGCTGGGCTCTGGGCTGTTAGGGGCTCCCAGGGGACCAGACCCCTTCAGGGTTGGGGGAAAGAATCTGTTTATCCCATAGGCTGGAGGGGGTGGGCAGGCCCTTGCATTTAGTCACACAGACTGGAGTCTAGACCCTCGATGTGAGACCTCAGATAGGCATCATCCCTACCTTATGGCATAGAGGTGTGGGGCTCACCGAGCCCATGGGCAAAGTGCTTGGAAAATAACAGTTGCTTAGTAATTTCCCATTCTTTGTCATCGGCCATCAAGATGAGGTCAGCCTAGGTCCTTCCTCCAGGGAATAGATAAATCTGCAAGAACAAAGCAGACAGCAGGGAAGAGGTAGCTTGTGAGCTCAGGTCTGTGCCCTGTCAGATGTTATCTGAGCAAGTTGCTCCTCTTCCGTTTTTTTTTTTTTTTTTTGGTACCCGGATTGAACTCGGGACCTTGCACTTTTGAGGCAGGTGGCGGCACCACTGAGCTAAATCCCCGGCCCCCAAGTTGCTCCACTTCTTATCGGAGAAATGGACACAATGATGGTGGAGTTTGTGAGAGGTTCTATCCTGGGTACTAAGAGTATGTGGGTGCAGCTGTGGGCAGGGTCCTACCCCTACACAATGACAACAGGTATTAGTGTTAACAGGGACCCCAGAATCAGCTGGAACCACAATCTAGGGAGGCTGTGCTATACCAGGATATCATGCATTAAGCAATCCCTGAAATTAGGAGGAAACCAGTCTAGGACCTCACAAGTAACTCCAGGTACCCCTGATGGTCTAGAAGTCCCCTTCATTGTGGACCATTCTTAAAAGTTGAGTCCTCAGCTCTGGAACGAGAGCTGCTGATCTGAGTCCTGGAACCTGGGACAGCTGCCAGGGGCTGAGGCTGAGGGTGGAGTCTGAACAGCCAGGCTCCCACCCTGAATATGGCTGTGGGAAAGCTGCACCTGCCCAGGTCAGACAGGCTCAGACCAGACAGGTGCCAAGTGTCTCAGCAAACAGCATGGCTCCATACCTCTTCTCCAGCCCAAGAGGACACTTGGATTTTCTGCAGTATTTCCATCTAGGTCATTGCCTTTGGCCTGAGGCATTAGCATCCTCTCCTTGGAATGGCCTTGCCATTCCCTTCTTGGGTGACCTCTCTGAGGTTCTGCTTTTCTCAAGCATGAGAACTGTGACTTCTGCTCTGGGGATTTGGAGAGGCTGGGAGGCTGCATCTCAGATCAGAATTGGGGCCGTGTCAGGGTGGGCCCAGGTGTCTGGTAACTACTGGCTGCCCCACTTCTCTGCATGAAAGGGGCAGGTACATCACAGATCCACTGTGATCTACCCACTATGTGCCCAGCCTTGGCAGGGTGTGAGCAGAATCATCTCTGCTAGAAATCAGACCTCAAGGGGTTGGGGGTGTCACTCATTGGTAGAAAACATGAGACCCTGGATTCAATCCCCAGCACCCCCTCTAAGAAGGAAATCAGACCCTGGTTACCTTCCCAGGTGCCTGAGCCTGTGCTAAGTGCTCAAAACACACCATCGTATCTCATTCTCAAGTCAACACTGTTGAGGTGGGATTATTATCAGCATCTGTCAGGTGACAAGGCCAAATTGTAGGGCTGCACGCCATCCATGCTGGGGGAGGCGCTTGGAGCATCCTGGGCAGGAGAAAGGGCAGACTATTCCCATAACTGAGGACTGAATGTGTCTGAACTCGGTGGACAACCAAAGAAAAAGAGATGGGAATGAGTTTGCTGAGCACTGGTGGGGAGAGCAGGAGGAGCTTGTCTGCTGTTTCCTTGGCAGTTTTTTAGGGTCCACTTTGAGTATATATGGAGAGCACAACTGGGGGCTCATAGGCTCATGGTCTCTCCAACCAAACCACACTGGCCTGAGCAGCTAAGGTTGGTGACAGACAGGGAAGGGAGGAGGAGAAAGTTTGCTGTCTTGGAACAAGGTATCAGGAAACCAGAATATCAGCCTGGATCCCAAAGCCCCTGCTGTGTGCAGGCACTTCTGCCAGCCACTCACTTTGCCCAGTGACATGGTGGGCTGCACATGGCTGTGCTGATGAGCCATGCATCTAACCAGGGACCATGAGGACCTGAGGTCTAACCTGGCCCTTGTATCCTCTTTCTTGCCCAGGACACCCAGTACCACTACCCTGTGAGTAGGGGGCAGCAGCCCTGGCATGCAGCTCTGTCTAGTAGCCTGGCATCTGCCTCTGGTGCTCAGGAGGCTCTCCGGCCTGCTGGTGGCCCCAGACCTCCACGATGTGGTGTGCCTGACCCACCTGATGGGCTGAGTGCCCGCAACCGGCAGAAGCGCTTCGTGCTGTCTGGCGGGCGCTGGGAGAAGACAGACCTCACTTACAGGTAGGGGCCAGAGGCCATGAGGGCAGGACTGTGTGTCTGTGTAAGAGCCTGCTGCCCTCACCCCTGCCTCCTAAGACACATACCAGGGCTTTGTCTACATGGCTAACAGATCCATTCATGTTCTCCCAGCCATCCATAGACCAAAAACCTGACCCCCTGGCTTAGACACACACAGAGACCCATACCCTCCTGCAGCACAGTGGGGGGCATCCTCTGTCATCATCCAAAGAGTCTCAGCATATGCCTAGAGACAGGTGTTTTTTCACCCAGCAGACTTTTCTGGGGACCTGTAAAGGCCCGGCCTGGGACTCCATGGTGAATGAGACAGAAACAGCCCTGTCCTCCCAGAGATGTTCAAATCTACCATCACAGTTTAGGCCATGTGTAGGTGTAAACCATGGTGAACAGGGGTAGGGAGCAGCCTGCTTTTCTCCAAGTGACCTGGAAAGCTCTCGGGCAGGCAGTTAGGAAGCTGAGACTTAGCCTGGGAGAGAACAATGGTCTAGTATCACACAGATTTGGAACTGAGACTGCTGGGGCCTTGGGAGTTCCTTAGGTGGGAACAAAGATGAGGCTTAAGGAGCCAGGTTTCCGCATAGTGAACGGCATTGTCAGATCTCAGGACTCATGGTCCCGTGTTCTTTCCACCAAATGCAGACAACTGTACACATATAAATACAAGCTAACACAAGGGATGCACCCACATGGTGAGGGAGACTGCCTAGCTACACTTGAGGCCCAGAGCACACCTGGCCCTGGCCCTTGCATATACACACATACTGAGCATTCAGGGGCAACTTGGCTCCTTCATCATCAGGGGCTTCCTTGCCCCAGGCTCAGACTCCTCTGCTTCCCCCCAGAATCCTCCGGTTCCCATGGCAGCTGGTGCACGAGCAGGTGCGGAAGACAATGGCAGAGGCCCTACGGGTATGGAGCGAGGTGACACCACTCACCTTCACTGAGGTGCATGAGGGCCGTGCTGACATCATGATCGACTTCACCAGGTGAACCTGCAGCCTGGGACCCCTCCGGGAACAAACCCCACTGCCAGCAGCCACTGACTCTGCCCCCACCCACCCACAGGTACTGGCATGGGGACAACCTGCCTTTTGATGGGCCTGGGGGCGTCCTGGCCCACGCCTTCTTCCCCAAGACCCACCGAGAAGGGGACGTCCACTTCGACTATGACGAGAACTGGACTATTGGGGACAACCAGGGTATGGCCTGGCAACCCGTTTCCAGATAGGGCAACTGGAGATTAGAGAGAATGGGCCCTTGCCATGGTCCCTGAGCCTGGGTCTGGAGCCTGGGTGACTTGCAGTGGGAGGGGTGTGTGTGTCGGGGGGTTTGCTGATCCATCTCCCTTTTCCAGGCACAGATTTGCTACAGGTGGCAGCTCATGAGTTTGGCCATGTACTGGGGCTGCAACATACAACAGCAGCTAAGGCCCTTATGTCCCCTTTCTACACTTTCCGCTATCCACTGAGCCTCAGCCCAGATGACCAGAGGGGCATCCAGCACCTATATGGCCGACCGCAGCTGGCCCCCACCTCCCATGCCCCAGCCCTGGGACCCCAAGATGGAATAGATACCAACGAGATTGCACCACTGGAGGTGAGACTTGTGAGGGTGGAAAGACAGAAGGTGAGGCCCTATACTCAGTGCCTCCCTCAACTCCTGCTGGCCTGTGTGGCTCCACTGTGGGCTCTCTTCTGGATCCTCTTTCCCACCCCAGCCGGAGACCCTACCAGATGCATGTGAGGCCTCCTTTGATGCCGTCTCCACCATCCGAGGCGAGCTCTTCTTCTTCAAGGCAGGCTTTGTGTGGAGGCTGCGTGGCGGCCGGCTACAGCCTGGGTACCCTGCACTGGCCTCTCGCCACTGGCAGGGACTGCCTAGTCCTGTGGATGCAGCCTTCGAGGATGGCCAGGGCCACATTTGGTTCTTCCAAGGTAAGTGAGGTTTGAAAATCAGCTCAAGAGACTTCCTGGAGCCAGGAATGTCACAATCTAGGGTAGCAACAGACAAACAGCTCTCTAGGAACATAATGCAAAGGGAGAAGTTACCCCGAAGGCTCAGAGCCAAGAGTGCATGGCTCACTCTTTGGTCACAGCTGGGAGGCTCCCAAGGAGGCGGCTCCTGAGATCAAACAGCACTGATAGTGCTGCATACTGGGGCACCATGTGTGTTGGTGTATTCTATCCTCAAACCTACCCCTTGGGTGTGCAGTTCTAGAGGTGGTGAAGTGACTCACTCAAGGGTGCAGGTTGGAAAATGTACAACAGGGATCTGATCCAGGTCTGGTGACCTGGAGCTTGTACTTTCCATTCTTAGCTGCCAGAGATGAGAGCCTGGAGCATTCCAGGTGGCAGGACTTCATAAACAAAGGTGCAGCATGGGAGACTCCGTGTAGGTTCCATTGCAGCCAGGGACCTTCTACAGCAGGGGCTGGGCCAGAGTGATCAGCAGGGATTTCTGACAGGCAGCCATATTCCAGGGAAAAGAGAGGAACCCCAAGCACCCCTCTGTTGATTAGAACTCATTCATGTGTTACTTTACAGCCTCCACTGCCCGTTGTTTCCCAGTTGGCTCCAACCTCCCTTTGGGGGTGGGGGTGCTGAACAGGCATTATTGGCCCATAGGTTTCATGGACAAGGAAACTGAGGCTGGGAGAGTCTGTGGTGGTGGCCCAGCAGGTCCACAGTGGTTGGGAGTGGCAGCAGTGGCTTGACAGCACCTTGCAGCCTTCACTCTCCGGCAGGTGCTCAGTACTGGGTGTACGACGGTGAGAAACCAGTCCTGGGCCCCGCACCCATCTCTGAGCTGGGCCTGGTGGAGTCCCCAGTCCACGCTGCCTTGGTCTGGGGTTCGGAGAAGAACAAGATCTACTTCTTCCGAGGCGGAGACTATTGGCGTTTCCACCCCAGCACCCGACGTGTGGACAGTCCTGTGCCCCGCCGGGCCACTGACTGGAGAGGGGTGCCCCCTGAGATTGATGCTGCCTTCCAGGACGCTGATGGTGCGTTGGAAGGGGGTGGGCTGCTGGGATGTGGGTGGCTGGGCCTTCACACCCACTTTAGGAGGCCCAACTCTTCATCAGAGGTCCTTTGTCCAGTGCCATCTATCCTCCTGGTAGCCAGCCGGTGCTCCACCCCAGGTTGTAGGTGAGGAGACTGAGGGCCAGAGAGATGCAAGGACTTGCCTAGATCCCTCAGCCACAACCATTTTTTTTTTTTCCAGTACTGGGGATTTAACCCAGGTCTTTGCACTGAGTTACATCTCCAGCCTTTTAAAAAAATTTTTATTTTGAGACAGGGTCTTGTTAAATTGCCCAGGCCAGGCTCCAACTTATAATCTTCTGGCCTCAGCCTCCCAGAGTGCTGAGATTACTGGCATGCACCAACATGTAACACTTTTTTCTTTCCTTCTTTCTTTTTTGGTACTGGGGATCAAACTTGGGACCTTGTGTTTGCGAGGCAGGCGGCGGAACCACTGAGCTAGATCCCCCCCCACCCCGCCCCGCCATGTAACACTTTTTTATGAACCCAGTTTTCAAACGGGCAAAGAGAGGCTCAGATCCCTAGCTGGGGCCACTGAGACAGACAGTGATGGAGCCAGAACTCCCATCAGACAATCTCTTCTAATTTGGCCTCCCCCAGGCACAGGACCCTAGAACCAGGCTGGAACTCAGAGCCCAGTGATCTCACCTGCCAGCCCATCTTGGCTTCTGTGCTTTCCCTCATTGGGACCCAGTGGGAGAGCTGTCTTAGCGTGGCCTCAGGCTCTGGAACTCCAGGATGCCACCTTTGTAGTCTGATTAGATGAGAAATTAGGGTGACAAAGAGGTTGGTGAGAGGAGTAAGACCTGCTTTCTTGAGAGATAAGAATTGAACCCTGGAGCTCCTGGCATCTGTGAGGGTGGGTGTTACCCTGGACTGGACCCTGTGCAGGCGGAAGGGCTGCCTGGAAGGTAAGGAGGTTCTAGAAGGCTAGCTCTGGAGCTGTAGGTTTCACGAAACTTGGCAGTAGCCAAGGCCTTCTCACCCCTTTTCCCTATCCCTGGCCACAGCCTGATAGGTAGTCATGGGGCCCCACATCCACTTGCTGAGGCCTGACCTTCTCTCTTCAGGCTATGCCTACTTCCTGCGTGGCCGCCTCTACTGGAAGTTTGACCCTGTGAAGGTGAAAGTTCTGGAGGGCTTCCCACGTCTTGTGGGCCCTGACTTCTTTGGCTGTGCTGAACCTGCCAACACTTTCCGCTGACCACAGCTTGGATGCCTTCAGGGATTCTGACCCCTGCCAGGCCACTTATATCAGGATAAAGAACCACAGCCACCTTTGTGGCTCTCAGATCAGGCATGGGACAGAGCCTTTGTCTCCTCAGGGGGTGTGGTAGGGGTACAATCACCATGACAACTGCAGGGAGGGCCACGCGGGTCGTGGTCACCTGCCAGCAAGTGTCTCAGATTGGGCAGGGAGCCTTTGGCCTTACTTAAAGGAGGGTGGTCTTGGGCCAGCTACACCCACCTATGTAGGTCATGGCCAAACCTGTGTCTCCATTCCTGTGCCTCAGGGTAGGACCTCAGCAGAGATGGGGAACTACAGTGTCCTCACTCCATCCCTGCTGTGAGGTTCCTGTTGGGTGCTGGTGCTGGAGCTGGGGTGCCAGGGTCCCCATGGCCTTCTGCTCTGGCCAAGCAACTGGGCCTCCAGGAGGGGTCCTTTCCTGAGAAGTCAACTCTGGGTAGATGCTTGGATCTGGCCACCTTCTGCCTGGTGACCCTAGAGATCTCCTCTCCAGGGTTCAGGCCCAAATGTCCACAGCCAGCTGGGAGACCCTGGAGACCCTGAGCCCTGGAGGCCTCAACATACCTCAGTCTTGTCCATGTCATTTCTTCCTGCAGCCCTCATTCTAGCACTGGTATCCTCCAAAGTGATGTAAATGTGTATACAGTGTACAAAACAAAGCCTTTTTTTTTTTTAAACTGAGGACTATCATTAAACACAATTGTTTTCTACCTGCCTGTCTGCTGTCTCTGTGACTGTGTAGTCTGGATGAGGAAGCCTGGCTAAGGTGGGGCCTGGGCTGGGAGCTAAGGTTGAAACCCCCTTTCCCTAAGCTTCTGGGCCCTGGGGCACCGTGCTCAAGGTTCCTAATCTATTCCTCCATTACAAGTGGAGGGACAGCTGCAGAGGCTTCTTAACTAGTTCCCTGCTTCCCTGCCTACCCCTTCAGTTCATCCTCCAATGTGGCGTCATTTTATCTGATCGTACCATAACCCAGCCCTATCCTAAAATACCTTGATTATTCCCACTGCTGTGAGAACACAACAGAACTCACAGATACTACCACTACCCTTTCCAATTGTCCAGCAGCTCCTTGCATCGACTTCCTGCCCCACATATCTTTTTCATAATAGAACCTATCAAGCCAGGTACATGCCTGTGTTCCCAGCACTCTGCAAAGCCAAGACAGGAAGACTCAAGTTTGAGTCTAGCCCAGGCCAACTCAGTGACTTAGCAAAATGTTGTCTCAAAAAAATATAAAAAGACTGGGCGTGGTGGCTCATGGGTATAATCCCAGCACTCAGGAGGCTGAGGCAGGAGGATTGCAGTTGCTCAAGGCCAGCCTGGGCTACATAGTGAGACATATATAGAGAGATCAATCTGTATCTGTATCTATTTATCTGCAGATGTAGATGTGTGAAGGCTGTGTTCAATCCCCAGTATTGAAAGACAAAACAAAAAGCATCTGTTGGGCCGGGGATTTAGCTCAGTGGTTCCGGCGCCTGCCTCACAAGCGAAAGGTCCCAAGTTCGATCCCCAGTACCAAAAAAAAAAAAAAAAAGCATCTATCACACAATCACAGCTGCAATTGTATTAGACTGAATTGTATAAAATCATCATTAGTGTGTCATTTTTGGCTCACAGCATTGTTCAGATGCATGAACTGCTTTAACACTTTCCTTAGTGTTGGTTGATCCTCAGGGGTGCTATGGGACAGAGCCAGGGCAGGGCTGAGCTTGTAGGCACAAAGCAGAGAGCTAAGGGAAGAATGGAGAAAATGTCTCTTCCCTTCAACGCTCATCTGATGCACCAGTCAAACCAAATACCACCTGGGACTTTGAATATTGCCAAACCCTAGAGCCTTTGCCCAAGCCAACCCCAACCCAGTGTGGTCATTTTGTCCATCCCTACAGCCGCAGAAACAGCTGTGGGCTCAGAAATGGGATATCTGTTCCTAGGAGCCCTTTTATCTGCTCAGCTGCACTGGGTTTTCGAGGTGGGGAAATTGAGGCGCCAGCCTGAGGTCACAAAACATGCTCAGGCCACTTAGGCTTTCAGATAAATCTTCCTTCTGGCCTGCAGGCCCCATTTCCTTTTTTCGCCCCTGGGCTGAGAGCCAGTCCTAGCTGTGAAACTACAAAAGCCACTGCCTGAGTCAGGGAGAACCCCGGTGGCTATTTCTGTCGGTGAGAAGCTTTCCATTACACCAGACTTGGGATGAAGCCTGGAGTGGAAGAGAAACTAGTCCCGGCTCCTTTAAGGTGTCAGCAGGGACGCGCCTAGCCTTTGGTTCAGGCGGTGGCGGAGACGCGCGCGTTAGCGTCAACGCTCGCGCATGCGCACTAAGGGTGGCCTGGTCGTCGCGGCGGCAGCTGGGGAAACCGGTGGTGGCGCGAGGGCCAATTCAGCCCGGCCTTTGCCTTCTGGCCTCGGTTCTCCTCAGTCCGGTGTCCTCCAGCCCTGCCCCAGCCTACCTGAGTCCTCATAGCTCGGCCTCGGCCGCCCACCCCTGCCGCAATGATGATGATGGCATTGAGCAAGACCTTCGGGCAGAAGCCCGTCAAGTTCCAGCTGGAGGACGACGGCGAATTCTACATGATCGGCTCGGAGGTAGCCCCCGGCGCGTTCTCACCCTCCCCGGCTCCGGCCCTACGGAAGCCCCGGAGCGGGCCTGTGCGCCAGGAGCGGGGGCGCGCGTCTCCATTCATCGCAGCAGCAGGCGGACGCGCGCTTGGGCCTGCGGGGCGTGCCCCGTTGGGCGTGGCTTGGAGGGCGTGACCAGGCCGGCCCCTAAGTGTAGAATTTTGGTTTATTTATCCATTACTTGGGGAATTCGGGCATACCCAGCTGCCCAGGTTTAGGGTGCCACTGGCCCAGTTGTGAGTTGGTACAATTCCAGCCAGACGCAAAGAAATGGGATGTCCGATTATCCCCTGTGGCTCTTGGGGGGAAGCGGGGGTGGTTGGGGTGCTCTGCGGCTCTTGAACTTTTTGGATGTTACGACTTTCAGATGCACCCCACCCCCGTTCCTTCCTGCTGGGTCCTGAAATCTCTGGTTATAACCCTGAGGCTTAGAAAGGGCTCTTCCCCTTTTTGTTTTTTGCTCTGAGGTGGGCGGTGGAGATATTTTGATCTTTGTTTACCTGAAGGAACAGGTTGAGAGAAGGATGTTTGCCTCGGGATGGATAAGGTGCCAGTGGTTGGAGTTAGATCTTTCAGCAATTCGGAAGCAATTGATACTTTGGATATCTGTGAACTGATTCTGAACTATTACAGGAGAAAGATCCTAAAGATCTTCAATCTTTGCCTAGAAGTGGAAGGTCAGTTTGTTGAATAAGGTGACTTTAGGAATTGACAGTTGACTTTAGGAAAAACCCTACAGTTGGCCTTTCAGTGTAGGTTTTTACTGACTATATTAAGCTTTTGCAGATTATCGTAGCCTTTTTAGGTCTAACAGCAGTACTCAAGTCATTTATATTCCTTTTGTTTAAACAGTTATAGATAGAAAATTCGGATGTGCAAATGCCAAGCAGCAGAGTTTCTCATGTAAGGAGGCAAGTTCCAAACCTGGACAGTTTGCATTGCAGAATGGCAAGGATTACTTCTAGGTACATCAGTTTTCAGCATCATACTCCAACATTTCATTCATGCTTTTTGTTTGTTTTGGAAACAGTTTCAGCAGAGCATGCTGAATGAAACTCATAATGGTCATCCTGAAGTTTTCAGGACTCCCCCATGATTCCTGTCTTCGCTGTGTCAAGTTATGAAACCAATAACGTCAGTAGCATCAGATATTTGTTTCCATTTTTTATAGAAGTTTTGTAAAACAAAAAGAGCAGGATGGAATAACATTTTCACATTATCACTTAAGTGTTACTGTTCCAAGATGACTGGTTGTGCTGGGGACATGGAGCTGTGCCAATCCATCTGCCACAGCTCAGAATGGTCATTAGCCAATAGGCTCCTGCTTAATTGTAGGCTATAAAAGATAGTTGAGGAGGGCCAGGGATTTAGCTCAGTGGTTCCACCACCTGCCTCGCAAGCAGAAGGACCCAAGTTTGATCCCCCGGTACCAAAAGGAAAAAAAAAAAAAGTTGAGTTTCAATATGTGATATTGGACAGGTTGTTTAAAGAAATCTGAGTCAGGCATGGTGGTGCACACTTATAATCCCAGCACTTGGGAGGGTGAGACAGGAAGATTGAGGCCAGCCTGAACTAATAGTGAGACCCTGTCTCAAAAAACAACAACAAAAAAATCCAGGGCCTTGCACATGCTGTGCACATGCTCTACCATTGAACCAGATCCCCAGCTGGTGTCATGTTTCTCATGTGTATAATGAGATGTTTTAAGGTCTTCTCTTCAACACATTTTAGGTTCTAGAAAGCTAACTAGTCTTCTCTTTCAGCTTCATCACTCCTAGCCCTCCCTGTTGAGTGAGAATAATCATTCTGAGACCAAAATGGAGAGGCATTTGGCTTTCTGGGGCCTAGCTTAGTAGTCATCAGACCTTTGGAAGTTAGGGAATGGTTCAAGGTCATAGTGCTATTTCTGTTGAGTAGCTCCTGTAACAAAATTGGATGGATGACCCTGGGCTCTGTATTCAGAGAGGCAGGCTGGCCATATCAACATAGACAGTACCTCTGTATGACCTCTATGAGCTGCCTTGGGAGGGCATCTCCAGTTGCTATGTATCACTCTTCTCCCAGTACCTGCAGGCAGTTAGATTTAAGACTCATAGAGCTGAGAGGACCTTATGAAATCCCCAAATTCAGGATCTTCAATTTACGTTCAGAATACTGAGATCAAGAGAGGATTAAAGCTGAGAAAAGCCAGGAAGGCAAGCTTCAGTGTCCTAAGTTCTGAAGGGACCTTGGGAGGGATCTGGAATCCAAGAGCCCGGCAGGACTGTGATGGTATTGATGGGTACCAGTATTTCAAATTATTTTCAAAACCTAATGGAAAGTGTATTTTTACCCTTGGCTGGTGATGACACACACACCAAGGAGCAATGAGGTGACTGCGCTGTCTATGTGGCACATGAGGGATGACTGTGGCTATTCTTCTCTCATTGTGTTCTTCAGCTCTGGTTGTTAATTGTATAAAACTTTCCTTAGTGAGAAATGGAGAAGCACACTTTTAATAAATATGCGCTATCCTGGGAAGATGGACTGGAAAAAATAATAGAAGTGATCCTTTGTAGGGCAAAGTTCACAGATGCCAACAGAGGAGTAAAGAGACCCCAAAAAAGAAAATAATTCCAGGTCACATGTGGAAACAGCACCTGGCATCCCATCCACAATGGCTGTCCCTCACAGTATGACTCTGGAGTGATCATCTTTGCGAAGTTAATGAGACCATTAGTTGTCTTTATAAAAACCTTAGAACTAGCCTTCATTTCATGAGGAAAGTTGTACTTTCAGTATTTGGTATAAACAAACCAAAGCTATTGTTTGGGAAAGTAATGATTTATATGGCAGTCTGGTGATCTCCAGTAAGTGCTCTTTAGACTTTTCGGAAAAATTCCTTTGGTGTCCTGGTTTGGGTTTTGTTACTAAAGAAAGCAACATGGGCCATGGAGGAAATTATCCTGCATCTGTCTAAAATTAGAAGACGTTTTTGGTGTTTATTACATCATAAAAATATCAAAGTCTGCTTCTTGAGATAAAAGAAGGTTAAAGAAGCCTTGTATTTCTAGAAAGTGCCAGAGATCCTTAGTCCAAAATAAAAATCACCATGAGCTTCTTGCTGAGCTCTGGAGCCTTCTTACTAAGCTCTGAGGGCCTCCCTTGCAGACATCTGGTCAGGCCTTTGGAACTCTGCACAGATGTAGGCCAGATGTGCACTGTTGTTGAACCCTTGATGTCAGCAGAATGTGTTTTATTGCTGCTAAAAGCTTGGTGCCTGGGGGCCATCTTGAGGCCTGTTTATTGGACACTAGATTCAGCTGAAGAGGACTGTCCCCCTTCACATGGAGATGTGACCCTCATAATGAGCCCTCTTGCTTTACCCATAGGTGGGAAACTACCTCCGTATGTTCCGAGGTTCTCTGTACAAGAGATACCCCTCACTCTGGAGGCGACTAGCCACTGTGGAAGAGAGGAAGAAAATAGTTGCATCGTCACATGGTAAAAAAACAAAACCTAACACTAAGGGTGCGTCTTCACGAGGGTTTGTAAACCTGTTTCAAAACCAGTTGCTTATGTTATGAAGATAAAACGTTTTCACTCCAGTGTCTTCACTGCAGCCTTGACCTTAGGCAGGGACTGTCCCAGGGGAGGGGCCGACCTTCGAGCACACATATGAGGCTCAGGTAAGAGCATGGCTCTGGGAGCCATCGGTGGTCCACTGTCAAGTATTTCTAGCTGGGCCAGTGGGTGTGTGAGTAGGCCCAGATAGGTAGAGTAGCAGGTGCTGTGAAGACATGTTGGTCTCAAAACGTTTTAGGAATGCTTCGATGCTCTACCATCTGCTGTGGGTGTGTCTCCATAGTCATCCTTCATGCAGCTCTAGTGGTGGGTGGTGGCCCCAGCCCCCACTCCCCTCTTGGGCTTTCACTGCTTGCCTCTCCAAACATATCCATCCCATAGCACTTCATGCCGGCAGTGAGTGTGCTAAGCTCATGTGCATGTCCCTGCTCCATTGTGGCCTGCTGTGTGCCTGGGGCTTGCTAGTGAGTGCCTGACACTAGTAAAACTAGTGTGCTTTGGGTCATGGCAGCTCTGTGCAAGGCAGAGATGCTTTTCAGAGATTTCTAGGGCTTCTGTCATGGGACACTTTCTGACAGAACATTTGGATATGGATGCAGTGTGCCATTTGGCAGGTGGCAGAAGCGTTTCCCACTTAGCAATGGCGCCTTGGAGAGAGCTGCCCTGGGCCTGCGTGTGTGTGTGTGTGTGTGTGTGTGTGTGTGTGTGTGTGTGTGTGTGTTTGTGGGTGTGGGTGTGTGATGTGTCGTGCTTCAGTCTGTCCTGTTTCGTGTGTCTGTAGGTCCTGCTGTGGTTTTGCCCACTGTGGGCAGACTAGGGGTTCTTTTAACGCAGGAGCCAGAGCTGCTTTTTTTCTGTTGCTATAACATTTCCACTCACTTGCCTAAAACAGTTTCCTATGTGTCCCCTTCTGCCCCAAGTGGAGCACCAGTCACTAACACAGTGACTCCCTAGCTTTGCTTTCCCCTCCACAAGTCCCTGGTGAAGTCTTGGTGATGGTTCTGGCTTGTGCTTTGGAGATAACTTCCCCATAACCAATTGATTCCTCTAGGAGAAGCCAGACTGGGCCCACAGACAGGTAACAGCTCTTGACCAAGAGAAGACCTGAGGGTCAAGTTGCCACAAATCTATCCTGTTTTCCAGATAGCACCTATAGACTGGCTTGGGAACAGAAATTCCTGTTTGGTGTGAAGCAGCTCTTTCCAACTCTCTGAGCTCTTGTTTTAAAAGAAAAGTACTCATCTTTCATTCCATCTCCTCACCTTGCTTCATGTTGTAGATTGTGGTGGTGTCCGACCTCTTCCCACTGGGGTATTCCTCTGGAGCTTCTTGAGTCCTAGGGGGCTGTGCTGCAGCCTCTGGTGCTGCAGCTGTCCCAAACATTTCCTCTGTCCTTGAGCCAGTGCTCTGGAGCACATTAGTCCAAGTCGGTCCTAAGTAGCACTTCTAAATAAAGCCCTCCGTCCAGATTGCCCGTTTGGAAGAGGCCAGCATTCAGCAGTAGTAAGTTTGACACCTTGCTTTTTCCACTTCTTGCATGCAAGGACTTGATGTGCTGTATCCAGTTGGCTGGCTGATGTTTGCTACCACCCCCAGCAGGGTAACCGCAGTAGTGTCTCTCCATTTACAGATCATGGATATACCACCCTTGCCACCAGTGTGACTCTGTTAAAAGCTTCTGAGGTGGAAGAGATTCTTGACGGCAATGATGAGAAGTATAAGGCTGTGTCCATCAGCACGGAACCCCCCACCTACCTCAGGTAATGTGCTCCTGGCTCAGGTATGCTCCAGGGACACCACGGGATTTCTCTCTTACTCAAAAACAGCTGAGGGTAAAGTTGAACTATCTTTCAGTACTGTCCACTGTGCTTGCAATTGTCTTAGCAGAGTTTCTAAGTTTCTTCTGTGTCTGAGTTCCTAAGAAACAGAGCCAAATCTTGAATTCTGGAGAGTGATTAGGAGTGCTTTGAGAGTAGGAGTCATATGTCAGAAAAATTAGTGGCTCAGATAAAGTCACAAAAGAAACAAGCAGTGGATTTGAGTGTATAAAAATTTAAAACCTTTAAAAGAATATTTCTGAGTGACATATTTGTGAGTGACAGTTAAAAAGGCAAATAACTAGAAATTTTCTGTATGTTTTTGCCTGTATATTCAGATTTACAAGAAAAATGTGGATACTCCTAGTACATTGGTAGCAAACCTACATGTGCCACAGCAGGTTGTTTTTATCATTCATAGCTCTAAAAGGTTTGCCATCATTGCTGTAGTAGATTTGGTTTTTTGTTTGTTGTATTCATGGTGCTGGGGATTGAAATCAGTGCCCCATGAGCACATGCTCTACCACTGAACTACACTCCCAGTCCCCGGTAGGTAAATAAATAAAGGATAGTCCACATCTGGAAAATACAAGGGGAAAACAAACAACAAGAAGAATGCTTGTCCTTATGTGTAATCTTAGTTTTTTAGGTGCTAGGATTAAACCCATGGCCCTGTACATGCTAAGTACAAAGTGCTTTACCATTCACTCAAAAAACTAGCAACATAAAGAACTGGGAAATGTGTGATAGAACTAGAAATAATTTAAAAATAAACTACGTGTGATGAGACACGGCTGTAATCCCAACACTTAAAGACTGAGGCAGGAGGATTGCAAGTTTGAGGCTAGCCTGAGCTACATAGCAAGGCCCTGTCTCAAAACAAAGAAACAGAAGAAAAAAGAATTTAAAAGAACAAAGTAAGTCAACTCATTACATGTACAGAGATGTTCTTTGGAGAGTTGTGAATAATAATGGAAACTGTGGAGCCAGCACCCCACAATGAGTGTTTAGCCTTAGGGAAGGGCTACAGGTATTGGAGGATGCACCCACTTGAACGGACTGGGATGTGACCTTATACAACATAATTAAGTAGACCCTGCAAGAACCTGAGACATGGCTCACATGAGTGAGACATATAGAGTACCAGATTGTACCTACCTACCCAATGCTTCCAGCTCTCAAGAAAAAAGGATTTCTGTGCACAAAAACCAGGAAACACTAAGCGGGGGAGGTATTGTTCAGAGTGATGTGGTTGTGGAAAATCATTTCTTTCCAGTTTTTTCTATGAACTTTTCTATTGGATTATTTTTATGACTCCCCCCAAGAAAGATGGCATGCATCCAGCTTGGGCATTGTTGTAGACCTGTGCTCGGCAGATTCTTGATCCCCTAAGGGATGTGGTAAGAACATAAGGATGGGGCTTGGGATTTAGCTCAGTGGTTTTGCCGCCTGCTGCTCAAGCGTAAGGACCCGAGTTTGATCCCTGGTACCAAAAACAAACAAACAAACAAAAAAACATAAGGATGGCTAGATCTTCCTGGAAAGTCACAGAAGGAAATTATGTGCATATGGATGTTACTTTTAAGTTTGCACATGTCAGCTGAGAACCTTTTATGGGTTGGTAAATAATTTCTTGACTGTTGTGTCATATGAAGACCAGCTGAAGGAATAGAAGAAGTCTGTCATCCTGGAGGCAGGACGTCAATTGTAGGCAGTAGCAGTTTTGACCAAAGTGGCTTGTGCTGGCTCCTTGCTGCCCAGTCAGCCTGGCAAGGGGCCTGTCAGCCTCCCTACCCTATCACAGTTCAGGCAGAGGCTGGATGCCCCTTCTTGGGCCCTTGGGAGATCTTATAGTGAGACCCAGGTTGGATTTCATGACTTAGATTCTCATTTTCTGCGTATGTTATTCTGTTTCTCATGTTGTGTGAGTATGTTATGTTTGCTGTGCCTGTTATCTGTAACATAATTTGGATTCTTTACTTGAAATGGCTACAAGATGAGAGGCTGCTAGAGCAGCCTGGGCCTAGAAATGAGAGAGATTGCTACCAAAATTGGGCAGGATTTTTGAAGGATGAGGGGTGGAAGCTCAGTGCAAGCTATAGGAGGATATCCATCCCAGCTTCACTGGACTTGTCCATGGAAGTTACAAAGAATCTGTAATCCCAGGCCCTCTTCCAGTGATGGGAAATCACTTGATCTGGGTAGGTAGGACTTAGGAATTTGCTACTTAAAATTTTGCACTCTGTGTAAACCACTTGCCAAGATAGGCTGAGATGGGGACCCTGGACTTGCTTCCCAGCTCTTAGGCCCTGGGCATATTAATTCCACTTTTCCCAATTGTTCTAGGTCTCTAAGGCTGATGATAAGATCAGAGCAAGACCTGCAATATAGGAGATTTGCTGTAGTCCTTGGCAACTTGGGTACTGTAGATCCCGCCCTGGCCCCATCTACACTCAAGGGTTGGTCTTGGACCTCGGTGTTGGAAATATAAGTGGCTCTAGCTTTTGAAGAAAAGAGTTAAAGAGCCAAGGGCTTTCTCCCACTTGTGGAAAGAAGAAAGGCCTGCATCCTGCTTCCCCCAGGTTCCTCCTTGGAGGGTGTTGTCCAGCAACTTATCACTTGCTGTGAAATGTGGTGGGCAGTAATTGCAGGAACTGTGTGTACAGGTGGTGGGACTATAAAGGTGAATGTTGCTTATGGTTCCACTAGGGAAGACAAACATGCATAGCACTGTGGGAACCTAAGTCCTGTCATCTGCCTAACCCAGAACTGGAGCCTCAGTGTAAGGTAGTTCTGGGAATCCCCCAGTAGTAAAAGCAACCTGGAATTCAGACAAAAGAGTGAGTCCTTCATGGGATGTAAGTTATTTAAATTACTCTGGGGGTCACTGTGTAGAAGATATTTACTAATTCTTCTCTCATCTCTTGTTCTGGAAGGTCAGAGACCAGAAGCGTTGCCTAGTCCATCTTAGTATAGCTGTTGCATTTAAAAATCACAATCTGCCCTCTCTGTCATGTTTGTTTTATGTTTAAATGATATTTGAAAGCTAAACCAAATCATTTTTATGGTATGTGGAGAATGCAGAGGATATATAATTATAAAAAATTAATATTTCTGTTACCTGCTTTAAAAAATCATATTCATTATTGGTCACTCTTCTCACTTTTTTATTTTGTTTTTGGTCTTTTTTGTCATTTGAGAATATCTTCTCTAAATCTCATGCCCATGGGACAAAAAGTGTGTCACAAATGCTCATTTTGGTTTACAATCTCTAAAACTTATTTGCATCCCCCTCCAAAAAAAAAATCATAATCTGGCCAAGTGTGGTCATGCATGCCTGTAATCCCAGCACTTGAGAGACTGAGTCAGGGCCATTAGTTGGAGGCCAGCCTGGGCTGAGTGAGTTCAAGGCCAGGCTGAACTACATAGCGAGACCCTGTCTCACAAAATTAAAAAAAAATTTTTTTAAATAATAAATAAAATCAAATCACAGTCTACCAGGTGTGATGGTATCTGCCAGTGGTCCTAGTTGCACAGGAGGGTAAGGTGGGAGGATTGCTTGTATCCAGGAGTTCAGGGCCAGCCTAGCCAGCGAAGTAAGAACCTCTCAAAATAATAAGAATCATCATCATCATCATCATCATCATCATCATCATCATCATCATCATCATCACCATCACAATCTGATCACATTTCTCCCTTCTATCCTTTTGGAGACTACCAGCCACTTGCTGAATAAAGATAGCCTCTTTTTTTCTTTTAATCAGGGGCAAAGTTTATTTGAAAAAGTAAAAGTGAAGAGTGAGAGAGAAACTGGCTCTGCAGAGTGAGCTTGGGCCAAGTAAAAGAGGAAGAGGCGAGATAAAAGATCAACCTGGAGAAAGCAGGGCAGGCTATCATGAAGAAAGCCACAGTAGCCGACGATTTCTCACAGAGTCTGTGAGACCTTATTATTGGGCCTCTGTATCTCCAGCCTCTAACTCCTCTAGCACTGTCACCCCCACTGCTCCTGTGCTCTGTCTTAAACATGCGGTGAACCCTGACTCCCTATTTAAGGTTCTTCTTCAGTGTTCACCCTTCTGGGAAGCCTCCCTCTTTTGCCCCTTTGCCTAATCGGAAACATTCCTTTATGGGGCCCATGCCTAGCACATACTGCAGTATGCCATGGCCAGGGGTTTGTAACTGACTTGTGCCCTGGGCAGTGCCTACCATCCTTTTGTACCCTTTTCCTTGTCCAGATACTTCTAGGTGCCGGTGAGAGCTTGGGGAGCAGAGCCCCACAGAGTCAGGGGTGCACAAACACCCTTGTCAGGAGCCCGGAGCCCTGCACAATTTCCACTGAACACGAGTAGGGGCCTGCTGGGCAGACTTAGACCCCTAATCTGACCAGGCCTTTTTCTTATGTTCCCCAGGGAACAGAAGGCCAAGAGGAACAGCCAGTGGGTCCCCACCCTGCCCAACAGCTCCCATCATCTGGATGCTGTGCCATGTTCCACCACCATCAATAGGAACCGCATGGGCCGGGACAAGAAGAGAACCTTCCCTCTGTGGTGAGTTACACTGCCACACTGGACCTGCACATGGAGTCTACTTCCACTCTCCAGTGACTTTTATTTTTAGTCTCCTTTCCAGAGAAATCTGCTGTGACCTAGGGTTGTCCTAAATACTACACCAGTGCTTCCCGTTCCTTGAAAAACTGTTTCTCCCAACTTCCAAGATGTTGTCACTGGCTTTCCCTGGCCTCCCTGGTTCTCCCTGCTTTGATCTCTCACTTTTTTTCCCTCCCTTTGCCAGTACCTCAGTCAGGCTGCTGGGAGCACAGTCCCTGGACTTTTCTCTGCCCTCTGTTTCTCAGCAGCTGGTCATAGCCAATCTGGGGGTTTCACATGCCATCCATAGGACTCTTATTGTGTCTGTCCTTGTGTCTACTGGGACAAACCACTGCAAAGTGGGTGGCTTAAAGCAGCACAGATTTATTCTTTTGCAGTTCTGGAAGCCAGGAGTCTGAAATCTGTTTCACTGGGTCCAGATCAAGGTATAGGCAGGGCTGTGTTTCCTTTAGGGACCGAGTCTGATCCTTGCCTCGTCCAGCTCTGGTGGCTGTTATATTCCCTGGCTTGTGACCATATCACTCTACTCTCTGCCTCCATAGTCCCACGGCCTCTTCCTTTCTGTTTATGAAATCTTTCTCTGTTTCTCTCTTAGGAGGATACTGTGAGTCAGGTGCTATGGCAAATACCTTTCACTTAGCTACTGTGGAAGCTGAGGCAGGAGGAACACAAGTTCAAGACCAGCCTAGACAGCTTAGCAAGACTCTTTTTCAGAGTTAAAAAATAAAAAAAGTCTGGGTATATAGCTCAGTGGTAGAACAGTTGCCTAGCATGCGCGAGGCCCTGGCTTTGTCCCCAGTACTGCCAAAAAGAAAAAAGACGCTGTGGTGTAATATATAGCCCAGCTGGACAGTCTCTCAAGAGCCTTCTCTTAGTCACATCTGCATAGTCTCCTTTTTTGGGCTACATGAGGTAATGGTCACAGGTTTATGGGATTAGGACATAGATGTGTTTGGGGAAACATTTTTCAGGCTCCTATACCCACATTGTATCTGAGGCCCAGACTTCCACAGCTGCTGGCCTTACATCCTCAGCCACACACTGCCTTCGGACTTCTCCATCTCGAGGTTGGCATCCGTCCTTGCCCTTGTTCAGGCCAAGAGCTTGGAACTCTTTCTTATCTCCTTCCTTTTTCTTATGCCACGAGTCCAGTCTCAGCAGATTCCTACTTGCTCAACCCTCCAGGTTCCTGGAATCGGGCCACCCTTGGCCAGCTACCTGTTGGGTCTTGCTGAGTGGTTGCACCCAGCTCACCTCCTTGCTGCCTTCTCAGCTCTGCAGCTAGCATGGGCCTCTTTGCCCAGGCAGATCGGGTAACTCCTTGAAGAATCCTCCAGACTCTAGTCATATTTGGAACAGAGGCTGGGTTCTCTTGGACTGCCTTGCGTGGTACTGCTGCAACTACTGTGCTCTGCTCGAAAAATTGGCCTCACCTCACTTCTGTCAGGTCATCCAGAGTTCTGCCCCACACTTCACTCTGTTGGAGCTCACGCCCACCTTCTACAGGGCTCACCCCATCCTCCCTCTGCCCCTCTCTCCTTCCCTCATCCCTCCTTCCTTTGTTCCTTTTTTCTTCCTCCTTACTTTTCTTCCTTTCCTCCTGCCACCCTCCCATCTCAGTTTAGATGTCATTTCCTCCTTTTAAATAGCCACTTCTACCTCTAGCATTCTTGCCACTTCCCAAAGCACTCATGTCTGTCATTCCAAGTGTTTTCCTTGCTTTCCATCTTTTCTGTTTCACAGATGCCTTAGGTTTTATCTGCACCCTCTCACCGACCTGACTGCTCCATCTCTGCCCTCTTTGCCTTCCCAAAATACAGTACTTCCTTGCTCAGAATCTTGAGGGTTCCTGTGGGCAGGGGCCAGAGATGGAGAACTGTCGGCACTTCAGCACCTCCTGGCTTTGCAGAGTCTCGGGACCTCACCCCTGTATGATCTCTCTACCTTTGGCAGTCTTTGGCTGCTCCCTCAGCAGTTCCTCCGTTCTCCTGCCTCTTGGCCTTTGCTTGACTATTCCTCTTCTATAAATATCCTTCTTTCCCACAGTTTCCTGCCCACTTTGTCCTTTAATCTCCCATTGAAGTATGCCTAGGTCTTGTTCCACTGCATAGGTCAGCAGTTCTGACCCTTCCCTGTGTGTCCATGAAACATACAGTTCTGCTCTGTTATAACTTTTGTTACCTATGGGCTGATGCTTGTCATTTATAGCCCCTACCACCCCAGTAAGACTGTGGCTTTGCGACCTCTCCTGATCTCATCTGCGTGGCTTCAGTAGTAGGTGATAAGTGCCTGTAAGAAGTGACCTTTCCTCTCCAGCCACGTTTGCAGTGACCTGAGGTGCAGAAGGAAGCTGAAAACTCATATCCTTGGGCCCCAGCCAGAGGGAGCCATGGTGTCCTGGCTGACTATTGTTGCTATTTAACTTTCAGCTTTGATGACCATGACCCAGCTGTGATTCATGAGAATGCATCTCAGCCTGAGGTGCTAGTGCCCATCCGGCTGGACATGGAGATCGATGGGCAGAAGCTGCGGGATGCCTTTACCTGGAACATGAATGGTATGTGGATGATCAGTCTCAGCTGTGTCTCTTTTCCTGCTAGCTGTCTGTTGGACAGATCTGGATGTGACATTCAGAGTATAGTGGCATGGTTGTTAAAGTATAGACTCTAGGTTTGTCATGGTTCTGCTGTTGTTCCCTCTTTCTTGTGGGCTGAGCAAGTGTCTTGTTCCATTTTCTGTTCTAACAGAATATCTGAGACTGGGTAATTTATAAAGAAAAACAGTTCATTTTGGCTCATTGTTCGGAGGCTGGAATGTCCATGATCAGTGACCACATCTGGTCAGTTTCTAGTGAGCACCTAGTGTTGTTGCTTCAACTCATGGAAGTGCAAGTAGGTGGATTTGAAAGGGACAAAACAAGGAGTGAAGGTGCTTTATAAGAGCTTGCTCTCGCAGTAACTAAACTAGACCCAGTTTCATATGAGGGAAGGAGAACTCACGTGAAAAATGGATTCATACCTTTATGGGGACTCCACCCCCATGAGCCAAGCACCTCCCAGTAGCCTCATTTCCCAACCCTACTGTACTGGGGGCCAAGCCCTCAGCATGTTTTGGTGGGGACAAAACCATAGTGTGAGAGCACCACGCTTCCTCCTCCCCAGGTAAGACTGGGTAGCTCAAGAGGCTGGGCATGGCAGGCTGCTGGTCCATATAGTTCTGACAGATGCTTCTCAGACATGGCTCAGCTGCCTGGCCCATCCACACTTCCCCTTCAGTTGTGTCCACCACCTTGCTCCTCCACGAGACTACGAACATCATCACTGTAAGTCCTGGGCAGATGCCAGCTCTTCCAGCCTTGTGCTGTCTTAACGTGACTTTCTCAGTACAAATGTAAACAGAAAGGTTAGAAGGTTACATGCCCCAGAGCATTTATAGTGCTTCTCTGATCTGAGAAGGAGGATTTTGTATGTATTTATTTTCTTCTTTATTTTTTCCTAAATCTGTTAAACTTGTTTTTTTCTTATGATGCTGGGGCTTATACCAGGGCCTCAATCATGGAGCACTCTATCCCTGAGCTATGTCCCAGCCTGTCAGGCTTTTTATAAACATATTTATATTCCAACAAAAGAAATGACTATCATTGTTTTATTTTATTTTA
>NW_004624747.1:10311165-10382505 GCF_000247695.1 Heterocephalus glaber | reverse complement strand
CAGATGAATATGCATTCTTTTCTGGTGCCCATGGAAATATACCATATAAATTATATCATATGTCATAAAACAACCTCAACAAATTGAAGCCATACTGTATGTCAACAAAAGAAATGACTATCATTGTTTTATTTTATTTTATTTTATTTTATGTTATGTTATGTTATTTTATGTTATTTTATGTTATGTTATGTTATGTTATGTTATTTTATGTTATTTTATGTTATGTTATGTTATGTTATGTTATTTTATGTTATTTTATGTTATTTTATTTTATTTTATTTTATTTTTTTGTACCAGGGATCAAACTCAGGTCCTTGTGCTTGCTCAGCAGGCAGCGAATGTCATTGTTTTAAATCACCAAAATCTCATTAATATTTTCAGTTTTGCCTTCTCTAGTCATTTTCATATGCAAACATTAATATAATTGTAATTACCGAGCAAGTATTAGGGTTTGGGGTTTTTTTTAATCCCTCTTACAAATATCTTCCTCATTTCTTTGGCCTTCATTTGTGTAGCATTTTCTGTTGAGTTTCAGTGCCTTACTTTGCTAAAACTCCCACTAAAACTTCTGTGGCAGATACTATCTTACTTGCAGCATTTTTCTTCCAGAAAGTAGGAGAGATATCTGGTGGGTGTGGCAGGACATTGGTGAGAGCTTCTTGAAGGTTTTGTTGAGTTCAGGTGTGGAAAATGGGCCACCTCCAGTGCTAAGCATTACTGGTTACCTTTGCTGAGTTCCCCACTTACCTCTGCTGACTTCTCATAGTTGTTAATTCCTCTCACTCTCTCTCTATTTCAGCCCCTTGAAGTTAAGGACCTTGTTTTTTTATTGCTGCTTTCTTTATAGCACTTAGTATAAAACTTAACCATAGGAATTTAGTTGTCCAAATTTAAGCAGTACACATATTATCTTGTTGTTTCTTTGGGGGGTGTTTGAGACAGGCTTTTGATATGTACTTCAGGCTGGCCTTGAACTCATTATGTAACCCAGGCTGGCCTCAAACTCAGGCAATCCTCCTTCCTCAGCCTCCTGAGTGCTGGGATTACAGGTGCGGGTCACCATGCCCGGCATATCTTGTTATTTTTCTTTTAACAATGCATAGAAGGGCTGGGGATTTAGCTCAGTGGCACCATGCCTGCTTATAAGTGCAAGGTCCTGAGTTCAATCCCTGGTACCAAAAAAAACAAAACAATACATAGAAAGTTTCTACTATTTATTTATACTCTCATCTATTGTGCTCACTTTGGCAGCACATATATTTATACTCTCATCCTATTTCAGAAAGGATGTAAGACAGATTACATAAGAATACAGTACAGAAGACTAATTTAAATGAAAAAGAAGTAGGGAAAACTGAATTAAAAAGAAAATGAAACTAGGCAGTGTAAGAAAGAGGCCAGTACTATGGTTCATACTTAGATTGCAGTGGGCCTGCATTGCTGAGAGGTGGGTGTGAGTCTCAGCTTTTTAGAATCAGGCAGAGATATGGATGGTCAGTTCTATAGTTTGCAGTGTGGTCATGGTTTGTATTAGCCTCTGGCTCAAAAGAGATAGAATCATACCTAGTATTTAAATCTGAGACAGCTTTTCCCCATGGCCCTCATGAAGAGAATGAAGACCAGCATCCATCTATGACTACACCATTGTTTTCATGCCTGAGTTTCCTCATAGGAATCCTCATGTAAAATACAATCACCAGCCAGGAGTGGTAGTGCGCCTGTAATCCCAAAACTCAAGAGGTCAAGGCAGGAGGATCACTGCTAGATTGAGGCCAGCCTAGATGACATAGTGAGAGCCTGTCTCAAAAAAAAACAATCTCAGAAAAAAAAAAAAAAAGTTGTCAAATTTATTTCAGAAAAGATTTTTGTGGTATGCTTTCTATATCCTTTTAAATTCTGTAAAATCTGTGGTAATGTCTCCTAGATCTTGATATTGTAATTTTCAGAATGTATAATTGATATTGTGTAATAGGAAGAAAAGGTCTAAAGGAGCAGGGGAAGTGGGAGGGGTAGGGGAAAGGAAAGAAGAGAACAGAAAAAATATGAGAAAAGGAAAAAAATGGAAACAAAGTCTTTGCAAATAGGAAAGGGTGGAGGGGTTGAAGGGAGGGCAGGGGAAGGGGAGAAAATAAGAACCAAGATACTCATGTAATGGTACAAGATCCCAATGATGAATGTAACTATTTTATACCTAAAATGTACCAATAGACTTAATGGGGAAAAGAAAAACAATCTCAGGGCCAGGGATTTAGGTCCTGGGTTCGATCCCCATACCACAAAAACAAAGAAATCTCTACTCAATGTATTTTAGTGTAAACATGTAGAAAAACAAAACTGTGTTCTGCAAACTTCCTCAGCCATCAGTGGTACTTAACATGTTTAAGAGCTGTGATTCTTCACTGGTGGTTAAAAATGACCGAATATCTGAGCGTGGTGATACATGCCTGTAATCCCAGTACTCAGCAGACTGAGACAAGAGGATAGCCTCAAGTTTGAGGCCAGCCTGAACTACATAGTGAGACCTTGTCTCAAAAGACATGATAGGGCAAAGGATGTCCCCCAGTGATAGAGCACTTTGCTAGCATGTGTTAGGCCCTGGGTTCAATCCCCAGTGCTGAAAAAAAACACCAGCCAGAATTGATTTGTTATGTTTTTTGTCATATTTGTTTACTTTGAAAGTATGAAGCAAAAACAGAATTGAAAGGAGAAATAAACCCACAATTACATTAGAGAGTTCAACATCCTTCTCTAAGCACCTCATAAAACTAGAAAGAAAATCAGCAAGATGGTAAAAGAAATTGAAAACAAAATCAACTCACAGAATCAGATTAGCATTTATAGAACACTTCAACACAGCTGAATATGCATTCTTTTCTGGTGCCCATGGAAATATACCATATAAATTATATCATATGTCATAAAACAACCTCAACAAATTGAAGCCATACAGAATGTGTTTTCCAACCCCAGTGGACCCAGATACTTTCAAACTAAACAAAGACACTGTACATAATTAATTCAAAGAAGTCTAAAGGGAAATTTTAAAATATACAAGGACCTAAATGAAAATATAACCTTCTCAAAATATGTGGAATACAGTTAAAGTAGTGCCATGAGGGTAATGTGTAGCATTAGTGCATACATTAGAAAATGAGAAAAACTTCAAATCAATAGTCTAAGCTCTTGTCTCAAGAACTCAGGAGCAAAATGAAACTAAAGCAAGGAGAAAGGAGTACATAGTAGAGAGAAAAGCAGAAATCAATGAAATTGAAATGAAAGACAGCAGTGAAAATTAATGAAACATAGCTGGTACTTTGGAAGATCAGTAAAATTGATAGCATCTAGCAAGACTGACAAAAATATATGACTATAAACCACAGGTATCAAAAGGAATGGAATACCACATACAACTCTACACATATAAATTTGATAGTTTGCACAAAATGATCAATTCTTCATAAAACACAAAGTACAAATAGATACATAACTGTAATTGCCCCACAACTTTTTGTGTGTGTCTATGCAGTGCTAAGGAGCAAACTCAGGCCCTTGTGTGTGGTAGCAAGCACTCTACCACTGAGCTGTATATCCCCAGCCGTGCCCAGTAACTATTAAGGAAATAGAATGTATGATTTTCAGTCTCTCAAAATGTCTGGGTGAGGTGGCACATGCCTGTAATCTCAGCACTCTGGGAAGCTAAAGCAGGAGGATCACAGTTTTGAGCCCAACCTGGGAACTTAGTGACTTAGTGAGATCCTGTCCAATATAAAAGATTTTTTCTTTTCTCTTTTTTTTTTCCAGGTACTAGGGATTGAACTCAGGACTTTGCACTTGTGAGGCAGGTGCGGTGCCACTGAGCTAAATCCCTGGCCCTTAATATAAAAGATTTTTTAAAAGGGTTGGGAATGCAGCTCAGTAGGAAGGCCCTGGGTTCAATTCCCAGTACCCCACCCCCCAGGTATATGTAATTTAGCGCACAGTTTCTGGAGGCTCAAGAGCATAGCACTTGCTCCTGCTCAACTCTGGTGCAGGCTTCACAATGGATGGCATGCGTCATAATAGCAGGAGTGTTTGCAAAAGAGAATTCATGGCAAGACAGGAAGCCAGAGACCACGGAGAGGATTGCTTTTATATGACAACTCACTGTCAGAGAACTAATTCACTCAGTGAGACTAGCATCGATTCCTTTAAAGGAGGCATTCCCATTGATCTAAACACCTTCCACTAGGCCCTGGATTGAACCTAGGACCTCACACATGTTCTGAGCTATATCCCTAGGCTCCCCAGGCTGGACTTAAACTTGTGACTTGTGATCCTCCTGCCTCTTGCCTCAGATATTTCTGTAATTCAAATGCCTGGGATTATAGGAGGCCATAGGCCCCACCTCTTTTTTTTTTTTCAATACTAGAAATTGAACCCAGGGTTCATGGATGCTGGGCAAGTGCTCTATCCCTGAGCTACACCCCAGCCTCCCTTTTCTTCCTTTCTTTCTTTTTATTTATTTTTTTCTTTTTTCTTTTTGAGACAGAGTCTCTTAAGTTGCCTACACTGGGCTTGAATTTGTAATCCTGTCTCAGCCTCCCAGAATACTGGGGTTACAGGTATGCGCCAAGACAACTAGATAAACTTCATTTTGTTTTGTTTTTGTTTTGTTTGAGACAGGGTCTCACTGTGTATCACAGGCTCACCTTGAATTCACCATGATCCTTCTGCCTCACCCTTCTGAGTGCTGGGATTACAGATGTGTGGCACCATGCCTGGCTGGATAAACCTCTTTTCTTTATATTTCCCCAACCTCTGTTTTATTTCTGTAATGAATGGAGCATGGACTAATATATTTACTATTACTCAGTAATAAAAGAATATATGAATGTAAATCTGACAAAAAGTGTATATGTCTTTTATGCCAAAAACTATAAAACATTGCTGAAAGTAATTTTTTTTTTTTGGTACTGGGGATCAAATTTGGGTCCTTCTGTTTGTAAGGCAGGCAGTGGAACCACTGAGCTAAATCCCCAGCCCTGAAAGTGATTTTTAAAAATCTAAAAGGAGAGACATACCGTGTTCATTGACTAAAAGATGTCATTTCACGTTAAATTGATATATAAGTTTAATGGAATTCCTATGACTATCCTAGCAAAGTTTTTATGTAGACAAAATTATTCTGAAATTTATAGTGAAAAGCAAAGGAACTAAAAGAGCTAAATAAATTTTCAAAAGAATTGTATAAGAAATCATTCTACCTACTCTCAAAGCTTACTACATAGTTACAGTAAACCTTGTGACACTGGCAAAATGACAGACACATATATCAGTGGAACAGAATTGAGACTCCAGAGACATCCACACAAATATGCCCTACTGATTTTTTTGTTTTGTTTTTGAAACAGTGCCTCGCTATGTAGTTCAGGCTGGCCCTGAACTCACTATGTAGCCCAGGCTGGCCTCAAAGTCATGGCAATCTTCCCAATTTAACCTCCTGAGTACTGGGACTTCAGGCATGTGCCCACCATGCCCGGCCAGCCCTACTGGTTTTTCACAAAGATGTGGATGCATTTAATTCATGGAGGAAAAGTAGGCCTTTGAACAAAGTGGTGCTGGAGCAATTGGATAGCTGCAGACAAAGGAATGACCCAAACCCCACACATACAAAAGTTCACCCTCAAAGAATTATAGACTTAAATATAAAATACAAAACTACAAAACTTGTGGAAAAACCCCCCAGAAAATCTTGGGTATCTAAGGCAAGAGAGAGAATGCTTAGACAGCAACAACATAGTCTGTAAGAGGAACTAATGAAAATTGATCTCCATCAAAACTTTGCTTACAAAAGACTCTGTTAGAAGGGTTAGAGGACAAGCTGTAGAGTGCAAGACATTTGGAAATCATATATCTGAAAAAGGACTGGAATCTACAATGAATTTGAAATTCATCAGTGAAAAAGAAAATCCAGTTAGAATACAGGCAAAAGATGTGAAGAGATTTCACTGAAGAAGATAAACAGATGACAAATACACTGGAAAGATGTTCCACCCTGTAAGCTGTTAGGGAAATACAATTAAAACTACACTGTCATTCCACACCTATAAAAAGTAGTGACAACACCAAACTCTGCTGAGGTTGTGGAGGAACTGGGTCGCTCATACACTGCTGGTGGAAATGTAAATGGATCAACTGCTCTGGAAAACAGTTTGGTAGTTTCTTTTAAAAACTGAACATACAGCCACCATATGACCCAGCAGTTGCACTCCTTCCTGGGCATGTATCCCAGAGAAACGAAGACTTCTTTTTATACTAAAGCCTGTACAGAGATGTTATAACAGCTTCAATCACTAGCCAGAGACTGAAAACAGCCTAGAAGCCCTTCTGTGGCTGAATAAACAAAATGTAATCCCTTAATATTGTGGAATGCGCCTTGTCAATAAAAAGGAAGTGATAGCTTGGATGAATCTCTGGAGAATTTTGCTTAGTGAATTAAGGTAATCAGTCCCCCAAAGCTACTTACTGTATGGTTCTGTTTGTATAACATTCTTGAAATGATAAAATTATACAAATGGAAAATAACTGTTGCCAGGGTTTAGGATGGAGTGTGAGTGGAGGTAAGTACGTGCAGCTACAAAAGGCCAATGTCAGTGGTCCTGGTGGTGATGGAAATGTGCTGGATTTTGACTTTTCCATGTTCCTGGTTGTGAGTTATATTCTGGTTTTTAAGATGTTACCACTAGGAGAAACCCCAGGGTCATGGAAGAGGAGGTATTTGCAAAATGAGGGTCAAAAGGTGGGATGCTTGTCATGTGCTTCCTCCTCTACTCCCAGTGCCCAGAAGGGCCTGGTTCAGCTCCACAGTCATACACATCTGCATGTGGGAGGCTTGGCAGAAGAAGAAGGGACTGGGGAACCAAGCCAGGCCTGAGTACATGGAACTGACATCTTGCAATCTGTGTGATGTCTTGCCTCTCTCCTGATTTCAGAGAAGCTGATGACCCCTGAGATGTTTTCAGAAATCCTCTGTGATGACTTGGATTTGAACCCACTGACATTTGTACCAGCCATTGCCTCTGCCATTAGACAGCAGATTGAGTCCTACCCCACAGACAGCATCCTGGAGGACCAGTCTGACCAGCGTGTTATCATCAAGGTAGGTGGCTCCTGGCCTTAACCTGGGGGAAGTGTCTTGCAGAGCACTGAGGGCACACTGAGGCCTTGGAAGAAGCCTATCTTTGGTTTCCATGCTGTGGAACAGAGCTTTTGGAAAGCCGTATTTCAGGCAGCAGAGGCTCTGCCCCCAGGAAAGGATGGGTCAGTCTCAGATTAAGGTGTCACATTCTAGACAGACTCGGAGATTGCTGCTGTAGTGCTGCTGGATGCTGGGCAAAGCCCAAATAGTGCAGTGGAGGTAAAGGTGGCTTGGTGGGCAGAGCACGGAAGCCTCCAGTAAGGTAGGCAGTACCACTGCAATTTTCTAGTAGGATGGGCAAGGCTAGGAGTATTTTAAGATTGAATATTCTGTTGCATTTATATAATACATTTTATTTGTCCATTCATCCATCAGTGGACACTTGACTTTTTTCTGCTTTTTTTTTAAGCTGTTGTAAATAATACTGCTATAAACATGGATTTGCCAATATGTTCCTGTTTTCCATTCTTTGAGATATATAGCCACAATTAAAATTCCTGGGTCATACAATAATTCTGTTTTTAATGTTTTAAGTAGCCACCAAACTTCTTCACAGCAACAGTGCACAAGATTCTAGTTTCTCCCCATATTCACCATACTTGTTATTTTCCTTTTTTTTTTTTCCAGGACTGGAGATTGAACTCAGGGTCTTCACACTGAGCCACATCCCTAGCCCCATTTTTTATTTTTTGTTTTGAGACTAGTCTCATTAAATTGCTAAGTTGCCCAGGCTGGGCTGGAACTTGAGATGGTCCTGCCTCAGCCTCCCAGAGTGCTAAGATTAGAGGCAAGGGCCTGGCTCTTCTGTTTTTTGTTTTTATTAACAGACATTCTAGTGGGTGTGAAGTTGGATCTTACTGTGCTTTTGATTTTCATTCCTCTGGGCCGGGGATTTAGCTCAGTGGTTCTGCCTACCTCGAAAGCTCAAGGTCCTGAGTTCTATCCCTGGTACCAAGAAAAAAAAAAAAAAGATTTTCATTCCTCTAATGATTAGTGATACTGACTATCTTTTCATATGCTTATTGGCTATTTGTATATCCTTGGAGAAATGTCTGTTCAAATCTTCTGCCTATTTTTGAATTGGGTTTTTGGTTTTATTGTTGAGTTTTACAAGTTTTCTAAGTATCAGTCCTTTATCAGTTGTGTAATTTGCAAATATTTTCTTTCATTCTGTGGGTTTCAGTTTTGTTAGTGTCCCTTAATGCTCAAAAGTGTTTTGTCCGTGTTTCCCCACCACCACTACATGGAATCGAACTCAGGGACTTATGGTTGCTAGGCAGGTGTGGCACCACTGAACTGCATCCCTGGCCCTCAAAAGTTAATTTAATGTCCTACAAAGACAGTTTCTGTTTTAAAAGTCAAGCAGCATCATCAACACCGTTCTACCGTTTATATTGACCCTGCCACACTGAAAATGTTCTGGACTTTATATCAAATCAACCCTAGGGTCTTTTTTTACAGGGCTGTGTAAACAGTATAAGAACATCTGTGTGACTTAACACAGCTTACAAGTCTATGGAGACAATCACGTAATCTGGCTAAGAATATAGACTTCTACAGCTTTTGTTGGGTGGGTCAGGTTCCATTCCTGAGAAAAAAGATGACCACAATGTCTAATCTGGCATTTGTCATAGAAGTAATATTTGACCTTCTGCCATTTCTGAGCTAACTTAGCTCAGAACATGGAGGTAAAAGCACTGATTATGAGTTTTCAATATACATGTCATAATATGAGGAACAGATTTATAATTTATTAATTCTGTAGTATTTAAGTTGTTCATGGACGTGAAAAGAATATAAACTATGTCTATAAAGAAAAAAAAAAGTTGTGTTTTTGTTTTTGTTTTTCCAGTGTGAGGGACTGAATAGAGAGCCTCATGTGTACTAGGCAAGTGCTCTACCACTGAGCTCCAGCCCCTACCTAGAAGTTTTATTTTGATGGCATCTAATGTTTCTTTTTCGTGTGTTGCTTGTACTTTTGGTGTCATATTCAAAAAGCACTTCCAAATCCAATGTCATGAAGATTTTCCCCTGTTTTTTGCCAAAAGTTTTATAGTATTAGATCTTAAGTTTAGGTTTTTCATCTGATTTGTTGTTTTTGTTTGTTTATGACAGTGCTGGAGATTGATCAGGGCTTTGTGCCTGCTGGGTATGTGCAATACCACTGAGCTACATCTCCAGCCCCTGGCCATGTTTTGAGACAATTTTTGTAAATGGTATTAGCTAAGAGTCCAATTTCATTCTTTTGTGTATATATAATGAGTTTTCCCAGCATCATTTATTGAAAATACTGTCCCTTTTCCCAGAGAATGTTCTTGGCACACTGTCAAACGTTTTTTGACCATGTATGTGAAGGTTTATTTCTGGACTGTCTGTTCTGTTCTCAGATGTCTCTCTGTCTTTATCTCAGAAACATATTGACTTGAGTATTGTAGCTTTGTAGTAAATTTTGAAATTAGGAATTGTGAGTTTTCTAGTATCATTCTTTTTCAATATTGGTTTGGCTGTTCATTGGCATTTAGATGCCATATGAATTTTTAAAAATTTTTATATTTGTTAGTATATGTGCAGTACAGAGTGATTATATTCATCACAGGGAATTGATACATATATGAAAGGATCATGGTGCAGGTGAGGAACTGAAGGTCACACTGAAGGGTCCCTCCTTGTCTGGGACTCAGAAGAGTTGGGTATTTCTGTGAGGACATTTTTCTTTGTCTTTTCTGGGTACACAGTGGCTAGAGAACAGGAATCTTTGCAGCAGTGCCACCCCAAGAGCGTCTTTTTCAGATATTCCTGGCAATACCATCACCAGAGCCCAGGCCTGGCTACTGCTACCAGGTTACCTGGCTGGGTTGGCTCTACAAGCTTCCAGGGGATTTGGAGTAGTAAATAGGCAGGGGCCAGAATAGCCTCATGGCTACTAGGGAGGTTCTGGCCCAGCTTACTGTATTCCAAGGGGTCCTCACTACCCACCAGTGCAGTGTCCCCTCTGCCCAGAAGTGGAAGCTGCCCACCTCCCTCTGTGAAAGCCAAGCCCTTGTGGGCCCTCAGGCCTTTGCATTGCTGTGTCCCCTGTGTGGGAGCGGCTCCCCCAGGGAGTCACTTGCCTGCCGTCCTGGTTCATTCATTTCTTCCTAGGCCGCCTTCCTTGGGAGGCTTTCCTGGTCTTTGACTGCAGAGGCTGGCCTGGCTTCTGACCTTTCCTCACCCTTCTTTTTTATTAGTATATGTTTATGCTACATAATAAATACATTCATAGTAGGGAATTAGTACATATACATACCACATTTTGATCCTTTTTACTTTCCCTCCTCCCCTCCTATCTCCTCTCACTTCCAGATCCCCTTCCCATCTTCATATAATGTGTTTCCTGTTTTTCTTTTTGTTCCTCCCTCATTTCCCTCATAGCCTCACACTGAGGGCAGATGCACTGTATGTTCATTTTTGTATAGTGTCTTCTCTCTTTGACCCACCAGGATGGCTTTTTGAGGGCTTGTGTCCCTTGTGCCTCTCCTTGGGAGTCTGTACTTTTGAATAAATGAATGCATTAGTGACCAAATGGCAGGGTAGGTAGTATAGTTCACGAGGCAGGGGCAGGCGCCCTTGTGGGTGTAAACATTGTGCCCTGGGTCTGGTAGGATCCTGCTTGCTGTGTTTCCAGTGGTCACCTGCTGCTGCACATTTTCTGTGGGCCAGTGTCTGTGTGGTTTACTCTGTTTTTGCTTCACTAATTGTGGGTATGGAGGAAGCGTAGAAGCAGTGAAGGCCTGAGGGTTAGGGATGGTCTGCAGCCCAAACTGCTTAGCCCTGGGCCCGGTGGAGGATACTGCAGCTCTTACCTCAGCTTCCTTCCTCTGCTTGCCAGTATTGTCACAAGGATTTGTTCATTCCCAGAACAAATGCCCCAGAGCCCATGTTGGAGATTGCTGGTTCTCAGGGGATGACAGAAATGGAAAACAAGTTGGTGGATGACTAAGAAGGTCTCAGCAAGTTCTAAGTGCTGTGTAGAAACAGGAAAGAGGGTATGGAAAGGTCCTGGAGGGGAGTGGAGAACTTCTGAGCCAGCTTTTTAGTTGAGGTCAGAGTGCTGAGAATGGGCTGATTCTAGCCAAGCATGGTGGTGCACACCTGTAATCTTAATACTTTGGGA
Organism: Heterocephalus glaber; assembly: GCF_000247695.1. The sequence goes on along the minus strand of NW_004624747.1, from coordinate 10,371,172 downwards.
GGCCGAGGCAGGAAGACAGTAAGCTCAAGTCCAGCCTGGGCAACTTAACGAGACCCTGTCTCAAAAAATAAAATAAAGGTCTGGGGGTGTAGTTCTGTGCAAAGGCACTGGGTTCACCCCCCAGGGCCACAAAAGAAACAAAGAAAAAAGAAAGGCAGGCAGGCTGGTTCTCCCTAGGCAAAGGGAAGAACATTCCAGTGAGTAAAAAGTGGTGTGGATGGTTCAGAGGCACAGGGCTTCATGAATGTGATAAGAGACTGGGGTTCTCTTTTTTTCTCTGAAAAGAGGTAAAAATTTCCAGGTGGGCTTAGCCAGAGCTGGGCTCTTTGATCAGCGGCCAGTTCAACGTGCCTCTGCCCACTCTGGTCCTTGTCACAAAAACCAAGAGTGAGCCAGGGAGGGATGCTAGCCTGTAATCCCAGCTACCTGGGAGGCTGAGGCCAGGATGATCCCAAATTTGAGGCCAGACTAGACAACTTAGCAAGATCCTGTCTGAAAATAAAAATAAAAATTTTAAAATGGCAAGGGTATGTCCTATATCTGAGTGGAGAACACTTGCCTAATATGTATAAGGCCCTGTGTTCGATCCCTAATGCACCCTTCCACCAAAAAACAAGGGACAGTAGTGAATGAGCAGGTTCACTATGGCTTGTTCACCTAGCAGAGCACTGAGCAACTGTGAGGGAGGTCCCAGCCCCACACTGCAGTGGAGATCTTGGAGACATCGTGGTGAGGGAGCAAGCCAGACCCGCAGGTTCCAACTTGTGTCATTCAGTGCTGCCCAATTTCCGAACAGGCATAACTAATCCAAGGGTGAGGAGTTGCTAGAGCTGATATAGGTGGCAGCTTCTGGGCTGCAGGCTGTGTTCTTTCTGGATCTGGGTGCTGTCCACTTGTGAAAACTCCCCAGCTGCATGCCTAGGACCTGGGCCCCTTTGGCTGTGGAAAGATCTGTTAGAAGAGCCTGTCAGTGCTTCTGCTGCCCTCCCAGGGGTCCTGCCACCTTGCTGGATTGGCACAAGCTGCAGGTGCATCTGTGAACACACCTGGCAAGATGGCTTCAGAGAGGGCCAAGCTCTGTAAAGCAAAGAGGATGGCTTAAGGCAGGTTCTGGGACAGTGTCTCATGAGTGACACTTGGGCTGAACCATGCCTGGCCAACATAGTTACCTAAAAATTGACTGACATAGGATGACGGACAGAAGAGAGGGCAGTATTGAACACGAGGAACAAGGGCCATGGGAATAGAGGTGAGGTGAACTCAGGTGTCCCTGAGCCACGTCAGGGTTCCTTGCTGGTGACTGTGCTATACTCTCAGCCAGAGCCCCTTTCGGCAACCTGAGGGGTTTGTGGGGTCAGCTCTGATTTGCAATTGGGGAACTGGGAGGACAGAGGCCAGTCGCAGTTCTTCACTTGTGAGCTGCAGGCTGTTTTCACACCCCAGTGCCTTGTGGGCCAAGGATGGTCCTGTCTGCTCTCACCTGTGGCCTTGGCTCTTGTCGCAGTTGAACATCCACGTGGGAAACATCTCCCTGGTGGACCAGTTTGAGTGGGACATGTCGGAGAAGGAGAACTCACCAGAGAAGTTTGCCCTGAAGCTGTGCTCAGAGCTGGGGCTGGGCGGGGAGTTTGTCACCACCATCGCTTACAGTATCCGGGGACAACTGAGCTGGCACCAGAAGACCTACGCCTTCAGGTAGGATGGCGCATGCATCTGCTTTCCTCATTCTTCTACCAAACCACTTTGGGGAAAAGACCTCCTGGCACTCTGATGACTTGTGACCTTTTTTTTCCTTTAGTTTTTTTGACAGTCTTGCTAAGTAGTTCAGGCTGGCCTTAAACTCACTGTGATCCTCCTGCCTCGCCCTCCCGAGTGCTGGGATTACAGGCAGGTTTGCAACTTCACGGAGCTTCACAGTGACCTGGCCATGATCCAGTTGCCTCTCTGTTCCTCCTGCCTCATGTCTCAGCAGGGCACCTCATCACAGGCAGGGTTGGAGCCGAAGGGGTGGTGTATTGGAAGCACCTAGTGGCCTACCCGGTAAAGACGCAGTGCTCCGCTAGTGTGATCTGAGGTCCTTACCTCCACTGTGCCTACATCCCAGGTCCTCCTAGGGCCACCCCTGCAGCCCTCTGCCCCTCCATACTCCATCCTCTACACAGCAGCCCCTCCCCAGCCAGGGACGATGCTTAGTCCTCTCCCTGTACACTCTTGCCTAGACTGTTCCTTCTGTCTGGACCACCACTCCCCCCGGGTTTGTCATCTCCTAAGGTTCCTCCCCAGCTTGTGAGTACCAGGGAGCTCTCTGGCAGCTCTTTTGTGCTGGATGTCTCTGCTTTTATTCTGTCAGAGAACATTTAGTGAGTCTGTACGGGCCTGGAACCATAGTGGGTGCTGTGGAAGAGGAGGAGACAGAGAGAGGTCATCCTGATCCCTGCCTGCAGCATCAGGCTGGCTGAGTTTCAGTTCCACTCCCACTTCACTCTCCCCAAAAGAGGAACCTTAGCCCAGTGGCCTGTGTACTAGGGGAATCTGAAAGAAATCTCATGTTATCCACCTCCTCAATCCTGCAGGAAAGGGAAGCCCTGTAGTTTCTGACCCTGGCTTCTGAGTACCTTTTCTGTTGGGATGGGGAGGGCGGTTACCGCCAGGTATCTATTGTATCACAACAGCATGTTAGGATTAATTGTGTCCTTCAGACTGTCATCGTCCACATTTGTGTTTGTCACTCAGGGAGGAAAACCTGATATGCTATAGGAAGAACAAGGACAAAGGTCTTTTTGCAAAGACATGACAATTCATGGAGCTTGTAGTACGTTTGTGTCTCAGCTTGTTTTCCCAGACAGTCTACGAGGCGGCTTTGTTACAGCTTTGTATAAATCTGAGCAAGAGAGAAGGAATGAGGCACACCCACAGGGTGCGAGGCCCCGGGCCCGGGAAACAGCTGAGCCCCCCAGCCCAAGCAACTGCTTTGCTGAGACAGCATATCGGTCACCTGCTCACTTCCTCAGGTAGCCCTGCTGACCAAGTGGTTGTGCCTCCCAGACCTCATGTCCAGCCCAGGCCTCTGCATTCCTGGGAAACTCTGGCTGTGGGTGCAGTCCTGGGGTTCACTTACCCTGCACAGTCCACAAACCTCACAGCCCAGGAGCCACCCTAGTGTGGCCTCTTCCCCAGAGTCGGCTTGCGTCCTCTGGGGTGGTGATGTTTTACACATCCTAGGAGTTACATCTACACTGGGAACCCCCACCCCAGACACCCATCGAGTTGGAAACCTCTTTCCAGACTCACAGGTGTAGATGGTAGGCCTGCTGCTCCAGTAGCCAGACACAGAGGTGTTGACCTTCACCTGGCAGTGTGGCAGCCTCCAAGACCAGGTCAGAGCTCTGGAGATAAAGCTTCGGAGGCCTCTTGGCAGGTCTTCTTGGCATCCTTTCCTTTGGTCACCAGTGTGCAGCACCTTCCCCCTTGAACCCCAGGTGACCAGAGCCATCAGTCTCGGCTCCTTGCTAAGCTCCTAGCTGTATGCAGTTCTCAGGGTGGCTCCAGAACAGGCCCCATATGGAGCCCTGGTGGTGGCAGGTCAGGACTCAGACAAATCCCTCCTTTGTCTTAGTGACTACTTACTGTATTCTGGCCCCTGTCCTACTGTCATCTCTAGTGCTGAGTGTGTAGGTTTCAAATCCTTGGGATTAAAGGTAGTGCCACCCTGCTAGAGACCTGGGCAAACACACATCCCCTCCACAGGGGGATGAAATACCTGGTAGGTATTTCAAGCACCTCTTTAGGCATCAGGGAAGGCTGCTTGTGTCTTCCCAGCCTGTCAGGCCTATTAAAGTCTACATAGGGCATAACCCATTCAGTGTTTCATGTCCCTTTCGGCATCTGCGTTGCTCCCCACAGTTGAAGAGGCCTGGCTGGACATGATGGGGACCTTTGGGTTAGAGGCTGGCACCTCCTAAATACCACAGTCTAGGGAGACAGAACTGTGACAAGAGACCAGGGACCTCTTAACTGTTCCCCTGGGAGACCATTGTCAGCCCTGCCCTGCTCTGCCCTGCAGGCCCTACCTTCAGGTTACTCCTTCTTTTTTTTTTTTTGGTACCAGGGATCAAACTCAGGACCTTGAGCTTGCGAGGCAGGTGCAGTGCCACTGAGCTAAATCCCCAGCCCTCCTGCCCTCAGTTCACTACTGAAGTTTTGAACACCAGCCTGGCCTGATGTCAGGTTTTGTTTGTTTTTGTAACAACCTTATTGAGATTACAGTTCGCAGGCAATAGGATTCACCCTTTTAATGTGCACAGTCAATGATGTTTAGTACATGCACATAAGCTGTGCAACCATCACCGTATCACTTTTAGAACATCCTAAAAGGAAGCATGACACCCCTTAGCATTTGTCCCCTTCACCCACAATTGTCCCAGCTCGAAACAAACACTGTTTTCTGTCAGTATTTACCAATTCTGGACATATAAAATAAGTGGAGTCTTGGCCAGGGGATTTAGCTCAGTGGTTGTGCCGCCTGCCTCAAAAGCACAAGGTCCTGAGTTTGATCCCCGGTACCAAAAAAAAAAAAATAAATGGAGTCTTATGCTACGTAATCTTTTATAATTGGCTAAGTTCTTAGCATAATGTTTCCAAGGATCATTCATGTTGTGGCATATCAAAACAACATTTGTTTTTATGGCTACATACTATTCCATTGCATGGATAGACCACATTTTATTTATTTTTTAATTAATTTTATCGGTACATTTTAGGTATACAATATGATGACATTCATCATTGGACATTTGTACCTTTACGTAATCTATCTTGGTTCTTTTTTTTTGTGGTTCTTATTTTTTTTTCCCTATTTCCCTGCCCTCCCTTCAACCCCTCCACCCCCCCACCCCCATTTACAAAGACTTCGTTTCCATTTTTTCATTTTCTCATACCACATTTTATTTATCAATTCATCAGTTGATTTGACTTTTGGGTTTTTTCTACTTTTTAGCTATTGAGAATAATGCTAGGGACATTTATGTGTAAGTCTTTTGTTTGACAATCTGTTTTTACTTCTCTTGGATATATACCTAATAGTGGAACTGCTGGATCATGTGGTAACTGTTTAGGGTTGTGAAAGATTGCCAGACTGTTTTCCAAAGCGGCTGCATTTTATATTTACCCAGCAGTATGAGTTTCTCTAAATCTTGGCCAGCACTTTTTATTATCTGTCTTTTTGATCATAGCCATCCTAATGGGTAATTCTAATTTGGAGTTCCATTTCCCTAATGACTAATGATGTGGGATTTTTTGTTTTCCTTTTTTTGCTGCTTTTTTTTTGTTGGCAGTACTGGTGATTAATCTTGGGGCTTTGTGCCTGCCAGCCATATGCCTTATCACTGAGCTATATGCTCAGCTCATTTTATTTTTTCTTTTGAGACAGGGTCTCTCTAACTTGTCTAGGTTGGCCTTGAATTTGCAGTCCTTTTGCCTCAGTCTCCTAAATAGCAGGGATTACAGGAGTGCGCCTCCTCACTGGTGCACTTTCTACACAGTGTCCTTTGCAACACAGACGTTTTTATTTTAATGTAGTCCAGTTTGGTTTTTAGTTTATTTCTGGTACTTTTGGTGTCATGCTTGATAGACCGTTTTTTAATTCAGGTTCAAGTTGTCTCAGAACTATGTTGAAAAGATTGGACTTTCCCCAATGAGTGGACTGGGCTTTCTTGTCTAAAATCAGTTGATCTTGGAGGCCTGGGAGGTGTTGATTGCAGACACAGGGTGATGTTGAATAGCCTTGGGCAGGTCATTATTAGAGTGGGGCTAATAATGCTTTTCAACTTGCCTATTAAATGAAGTCACAAAAGTGAGATCACATTGAAAATATACCTGAATCTACTACACAAGCATCAGTCCCACTGTGATATCAGGCAGGGCCTTCCTGCCTGGGTAGCTGACATTTCGGGAAAGTAGGAGTGACTGGGGTCTCTGACAGCCTCAAAGCCTATGAGTTACATTTCCTTCCAAGTGGGAGCACACTGGCCTCTATGGCCACCAGACTTCTTGGACTCTCAGGTCAGCGCCGTTCTGTCTACAGGTCCTCCCAAACCTGAGGCAGGCATGGGCTATGTTGGGTCCTGGCCTGTCCTTACATAGTTGGCTTGGCTTAAGCAGTTCTTATTTTAGAACAAAGCCATTGGAGTGGAATCTTCCCAGAGTCAGAGGGAGGTAAACAAAAGGGCCTCCAGTTCTGCTTGCTGGCTCCTGTTTAAACTCAGAGGAAAACATGTTTTGCTTCCTTCACGTGGGCTTGGGGTCTGTGGCTGGGCCATTCCTGGATTGCCAAACCAGGCTGCTGAGGAGTAGTCATCCCTAGGGGACCATGGGGGTGGGAGCTGTCAGGTCTTTGGCTTCTGAGTCACTAGCATAAGATTGGACTTTTGGGCCTCATGGGCCTTGTGAGTGTGGATGTGGTGGGCTGAGGTTCAGCAGCAGGAGGTCAGGCCTGCTTCCACCGGGAAGCCAGGGTAGCTCTGGTCTTTAGTGTCAGCCTCACCCAGTACCCTGTCCTTGATTAGGGCCCAGGTTCCTGAGACCCCAAGGCTGAGAAGAACAGGGCCCAGCCTGACTTTCTCAAGCCAGAAAGGGCCCTTAGTGCAGTGAGGCGCTGAGTGAGGCTCTGTTGTCCGACCTGGGGCAACACTTCTCTTCAGCCAGTCAGTCCCATAACCTTGAGGGAGGCTATGTGAAAAGTTATCTGGCTCCTAGGAAGTTTCCTCAATGGTTGGATGTTGGCTCCTTTGATAATAATAATCTAGCATGTGGGAGGCCCTGGGTTTGATCCTCAGCATCACAAAGAGATAAAGATTTTTTAAAAATGAAAATTCTCCAACCACCCCTGACAGAAATACATACTGTCCCCATATTCTAGGTGAAAACTCAGGAAGCCCAGCCAGGGACGAATCTTCTTTTACCCCATCAGTGTCTACCGTGTACCTCTTGGAGACCTTGTTTGCCCTTCCAGAGCTGAGGAGGTGCTACAGGGTGGCAGACTGCAAGTGGGCACATACTCACAGGGCACTGGTAGAACCAGGAGACCTTCTTCTGGGGACTGAGCCCCAGGAGCCTGCCCAGCTGGAGGAGAAAAGGACCATGGAAGGCTAGAGTGGTGACAGTGGGACAGAAGGTCAGGAGTATGGTTAGGGCCCTGTTCTGAGGCTGTCAGGCCAGGAGTATAGTGTATCCTATGGGACCCTCCTTAGCTTCCTGTTGGCAGACTTGGAAGTCATATTCCAGAGAGGCAGTGGCTCACATCCCTCCCTCCTCGCGTTCCTGTGTGCGCCCCCTATGCCCTCATAGCCTTTGCCTGTGCTGTCTCACTCCCACTGCTGTGTCCACGTGGCTAGAGGAGGTCCCAGATGGCTCCTTGGGGTGGACTTGGGTGGTCTCTGAGGGACCACAGTGGGGAGGGGAGTGTGATCCTCAGATATGGTTTCTGGATCTCTCTGCGTGCCAGCTATCTGGTCCTGAGCAAATAGGCCAACTTCTTTGCGGTTCAGTGGGAACCCCATGAAGTAGGCCGAGGAATCTTGGGATCTGTAGGGCAGATTCCCTCCCCCTCCCAATGCTGTTTCCTTAATCAGTAAGTCCTGAAGGACACTGAGTGGGGCAGAAAGGTCTCTGCCTTCCGGCTGTGACAACAGCCTGGCCCAGCCATATTGTTGTCAGGGAGAACCACCTCCATAACCAGCACTGACCCCTACCCCGCCCCTGGCTCAGTCTCCCAGACAGAGTGACGCTGAGGCGGCAGACAAAGGGCCTGTTGAGAGGTGCTTTGAAGGGAGGCCATGGGGTCATGGGCAGCAGTGTTGGTGCTGAGGGAGGTCCTGGAACCTCTGGCAGCTTCCTTGAGGTTCAGGTGACAGGAGTATCCAGCTAACCCTGTCCCTAAGGCTGCTGTGAAAGGCTGCAGCAGAGGCAAGGAGGAAATGGAGAAGGGCCTGGGCCTTTCCGCCATGCCCTGCCCATCTGCTGGGGTGGAGGGAGGAGCAGCAGCAGTTTCTGGGGACTTTACAGCTGCTTCTCTGTGAACTGGCCATTGCTCTCTCCCTGCCTCCCTTCACCAGTGAGAACCCCTTGCCCACGGTGGAGATTGCCATCCGGAACACAGGCGATGCTGACCAGTGGTGCCCACTGCTGGAGACTCTGACTGATGCTGAGATGGAGAAGAAGATCCGAGACCAGGACAGAAATACAAGGTACCCTGTCCCTGTGTCTGGGCTCTGCCCATAGGCACCCATCTTCCCAGGAAGGAGCAGGGCCATCTTTCTCCAGTGACTGTAGGCTGGGGGAAGAACCAGCATTGCCAAAGGCAGGCTGCTGGGTGATAAGGCCTTATCTGGCCTCCAGGGTGGGTTTCCCTACAGAGAAGAAGAACAGGTCTTCAGGTCATGTCTGACCACAGCCCAGAGCAGGTGTCAGGGCTGCTGGAGAGATGAGCAGGGCCTGCACAGCAGACAGACAGGGCTAAAAGAGGGCTGGGGGTGGCCCTGCTGGCCTGGGGGCTGGGGAGTACACCTGGCTGCTCTGGAGAGCCCTGCAGGAGGGCAGCTGCCCAGGGCTGGGTCTGGCCCCAGCTGACCGGCCTCCTCCTCCCTGTTCCTTCCTCCAGGCGGATGAGGCGTCTTGCCAACACTGCCCCAGCCTGGTGACCAGCCCACCAGTGCTCAGCTCTCATGGAGCATCTTGGAAGATTGGAGGACCCCTCTCCTTCCTCTTCTGGCAAGGAAAGAGGCAAGGGGACAGCTTAGTGCCATTCTGAGGAATGGGGGAGGGGTGGAGAGTACTGGGGACCTCCAGGTCACCCCCCCAACATACATTCCATTTGCTGAGCCCCAATCCTGTCCCCTCCTCTTAGCACCCTCCCCCGGTGTCTGGGGTCAGGAAAAAGCCTCATTTTGGGTTGTGTTTTGTTTTTGTATAGAAGCCCCAGGCAGGGCTAGATATACTTTTTAAATAAAAGGCAACAGGTCATGCTCAGTTTTTGGAGTGTGGTGGCATAAAAATAATGGGAAAGGCCAGTTATAAAACCCCAGCTATTCAGGAAATGGAAGCAGGAGAATCAAAAGTTCAAGGCCACCCTGGGCAACTTAGCAGGACCCTGCCCCAAAATAAAAAAATGAAGAGTTGGGGATGTAGCTCAGTGATACAGCGCCCCGAGTTTGTTCGCCAGAACTGGGCACGGAGTGTGTGGGGAGGTGTCAGGAGTGATCCTGAGCTAGGTCTGGCAGGGGTTGGTGGGGCCAAGGCTAGCATGCCAAGCCTCACCCCTCTCTGCCTCTACCCAGAAAGCTAGGTAGCAGTTAAGTGATTCCACTCTCAAGGAACCTAAGGGCCCCTGAGGCAGAGCCTGATCCTTGCTTTTCCTTGGGCCTTCCAGCTGGCCAGCTGGCCACCTGTCCTAACAAGTGCTTGCAGAGGAGAAAAGAAGTGGCTATGAGGCTCAGGGCAGGGACCTACCTGCCTTTCAGTGACAGCCTTTTCTGTCCCTTTCCTCAAGCATAGGAAAGACCTGTCAGCTCTTATCCTGTCCCTGGGATGTCTTGCTACATCTAGATAAGCGGCCTCCAGCCAGGGGCTTTGCTGCTCTGGAGTCCTTGGCAGGCAGAGCGCCTGATGCCATGTGGGCACTGCCTGGATGTCACTAGCCTGGATACAGGATGGCCTGTCCCAGCTCCAGCACCCCACACAAAACAGGTTGATGGCTTCCATCCCCACCTGTGGCCCAGGCCAGCTGCTACCTCCCAAGGCCTGTTGTGAGGAAAATGAAAACAGCCCTTTGCTGGCTTTTGGGGTTGACATAGGGTACAAAGAAGCAAGCCCCCAATCCCTTCCCAGTTAAGATTCTGATAAACCTGTTGACACCTGTGTCCTTGTTTGTAATATGGAAGTGTGTACTTTGAAGAATGGACTTAGGCTCCTTGAGGGTGGCACATGTGGGTCTCTTTGCTGAGTCAAGAACTACTTGGTAAACTGGGCACACAGCCCCTCTTCCTGAAGACAGTGGTTCCACACCCCCAGTACTAGCTGCTGCCACTCTTGGCTGCTGGCAGGGCTAAGGGTCAGAGACTGCTTCTTCCAGGAGCATGTGATGGGGCCCTATGCAACCTGGCTTCCAATTTAGCCCATGTGGGGCAGGGGTGGGGCTGAGTAGAGATTGGGGCTGTTGCCAGGGTACAGGCAGCCTGCCACTGTGAGCATGTCCAAGAACGTGACTGTCCCCAGGGAGTGTACTCTCAGGTCCCCTGCCTGTCAGAGTAGAACTCTTCAGAGGCCCACAGCAAATGGACAGCCAGGCTTTCTGGGAAGACCCTACGCAACAGGGAAGGTTCCAGGTCACTGGCTTTGGAAATGAACAGGCTCTGTTGCTAAGGGGTTTGCTTGATTCATGAAGCAGGCAGCAGCCCTGTGCTGCAGTTGGTAGGATGCTGCCCAGGTCCTGCCTGCTCCCGTGCCCTTTAAGTACTGCTAGCCCACACTGAAGCTGTTGCTTCACCAGATTTCACTACAAAATTGAGATCAGACTCACAGAACATTTTTGTTACCATAAAAAAATGATAAACTGGGGCTGGTGGAGCCCCTGTGCTGCTGAGCATCCAGGAAGAAGCCACAGTGTGGACAGGAAAGCTGGCCCCAAATAATACCCATGTTCGGGGGAGAAGAAGGAAGAAAAGGCTCACACACACAGGTCCTCCCAGAGGACTCTACCTTAGCCAGGCACAGAACTTGCTAAGGCAAAACTTCTCAAGGCTCTGGGGTTACAGAGGGTAGAGGGTCCGGTTCCAACTTTTCTCTGCCCTGACCTCATAGCTCCTCCAGGTCACCAGCTGGAAAATGAAGCAAAGGCCCACTTGTCAAGGTTGTTCATGAGGATGGGAGAGGCTGGGTGGGCATCAACCCAAAGGCACCACACGAAGGGGCAGCTCTAGAACCAGCTCAGTCCTAGTCCCAGCTGGTGAAATCTAACCAACCCCTTTGTTGAATGCTAGGAAATGAAGCCCAGGGTCAGTAGGACATGTCCCCCAAGGCACTGGCAGGACTGGTGCAAGAACTCTTTTTTTTTTTTTTTGGTACCGGGGATTGAACTTGGGTCCTTGCGCTTGCGAGGCAGGCGGCGGAACCACTGAGCTAAATCCCTGGCCCCATGGAGCAAGAACTCTTGAGCCTGTCATTTGTGAGGTCAGAACCCTGCTGGGCATCCATGGGCAGTTTCTTTGCCCTGTCTGGGCCCCCTGGCTTATCACCTACAATTGGGCTGAGAGGGCAGCCTGGGCAAGGCAAAGGGTAGATGTGGAAGGGCATGGAAGATGTGGTGCCCAAAACAGAACCAATGCTGTGGGCCCAGAGGCTTCAGGTGACTTGTTTATTTAGGTGGGTGCTTGCATGGGCCCAGCCTCCAGGACAGATTGGTCTGCTGTAAGCAGGAGAAGGGGGGAAGGGGAGCCTGCTGGGAGCTTTGGGTGCTGGTCCAGGGCAGGATCACTGCAGGGGTGCCAGATGGGGTCCTGGCTGCTCCTCAGGAAGGGGCAGGTAATTGGGGTCCTCCTCAGGACCATCCAATAGCAGCTTCCTGTCAGGAGGGACCCACACTGAGCTGAGGCCAGCACAGGTCCTCATGGATGGGAAGCCACCTGGTGGTGGTGGTGGGGTGTCATCTCCCACACTCACAGGAAGCCAGGGGTCAGCAGCAGCCTCTTGCCTCCGGGCTGGTTGGGGAAAACATCCTCTAGGAAGTAGTAGATGTGGCCCACAGCAATCCCTGTAAGACAGCAACACACTGCCACCCTGCACAGCCCAGAATAACCCCAGGGCTGGCCCTAAAGGACAGGCTGAAAGGGCCCAGAAGCAGGCAGGACTTGAGGAGGGAAGGCCCAGGAACACTGGGGAGCAGGAGCCATGGAGAAGAACCTGCCCAGTCCTTCACATCTCCACAGGACCCACTCAAGCATCCGCAGATCTGCTCCATTGATGCAGACCCTGTGCACTAGCTAGCTGGCTGTGTGAGAGGCTGTAAGAACACGCTTCGAAAAGAGGAAGAGGGGCTGGGGAGGCAGCTGAGAGGACTGGGCAGGTTGGAAAGGGGCCCTGGAGCATAAGCAGCCTGTCCTGAGGGAGGGACCAGTTGGAGTGGGCAGGCAGGCTCACCCAGCAGGTCGACGAGGATTGAGTTGCCCAACAGCAGGGAGAAGCCCAGGAGTACCCAGGGCAGGAATGGTGCCTGGAAGGTGAGGAGGCCAAAGAAGTTGACCCTCACCCGAGGGCTGCGGCGGCTCCACACATACACCAGCATGGCCATGAGGGCCTGACCCAGGAAGAACAGGCTGCCTAGGAGTCCCAGCAGCTGGGCAGGAGTCAAGGTGCCTTGGTGCAGGTCTCAGCCGAGCCCATGGCCTCTGACTTCCTGAGTCCCAGGCATCCTTCCAGTGGTCCCCCTTCCTTACTGTCTGGTCCATTCTCCATCCAGATGAGCCCTTCTGCACTTGGCCTTCAGGCCCTGTGCGATTTGGCTTGCAACCTACCCACTTCATTCCAGGCTCCAACCACTGCTGCTCCCTGTCCGTTTGTCCTGGTTATTGGTACTGAAGGCTCAGTGCCCCACCTATCCCACCTGGCTCTCCTGCACATTTCCCTCTTGTGTTTTGCGCACAGCACTGAAGATTTATCCTTGGCCCCTCGAGCTGAGCGCAGGATCGCTGCTCAATTCAGCCTAAGCCCTCATAACAGGCCTCGGGGACCCCCGATGCTGGACCCCAAGGAGCCACGGCCTGAGGTTCCTGAGCACGAGGGAAGGATACTGTCATAACGACGCCCCCGAAGAGAAACATAAAGACGAAGTCGGCTTTGCGTCCACGGAAGGAGCCCTCCTCCAGCATGCGGCAGTAGCGGAAGCTGCAGCGATGGTATAGGAAGTGGCAGCCAGGCGGGGCCTCAGTTTCCCCGCTTCCGGCCTCTCCCAGCCCAGCGGGCCCGCCCCCCAAGCCCCCGGGTCTGTGCTGCGCAGGATACACGAAGAGCATGTTGAAGAAGAAGCTGAATCCCAGGTGCCCGAAGAAGAGGAAGTTAGTAACCAGCCTCCAGATCTGCAGGGGTCGGGGGAGACGACAGGCGGTCAGGTGTGGGACTTGATGGTCCAGGCCACGGGGCGAGGGGTGAGGGGGCCTCACCTGGAACTTCCGGAACACGAGGTGTGGGTTGAAGTAGAGCTGGAAGGGGCTGAGGAGGTCCAGCTGCTGTGGAACCAGGGGGGCATCAGGGGCTATCGCACCCACGTTATAACCTTGGCGACCCTCCCTAATGCCTTGTACCCCACCAGGGGCTGTAAGCCCCGCCTGGCCAGCTCACCACGGCAGCTGTGGTGAGGACGCAGGCTGCGGTGTAGGCCCGCGTCACCGCCGGCACCTGCAGGAACTCGGCCGCCAGCCCCTGCCACGCCATTGAAACTACTTTGGCACGCTGGACCTGGCGGCTGCGCGAAGTTTAGCTAGTCTCCTTGCCGTCTCCAAGCCCCACCTCACTCTCTACTTTGGCCAATCAGCGTCCGAGGCGGGGAGCGCCCGGGCTATAGGGTGGGCCCCTGGTCTCAGTAGACCAATGGGAAGAGGAAGAGGGAATCGGGGGCGGGAAGGAAAAAAACAGGGGCGGGTTGCGACGGCTAGCCTATGGGCAAGCCCCACGAGTGAGCACGTGGCGGTTGTTGTGCCTGCGGTGACGGCGCGGGAGAACCTGTGTCCAATGAGGAACTAACCTTTGGAGAGGAGAACAAATACCAGGGACCCACGAGGCCACCACAGGGGTGGTACGACTACCGCGGTAGTGGGGGAAAGACCTGAGCCAGGTGCAGCGAGACCGGAAAAATGCAGGGCCGCAAGGGAGGGGAGGGGGTACAGGGGGCGGGGGGGAAGGAGGCGGGGCGGGACCCGGAGTCTGATTGCAGTCCGCCTCCTAGCGCGCTGACAATTTGGGCAAGGCCTTCTTCCTTCTGAGAACCCGCCCTCCGTTCCCATGGCGAAGGAGGCGGGTAAGAGAGTGCTCAGATCCCCCTCACACGTGCCAGCCCCTATCTGGGGGGTTCTGGGGGCCCCGCTGGGCCAGGTGCAGACATGGAATCTTGCAGCCCCAGATGGGACGTGAAGGTGGTGAGGCTGCTTGGAGTAAATGGGCAGGCTGCAAAGGGCCTCAATACTTGGTGAAAGAGAGAACTCCATTCATTCAAAGAAACCATTTACGGAGCACTTGTGTGTTGGAGGGAAGGAGAAGGGCGGGCACCTAACCGCCAGTGAGTGAACAAAATGTGGTATGTCCATACAGTGAAATGTGCAGCCTCAACAGGATGAAATCTCACACATGCTCCAACGTGGCTGGGCCGTGAAGACAATATGCTAAGTGAAATAAGCCAGACCCCAAAAGACAAATACTGTACAAGTCCCCTTATATGAGAAAGGAAATGGGAAGCTACCGTTTAATGGGTGCAGAGTTTCAGTGTGGGAAAATGAAAAAGTTCTGGAGCTCGATGGTGGTGAGGGTTGCAAAAGAATGTGAAGGTACTTAATACCACTGAGCTGGACACATAACAATGGTCAGGACAAATATTTTGTTATATAGATGTTATTGCAACTTTAAAAAAGACCTCTGGGGGGCCGGGGATTTAGCTCAGTGGTTTCACCGCCTGCTGCGCAAGCGCAAGGACTGGAGTTCGATCCCCGGTGCCAAAAAAAAAGACCTCTGGGTCTGCTCTGAGGGCAGTAGACGGCCAGAGGAATCACTGAGCCAGTGAGGGCTGAGTGGTGGATTTGCCCCCAGGCTGAGCACGACTACAAGCCAGTAAAGGCTGGTGGTCATTACAGAGTTGGGGAATGCTGGGGCAGAGGGAAGAGGAGTGGAAAACCGTGTTCTGGCCTCATTGAGCTTGAAGCACCTGTGACATCTGCAGGAAAAAACCTGAGTGTGGCACTGGGGGAGAGGACAGGGCTGGCAGCCCAGCCCAGTGGGGTGTCAGTTACCAGTAGGTCAGTGGCAGTTTTAGCTTGAGCCTGTGTGAGGCGAGCAGCCAAAGGGATGCCAGTAGATGGGCAGAAGGAGCCAGGCCTGGGCTGCGACCTTCCTGTCAGAGAGAGAAGGCAAACCCAGCCAGGAGGCTGAGAGCAGAAGGGACCTAAGGCAGTGAGAAACCCGGGGAGATGTGGCCTAGAAAGGGACTGAGGACTGCGTCCATGCCAAGGTCCCTGGTGACCAGGAGGATGGAGGGGGCAGGAGGGAGAAAGAGGAGCCCACACAGATGTGCCTTTGTCACCACGGATTAGCCTTGGGCATCAGTGTGGACAGTGAGGGGGTCTCTGCACAGAATCCTGAGGTCCCCTGAGGAGACTGAGGCTGGCCAAGACGGAGAACTGGCCGAGAAGGTTGCCTCAGGCAGATGCCAAGAGCAGGAGGGTCCCCCAAGTATGCAGAGTGGAGTCCCCTGGGGACTGGTGCTTGGTGAGAGTGGGTCGAGGGAACCCTGCCCTGGAGGGAGGTAGATGGGGGGGCCACTGAAGGAAGGCGATGTGCATTTGATTTGTTGCTCCCTGACACGGCAGAGGTTGGACAGGAGTGGGGGCTGGGGGCAGACTGAAGGAGCCTCCTCGGATGGCCTTGGTTTCCCAGCGAAACAGCCAGAGGTCACATTGGAGGTGGGCCAGGGAGGGCAGATACCACCCGGACAGCGGGCAGCTCGAGGGGAGCCAGGGCCTCTGACTGCCGCCAGGGCAGGCGCCATGGCTGGTAAAGGGGGCCACAGAGGGAGGTCGGGTTTCACTGGGCCTGGGGAAGGGGAGTATTCCTCCTCCAGGCACTCAGCTGGCGCTAGCTAGCCGCTCTCCCCCGTCCCTCAGGGTCAGGTCAGGGCTAACAGGAGGGGCTGTCATTGTTGGAGAGACGTCTGTCTCCCTGTGTTTGGGGGCCGATAAGGCAGGCGCCCGGGTTGGGAGCCCCCAGAAGCACATTCTTGGGAGGCAGGGAGCCCAAGGCTGGTGAGGGCAGCCAGCCTGGATGAGAGGAAGCCCAGCAGGACCCCCAGGGGGCAGCAGCTGGGTTCCACTGCAGATGCTCCCTTCTCAGCACCCTGGGTGGGTATCCTTAGATGGGGAAACTGAGGCAGAGCAGGGCCAAGGAAAGACCTCCATCTCCAGTCCTGTCCAGTCTCAGGCCCAGGATGGGCCACTCTGAAGATACCATGTCTACTGTCCTAAACCCTTGGGGCCCTCTAGAAAGTTATTTATGGAGAGAAGCTCTGGGCCCCTCTAGAAAGTTATTTATGGAGAGAAGCTCTGAGCACCTCAAGTTCCGGGGGCCTTGAGCTTCAGGCGCTGCTGGTGGTGTAACACCTGGTGGCAGCTGGACACCTTCTGTGCCGAGGATGCACAGGAGAAGGGCCTGGGTCCCATGGCAAGATGGCCGTGAGCTCTGCTCCTCAGGCCACCTCCCCGACTTTGTAACTGTCCCTATTTCAAAGCAAGAAATCCTGGGATTCCCAGGGCTGATGGCCCCAGATGTGTCCTAAGTCTTCTGCCCAGGATCTGCCAGTGCCCACAGGCAGGCCCTGCATGCCCACCCAGCTGCCTTCCTGCTCACAGCCCCACACGCAAGGAGGGACTCTCAGCCTGAGACTTCTAGCCACCCCTGCACCCCAGCCACATGGCTCTCTGGATGCTCCCTGGGGACTCTCCAGTCCCTTCCACCTCTCCAGTACTCCTCACCACCACTACCACCTCCTATCCAGGCCTCAACTTTTTTCCTCAGGGCCTACCTCAGCTCGGGATCATTCATTTATTCATTTTCTTCCCTGGCAACCCAGATGTTCTTTTAAGAGAGAGGAAGGGCAGGTGGTAGAAAAGCTCCCTACTCCAGGAAGCCCTCCTTGATCACCCAAAGGGACCAGAGCTCACCTCTCGTCCTTTAGGGATCTGACAACTTAGGTTTTAAATGTATTTTATTCCCCAAGCTGCCCATGCTGGTGGCAACAAACGGGAAGAATGAGAAACAAGGTGAATGTTTGTGTCCCTCTTGGAGCTCTTGATGACATATTGCAGCCTTTCCTGGTCTTGAGCACTTGTCTCTCCACTGGGGGCCCTTTCCTGGGGAGCTGTGAGCATAGGGTCCACCCCTTCCAGCACATGATCCCACCAACCATGGTACGTGGGCCTCCGCTGCAGCTCCAGCCAGCCCCTCCCAGGAGCAGCTGTCTCCCCGTTGGTCCTTCCTGTCTGGGCCATGGATATTTTTAGCACCAAATCCGGAACCCACACCACAGCAGCTGCTCTTGGCCAAAGTGCAAGAACAGCAAATCATGCAGGTGGGCTGTGTCAGGCCTGGGCTGCAAAGGGAGCTACCTAGGTCTGGGCCTTCTGATCCTAGCAGAATTCAGATGTTCCAAGAATGAGCTGGCCTCCAGGAACAATGGGGATGGAGGAGGCAGAGTCAAGCAAGGGGTGAGTCATTCTAGCCAAGCTGAGAGAGGGGAGCAGCCAGTGCATAGGCCCTGAGGTAACTTGGGGGGACAGAGATGAGAGACGGCCTGGGATGAGGATGAGAAGGAGTTGCATACCATGGACACAGTAGAGGCCAGGCAGAGCTCTCTCCACGGTGATCTCTGTCTCAGGGCAGGGGCGAGCCATAGGAAGGTTTTAAGTGTGGAAGTGGGGTCACAATCAGGTGGTTTTTGGAGGAAGAAAGGTACAAGAGTAGAAACAGTCATCTAAGCAGAGGAGGGCAACAGAGGAGAGCAGATCCCAACCCGGCAGCAGCAGTGTGCAGCAGGGTAGGGATCCCAGGCCCTGGTGACAGGGTTGGTGCCTGCAGATACAAAGGAGCCCAAGGTGGGAGGTGAGACTATGATAGAGAGGGAAAGAATGGGTCAAGGGGGTCAAAGCCACAGACCTTTGTCAGCACTTGGCAGTGGGAGCCAGGGCCAGAGGCTCCAGTGAGCCCCTCACCTGGGGTGAGGGCCCAGTCTGAGAGGGAGCCCACCCTCGGCTTTGGGCAGGCCGAGGTGCTGTGAGAACATGACTGTCTTGAAGAAGCCCTCCTTAGCCACACAGCCCCCCAGCTCCTGGCCCCTCAAGCCCTGTCACAGCTGCAGTTGGGCACACAGTGGCAGCTCTGGCCCTGGGGTCTGCACAGTGCAGAGTACAGCTTGGCAACCATGGAGACACATGAAGTGGGAGACATGGACTCCAAAGCTGGCTCTGCAGCCTCAGGGCAGCAATGGGATCTGCCACTGTCTGCTCCCTCTAGGCCTCAGTGTCCCCTTCTGTGAAATGGCCAGGCTGGGGGGTGTCGGAGATTTCTGGGCAGGAGCCCCTTCCCGGGACAGTCCCTGCCAGCCCCCATTTGTAGGTCCACTTCTCCCCTCAAGAGCAAATGCTCGTGGACCGGATCCCCTCAAGAAGGAGTCTGTGGGGGTCCCTGTCTCCCGGGCCTGTTCCCTCACTGTCTCCTGCTCAGGGCTCCCTCAGGCCTGTGGTCAGGAATGTCCGTAGTGGCCACCTCTGTCCCTCAGGATCTCTGGGAAGACACTGAACCCCACACCCAGCAGGAAGGAGAGACCATACCAGTGAACAGTTCATGGACAGAGTCACGGGCCCAGCCACTAATGAGGACGGTGGTGCAACGGGAAGAGGAGAGGCCATGCTAGGCAGGGAATGGGCCCAATGCAGCTCGGGGGCAAAGGAAGGATGCCGTGAAGTGCAGAGACGACAGTGACTCAGTGTTCCGAGCCAGACCACGCCATGGCTTTTAACAAACTCACTTAAGCCTCACCACCCGCAGAAGAAGTAGGTTGCCTTACAGATGAAACAGGCTCAGAGAAGTTAAGTAATGTGTCTCAGGACACACAGCTAAAGAGGTAGCAAAACAGCAGGGTGCCAGTTCTGGCTTTGCCACCATGAGGGGTGATGCCAGTGGGGAGGAGGAAAGCTACCCCCAACCCCACTGCTGGGGCCCAGGGGCAGAAGGGCCATCACCTGCCCGTGTCCACGGAGGGTCACCAAGCTGCTAACGCCGTGCAGCTTCAGATGCTTCTCTGGCCTTGGTTTGGAGGAGAAACCTCTGCAGCCCCAGGGCTCCCTGGTAGAATCTCAGACATGGGCTCCACCCCAGCTGAGCAGCGTGGTTGGGCCTGTGGCTCCCTGTTTGTGCCTCCCTCCAATGGTGCCTGCTCAGCCCCTAGCTCCGGCTGACCTGAGCCTGTGCCCTTCTGCGCCACTGTCCTTAGCATTTGCCAGTAATTCCCACTTCCTGCTGTGGCCATGGCTGGAATGTCAAAGCCACCTCCTGCCTGGTGCCAGGACCCTGGGTGCGGGGGGGAGGTTCCCTCCCCTGCCTCTGCTATTTCTGGACCTCAGTGCTGCAGGCTGTGTTTTGGGAGAAGCAGATTATCTGCTTGGCAGAATCAGCCAAGGGGATGTGAGTTCCCAGACGCAAACCTGGAGATTCCCAGGCTGTGGGAGACCACGCTGTGGGTCTGTTCCCCCGGGGCTGCACACTTAGGGTCCACACGGCCAGGGGTCCAGCTGCATGGCCCAGGGGTGTGCGTATGTGGTGCCTGTGGTCACACCGCTCTGCAGTTGTCTCTCATGCTGCCTAATGGACAGGCTGATCAAGTGGGGCTGGCTTGTGGCCTAGCAGGGACCTGGAGGGACAAGGGCCACCCCTGCAGGAGCCTCTGTCCAGGAAGTGACTCAGAGCCATGGGCAAATGGAAAGAGAGACCTGGGGCTCTCCCCACCTCCCACCTGGCATGCACCCACTGATCCCCGCTTAGCAGCAGGCCCTGTTCACAGACATGCCAGGGGTCTCTCACTCCCTAGGGCAGGAGGCTCCTACTCATGGGCTGGGAAGAGGGCCCAAGTGTTCTTATCTTTCCATGGTGACACCACCATTATCCTTATCTCCATATTTTCCTCAAAACATTCTCTTAGCCCTTCCCCGTCAGGAGGTATTAGGAGGCCTCTAAGGAAAAATGAGTGCAGGGTGCCATGGCATGCCTGCAGTCCCAGCTACTTGGGAGACATGCAAGAAGATTGCTTGAGCCCATCAGTTCAGGGCCAACCAGGCAAATATAACAAAACCTGATCTCTAAAAAAAAAAAGGAAGAAAGAAAATGTATGCAAATTATAGATGCAAGATTAGATACCAAAGTGAATATTTATTTAGAATGAGGGTGCAAACAAATGACAAATGTATACAAAGTGACAAACCACCTCCAAACATAAAATGCAGAGAAAAATCCCTTCCCTAAGCAGAAGCCTGCGGTTTAATGGCCCACTGTGCCCAGGCCAGGTGGGGTTGGTGAAAGACCCAGTGTGAACCGGCCAGGCACCAATGTGTCCTCTGTGCAGAGTTTAGGAAACTGAGGCCGGCCTGTGGGGATAGGGAGGGACGGCCTGCCTGTTTCACTTCCACGTCCCAAACCTGTGCAGGGCAGGGGGCCAGACAAAGGAGAGGCCGCTTTGATATCCAACCCCTCATTCCCTGGGGCCCCAGAAGTGTGCCTTCCCCCCGCAAGGCAGGCATCAGCCTTTCACACTGGCCTCACACCCCCCCATCTCCCAACCTCCCCCCTTCTCCTCCAGATGTGGGCTCAGCTGTAGTTTTAGAACAGCCCACCCCTTGGACATTCTTTCCTTCTAATTAAGATGACTTCAAATCTCCCCTCTGCAATCAGCCCTGTTGTTCAATCCTCAAATATCAAAGGGTGGCCAGGAGGCGCTGCCTCAGCTGGTTGTAGGCTTGGATTTGTTTTCTTTTTTAAATCATTAAGTTGAAAATGAGACCCAGAACCTGAGTGAAGGAATGCCAGCTCTTAGGATGGCGAAGCCTGCTTTTGGTAGAGTTTGCTCTGCACACCCCTGCCCCCCACCTGGCTAGGGATCTCAGCTCCCCAAGGTTAGGGTCTGTCCTGTGTCCTGTGTCCGCTCTCAAGATGCTCAGTACAGGCACACAGAGCCCTGATGGCCCAGCATCTGTGCAGTGGGCAGCTGGTCCACTGAGCAGTGGCCCCACCTTGCAGGTGAGCAGACGGAGGCTGGTGAGGTGTACCTGTTAGGACGGCAGGAGCCCCGCTGGTGTCGGCCTCAACCAGACCTGTGGCTGGCCTGCTGTCCTTGAAGGTGTTTCATTGCCTGCCCTGGTGTTCAATCAAGGTCATCAGGACCCCCAAGCTCCACCCTGCTGCCAGTCCACATGGGGGCATTCAGGAAGGCTGCAGGGAGTGGGGACTTGCACCCCTTGAACACTGGAAGTGATAGGCCACACCCACCCTAACGCTTGCTTCCTCCACACCAGTGTCCAGCGACAGAGGAGGAAACTGAGGCTCAGAGAGCTGGAGAGCCTGGAGGCTGCTCAGCCCACTAGTGACTGACCACAGGCTGGGCAGCCACCTCGCCCCCAGATCTGCTAGGGCTGATCCTTGGAGAAGGGGCCAGGGTCCTGCGTCCCTGACTCCAAGCTGCAAGGGACCTGCCAGGCCCCCCCGGGATGGAGGCAGAAACAGGGTGGGGGTGGATGCCAGGCTTCTCAGTTCCTGCCCAGGGTATGGGGACAGAGGAAGTGAAATTGCACTGGGGCAGGTGGGGCAGGGCAGCCTCCTTGAAGGCCCCCCCCCCCCAGTGGTGCACAGAGAAAGTCCTTCTTTGTTTTTGTACTGGGAACTGAGCTACATCCCCATCCCTATTTATTCTTTATTTTGAAGCAGGGTCTCGCTAAATTGCCCAGTCAGGACTCTAATTTGCGATCCCCTCGCCTTTCAGAGTGCTGGGACCACGGGCGCGCACCACTCTGCCCTTTGTTTCACCGGGCCTTCCTGAGTTGGCAAGCTCGGCGGGCGGACTGTAGAGCTCGGGCTCTGTCGCCCCCTCGCGGCCATACGTTGTCTCCGCGGCAGTGGGGAAATTTAAGGGGTCCCCGCAGAAGTCTGAGTCTAGGGCCCGGAATCCCAGGTCGCTCCTCACGCGGGCCAGAGGTTCCCAGACCCAGGTAAGGGGCAGGGGCATTTTCGGAGACAAGCGTAGGTCAGGCAGGCCGCGCCCCGATTCCTGCGGGTGCTGGTGGACTCCCGGGAGGGATGTAGCCTAAGTGGGCATCAATTACACCAGCCGGCTCCGGTGGATTGTTTTCGCCCTCTCCGTTTCCTGCTGTGCGCCGGTAGCAGATCCCTCCCCACTCTGGGCCTCAGCTTACCCATCCGTGGAGTAAGGGGC
This sequence comes from Heterocephalus glaber, assembly GCF_000247695.1. The sequence goes on along the minus strand of NW_004624747.1, from coordinate 10,348,893 downwards.
CCTTTCGTGCAGAAAGGATGTAGTGACTCCCTCTCCTTACCGAGAAACGGAGACTGGGCACCAGTCAGAGGAGGGAGGCCTAGGGCTGCAAGGGCCAGGGCGTGTTCTTTGGACCCCCTCCCCACCAGCTCTTGCTGTTTGGCCTCAGTTTAGGGCGAGGCTAGCGGGACCCCTACCCCATAAGGTCAGCCAGCCTGGACTTGACAGTCTGACGAAGAGCCAGGGAGTTGCAAGGGTGGGGAGGGCTTCACCGGGAAAGGAGGCAAGGCCACCCACGTGTGATTTATTGAGATGATTAGCAGTCAGCACCTAGGGCTACACGGGATGGATGTGAGGCCCTGAGTGCGAGAAATACAGCTGTAACTTTCAGTACTCAAACTTAACTCCCAGTTAATGTTTAAAACCCTGAGCCTCCTGGCTAAAGGATAATCTTATTTAGTGGTTGGCGAATTTATGCACACACTGGAGGCTCTGATTCTGGCCAGGTGGGGTGGGCTTAGGGTATCCAAAAGGAATTTCTCGGAGAACCAAAAGGGACCAGTTCAAATTTTGTACTTAACCGCATGGCTATCTTCAAGCTTTTACTATATAATCCATGTATTCTTACATGATATAAGGCATGCTTTTGCATGTTTCCAAACTTAATATAAAGGCAGTATAGTGTATGTGTCTTTCTGCAATTTTGCTTACACAGAACTGTGATTCAGCCTATGCTGACACTTCCTCTAGTCCACTGAGTAGTAGGGTAATCATATACTGGAATTTCTCTTCTTTTTGGTTGTGCTGGGGCTTGAACCAGGGGCTGTGGATGCTATACACATGCTCTACCACTGACTACATCTGCAGCTCCTATCTACATTTTCTTGATGCTTGACATTTGGGTTGTTTCCAGTTTTCTGCATCTGTGAACAGAAGTTTTTGACCATGGGTTTAAGAGATTCTCTCAGGCTGGCCATGGGGGTGCACATCTGTAATTCCAGCATTCTGGGAGGCTGAGGCAAGAGGTTCACAAGTTCAAGCCCAGCCTAGGCAACTTGGTGAGACCTTGTCTCAAAATGTATAAAAGGGCTGGGAATGTAGTTCAGTGTGAAGGCTCTGGATTCACACACACACATGCACACACACACACAAAGTTTCTGAGGAAGTGCTGGAATTGCTGAGTCAAGCAGTAGTCCAACTTTGATTTATCAAATATGCTCAAACTGCTTTAAAGCATCATTGCACCAGACTACATTTTCAGCAATACTACATGAGCACTGTAATTGAGCCTCCTCAACACTTGGCATTGCCAGAATTAAACAGTTACTATGACGTGTGTGAAACACCACACTGTGGTCGATTTTTTTTTTTTTTTTTTTTTAAGCAGACTCATTATGTGGTCAGGCTGGTCTTGAACTCACTATGTAGCCCAGGCTGGCCTCAAACTTGTGGTGATACTCCTGCTTCAGCCTCCCAAGTGCTGGGATTACAGGCATGCACCATCATGCCTGGCCACTGTTGTGGACTTAAGAGTAGTTATAAAGGTGAGCTTCTGTACTAGTCCATTTGTGTTGCTATAACAAAATATTCAAGGCCAGGTTACTTTAAAAGTATAGGAAAAGTTTACTTGGTTTATGATTCTGGTGTCTAGTCACTCCAAAAAACATGGCAACTTCAAAAAACTGGTCACAACCTGGCAGAGAAAGTAGACTGTGGAAAAAAGCCCAAAACACATACACACCAATCTTCTGGGATGGCCTTGCTTTATAGCCATCTGTTTCCTCAAGAATCAACTCACACTGGGAGTCCAGCATTAATCCATGATGAGGCTAACCTCTAATTACTACTTAATTACTACCATGTTCTAGCACCTCAGCACTGCCACTGCTGGGCAACCAGCTTCCAGCACATGAATCTTTAGGGGACAAATGACATCCACACCATGGCAGCATCTTTTCCGTATTTTTTTTCTTCTGTTTTCTCACCTGTAAATTTCCTTTGTCCATCTTCTTTAACTTACTGATATTGAGGAGTTCTTCATATATTCTGAGTATTTATACTTTGTTGGTCGTATGCTTTTGGATAACTTCTCTTTCTAGGTAGCTTGTTTTTAATTTAATTAAAAATTTTTTGGTGCTGGGGATTGAGACCCAAACCTTGCACATCTCATCTTTTGACTAGCTTTTTGTTTCACCTCTTCACGCTGTCTTTTGATTTAGATTTTTAATTTTAATGAGGTTAAATCTTGCCAACAAATATCTACAGTTTATGCTTAGGCTATATTCTATATTTTCTTCTAAAATGTTTACAGTTGCCTCTTGGAATAAGTTGGTGTTCACCTGGAACGATTTTGTGTACAGGGTGCAATAGAAATCCAATGTCATTTTCCCACATATAATCAGGTCATCGCACTGTTTATTAGCCCACAGTTTCCCACTTTTTTTAATAAACAGGGTCTCACTATGTAGCCCAGGCTGGCCTTGAACTTGTGGAGATCCTCTTGCTTCAGTCTCCTGAGTGCTGGGATTGCAGGTCTGGGCCACCATGTCTGGGTTCCCATCTACAGTAGACCCTTGACTTACGAAATCAATTCTTTCTCAAGGTTTGGTTGTAACTCAAGTTGGTTATAAGTCAAGACTATTTTTCCCATAAGAAATAATGGAAATACGCATAATGTGTTCCAAACCTCCAAAAGCATCCCTTAACTAACCTTTTCATAATAAAAAAGGGTCATATAATGTGTGTAATTTACAAGAAACACCAATAGTTTTTCTGGTGTTTTTTTTTGGTACTGGGGATTGAACTTGGGTCCTTGCACTTGCACAGCAGGCAGTGAAACCACTGAGCTAAATCCCTGGCCCAAGTGTTTCTAATGTATTCACCAAAAAGTTATAAAATGTGCCTAGTTTACCAGAAACAACAAATTCATACTGTACTCACCATTCAAGTTGACATCTTCGGCTTGCAGGAAGGGAGGAGGAAATGGAAGGTGGGTATTGTTTGGAAGGAGCATCCCCTTCCATAAGAACATCAGGAATCTGGCTCTCTGGTGTCCTTTCTCTCCTTGGGGGAGTCTGTAGCCCACTAGGACCTGCTTCTGACTCACTAGGTCTCAACCTTTTCAGAACTAAAAACTGGTCTAAGGTTGTCTGTTTCTGCCTTTTATCTAATACTGTTCTGTAGTATGACATGATTCATCATTAAGCAAGTGAATGGAAGGATTGGCTTTTTCTCCATCTGGGTGGGTCTGCTCTACAACTGTGTAGCTCTGTGCATTTTTTCAGGATTTCCTTTATTTTGCTGCACTGATTGTTGATACTCCTCCTTCTCTTCAGAAAGCTCCTCAGCTGCCATTCTCTGTTGCTCAGGCAGCAGTTGCTGAAGTTCCTCTGTAGACAATTCCTTTACATCGCTCCCACGCAAGCCTATGGACTCTGTTATAGTGACAATGTCATCAACCACAGGGTCAAATGAAGGCTCAGGGACCTCTACACAGCCTTCAAAGTCTCTCCTGTGTAATTTTAGGCTGCACTTTCTTCCAGGTAGATCTCTGTCCTTAGAGAGACACTGGCCCAGGATTTCTCAGTTAAGGCCACACAGGAAAGACCAGCATTTGGGTTGTAACTCAAGACTCTGGTCATAAGTTAAAACTAAAATTCCGCTAATAACGCAAGTTGTTCATGTGTCAGGCTGGTCATAACTCGAGGGCCCACTGCATTTTTTTTTTTTTTTACAGTACCGGGGATCATACTCAGGACTTTGCACTTGCAAGGCAGGCTAAATCCCCAGCTCCCCACTGTATTTTTTCCCCCATTGTATTTTTTAAGGGGGGAAAACAATGATTGTTTTGAGAAAAATAAATCTACCTAAATAAAATGTAAGCAGTTGGAACAACAATATATTAATAGCAATAATAACAATATTATAAACAAGTTGTGTTTACCAAAGAATTCAAAGATGGCTTAACATTAGAAAGTCTAATTTCTTTTCTGTAAAAATCTTTTTGGTCTACGTCTTGTACTTTAACTAGTTTGAAGGATTAAAGGAAAATATCCATATGATCATCTTAACAGATGCAGAAAAGCATGTAAGAAAGTATATCTGCTATTTTGTTTTTCCTTAAAAATGTACAGTATTTCTGGAAATTATTTAAAGGTCAGTGCAGCAAACATCAGACACCAAAGCATGAGCAGTAGAAATACTGTCGTGCCTATTCTGTCTGAGGTCTGCCCTATCGTAGTCTTCGCTCACGATGACTTCAGAATGTCAGCTTCAGCTCTGTTTTTGTGACCACAAGAGCAACTCTGTACTTTGCCCAACTTCTGGATTCTGCAAGGCCCGAGAGCCCCGAAGAACATGAGTAATCCCCTCCGATGGACGTGGGTCCAAGGGCTCCCGGACCACAGGCCAGGGCGGGCTCTCACTCGAGGGCTCCCGGGGCTGCAACCCGAGCCCAGTTCACCTCCGCGCATTCCGCCGAGGACCAACACAGGAGCGCGCTGCAGGGACTGGTGGGTTTGCCTCCGGTGCCCGTAATTCTCCTCCTCCTCGGGGACACGGACCACGGTTTGCGCGAGGCAACGCAGGGCTCGGGGCTCCCATAGCGCGGGGCCGCAGGGACCTCCTAGGTGGGGGGGGGGGCGTGGGCGCCAGGCCGGGGAGGACGCTAGGGCGGCTGCGCAGCCCAAGGGCCGGCGAGGTAGGGTCTGGCAGTTTCTGTCCCCAGGCGGCGACGGAGGAGCCCGCCGTCCCGGGGAGAATTTCTGGGCGACCAGACCGGTCGGACCAGCGGGCCAGCGGAACGGCGACCGGTCGCGTGGTGGGACCGCGAAATGACCGCAGCTCAGCGTTTTGTTTCGGTCTGCACAGATATGCTGTGCCCTCAGCCGAGTAAGAAGTGAATGGCTCTCGGAGGCATGGAGGAGGAGCCGGAGCCGCCCTTCCGGCTGGGACCACAGGTGACCCAGTCCAGCACGCTGCGGCTGCCCCCTCCCCGGCCTGCGCAGGCTCAGCGCCGGTTCCTTTGTCCCGCAGACCTCCCTGGCCTTCCGCGCTAGTCCGTCCGCTTCTGCTTGACTCTTGTGGCTCGCAAACACCCTCTGCGCATGTGCTCTCCCCTCTTCCGGGCGCAAGGTTGCCAGACCTGAGTCATTGCACTCTAGCTCCCTCCCCCCCACCCAGTGATGCCCACACGTCCTACCCGCTCCTGTAACTTTCCCACCTGACTTGGGTCCTACCTTACCCAGAGGTTGGGGCCAGCCAGGGACCACCCACTACCCCCCATCTCTGGGTTTCCCTCAACCTGGATGGTGACCTTCAGGTAGATGTAGGACACTGTCACCTCGCTTCTCAGGCCATATTCCCAGACCACTCTATTTAAAACACAGCATATCCCCTTTCCTGCTTTATGTCTAGCATTAGCTTGATACAGGAAATAATACTGGAGATGAAATATGAAATATAACTCCCAACCTGTTAGATGTCTGATACACTGAGCTCATGTTCTCTAAAAATCGAGCAATGAATTCTAGGAACAACGTAAGTTAAGACTAGGAAGATAGTGATAGGATAGCTCCTGAGAGGCAGGAGGGGCTCCGAATGGTTAGCTGGGGACCCCATTTTACAGAGGAGTTTTATAGAGCAAAACTCATGTGGGTCCAACGTGGGCCACAACCATGATCAACCAATAAAGTTACAAGGATAGTCACTTAGCCAATAGTGGTCCACTTGGGAAACAAGTCACATAACAAGTGTGGACGGAAAGAGCAAAGACTTCTAGAAAATGATGGGACCAGAGGTCTCTGGTTACCACTGGGGTGACTGATATTTACCTAGACTTCATTAGGCCCAGTGTTTGTCCTTTGAGGAAGTATACAGGTCTGGTCATCCTTGTCCTTATCTTGAGGCCCAGCCTCAAACAGATGTGTCTCCAGTTGCAGTTGTGGTGTGTTTCACCTTTGTCCTGACTCTCTCGAGGACCTAGCCCTATCTGACTGCCTATAATATTTCTACATAACTCAGCTGTCTATAATAAGCTGACATACTATATATTTTGCTTGTTCAATTTACCATTGTCTGTCTTCCTGCTGGAAGGAAAACTCCCTGAGGTTGTGGGTTTTGTTTCTTGTTCAGTTATATCCCCACCATCTAGAATAGTAGTAGATTTATTACCAATAGTAGGGAGATAATAAATAGCTGTTCTCCAGGGCCTGGGGATGTAGCTCAATGATAGAGCAGTTGTCTAGTGTGTGTGAGGTCCTGGGTTTGACCTCCAGCATAGCAAAGATAATAAAGTAAGTAAATAAACATTTGTTCCTGAATTATTATTCACCATGATAATGTTTGAACACTTATCCTGATCAAGCATGGTACTAGGCAATAGACGTGCACAGTGTCATAGAATTGAATAATTTCCTGTAGCCTTGGAAACCTGTGGGCATCTCCTGCCATATAGGTTCATTTGTTGTCAAACACTATTCTCTTGCTGCTTCCTCCAGATGAGCTGTCCTGGCCGGGGAGGGCCCTCTCACCTCTGTGCAACTCCCTTGGAGCTGCAACACCACCCAGGTGCAGTCAGATTCTCAAATTCCTGCCTGGCTTCCTCCTATGGCTTCTGGCTTAGGATGGAGTTAGTTAGACGATATGGGAATTACAAACAAGCAGGGCCGATGTCATTGATCCTCTTCCAGACCTAGGGCAAGGTGGATCAGCATGTGCTCTTCCCTCCCCAGCATAGTGTCTCACCGAATAATCAATGCATCTGTCTTTGCCTTAAGCTGTGTCTGTCCCCCAGCACCTGTCCTGACCAGGACAAGCACTGATGAATGAATAAGTAGACTGTAGGTTCTGGAAATTCTTCAGAAAACCTTTAGCCAACCATATAATAAATCTGGCTTGCAGGAATTAAAACCTACAGAACGAGAAAAGCAGTATGATTTTTGGGGGGGAGGGGGAGTCAATGATTTTATTTATTTATTTGAGGAGAAGGTCTCTATGTAGTTCACACTGGCCTTGAACTCACCATGTAGAACTGGCTGGCCTTTAACTCACAGCAGTCCTCCTGCCTCAGCCCTTGAGCACTGAGATTACAGGCGTGCACCACCATGCCTGGCCCCAGTGATTTGATTTTGTAATGTCAGCTATTTTGTGAATGCTTAGGAAAACCTCTGATGGAAGCAGTCTATCATTGTATTTTGGGAGAATGGACAATTTTGGTGTACCAATATATTACATTTTTGAAAAACCTTAATGAGGTCCAGGTCCAAAATGGTGGTGGAGTCAATAGCTACGTCCTCGGGTTCTCCGCTGTTAGGCTGGTTAGCTCAGCAGGTGGGGCGGCCAAAGCGAGAAGGGCTAAGCTTGAATGTGGAAGCCCTCACCTATTTCGTGGCACTTCTCAGGGTGGGAATTGGCATGCTGAGTGTTTTCCCGAAGTCTCACCATGGGGAGGAGGTCCAGCTCCACATTAGGACCAGGCCTTTCCATGGGGAGATGGTAACCATACTCTGTTCCATAACCCTCCTGTGAATCCGCTTCCGACTGGCTATGAAGATGAATAAAGAGAACCTGGGCTATTATTACTGGGGGAATGGGGGACTGCAGCTCTGATTTTCTTTTTTTTTTTTGGTACCAGGGATTGAACTCGGGTCCTTGCGCTTGCGCAGCAGGCAGCGAAACCACTGAGCTAAATCCCTGGCCCTGCAGCTCTGATTTGAACCATTACTCTGCATTCAGATCAGAAAAGCATATGGGACTTTAATCACCTTCTTTGCTCATAGCAGATGACGACCATCATACTGATCTTCCATCCCTTTGCTTGTGGCAAGAGATGGCTTAACTAAACAAATTAGACTGTGATTGGTTTTTTAAAAAATCGTAATGAGCATGTCAATTTTTTTTTCTTCTTTTCTTCTTTTTTTTATAGTGCTAGAGGGAGAGCTCAGGGTCTCATGCATACTAAGCAGGAACTCTTATCACTGAGCTCGAGCCCTAAGCATGTCATTTTGCAGCTTACAATTATACAAGGAAAAATAGAAGCATGATTGTGAATCTCTTAAAAAAAAAAACCCCAACTAAATAGAATGGACGTGAGGGCTCTGAACCCTCTTGGTGGAATGCCTTGGGGACCCCCCCACCAGTCCCTAAGGAGGCTGTACTGGGATGCAGAGCATCACTGTACCGAGTGTGCCTGGCATATATGGCCCATCCTGCAGGTAGACAGTATTAAATCCAGGTCCAGGTAGGGAAGCAACTCTGAGAGTATGAGGGGTCAGGAAAGAGCTAACACTGTGGCCCAGGCACCTCTACCATCTGTGGCTGCTGTCTGCTGCCCAGTGTGTCCCCCATGTTCCCACACATACAGGACCATGTGGGTCCTTCTCTTACCATCGTTGGAGAACCAGCTGGTAGAGGTAAGGAGAGGCTCAATCCAGATTCCTGGAGCCAAACCACTCTGTTGGAGAAGGTTTCCCTGGGGGAAGTCACTGAGACTCAGAGGCAGAGCTTTACTCCACCCTGGGTCCCCAGGTCAGGGGATTGTCCTCTCTAACCACAGCAGGTATGCCCAGTGGCCACCCAGTGACTTCTTTCTCTCAGGAAGATGCTGGGAGAGGGAGGATGCTATGACCCTGGAGGAATACCTGGACTCAGAACAGAAGATTTGGGTTCCCCTGCTATTTGCCAGCCATGTGATCTGGGCAGCTCCACCCCTGTGTGCCTCAGTGTCCTTATCTGCAGAGTAGAGACCTTATTGCCTGGTTCAAATGAATTGCAATGTTGTGATTTGTAGGTCAGTCCCAGGGAGGGAGGCGCCGATAGTTATTGGTTACTCTGTGTTCTCCCTTGTCTTCTCAGATTCAGGGCAGGGTCCTGCTCCTGACCATCTGTGCAGCTGGCATTGGTGGAACTTTTCAGTTTGGCTACAACCTCTCCATCATCAGTGCCCCAACCTGGGTATGTACCTTCTGTGCCCACTGTCACGGTCTGAGTGGGTACTGGGTGGGGACCATCCACTGCCCATGGTGGGGCTTCAGCTCAGCATCTACTTAGTAGTGCTTTCTCCCATGTCACTCTCCACTGTCCCACAGGCTCCTTCAGGTTTAAACAGAGCACTTCATTTTTCTCCAGTGATGACAGTGGTCACTTTAATGGAGGCATAGGGCTGTAATTGACAACCTGGGAGAAGTTCCTCAAAGAATTGTTTGTTTGTATTTTGTCTTGTTTTGCTTGAGACAGGGTCTTGATGTGTAGTTCAGGCTGCCCTTGAACTCAGTATGTAGCCCAGGCTGGCCTCCAATTCGAGGCAATCCTCCAGCCTCAGCCTCAAGTGCTGAGATTACAAGTGTGCACCACCCGCCCTGCTAGAACTGTTTGTTAACAGAAGACATATGGGAGTGTATTCTGAGCAGAAGTAATATGGCATCCCATCCCCATGAAGAAAAGATGGATGGAAAGCTTTAGAAGGGGAGGTGTGAGCTGGCTGCATTGGTTTATGTATTCATTCCATTCACTAAGTATTTGATGCCCACCTCAGTGTAGGCTCACAGCTGGGGAGGGGTCCCTCCATGGGAGTCACAATCAACCTTGCCTCCCAAAGGCCATCTCCAGTCCTCAAAACTGTGCTTTCTTGGACTTGACAGGTCCCGTGGCCCTGCTGAATGATGTTAAAGAAAAAATACTCTATTAAAGAAACAATAAATGAATGACACTAGTTAAACCATGGTTATGCAAGGTGACTCCATGGCAAAGGGGAGGAACCTGATCAGATATTGAGGATGATCAGATACAAAGGATGGGGGATTCTAGCTAAACCAACTTAGCAAGTATTAAATAGAAATTACAGGAGGCCATTGTTTTGAACTAAGTTCCATGCTAAAAATCAAAATGGAGTCACTGTCACGAAAGTTCGCTATCGTCAAACTGAAACTGAGCTGATTATGGGCCTTCTGAAATCAGCATTAGAGATAACAGCCAAATTTCCCAAAAAGCCCAGTTCAACTGGTGTGATGACAAAGATCCCTCTGCTTTAATCCTAACATAAAAGAAGTAACCAAAAATAAGCTGTTGTTAACCAACCAGTTATTTTCCTATTGTTCTGTCTTTCTGTCCCCACCTTACAATGAAAGTAACTTTAAAATAACAAATTTACTTTTTGTTTCTGTTTCTGCTTTATTTGAGGACTTTTCTTTCTATAAAACCAACCTCTTTAGCTTGGTCCAAGAGAACTCTTTATTTTATGGAATGAAGTGTTGCCTGATTCTAAGATGGAAAATAAAGCCAATTAAATTTTTAAAATTTATTTATTTATTTTTGAGGAAGGGTCTCACTATGTAGTTTAAGCTGGCCTTGAGCTCACAAGGTACTGCAGCCTGGCCCCAAACTCATGGTGAGCTTCTTGCCTCAGCCTTCTAAATCCTGGGATTACAGGCATGTGTCACCATGTCTGGCTAATTCAACTAAATTATTTGAATTCAGTTGTCCTTTGACATAGAATTCTTGCTAAAATTGGTCCATGCAGACAATCACAGAAGACCAAAAGTTGAGGCCTACTTTAAAAAGAGCCCAGAAGAGCCTGACTTTCATTAAGTAGTGAATCTCTGCTAGTGGCCAGTCTGGGGGGGGGGGGGGGGGGTCAAAGGTCAAGATCAAGGGAGGCTGGCCCTAGTCTAACTCCTCCAACAGCTCCTCCCCAGGGAGGGAAGTGGCATCTATGACCTGGAGCTATCGAGGGCCAGGGAGAACTGGCCAAGACCTGAACTCACTGGCCTCCCCCATGTCCTGTTGGGAAACCTAAGACTGGTATTGCACCTCTAACCAAGGACAAATGTCCCCGTCTTTACCATGCATAGACTTTCCCAACCACGTGGCTTCCATCTGCTCCCTTGATGCAGTAGCCTGGAAGCTGAGGCTGTATGGAGTGTGAACTATCTGGGTTCAGCCTTGACCTGTGGCTGAGGCCATGGGTGAGTTGTTTCACCTCTCTGGACCTAATTCTCAGTCTTAGCAGCAATCAAAGTTGTGTGTACCTAATAGAGTACATGCAGAATGGGTTCAAGGATACCCATGGATACCAAAACCTACAGATGCTCAAGTTTCTTACATAAAATTGTGTGGTATTTGCATAAAACCTACCTATATTCTCCTGTAGACTTTAAATAATCTCTAGATTACTTATAATACCTAATACAGTGTAAATGTCATGTAAATAGTTGGTATCTTATTTAGGGAATAATGACAAGAAAGTGTCAGGTTCAGTACAGATACAGATATTTTCCTGAGTATTTTTGATCTGCTCTTGGTTCAGTCTATAGATACAGAGGGATGACTGTATCTTTGAGGCATACCACAGTCAGAGTTCCAAGAAAACACATGGCTCACACAAGATAAGTCAAGTGGGTTTGGGTACCACAGAGGATGATTCACAAAGGATGATTAAGTGGGGGTATAGAGAACACACACAGCAAGGGAAAGTGCAGTTGTGCAGATTTAGTAGCACTGCTGTCTCAGCACGTCTCCCCCAGAAAGAGACAAGTAGAAGGAACAATGACCAAAACCAGGAGGAATGAACCATATCGCACGGGCCTCTTCATGAGGAGCGGTGCCCATTGTCTAAGGGTTGCAGCCAGCCTGAGGTGACTTCACAGGGAGGAAACCAGATGGAGCTCCTAAGTTCCTCTCTTCTTCTAAAGTCCTGTTGGAGCTTACCGTTAGCCAAGTCCAACTGAAAACCAGTCAGCAAGGGAACCCAGTGTCTTTGTTACTTTCTCATTGCTGAGACAAAATATCAGACACCCAAAGTTAAAGGAAGAAAGGTTTATTTCAGCTCACAGTTTGTAGAGATTGGCTGGCTCCAAGGCAGGATGGCATGGGAGAGGGGCATCACAGAGGAGAAACAGTACATGGCAAGCAAGCAGGAGACAGCAAAGCAGCAAGCAGCAGCAGCAGCAGCAAACTGGCCTCTTCCTTTTTATCCCATCCAGTCTTTTGGGTGGTGCCACCCACACCCAGGATGGGCCTTCCCATTAGCCATACCCAGAACTATGCTAAATCAGTAAGTGGACTAATTTTGTAATCATGTGCCCTTAATCCCAGCATCACACACCTTAGATCCAGCACCTCCCAAAAGCCCCACCTATGACTGCATGAAGATTTGGGGGGACATCTAGACACAAGCCATAACAGTGATGTGGGCTGGACAGGTGGCTTCCTGGGGCACAAGCAGAGTGGGAATGTGGGATAGTGGGCTTGGAGCATTAGTTGGTCTTTGTCACTGTTCCTGGGGTAGAGGTCCTAAAACCTTTGGAGTTTCCTGAGTGATAGGAGCATATTTTATTTTTTTGTCATGAGCCCCCCACCCCTTTTTTGGTACCGGAGATCGAACTCAGGACCTTGTGCTTGTGAGGCAGGTGATGGAACCACTGAGCTAAATCCCAGCCCTGTCATGAGCCCCTTTTGATCATACCTGAGTTTATGCTAATGACATGACTTTGAATCAGCCCCCTTTGGATAGCATCATATATATCACCAGAAAGCCCAAGTGATTAGAGGGTTAGAACTTTCATCCCCACCCCCTGACCTCTGTGAAGGAGAGAAACCTCAAGATTAAATTCTATAAAAAACTTTGTTTTTGTAGTGCAGGCTGGCTTTGAAATCACTATGCAGCTCAGGCTGGCCTTGAACTCACAGCAATCCCCCTGCCTCAGCCTCTCAAGTACTGGGATTTACAGGTGTGCACCACCACACACATTGTATAAAAACTCTTGAATAATGAAATATGATGAACTTCTGGTTTTGTGAACACACTGAAGTGCTAGGAAGGTGGTATGCCCCGAGAGGACATGGAAACTCCAAACGACCCCCACCAAACGTTGCCCTCTGCAACTTTACCATCTGATTCTTTCTGAGTTTTATCCTTTATAATAAACCAGTTAATGTAAAGAAACTCCCTTTCTGAGTTTTGTGAACTATTCAAGCAAGCTATTGAGGAGAGAATTGTAAAAACCCCATTTTATAGCTGGTCTGTAGAATACAGGAGACCTGGGTTTGCAATTTTCATCTGAAGAGGGGGCAGTTTCATGGTACTGAGCTCTTTGACTTATAGAGTTTGATGTTTACTTCAGATAGTGTCAGAATTGTATTAAATTATAGTACACCCAGCTGGTATGCAGAGAGTTGGGGAATTGCTTAGTGTGGAAAAAACCCACACATATGCTGTCATATGTTGTGTGAGTATAGAGAAATAATGTGATCCCAGAGAGGAGGAAATAGTGAATTCCAGCTCTAGGCTACAGGAGATACAGAATGTGAAGGAAAGCAGCACGTGGGAGGTCAGGTGAGTTTGTTCCTGCCCCATAGAGAGCAGTATTGCTCAGGATACTTGGTGCCTGCTCTGCAGAAGCACAGAGCCTGCAGGGGCTCTGCTTTGCCCCTATCTACAGGGGGCTGACTGGCATCTCTATCCACAGCACATTCAGGAATTCACCAATGAAACATGGCAGGCACGTACTGGAAGACCACTACCTGACCACCTGGTGCTGCTTGTGTGGTCCCTCATTGTGTCTCTTTTCCCCCTGGGGGGCCTCTCTGGAGCACTCCTTGCAGGGCCCATGGCCATCACACTGGGAAGGTAAGTGCTTTCTATGTACCCTCTGATCTTAGATTGCAAACAAAGAATCTGACCTGAAGTAACTTAATAAAAAATGTAATGAATGGAAGGATACTGAGGTAGCTCATAGAATGGAAAGAAGTGCTAAAAAGCCAAGACTCAAGAAAAACATGGGCCAAGGTAGTTTCAAGGATATCAACAGCCAGATCTTTGGACTTTCTTTCTAGGAAGGATTACTTCAGCACACTCAGCTCTACCCACACTCTGTTAACAATGTCTTCATTCAAGATCCAACATCCAGGAGGATGAGTTGTTATTGGTTTGTGTTGGTTCACATGACTACATCTGTGCAAGATTGGAAGAAAGGCAATTTGAGCAGAAAAAACAAATGATCACTACAGTCCACCCCTTTTCTAGGTACCAGCATACATAGACATCTTTCTCCTGTCCCTACCTAACAGTGCTTAACCTTCCTATGTACACCACCGTCTGCATTCACCTCTCCCTAAGTAATACCACTCCGAGCATTGTCTTGTCACACACACCAGGGCAATGTAGTAGAGGTATTCTTCCTGAGCCTGGGAGGCCCATATGATCACTATTCTTCTGTCAGCCCTGAAATTAGGCTCTCTTGATATTTTGCACTTAATGGTAAATTTAATTACAGTAGCCTTCTCTTATCTCTAGGAAATCTGTCTCAAGACCCCCACTGAATACCTGAAATCATGAATAGTACCAAGCCCTATATATATAATGTTTTGCTACACATATGATAAAGTTTAACTTACAAATTAGGCACAATAATAGATTAACAGCAGTAACTAATAATAAATTGAACAATTCTGACAATATACTACAATGAAAGTTCTTTAAAACTCGTGATTTGTTTATTTCTAACATTTTTTCATGTAATATTTTTGGGCCAAAACTGACTGAAACTGAAAAGCAAACTAGTGGATAAAGAGGGATTATTGTATAATTCACCATATAAGAAAAGGAAAAAGGAAGAGTAAAACTAATTAAGGAAAAGGAAACTAGTAGGCAACTCTTTTTTTTTTTTTTTTGGTACCAGGGACCAAACTCGGGTCCTTGTGCTTGTGCAGCAGGTGGCGAAACCACTGAGCTAAATCCCTGGCCACTGGGTGACTCTATTTTAAAGCATATGATGCAGAAAGCCTGGAAATATAAGTAAAGGTTCAGTTCTTGTTTTTACAGTAAATCACAAGGCTGTTTCTTATACTGTGACTTCCATCCTCCGGTTTTCTACTCTTGTTTTAGGCAGAACTTCAACTATTTGAGGCTCTTTGCTCATTATGATGATCCAAATCCTCATTTTTTTCTTCAGTCCTAGGGACTGAACCCAGGGCCTTGCACATGTAAGTACTCTGCCACTAAGATATATCCCTAGCCTATTTGTTTATTTATTTAAATTTTGAGACAGAGTCTCAATAAGTTGCCCAGGCTGGCTTTAGACTCACAATCATACTGCCTCAGACTCCTAAGTAGCTGGGATTACAGACAGGTGCCACCTGGCCTGGTGTAAATCTTCATTGTTGAGTGGGTTTGGTAGTCTTGATTATGTAGGGTCATCAGGCGATCATTACACTCTAAGATCATCTGCTTCTGGATGATGGATTCATGGCATAACAATAAGTTCTATAATATCAACTCTTTTTTCCTTCTCTGATATAACTTCTTTGCTTGAATGAAAAGTTGTACAAGTATCATGTTTTTGTATTTGACAGATGTATCTATTAGGATGTCTTTAACCACAAGGAACAAAAACCAAGACTCAATTGGTTAAAATAATAGGACACCTTTTATCTCATACAACAAGAAGTCAGTAGTTGGGTGACTGCAGGGACATATCAGTGCTCCACCCCTTTCCTCTGAGATTGCTGCAGCTGCAATCTCCACTGTGTGTTAGTTTTATCCTCAAGACTGCAGCTGGAAGTTAAATTAGTGCCTCATTCAGATGCAGCAACATCCAATGGAATGGAAATTTCTTCCTGGATGATACTTTATATCACAAGAAATAAGAAACTCATAAAAAGTGCTGTGTTTCATTGCCCAGCACTGGATTATTAACTGTCTTAGTCTATTCTTGTTCTTATAACAAAATACTTGAGACTGGAAAATTTATAAAGAACAAAAATTTATTTTCTCAGTTTCTGGAGTCTGGAAAGTCCAACCAAAGTATTTGGAAAAGATACAAAATTATACGCTCAAAATTCTATCTACACAAAGAGTTTAATTCCTTCAGTATCTTTTAGGGCTGTGCTGGTGTGAGTGGCCTATTTGTGGGAAGCTTTATGGCCCACATGGAACAAGTTTGCTGTATACCGTTTAAAAAAAAAAGTTTTGGGCTGGGCATTTGGCTCAGTGGTTCCGCTGCCTGCTGCACATGCACAAGGACCCGAGTTCGAACCCCAGCACCAAAAAAAAAAAAAGTCACTAAAAAAAAAAAGTTTTGTTGTTGTTGTTGTATACCAGTTTGATTTAGTGATGAAGTACAACTGGCCACATGCAAACTTCAAAGGGAATGTCACATGGCAGCCAGTTCATGATAGGTCCACAGCCACCTGGTGTTCTAGAGCCTGGTGTTTATTCCTCACCAGGGCCTAGTAACAAAACCAGGAGCTGTTGCTCATTAGCAGGATAGCAATTCATTGGAGTAGAGTGGTTCTACTACAAAACCCTAGATCATGTATTGAGATTCTCCTTTTAGGATGTTCTAAGTGCCACTTTGAGCACCACAGGATGTTCTGGGTCTAAATAGTCTAGTGACAAAGCTCTTTCAACCTGGCTTGGACCCACCAGAGAATACTCCTTTTGCTTAGCTCCACTCAAAGCTGCTGGATTTTCAAGTTATCTGGTACATGTGTCAAGTTACAATACCCAGTGTGGTATTTGCTGGCATTAGCTTTTCTGTTGCTATGACAATTTATAACCTGAGCTAAGTACTTTATAGGGAAAAGGGATTTATTTAGTTCACATTTCTGGATGTTCAGGGGCACGGCACTAGCATTGGCTTAGCTCTCGTGAGAACCTCATAGTGAATGGCATCACAATGGTAGGAGCATAGATAAGAGGGTATGATCATATGGCAAGAACAGAAGCCAGAGTTGAGGGGAGGGGTCATTAACTACATCCCAATAAGCCCCACTACTTAAAGGTCTCACCACCTCTTATCATTGCTGCAATAAAGACTAGTCTTCTAACTCATGAACCCTTGGGGAGACAAAAACATCCCCACAGCAATCCTTTCTCCAAAATGGAAAGAAGCTGAGATTTTCCTTTCTTAGATGAAGAGGACCAAGGTGCTACAGTTTGTCATGCACTTTGGAGGAAATATACTAACAAGTCTTAGTCTATTGGATCTCAGAAATCTCAGTGACATGGCAGTCTCCTCCATATTTTTTTCCACTCCATGTCATATTTGTACTTTACCAAGACTTCTAACATACTTGCTGCTCCCTCTCCTCCAGTTTCTTTCATTGTGGATGTATATTGAAGTAGTGGGCCAGCAAGATGTAAGTAGTGGGTCAGCAAGATGTCCTGTGGAAGACTGGGAATGTAGCTCAGTGGTAGAGTACTTGACTAGCATAGATGAGGCCCTGGATTCAGTCCCCAGTATGGAAAGAATTCCCTGTGGAATAGGCAGGTTCCTGTAGAATAGACTATGGCCCACAGCTTGAGAGCTGCTGTACCCTTAAGGTAGGGCTTCTGTGTGTGTGTGTTATGCAGTGCTAAGGAATAAATCTGGGTCTTGCACAACACAAGAACAGAATATTAAAACCTGTTAGAGAAAAGAAACAAATCCCCTATAATGGAAAGCCCATCAGAATCACAGCAGACTTCTCAATACTAACTCTCGAGTCAAGGAGAGCTTGGTGTGAAGCATTTCAAGTCCTAAAGGAAAACAACCTCCAACCTGGATTGATGTACCTTGCAAAACTATCCTTCAAAATTGATAGAGAAATAAGACACTTTCATGACAAAGAACACCTGAAGAAATTCATGACCACCAAATTGACACTCCAAAATATTCTGAAGAACATTCTAGAAAGAGATAATGAGGACTACAACTCCATGAACATCAAGAGAATGAATCCACTAGACAAGGCAAGTAATTAAGCAGAGAGGGGAGAAAAAGGGAACCAACAACATGAAATTAACATGACAAGGATAAGTCAGTGTATATCAGTTATAACTATCACTGTAAATGTGCTCAATTCACCAGTCAAAAGAAACAGACTGGCAAAATGGATCAAGAAGCAAGATCCATCAATAAGCTTGATACAAGAAACACATTTAATTCAAAAACAAATTCATAGACTGAAGGTCAAAATATGGAAAACAATAATCCATGCGACAGAAACCCAGAAAAAAGCAAAAGTAGCTATTTTATTTGCAGACAAAGTAGATTCCAAGCAAAGAAGGTCACTACATCCTTGGAAAGGGAATCATCCAAGAGGAAGAGATAACAATCATAAATATATATGCACCAAGTCCCAGCACACTCAACTATATAAAACAAATATTAATGGACATGAAAAATCAAATAAACACTAATACAGTTGGGGAACCTCAATATCCCACTGTCACAAATACACAGATCAACTAGACAAAAAAATCAACACAGAAATATCAGAACTGAACTAAACTTTTGAACAAACAGACTTAGTAGATGTCTACAGAGTGTTCCACCCCACAACATCAGAATACACATTCTTCTTAGCTGCACATGGGGTGTCCTCCAAGATAGACCACATACTCACTCATAGAAAATGATTAAGTAAATGCAAAGGAATTGAAGTTATCCCATGCATATTATCAGACCATAAGGCAATGAAATTAGAAATCAATGGCAAAAGAAACCAAAAAACTTCATAAACACATGGAAATTAAATTATACTCTCCCTGAAAAACCAATGGGTCACAGATGAAATTAAAGAAGAAATTAGACAGTTCTACAATTAAACAATAATGCCAATACAACATACCAGAAATTATGGGACACAATGAAAGCAGTCCTACAAGGGAAATTTATAGTGGTGAATTCTCATATCAGAAAAACAGCGCAAGCTCAAATAAACAACCTAATGTTGAACCTCAAGCTTCTAGAAGAAGCAGAGCAAGTCAAGCCCAAAGCTCATATGAGAGGGGAAATTATAAAGATAAGAGCAGAAATTAATGCAATTGAGACTAAGAAAACAGTACAATGAATCAGTGAATTGAAGAGTTGGCTCTTTGGGCCGGGGATTTAGCTCAGTGGTTTTGCTGCCTGCTGCGCAAGAGCAAGGACCTGAGTTCGATCCCTGGTACCAAAAAAACAAAACAAACAAAGAGTTGGCTCTTTGAAAGATTAAATAAAGTTCACAAACCCTTAGCCAACCTTATCCAAAAAAGGAAAGAAAAGACTAAATCTATGCAATTATGAATGAAAAGGTGAAATCACACCAGGTTCTGCAGAAATCCAGAAGATCATCAATACCACCTTCAAGAACCTGTATTCTAATAAGATAGAAAACACAGAGAAATGGACAGATTCCTAGATATCAATTCATCAATTACCAAAGCTGATCAAGAAGATATAAAAATTCTAAATAAATCAATATCAGTCAATGAAATTGAAGACATAATTTAAAATCTATCAATAAAGGGCCGGGGATTTAACTCAGTGGTTCCGCTGCCTGCCTCAAAAGCACAAGGTCCTGAGTTTGATCCCCGGTACAAAAAAAAAAAACAAAACAAAACACAAAACAAACCTATCAATAAAGAAAACCCCAGGCCCTGATGGATTCACTGCTGACTCTACAAGAAATTTAGAGAAGACCTAATGCTACTACTTCTTAAATTCTTTAATGAAATTGAAAGGAAAGCAATACTCCCAAATTCATTCCTGGAAGCAAGTATTACCCTGATACCAAAATCAGAAAAGGATCCAACCAAAAAAGCGAACTACAGGCCAATCTCCCTAATGAAGATAGATGCAAAAATCCTCAATAAGATACTGGCAAACAGAATGCAGAAAATCATCAAGAAGATTATACACTCTGTAATTAGTGTTATCATTATGTATGCCTCAAGTGCATTGATAAATGTTTTGCTATTAAGAAAAAAGAAGATTACACACCATGACCAAGTAGGATTCATCCCAGGGAGGCAAGGATGGTTCAACATACGCAAATCAATAAATGCAATATGTCATATTAACAGAGCCAAGGACAAGAACCATATGATCATCTCAGTAGATGCAGAAAAATCATTTGACAAAGTGCAACACCCATTCATGCTTTAAAAACCCTACAGCAAATTGGAATAGATGGTCTTTATCTCAATCTGGTAAAAGCCATCTATGGCAAACCAATAGCCAACATCATACTAAATGAACAAAAATGGAAAGCTTTGAGTCTGAAATCAGGAACAAGACAAGGTTGTCCACTATCACCACTCTTATTCAATATAGTTGTGGAAATATTAGCCAGAGCAGTTAGACAAGAGAAAGAAATAAAAGGGATAAGGATAGGAAAGGAAGAAGTTAAATTATCATTATTTTTGGATGACATGATACTCTATATAGAAGACCCCCAAAACTCTACCAAAAGACTTCTAGATTTAATAACCAAATTCAATAATGTAGCTGGATACAAAGTCAACACTCAAATATCAGTAGCATTCCTGTACACAAATAACAAATTTATAAGAGAGAAATTTTGGAAACAACATCTTTCCCAATAGCATCCCCCCAAAAAACAAATACCTAGGAATCAATCTAATGAAGGAAAACGGGAAAATTGCAGTACTCTGAAAAAGGAGATTGAAAAAGATATCAGAAAATTGAAAGCTATCCCTTGTTGTTGGGTAGAAAGAACCAATATAGTGATAATGGGTATACTTCCACAATTGTTATACAGATTTAATGCAATCCTAATCAAAATACCAATAGAAAAATCTCATGGAATTAGAGAAAACAATCCTAAAATTCATTTGGAACCAGAAGAGACCTAGAATAGCAAAGGCAGTTCTGGGCAACAAAGGCAAGACAAGGGACATCACAATCCCTGACTTGAAAGTATATTACAAAGCTACTATGATAAAAACAGCAAGGCACAGACAAAAAAAAAAAAGACTAGAGGATCAATGGAACAGATGAGAAGATGCAAAAACAACTCCAGACATACACAGCCACTTAATCTTTAACAAAGGAGCCAAACACCTTCACTGGAAGAAAGATAGCCTCTTTAATAATTGCTGCCAGACTGGGCCAGGGATTTAGCTCATTGGTTTTGCCTCCTGCTGCACAAGCGCAAGGACCCAAGTTTGATCCCCAGTACCAAGAAAAAAAGATATGAAGTTCTCCTTTTGGGCTGGGGATTTAGCTCAGTGGTTCCGGTGCCTGCCTCACAAGTGCAAGGTCCTGAGTTCGATCCCCAGTACCAAAGAAGAAAAAAAACAAAATTAAATAATTGGTGCCAGAAAAACTGGTTTTCCACATGTCAAAGATTAAAACTAGACCCATATCTTTCACCATGTACTAAACTAAAATTGAAATGGATCAAAGATCTAAATATTAAAACAGAAACACTAAATCTGTTGGAAGATAGAATAGGTAAACTCAGGGCTGGGAATTTAGCTCAGTGGCACTGCACCTGACTCATAAGCACAAGATCCTGAATTCAATCCCCAGTACTGGAAAAAATAAAAAAGAATAGGTAGAACTCCTGAAGACATTGGTGTAAGCAAAGACTTCATGAACAAAACCCCAGTCGCACAGGAAATATCACAAAGAATTAACAACTGGGATCTCATCTTATTGAAAAGTTTTTGCACAGCAAAAGAAACCACCAACAGAATGAAGAGACAACTCACAGTGTGGGAGAAATTTTTTTGCCAGCTATTCCTCAGTTAAAGGTCTAATACCTGGAATATATAAAGAACTCAAAAAAATGAGACCCCCCCACTTTTAAAGAGCCAATAAAAAATGGGCATCTGAAATGAATAGACACTTCTCAGATGAAGAAGTAGAAATGGCAAATAAATGTATGAAAAAATGTTCAATATCACTGGTAATTCAAGAGATACAAATTAAAACAATGCTGAGATTCCATCTCACTCCAGAAAGAATTGCTATTATCAAGAAATCAATCAATAACAAATGCTAGCGTGGCTGTGGGGAACAAGGAACCCTTCTCCACTATTGGTGGGAGTGTAGACTGGTGCAACTACTGTGGAAATCAGTGTGGAGATTCTTCAAAAAACTAAACTAGAGGTTCCATTCAACCCAGCTATTCCCCTTTTTGGTATCTTTCCAAAAGAATTAAAAGCATCATACCACAGCAATATATGCACACCCGTGTTTATAGCAATACAATTTGTATAGCTAAATCTTGGAAACAGCCTAAATGCCCATCAACTGATGAATGGATAAAGAAGATGTGGGGGTTTTTTAATGTGATGGAGTACTACTCTGCCATAAAGAAGGATAAGCTTGAGACATTTCTAGTTAAATGGATGCACCTTGAAACCATACTCTTTTTTTTTTTTGGTACAGGGGCTTGAACTCAGGTCCTTGCACTTGCGAGGCAGGCGGTGGAACCACTGAGCTAAATCCCCAGCCCCCAGAGACCATACTCTTAATGAAATAAATCAAACACACATGTTTAAATACCACATTGTTTCTCTGGTGTGAGAAATCGAAAGTGTAAATAAGGGACTGGGGATTTAGCTCAGTGGTTCCATCGCTTGCCTTGCAAGTGCAAGGACCCAAGTTCGATCCCTGGTACCAAAAAAAAAAAAAAAGAAAGAAAAAGAAAGTGTAAATAAGGACCAAAATGTAGAATAGATATTGGGAAATGTTCAAATGAGAAGGGAAACAAGGGCAGATGGAGGGGGAAGGGTAGGCAGGAACAAGAAAAACAAGAGAAGAGGGCCGAGGATTTAGCTCAGTGGCATCACACCTGCCTAGCAAGTATAAGGTCCTGAGTTCGATCCCCAGTATCAAAAAAAAAAGAACAACAAGAGAAGGAAAAAGTGGAAACAAAGCTTTTGTGAATAAGGAGGGGAAGAGGGTTTGAAGGATGGGGACAGGAATGGAAAAATAAGAAGAAACAAGATACATCATGTACAGGTACAAATTACCTATGATGAATGTTATCATTATGTATATCTAAAATGTACCAATAAAAAAATACAGTAGAGCAGGGGTTAGCCAACTATTGACTATGGGCCAAGTCAAACTCCTACCTGTTTTTTGAAAATAAAGTTTTATTGGAAAAAAAAATGAAGTGTACTACAGTCCCTGCTAGGTGAAAGCTAAGTGTTTGTAGTGTCTGTGTATTGAAATGGAACAAATGGATTCATTCCAGGGCCAAGTAGTTAATTACCATTAATTATTAATGGATTTATTAATTTCAGTTAGAAAATGATATATTATTACAACTGTAATTATTGGTTACAATTGGAGCTACCACTACATCAAGTTTGTCACGAACTTGATAATCTGTAATCTTTCATTCTCTAGACACAGGAGACCTCAGCTTTGGCTCATATCCTATCACTGATGTGCTCTCGAATTTGGGGAAAACACCAGCCTTCCCTGGTCTTCAGTTTTCCTATCAGTACAGTGAGCCATGTGGTCTCTCGTAAGCTCTCTTAGGTGATCTGTTTGACAGCCCTTCTAAACTTGATATCAGAAGCCCAAAGCTATCACAATGGTGGAGCAGGGGACATTTTCAAAGTCCCCTTCTTGGTCTGAGGTCTTGTTCTCATTGGCCAAGGCATTGGGGCATTCTGCCAACCTGAGTCTTCTGGGAAGTGTCTGTATATATGATGAAGGAACTGTACTTGGCTTTTGATGCATCACTTGCCTCACCTGTTTTTCCTCCCTAGGATTTTATTAAGTCTGAGAAATTACATATTGTTTCCTTCATTTTACATAGAAGTTTGGGGAGAGCAATATTTAATCTCAAGCAGACAGCCGTAAAATATAAATGCTGTCATTCCAAACTGCAGTGCAAGTAGAAAGAGTAATTTGGGGATAAGTTGGGCTAGGAATAAGAGTGTGTACCTCAAGGCCTACCACATGTGAGCCCAGATACAATGGCTTGTGGTTATTTCAGTTCATATAGCTTGTTCTTGAAACAGTTCTGTCTGTCTCTATGTCTCTGTCTCTGTCTCTGTCACACACACACACACACACACACACACACACACACACGCAGTCTGTGTGTTGATCAGGGCTAGAATTGCTGAGGGCCGTAGAGATTTCTTCTGCACCGAGCCACAGATTCTCTTACCTGTTTTCCACTTCCTCCAAGGAAGAAGTCCCTCCTGGTGAATAACGTCTTTGTAGTGGTAGCAGCGATCCTGTTTGGATTCAGCCGCAAAGCAGGCTCCTTTGAGATGATCATGCTGGGAAGACTGCTGACAGGAGTTAATGCAGGTAGGGGATGAGCAGGCATCTCATGGCTGCCTCTGTTTCTAGTCATTCATTAATGCTCCTTCCTTCTTTCCTTCTCTTTATTCATTGACTTATCCTTCATTCATGTCTGCTTGTTTCACAAAATGATTAAATATGATTTATCTTAAAGACGCATATCATTGCTGGGCATGGTGGCACATGTCTGTAATCCCAGCACTCTGGGAGGCTGAAGCAGGAGGATCACAAGATCAAGTTCAGCCTGGGCAACTTAGTGACCCTGGAAGACCCTGTCTCAAAGTAAGAAGTAAAAAAAGTGCCGGGGATGTGACTCAGTGAGAAAGCCCCAGTTTCAGTCCTTAGAAATACACACAGAGACACACACAGACACACCCCTCATATAACTAGACATTTACAGTAAATATGGAAGACATTGTTCAGGAAAAAGAGAAAACATCCCCAAATTTACCCTAATAATAAATCCTGTGTTTGAACAACACCCTAAGCATGAGATTCCTGACAGCCAAGGTGTAAAGGGACATAGGATGAGTTCTTTGGTCTTTCTGAAGAGAGAGAAGAGCATGTCAGGGATTCTTCAGTGTCTAGGGCTTGTCATGTGAGAGAGCAGAATTTTGAGTATATTCATCTGAGCTTTTAGTAGCTCCAATCAACAAGTTATATCCTGACCATCTACTATTTATACAGCCAGGTATTGCTGTCTACATTAGATACCTATTCTGTGAAACAGATATCTCCAAATTTACTGGCTTAACACAACCAACATTTATAATCTGCAGTTCCTGTGGGTCAGGGACCAGGAAATGCCTTAGCTGGGTGGCTCTGGCTTAAAGTCTGTCATAAGGCTGTGCTCAAGCTGTCAGCCGGGGCTGCAGCCACCTGCAGGCTGGCCTGGGGCTGGAAGCTCTGCTTCCCAGGTGGCTCCCTCGTGTGCTGTTAGTGGGGGGCCCAGCTTCTTACCATCTGTGTCTCTCCATGGGCTGCCCAAGTATCCTCAGGAGGGGCGAGGAGGCGGAGAAGGGAGGAGGAGAGGGGAGGGAAAGTTCTAGTGCTTTTATTTTTTCATTTTAAACAAGAAGTTTATTTAAACAACAAGACACTTGACTTAGAGGGAAAACTATCTAGGATTCTTTTTCTTTTAAAGAGTAATTTACTCCTACATAAAGACAGACTGCCCTACATGTAACAACAAAGTACAAAAAAGTTATAAAATTGTCTTTGGTTTTACAATGATAAATGAAAAACATTAACATTCTCCAATAAAACAAGGTATGAAAGGATTTTTATGCTGTTGTCTTTTCTGTTAAGACAGTGAGTGCAAAATAACTTACTGGAATATAAAGATAAGAGCTGATGATCATGCCACTAATGGAGAGAGGGAATTATTTTCACAGAACCAGTATCTCCTCATCCCATCTCCATCTGATGTCAATCAAAACATATTGTTGGCCATTTAGTTAAAAAAAAAAAAAAAGCAATATGCTTGTGCACATACACCAGATAATTTATGTACAATAAAGGAATGGGGAAGGGTGGCCGGGGATTTAGCTCAGTGGTTTCGCCACCTGCTGGGCAAGCGCGAGGACCGAGTTCAATCCCCAGTACCAAAACAAAAAGAATTTAAAAAACAAAAAAAAAGGAATGGGGAAGGGGTAAATGAAAGAATACAGAAAAGTATACTGTAGTAGTCAGGATGTGGTGGAACCAAATTGCAGTTTTCCAGTTGAGAATGTATTCTCGATCTGTAAGAACAGAGTTCTGGAGTAGAGTTGTTGCAGGTTCCCTTTTTAGTAGACATCTCCTGTCTGCTGCTGGAACACATCAATTGTATCTTCGTCCTCCAGTTCCAAATGTGCAGGTGTGTCTGTTTCATTGATTGGCTGTCCATCAAATCGGAATCTGATCTGCCTCATTGACAAACCCTGTCCTTCACAATAGGCTTTCTTTAGGTTACTAAGTGGTGTATGCCTCTTAATCTTAAACTGCACCACAGAACCATCCTGCCCTGCCACCTTCAAATTAATATGATCATTGTTCTCAGTCTTGACTCCTTCCTTGGGCTTTTCTGTCAGCCACAGTGAGCGCCCGAGTCTTCTAAGCTGCTGCTTCACAAAAGAGGTACCAGGTCCGCACCGAATGAGCCCACAAGCAACCCCAGGAGTAGCAGAAGGAGGCAGCAGCAGTGGCCAAGGCCTCTAGTGCTTTTTATGTCCCGATTCCAGAAGTCACGCACCATTTCCCCACATTCTACTCATGGAAAGTGAGTCACTAAGAACAGCACACACAATAGGGGAAAGGAACCAGGCCAGGCTTTGTTGTTGTGCCCTGTGTACTCAAAAGGATGCAACAGCAGGGGTACCCCTGAGACTCCTTAGCAACACAACTGCCTTTCTCTCACCTCTCTCTGCCCAAAGCCCATTGTGTAGAGAGAGGGGCTGTTATTGGATGGAGGGTCTTGGGGGAGTTGTTTCCAGGTTCTTGGTATCCCAAACAAAGAACTGAGCAGGAGTAACAGAGTAAGATTTATTGAAAGTGAAAGAAGGGCCGGGGATTTAGCTCAGTGGTGCCCCCTGCCTCGAAAGCACAAGGTTCTGAGTTCAATCCCCAGTACCAAAAAAAAAAAAATGTGAAAGAAGCCAAGCCACTTCACACAGTGGGAGCAGGCCAGTAAGAAGAGCAGTACTGGGCCTCTTAAGCCTTCTGGGATTATGGGAGGATCTGTACCTGGGGTTAACTGCCCCAATGGGCTGCTTGACTCAGCCCTTGAGTCAGAGGGGAAGTTTTTGACCACACAAGGTTTTTATTTTACTTTTTCTGGTACTAGGGATTGAACTCAGGACCTTATGCTTGTGAGGCAGGCGTGGTGCCCCTGAGCTAAATTCCCAGCCCTACACACAAGGTTTTTAGAGGAAGTGTCATGACATCCTAATCCCACTGGGGGGAGTCAAACTCCAGTGCAAAAAATGCTGGGGGGATTGGAGTTTTGGTTTTGTGTATGCCTGGAGGTCTTGGGGAGTGGGGTAGGGTGAACTTTTCTTTTAATTTTTAAAAATTTATTTATTGTAGCTGGGGATTTAGCTCAGTGGTGCTGCTGCCTGCCTTGCAAGCTGAAGGTCCCGAGTTCAATCCCTGATACCAAAAAAAATTTATTTATTGTGGAGACAAAATCTCACTATGTAGTTCAGGCTGGACTTGAACTCACTATGTATCCCAGATGCCTTGAACTTGCAGCAATCCTCCTGCCTCAGCCTCATGAGTGCTAGGATTACAGATATGTGCCACCAGGCCCAGCTTCTATTGGTTTTCTGATATTTTGACACAATTGTCCTTACTCAGTCTAGTTTCTTCATTCTTTGCCCCATGGCTTCCTTACTCTATCTCCTACCTCAGGAGCAGACATTGATGGAAGACTCTGAGGCCAGGGAAGGCAATGGAGTTGCATTCCCTTCAGTATTCCCAGGTGTAGGATGCCCCAATACCATGCCTCCTAGCTTTTGCCATTTGTTACCATTTAGGGTGAGCAGTGAGGGCACTGTCCAGTTCTCTGTTTCCCAACTAACTGTGTTTTTTTTTTTTTGGTACTGGAGATCGAACTCGGGACCTTGCGTTTCCTCGGCAGGCACCGGAACCACTAAGCTAAATCCCTGGCCCTTCCCCACTAACTGTGTAGGTACCAGGTGCGTCCTGCAGGGAGCTGGGATGAGTTGAGAACCTAAAACGGTAGTGGTCAATGAAAGAGTTGCTGAGAGAGCCAAGGCAGCTGCTGGGTGTCCAGGGTAGGATCCTGTCCTTCTTCTCCAACCCCTGCAGCCTCTCAGAGACTGTTCAGTCAGCTTTCTGTCACTAAATGAAATACTGGTTTATTAGTGGAAATACTGGAAAGAAAAAAGGTTCATGGGCTGAGGATCTAGCTCAGTGGTTCCGCCGCCACCTGCCTTGCAAGCACAAGGTCCCGAATTCAATCCCTGGTACCAAAAAAAAAAAAAAAAAAGTTTCATTTTGGCTCCTGGTTCTGGAAGGCAGAGACTGGGGCCCCCACAGTCCTTCCGTGACTGAAGGACCTGCCATAAGGCCCGGGGACCAGGCTTTAACACATGGACCTCTGGGGGCATTTGGCATTCAGACCACTGCAAAGACCTTCACACCTAGAAAGATCCCATGAACATGTGGGGCTGTGATGAGGGACCAGCTTGGGAGCTGTGTTAGTTACTTTTCTATCATTGCTGAAACAAAATACCTGACACCCAAAGTTAAAAGGGGAAAGGTTTATTTGACTCACAGTCTTTAGAAGTTTCAGTCCATAATCGGCTGGCTCCAAGGCAGGGTGGATGGCAGACAGGCATCGCAGAGGAGAAACAACATGCCACACACCAGGGAGCCAAGGCAACAAGGGAACTTAACAGTGTCTCTCTGCTCCTTTTCTCTAACCAACCACTCATGTGTAGTGGTTTAGTGATCACATGCCCTTAATCCTAGCCACACACATTCCAGATTTAGTTACCTTCATAAAAGACTGCATGAGGCTTTAGGGGACATCTAGACACAAGCCACAACAGGAGCTGAAAGATTTATCTTGTCCCAGAAATCCTGAGGGGAGGAGGTCCAGTTGGCCCTACAGCAGGTGAAGCGGAGCCCTTTAGAGTGTATAGGGTGAGTGCATAGGTGTGTAGTGGCCCTTGGTGCCAGGATCCAGTGGTCAAGGGACAGGGTTCTACCTCCTGTGATGGGGAAGGCAGCTCAGCATCACAGGTGTGTGTGGGCCTCCTGGTAGCTGATAGGCCCCTGCCATGCATGTTTTCAGGTGTGAGCATGAACATCCAGCCCATGTACCTGGGGGAGAGTGCTCCCAAGGAGCTCCGAGGAGCCGTGGCCATGAGCTCAGCCATCTTCACAGCCCTGGGGATCGTGATGGGACAGGTGGTTGGACTCAGGTAAGGCCCCTCTTCCTTGTGCATTGAGTGGTTTCAAGGATGCTAGTTAAAAACCTTTCTTTGCTCAAATTTTGCCCCTACCCATCATATAAATTAAGGCATTTCTTTTTTTTTTTTCGGGTACTGGGGATTGAACTTGGGACCTTGCACTTGCGAGGCAGGTGGCAGAACCACTGAACTAAATCTCGGCGAGGCATTGCTTTTTGCATGAAGCCATCAAAATTCTATCCTCATCCCTATGGCTGATACACAAAAAGCCAACCATACTTTAGTGTGAATCACCTTTTTCCCATTCTCTCCAGGACAGGAAGCAAAGAACAGGTCTTGACAGATTTAGGCTTTTAAGGGGAATCATACCCTGGTCATCCCAGAAAAAAAAAAAAAAGAGAAACAAACCAAGCTTGTACCACTGGGAAGAGGAGATGCTAGGGATGAATGAGGTGGGCAGGGGCCTGCCCTTCCCTCTCTTGGTTTCTACCTGGGTGGGAAGAATTTTGACGTCCAGACCCAGAGCTGGAGGGGGAGAGGCCCAAGGCAATATTACTGTCCAACCAGGTTAGTAGTAGGCAGGGGGTTAGGGAGGAGAGGAGACAGGGCTGTGCAAGGAGGCGCCCAGCCTGGCCTGTGCTCTGCCTCCTCAGGGAGCTCCTCGGTGGCCCACAGGCCTGGCCCCTACTGCTGGCCAGCTGCCTGGTGCCCGGGGTGCTCCAGCTCGCCTCCCTGCCCCTGCTCCCCGAGAGCCCACGCTACCTCCTCATCGACCGTGGAGACACCGAGGCCTGTGTGGCAGGTGAGTCCCTGCCCTTGGGCCCCCAGACCACCCTTGACCCACAGATGCATCTCACCAGAGCATATGAGTCCTCATTTCTTTGGGTTTTATCAGGGAAAAGCGGTCCTTTCTGTGTCTCACCATCACCATCTGTCTGTCCATCCCTTCAAAACTCTTTATCAAGGGGATGTCCTAAATCATAGGACAGTGAGATGGATCAGACCCAGTTCCTTCCTTTCAGGAAAGCTAAGGTGGTGCATACAAATAGCCACACACACACACACACACACACACACACACGCGTGCGCCCGCGCGCATGCATGCAAACACCTGTAGAAGCCTCACTTGCCCAAAGCCAACTGGACAATGATGGATACTATGGCTATAATAAGGACACCCAAGGAACAGTCACAAAATCTCTGACTTAAAACTATAATCATAGGCCAGGGATTTAGCTCAGTGGTTCCAGCGCCTGCCTCAAAAGCACAAGGTCCCGAGTTCAATCCCGGGCACCAATTAAAAAAAAAACAACAGAACTATAATCATTTACCACACCTTTACTCATTCACCGAGCTTGTAGTACAGCTCTGCTGATGTCAGCTGGGTCAGCTCAGGGCATCGGCGTCTCGGTCAGTCTAGGCTGGTCTGGGCTGGGACAGTTCAGCTCTGCGCACATCTTTCACTCTCGGTACCAATGGGCTAGCCTAAGAATGTTCTTAGTGTGGGGATGGCAGTGACACGAGAAACCAAACCCCACTGCACAAGCACTTTCCAAATTGGTAGACCCCCGTGCACATTAACATTCCATTGGCCAAAGGGAGTCATGCAGCTAACTCCAAAGCCAAGGGATGGGCAAATAGATGGAGTATCCTGTCCCATGGCAAGGGGTGTGGATTTAGGGAGCAGTGAAGACCAGGCACATGGATGTGCTCCTCTCAATTCTCCATCACAGCCACAATTTTTCTCCTTGACTTAGGAGTCTGGCTATGTTTTCTCAGGCTGGTCCCAAACTCCTGAGCTCAAATGATCCTCCTTCCTCAGCCTCCTAAGTAGCTGGGACTACAGACACAGGCCACCAGGCCTGGCTATGGCCACAATTACTATGTATTTTCTGCCTTATGCAAAATATGTTCAACCCCATCCCCAGGTTCCTCAAAGTTTCATCCAGTCATAGGACCAGGCTTGAAGTCATGCTTCTTAAGATCACATTAAGTCTGCGGATGTTTTTTTATGACCCAGAGACCTAAGGCCTAAAAAGACAAGTCTTCATCCCCTACCACACTCAGCATACAAGAAAGTGATACAGGGTAGCTGGAATTAATAGCTGATTTCAAAAGCAAGGAGCCTTCAGAAGGCACAGAGCAGCCACTGACCCAAAACAGTTATTGAAGTGCCCCTAGGAACTCATAGCCAAGTCTCCCTGGCTTGGGGAAAGGAATATTCCCTGCTCCAGTCCTGGCCCTGCCCGCTGGGAGGGTCTTCCAGACTATGGTTCCCTCCCTTTCGTGCCCTGAGATAATCTCCTTTTTCCATGCCTTCCTTGACACTTCCTGAAGAAAGCATTGGAAAGGCATTGCTTTGGGTTTGGTGGTTGAGCAGGTTTCCCAGCCTGCTTCCTACTGCTTCCGACCTTTAGAAAGTTGAGGCACAAGGGCCGGGGATTTAGCTCAGTGGTTCCAGCGCCTGCCTCACAAGTGCAAGGTCCCAAGTTTGATCCCCAGTACCAAAAAAAAGTTGAGGCACAGACACCTTTACACTTCAAACTGTTTGCATCTCTTTTTGCCTGAAGTGGCAGGTCTTTTTTTTTTTTTTGGGGGTACTGGGGATCGAACTCGGGACCTTTCACTTCCAAGGCAGGCGCTGGAACCACTGAGCTAAATCTCGGCCCTAAAGTGGCAGATCTTTTGCCAATATAACTTTCTCAAAACATGTGTGTTTTCTGTGCGTGTGTGTGTTTTCAGTGCTGGAAAGTGAACCAGGGCCTCATAAAGCCTAGGCAAGGGCTGTACTAGTGAGCCATTCCCCAACCTGGTTTTCCCTGTATTTGATGGGGCGGTGGGGGTGGGTTTGGAGGGAGGGCTCACCGTGGGGGACCAAAGAGGGGCTGAGGGAGCACGAGCTCAGCACACCCCCCCTCCCCCCACCCCCGGTCTCAGCCCTGAAGCGGCTTCGAGGAGACAGGGATGTGGCCCGGGAGCTGGAGGAGATAGAGGAAGAGCGCGCCGCTTGCCAGGGCCGCCGCATTCAGCGCCCGTGGGAGCTGTTCCTGGATCCTGCCCTGAGGAGGCAGGTGACCAGCCTGGTGGTGCTGGGCAGTGCCATGGAGCTCTGTGGGAATGACTCGGTGAGGCCCTGCTCTGCCCGACACCTTGGGCCTGCGGTCCTGCAGCAGGTAGGTGGGAGCCATGGGAGACTGAAGAGAGCCAAGAGCCCAGAGCTGCTTCTCCGCCCACCCCCTTCCAGGTGTACGCCTACGCCTCCTCCATATTCCTGGAGGCTCGCGTGCCGGGGGAGAAGGTCCAGTATGCCACCATTGGGACTGGGAGCTGCGAGCTGTTTGCGGTTCTTGTCAGTGTGAGTCTGGGCTCATCCTCCACCAGCCCTGCGGGGCAGGGGGAGTTGGGGCTCAAGGTACCAGTGCTTCTAGGACTGAGGTCCTCTACATTAAGCTGTTTGCCACTTCTGCTCACTCTAAAACTGCAGCCAGTCAGTGAGCCTTTTTTGAACATTTGTGTTTGATGGACATTCACACCCCCGTCTTGAGATGAGAAAACTAAATAAAGTTGAATAAGTGATGGCAAGAGTCCTCAGGGAAATGAATAAAGTCATAATCTTCTGAAACGATACATTGCTCCCCACTGCCAGCTCCCTCATGACACCCCTCCGTGTTGCCTGCCCTGCTGAGTGGCTCCTTTCCTTTGCAGTGTGTGGTGGTTGAAAGGGTAGGAAGGCGGGTGCTGCTCATAGGGGGTTACGGCCTGATGATCTGCTGGGGGAGCATCTTCACAGTCGCCCTGTGCCTGCAGGTAGCTGGGGGAATGGGGCAGTGGCTGGCCCAGGTCTGCTTTCCACCTCACCCTCCACACTGTCTACTGCAGAGCTCTTTCCACTGGATGCCCTACCTGGCCATGTCCTGCATCTTTGCCTTCATCCTCAGCTTTGGCATTGGCCCTGGTGAGTGAGCCTAAGGGCCTCTGGACTTTAGGCCTTGCTGAATGAATAATGGATATCTAGGGGAGTGATGGGTGAGTACAGATGAAATGTTACCTACAGCACCTGGAGCCTCCCTGTGCTGAGGCTTCTGGGAGAGAATGGTTGTAGAACAGCACCCTGGAACCCCCATGCAGACTAGGCCCAGGCGAGGGACAGGCAGAGCAGGAAACCCAGGCTGGCAGCTCCCTGTCCCCTCTTTTTGCAGCCGGAGTGACGGGGATCCTGGCTACAGAGCTGTTTGACCAGATGGCCCGGCCTGCTGCCTATGTGGTCTGTGGGGTGCTCATGTGGACCATGCTCTTCCTGGTTGGGCTGGGGTTCCCCTTCATCCGGGTAAGTCCATGCTTCCCTTCGGGGTGGGGGGCCCTGCCTCAGATTTTGTCCTTGTCACTATTACCACCCTAGCAGGAGGCCTTCATCCAGGGAGACTGACGCTGTAGGGGAGGGGGCTTGTGAGCAAAGGGGAGAAGGGCCTCCTCAGGACTTCTCATGGGCCTTCTGTTGAGACCTGAGAGAGGCCACACCAGTCTTGGGGTCTCTTTTAACCCACAGGAGAGTTTGTCCCATTTCCTGTATGTTCCTTTCATTGGTGTCTGTATCTGTGGGGCCATCTACACTGGCTTATTCCTCCCTGAGACCAAAGGCAAGACCTTTCTGGAGATCTCCAAGGAACTACACAGACTCAACTTGCCCAGACCGGCCCAGGGCCCCATGTGGACCAGCCCCAAAGTCATCACATCCACTGGTCTTTAGCTGCAAATGTATAAGTGGGGGCCAAAGCCAGTTGCTGCCCTTTCCTTTGCCTTCTTTTTTTTTTTTGGTACCGGGTATCGAACTCTGGTCCTTGCACTTGTGCAGCAGGCAACGAAACCACTGAGCTAAATCCCCAGGCCCTTCCTTTGCTTTCTATATCACTGGCTCCTGCTTTTTGTTTTTCCCTTTTCTTTTCTTTTCTTTTCTTTTTTTTTTGGTACCAGGGATTGAACTCGGATCCTTGCACTTGCGAGGCAGGCAGCAGAACCACTGAGCTAAATCCCTGGCCCTTCCTCTTTTTCTTTTTAGAGTCAGGGTCTCGCTATGTAGTTCAGGCTGGCCTTGAACTCATTATGGAGCCCAGGCTGACCTTGAACTCACAGTGATCCTCCTCAGCCTCCCAAGGGCTGGAATTATCAGTATGCACCACCATACCTGCCCAGAACGTGTCTGACTAATTGTAGTATTAAAGAATGTGAAAAATAAACTTTGTTGTAGAAATTGATTGCATACATGCTAGGGGTGCAAAGCATGGGGTATGAATACAATGAAAAGAAATCTTTTTTCAGCCTTGTGTTAAATTGGTTATCTATTACTATGACAAAATACCTGAGATGTATGAACTTAAAAAGAAGAATGATTTATTTTGACTCAGGGCTTCAGAAGTTTCAGTCCATGGTTACTTGACTCCATTGCCTTTGGGTCTGTAGTGGCACAGTGCATCATGGTGGGAGCACATGGTGCAGGAGCTGCTTGCCTCAAGGCAGCTGGGAAGAAGAGAGAGAGAGAGCGAACACCAGGAGGTATGAATGACTCCCTCAAAGACTCTCCTGCAATTATCTCACCTCTTCCCACAAGGCCCCACCTTTTAAAGGTTCCACTACCTCCAATAGTACCATGGGTTGAGTACCATCCTTTAACACCAGGGTCATGGGAGAACATTTATCCAAACCATAGGAAGCCTTTATTTTTTATTATTTATTTACTGTAGTACTAGGAGTTGAACCCAGAACTTTCCCACTGAGCTACATCCTCCTTTTTATTCTATTTTTATGTACCGGGGATCGAACTCCGGTCCTTGTGCTTGGGGGTCAGGCGGTGGAACCACTGAGCTAAATCTCCGGCCCCACATCTCCCATTAAAAAAAAAATTTTTTTTTTGAGACAGGATCTTTCTATGTTGCCTAGGCAAGGCTAGAACTTGCAATCTTCCTGCCTCAGTCTCCTATACTTCTGGGAATACTGGTATGTTCCACCATGCCCAGGTTATAGCAGACTTTGAGAAGGTACTTATCTCAGGTAGGCATGAACACTCCCCCTTCATAACTTCCAGACTCTTAATTTTGTCTGGATCTAATAAGAATGATTTTATCTTGGTATCATCAACTTACTTTTTTTTCCCCAGTACTGGGGATCGAACTCAGGACCTTGCACTTGTGAGGCAGGCGCGGTGCCACTGAGCCAAATCCCCAGCAGTGTCATCAGCTTTTACATGAGGATTAAATTTCAAAGTATGAATGTGGAGGGAGACATAAACATTCAGCCTATAGATTTTTTTGGGTAAGTGACTTGTTGAGCTTAACAATAATAAATAATAAATGTATGTTTTTCCCCCAGGAGTGGGGAAAAAAAGAAAACTTTTTGAGTGTATACAATAGTATTTTACATTTCCACCAGTATTGTTTGAGAGTCCCAGATATTCCAACTCCTCATCAACACTTGGTATTGTCAGTCTTTCTAATTTAGCCTGAAGTCTATAGTAGTTTTTTATTGTGCTTTCATTATAGTACTTCCAATACTGAACATTTTTTCATGTGCTCACAGTATGGCCATTCATATGTCCACTGTTGTGAAGAACCTGTTCACATCTTTTGTCCACTATTTTTATTCAGTTGTCTTATTGTTTTTGAATTGCAGTCATTCTTTTTTTTTTTTTTTTTCTCTTACTCTGGAAACTTGGCCTAATTTATGGAGTTT
The DNA here is from genome assembly GCF_000247695.1 of Heterocephalus glaber. The sequence goes on along the minus strand of NW_004624747.1, from coordinate 10,313,228 downwards.
GTTGCTTTTAATTTGCTGTATCATTTTTTTTTTTTTTTTTTTTTTGGTACCAGGGATTGAACTCAGGACCTTGTGCTTGTGAGGCAGGTGCCTGAACCACTGAGCTAAATCCTCAGTCCTGTAGTCATTCTTTATACATTTCGGATGCCAGTACTTTGTCAGATATATGCATTACAAATATTTTGTTGCAGTCACAGGTTGCCTTTTTCATTTTCTTATTAGTGTTTTATTAAAAACAAAAATGTTTTTAATAAAATAAGTGGAAGGGCCAAGATTAGACCTGAGCGACCTTGGATAAGCTTGTGTGTGCACATGTGAGCATAAATGTCCAGCCCATGTATCTGGAGGGTGCCCAAAAGTGCTCCCTCTGAGGAGCATGGCCATGCTCCCAGCATCAGACCACCTGCCCAGATCCCAGACCTAGTGTGGTCTCTTCCTAGAGCATTTGATCCAACTCCTCTCTTGGCCTGAAGGCCTCCCTCTTCTGCTTGATAGTAACCTAGGCTTATGAGTCTCAGTCTCCAAAGGCCAGGGGCCCATGGCCCAATCTCTGTCACACAGAGCAGCAAGGTCATGTGGTTGTCTGGCTGCCAGGTTCAAGATGGTGCTCCTGAGGGTCTGGAATTGCACAGCATCCAAAGAGCTGTTGTCTGTTCTCATGTGTGTGCTCATTCTCTCCTCTCAGATGCACTGGTTCTCTTTATTGGGACAGATCTCATTATTTTTCATTCCTCAGTGCAGTTGTTCATTTATCCCTTCAGGTTTGCACATATCCACTCAGAGCCCACTACATCATGAGGCCTCCCTAGACCCTGTTCTCAGGCTGCATCCAGGGTTTTGAGGATGGCAGTGACCCTCACCTGGAAAAAAGTACAACAGGGGATTTAGCTCAGTGGTTTCGCTGACTGCTGCGCAAGCACAAGGACTCAAGTTTGATCCTTGGTACCAAAAAAAAAAAAAAAAAAAGAGCAACAATCTCACAACCACAAAATGCTTAGAGTTAACCTCTATGGAAGGTGTTCTGTGTATCAGGGCTGTGCTGAGTGCTTTACAAGAGTCAGGTCCTTTAATCCTAGCAAGGACCCCATGAAATTAGTGTTTTAACCGCTGCCTGCCTCACAAGCGCAAGGTCCTGAGTTTGATCCCCAGTACCAAAAAAAAAAAAGGAAAAAAATAAAGTGTGTATTTATTTTTTTAAAAATTCGCGTTTTTATTATCCTCTTGTACACACGAGAGATTGGAATATGTAAAGCCCAGCAGCTTTTCCGAGATCACACAGCAAGTGGAAGGACCAGGATTAGACCTGAGTGACCTTGGATAAGCTTGACCTTGGGCCTTGGATCTTGCACCTTGGTCACGCTGCACATTTCAGGGACTAGAAGATGCCTTCAATATCATGATGGTGCTAAGATGCAGAATGCTGACAATAGCCCTTGTAGCCTGCGCTGTGTTGTGCTTCCTAGTCCCCATTTTATTGGAGGAGGCCCAAACCAAATCCACTGTAGATTAGAGGTGGGGCAGGGTCTCCAGTCAGTGCTGTCTGAAATGGCATCAGGACTGGCTGGAGGTGGTGTCCATGCAGCTGAAGGATGTAGAGGCTGAGCACCGGGAGGCACAGGCAGCAGGGAATTGTTGGTGATTTGAGAGAACCAGACATTCAGAGAAAAGGATGAGGGGAAACTGAAGCACCTAACTTGGTGGTCTTATAGATGGCCTCATTCCAGGGACAGATGCTGTTATAGTTTGGATCTAAAATGCCCCTCAAAGTCTCATGTGTTCAGAGGTGGGCCTTCAGGAAGGAGATTGAATCATGGGGGATGCTATACTCATCATTGATGAGTTTTAGCTGAATGTGCTATTAGGAGGAGGGATCTATTTTTTTTTTTTTAGGTACCAGGAATTGAACTCAGGTCCTTGCGCTTGCGTAGCAGGCAGTGAAACCACTGAGCTAAATCCCTGGCCCCTGGAGGAGGGATCTAATTGGAAACTGGGCCACTGAGGGCATGCCTTTGGAGGCTACATCTCTCAGTGGGGCTCTTTCTTTCCTTTTTTTTTTTTTTTTT